>BSBK01006489.1:0-617500 GCA_027943335.1 Chamaecyparis obtusa | reverse complement strand
AACATACCTTTTATGTCTAGTGCTCAAGTTTGTTAACATAAGGAAAACTTCAAAAGAAGACACACAATGTATTCAAGTTTTGTAGGCTAAAAGAAAACATTAGATGGAGAAACACAATAGACTCAAGTATTGCAAGTAGGCCAAGTATGAGTCCCAAGGTTCTTATAAGAACAACCTAGGGCTTATATTTTTATCCCTATCATAATGGTCAGAATAAGATGCCTCCTCAGGGCTAACTTTACTTCTGATGGGTTCTAGCTTTAGTAAAATCAGTCATTAGAGTTGTCTTATTTGGGACTCCTTTAGGTCATTACTTGGATTTTGTTCTCCCACATATTCCCATGGAGACTTTCTTTGGTGAGATGATGGGGGAGAATCTTGAGCTCACTCCTAAGAGCCTTTATGATGTTGGAAAGCATCTTGGAAGAGTGTTACAACCTAGGTATAGGTATAGAGTTGACATTAATTAATAAGAAGAAGAAGAGACTAAGTTAAGCACAAATAGATCCTAGAGATCCCAGTGTAGCAACCTAGGGCTCTGATACCAAATGTAATTTCCCCGCCAGGGAACCCATAAGGAATTAGGTCTTTGACCCAAAATTACAAGTAACATTTTATTTTTTAACATTATAACATATCATCCTAACCATTCACAAGTATATTCCTTAAGGTTCCCTTAATGAATTCATTTACCATTATCAAGCATTGAATTTAATTACTTAACCATATGAATTCCATTTCCTTTTTATGTCTACTTTGTATTTCAAAATGAGAGAGAAAATAATACAACTACATCTTTTACTTCCTATTTCATTTTCATTCATTTTGCCAACACATCGAAAATATATCTTTTAAACTTCAATTTACATTAATACGTTGCTTTCATTCCACATTAAAACCAATTACATTAATGAGCTAATTGCATTCATTTTCTTTACCTAACTTGCACAAATATTCACTTTTAGAAATGAATCAGAAGCACCTCATTTATCTAATACACTAAATATATTTATCCTTTCCTCTTTTATTTGTTTTCTCCTTAACCTTGTCTATGCACTATCACCACATAAAATTTCTATTAAAAGTCCCTACTTTCCATTTTCATTTCAAGGATCCGAATAGAAAGAGTGTAAAGTACTTAACCATCTATTGCCAACCAATATAACCCATTCACTGATTCATCTTTATCACAAGTTTAACTATCACAAATTATCATCTATAACCTTGTATATAACCAGTTAAGAATTGAGATTAAAAAACCTAGTTTAAATAACCTTACATCATACACATTGAACTTAGACATTTAAGAACATTAGGAAAGAATTACATCTTAATACTACTTTCAATGACATACATGTTTCCTTTCCCTTATTATTTCACCTGGAGATACCCTTCAACCCTTACTTCGCATATCTTTTCACTATTCCACATATCAAAACAAGTTTCCTTTAAGAAGTTTTCATCTATTGTATTGCCAATACTTACATATTACTTTCAATTTCATTTTAAAATGCATAAGAGAGATAGGGTAGGAATTACTTAAACATAATCCATGCCTGATTTACCAATATTCAATCCCCTTTGAAATTCCTAAAACTACACTTCCTAAATACATAACTTATTTCTTACAATTTCAACACAATTACAATTATAGTTGCTGCACATGGCCCAAAGGCATACATAAAGATAATTACATCAAGTTTCCCAAAGGCTTACATTACATCTTTACACCTTGATTTCAAAAGATAGAGATACATGATACAAGATAGGATAAATTCATCACTGAACAAAGCAGAATCTAGGCCATGACATGAACCATGAACAATACCTCAAAAGAGATTTGCCACCCAACCATGTGAAACTAGTAAAGTTCCACCCCCCATGCTAGGAGATAGAACCAAGGTACTCTCAAGACCCTAAGGCAATCTAAGTCTCAACAACCAATAAATCCAAGACTCAAAAGAACAAGAACAAAGCACATTAAATATCATCATACTATAATGCCAAGGTTAAGGTTCTAGGATACCACCTAAGTGAGTGTCATCACACCACTTGTATATTGGGATCCTCCCTAACAACCATGTAACCTCGGTACCCCCTTTCTAAGTAGGGATCCTCTCTGGCAGTTATCCCTAGTCTCGGTACTCCAATCAGGTCTGTGTGGCCATTATTATATTTTCTTTCATTATCTTTTGAATCCCCCCTTCCCAGGTTAATTTTTAAGGTTATCACTTTTTACAAACCCACCCATAGGATCATCTGGCAACCACTTTAGGGTTCCAAAACCTATGGTGAGCCACTCACTTAGGGTCCCTAGTCCCTTACCCCATCACAAATCAAAGATACAAGATAACACTTCCAAGTCCTGATCCATATGTTTAGGAAACTCCCCTGTGCACTCAGGCCCTTAGAGTGAGTCCTAACTTTAGCCATATACATAACAGGAACCATTAGAAGAGTTTCTATCACAAGACACCTTAAATCATAGCATAGAACTTACCACATGCATAAATACAACTTTCCATGACTTATTTATAGGTCTAGGGAACCCTCCCATGCACACAGGCCACCGAGACGAGTACTAGCCTCATAAACTAAGCTCAAGTATATGCCAAGTGCAGAAAAACCATATTACATAAAAAAAACCAGTAATGAACATACATAGGTGATACAAATTTCCACATGCATTAACCCAACATTATGATAAACTTAAAGCAATAAAATGATCATTAAGAGAGGTACAAAGATGCAGACCAAACCCCAAGCCAAACAGGTACCCAACACTAAAATCCATGACTCCAAAGTTTCCAAAATGGGTCCAAATAGAACATAAAAGCAATATAAATTATAAATTAATAAAGATTGATGGGGAAATGACTAATTCTAGAAACATATATGACTGTCATAAAAATACAGTCTCGGTGCGGTGAGCATAACATTTTTTTGAAGCATTGGATTTTCCTAATTTTCACATATGTTGGATAAAACCAAAATGTGCACATTCTCACCAAAGTAATTTTCATAATAATGTCAGGTTCAAAAGTTATGCACAATGGAGTATAGGTATATGAAAATAAACCAGAAGACTTTGTCCGTTTCTAATTAACATATTATTTTTCATTATCATCCTAATTACAAATCATTCAAAAAATAAAATTTGCAGACCATATGAGCAATATAAATATTTAAGAACACACACATATACACAGATAAATATGCCAAATTATAATTATATAATCAATCATAGACTTCCAGGAAGGAATTTAGCAATTCCATTAACACAATACACATCATATCTTCCTTGTAGTGATATTTTTAATACAACCAAATACAATATATATCATCCTATCATTAAATTAATATAAAAAAATACATATGAATGATTCCATGAACACACACACAATCACATAGGAAGAAGTAGAATTTTTTGGATCCAGATCCTACCTGGAGTCCCGTGGAGAAACTTCACAATGGCTGGAGTGCACCTTTGCAAGTCCTCCAAACTTTGAGTGAGATGGTAGCCTTCTAGATGAAGTCTCCTCTGGCAACCAATCTTCCTTACTCACAGACAACTTTCTAATTACACTCTCAGAAAGGTGATGAATAATACACGCAGAAACAAAATTCCCCCAAATGACTTCCTGATTGATATTTGCATAAACTCCCAAATTCTCCTCCAAAAATCTCATCCCCAAAACTCCCCAAATCCAATAAATTTATCTCCCAACTATATGATTGGAGGAGTTGCTTTACGGGAAGAAACTTCTTCAACTTCCATAGTTGGTTGAAATATTTAACCAAAACTTCCCATAAATAATAATAAAGCTTTTAATTATTTTAATTAAAATATGCTTCTAAAAACCATAATAGACAAAATTCTCTCAAGAAAAATACATAGCTCAATTGGAATCCAACTAGCCTAACTTCTAGGAGGTCTCGAGTTCAACTCCCTCCTAGCTAGCTAGTTTTACTTCAAGGAGCATTTCTTTTATTAATTACGTATTATTTTCACTTTTTATTTAATAGACTTCATTCAATATAGTTTATTGAATTCACTTTATTTAATTTGTTTTATCTTATTATTAAAATACCATTAAAACATACAAATAATACTATTTATATAAGCATGGGTATTGTACACACAAAAGTAGTGCACTTCTATGAATCCTTACATGCAAGGAAACTCAAGAATGAGCCCTCACAAATTGATCCATAGCTCTTTATGCATGGAGTTGCAAGATTTGTAAAATTGCTCTCAGCTAGAGCTATGAACTCATGACCTTGCTAGTCAACCACACAATGAGAGATTCCAAATCAAAGACAAGGGCAACCATGCCAATATCTCTAATGAAATCTAAATGTATGCAATGCAATGCAAGTAAGCTAAGACTGAGAATGCAATCTAGTCTATGGAAATGAAAGTATAATGCAACTAATCTATGAAAGGAAAGAACAAATGTGACCAATCCCTCCTATTTAGACTATGTGAGATTAATCTATTGCATAAAAGAAGATATACATTAAGAATTTCATTATCATGCAACTATGAAATGAGATGCAACAAAGTCTTCAAAGCTTGGATTGCAAGAGTGTCTTCAAAGAGAGCTCCAAATGACCTAGAAAACCTGCAACATAATATTAGCATGAAAATCTAAGATGCAAATGAGGAAGAGAGCTCTCCTTTTATAAGAAATGAGATGAAAATGGACCATTGAGATTAAGAGGCAAAAGACTTAATCAATGGTGGAAAAAAAAAGAAGCTTGATTTTTGTGCACAAATATCCTTCAATAGAAAAATAGGAGTTGACTTTAGTGTCCATATGAGACAAAAAGTACTTTTTCTCTTTTTATAAAATAAGAATAATGCTTTATTTGTGCAACATAGGATAAGAAGAAAAGTGAGAATTTTTTATTTAAATAAAAAGGGAGGAAATTCTTTTTAATTAAATAAAAGCTTAGGATAAAGTGATTTTATTATTTAATTAAAAGAGATTTTTAATTAATTAAAAAGGAGCATGTTCTCTTAATTAAATAAGATTTTTATTTTTTTTTCTTTTAAATTAAATAATGCTCAAACCTTAGGAAATATTGAATTGATTATGATTTGATCAAGAAAATTGATATAATTGATATTGTTGATATTTGAAAATATTGATTCAGGGATTTGACAAATTGCTGAATGGGGGCCCAAAGTCTAGGCGACCATTTTAGGGTGTATACATTTGCCCCTCTTTGACTAATGTGAGATCGATTTGGGATCACATGTAGTCAAAGAATGAAGTTGAAATGTGAGATCAATTTGGGATCACAAAACAACTCAGATGTGAGGTCAATTCGGGATCACATCCGGACAAAACATAAACAAAGGATTCTGGACATGAGGTCGATTCGGGATCATATCCAAAATAAGAGATAAGAATCTCAAGCTTGAGTGAAAGCTCACAGAAAGATAGCCGAATCAAGAAAATCAAGGAATTAATGATTAAAATCCAATAGGTACTGCCCCCTCAGAATCGAAATCGAAATCAGGTAGAGGAGAAGCAGAAAATTGATAAAGATGATCAAATCATAATGAAATCGCAATCAAAGATAAATGATAACAAGATAACCATTAGACAGTGAAAACATGCCCTAGTGATGAATTAGAAGAAAAGAAGTGGGGTGAATGAAAAACTAGAAGTTTGAAAGACATGAAAAGGAAGAAATTCCATCAAAGATCAAAGAATTGTGCCTTAAAAGGTCAGTCAACTGCGTAGAAGAATGAGAAAGTTTGGAAATGTGACTTAGATTTTGATTTTGAGTCCGAAAATGGATAGAAAATGATGTGATATGAAAGACCAGAAATGAAAGATATGATCAACAAGAATAAAAAAATGAGCACAATTGACCAACTAGTTTGTAGATGATAAAAAGGAGAGCTCTCTCCATATGCAAGATGCAAAAATTAAACTATGATGAACCTAAGAATGCAAGCTACTATGAAAGTGGTTGACTTGCAAGGTCACAACACTTATAGACATCTAATTATCATCATCGAGCATTATTGGTAGTGTCGTAAGATCATACAATGCACACTAGCATAACTATGTGGATATGAATATGATCTTTATCAGATAGAAATGTGGAAATCCCACCTAGGCATCAAAGACATGGAGGTCAAGATGACTAATGCAGTGAGATTACCTAGATTTGATATGGTGAGATTATGCTTGTATCAAGACACATGAAAGTCAGGATAACTAGAAGCATGCACTCGCAAAACAGTCAAGGATAATACCTTGTCAATCCATAGTGTCAAGTAAGACCAGTATAAATACTCATGATAGTTAGGATTAACAAAATATACCCATAAGCAGATAAAGAAAGAAAACATGTTCTCACACCCTTAGTCTTCTAGCTATGCATCATCGAAAACTTCTTAGGGAGAGAGCACTCATCAAAGAAATCCTCATAGACAGCACACAAAGAAAAATAAAGTTAACATATCTCAAGCGAGTTGATTGTCTAAGTGCGTGTGTGTTGGTCATAGAGTCAGACTTTGGTTATCACATCTATCAATGAGAAATATCACATCATACTTAGACTATTGGGTAAGACATCTAATAAGTGTTAAGAAACACTCGACGCAAGGGTAGTGTTGAAAAATACTGTCTGGGGTGGTGTTGAAAAACACCTGTTGTGAAATGCCTCAAGAGACAAATGCACCTAAAAGACCTATGCTAATAGATATGCCCCCTAGACAAAGACAAAGACCAATTCTAGACCAAGTCAAATAAGGTCAAGGCATGATGGAGAAAGGCTAAGTGTCGAGAGCGCATGCTAAAAGATAAGGGTGTAAAGGCCTCAAGTAGCGCCTATTTCCAAGTTTTCACCACTTGGAATCTTTTTTCATTTTTTGATTTATTTTCTTTTTTTTGTATTTTTGCTACCAAGGTACCTGTTTCCAAGTTTTCACCAAGGCACTTTTTGTATTTTTTTTGAATTTTTTACATTTTTTTGCATTTTTTAAAAAAAAAATTATATTTTTTTAGGACTTTTTATGCTTTTTAGGATTTTTTCAGCATCATATATCAATTTTTTTGGTATTTTTTTTCAGGATCATAAAATATGTACAAAGGATGCCCCCAAATAGAAATGGGCATCAAGGATAGAACTTCTTTAGGTGCAAAATGTTGATGGGCTCAGGGAGCTGTTCTCCATCTTCATTCAACAGTAAATATGCACTTGTACCAAAAGCTGCTATAATAATGTATGGTCCAAGCTAATTAGGTTCGAACTTGCCCTTTTGTTCTTTGTTCTATTGATTCTTAGGGTTCTCTCTCAAAACAAGATCACCTATCTGAAATTCCCTAGGGTGAACCTTCTTGTTGAATGCTTTGGACATACGCTTCTAATATACTCTCATGTGATCAAAGGAAGCCTTACGCTTCTCATCTAGAAGTTCTAGTTCTTGTAACCTCATGGCGCGGTAATCCTCATCTGTAATCAAACCTTTGAGAGAGACTGTAAGTGAAGGTATCTCTACTTCTAAAGGAAACAATGCTTCAACGCCATAGGTAAGAGCAAAAGGAGTAGCTCCTGTGGGTGTACGAATGCTAGTTCTATAGGCCCATAGTGCTGGATTGATTTGTAAGTGTCAATCCCTACCATTCTTATGTACTGTTCTATGAAGGATTTTAAGAATGGTTTTATTAGAGGCTTCTGCCTGTCTGTTTCCCTGTGGAAAATAGATGGAGGACCAATATTGCTTAATTTTAAACTTCTTGCATAAATGCTTTAGGTCCTTATTTTTGAATTAACCTCCATTATCAATAATAATCTCAGAAGGCACTCCAAATTAGCAAATAATATGATTCAAAATAAATAGGGAAACTATTTTGCCTGAGGCAACAAAAAGAGGGACTGCCTCTACCCATTTCATGAAATAATTAGTAGCTGTGATGATAAAATTATGTCCACCTGATGAGTTGGGGTGAATTTTCCCAACAAGGTCAAAGGCTCAGTGCTAAAATGGCCAATGAGAAATAGAAGGAATTAGCTCCCTCCCTGGAGCGTGAATCAGGTTTCCATGTTTTTGACATTTCTCACAAGATTTAGAGAAAGCTACTGCATCAGTTTGCATTGTGGACCACTAATACCCTACCTAAGCAACCTTCAGGCCATGACAAGACCATTGGAGTGTCCACCATAAATGCCCTCATGAATGTCAACTAACACTTGGTTGGATTCCTCCTTTTCCAAGCACCTAAGAAGTGCCCCATCTAAAACCCTCCTATATAAATCACTAGAGATAAGGGTGTGGCGAGAGGCATTATGGATGAGGTTTTGGCATTCAGAATGGTTGAAAGTGTCAGGGATGATGCCATCACATAGATATGAATAGATAGCACCATAGCGGGAAGACTTATGTGTGACAAGGGTACAAATGACATTGCTTTTAGATGAGTCAAATATGGGGTGGTGTAGCTCTTCCACGAGGAATTCAAATCTAGATTCATGTTGTTCCAACTGTAGGAGTGAAGCTAATGTAGCCATAGCATCTGCAGCTTTGTTTTCTACTCTAGGGATCTGTTGAAATGTCACAAAGGTAAAGTAACATCTCAATGAATCAACCATCTTTTTGTAAGGTATCAATTTATCATCTTTGCTTTGATACTCCTCATTGACTTGGTTGATAATTAATTGTGAATCCCCAAAGACATGCAACTCTATTATGTTCCATTCTATAGCTAGTTTCAATCCATTGGTTAATGCTTCATATTTTGCAATATTGTTTGTACATGGGAATAAAAGTTTGTAGGATTTTGGTATATTGTACCCATGAGGAGAAATAAACAATACTCCCACACCTGATCCATTTTGCATGTTGGAACCATCAAAGAACATCTTCCAAGTGTGAGTGGTCATGTATAGAATGTGTTCATCTGGGAACTCTACCTGAATAGGCACACTATCCATAACTAGAAAATCAGCTAACTGATTAGCAATAGCTTTCCCTTTTATGGTCTTTCTCTCAATGTAATCTATATCAAACTTAGATAAAACTATCATCCACTTAGCAAGTCTACCCATGAGGGCAGCCCTACTAAGCAAGTACTTAAGAGGACCATTTTTTGCAACCAAATGTATAGTATGAGCAAGCATATAGTGTCGCAACTTTTGGGAAGCAAACACTACTGCAAGACAAGACTTCTCAATGTTATTATAATTGATCTCATAAGATACTAGAGTACGACTAATGTAGTATATGGCCCTTTCTTTCCCAGTGTCATCTAATTGAGCCAACAATGCCCCCAAGGAAGACTCTGTTGCTGAAATGTACAAAATCAATGGTTTCCCTGGAATATGAGGCATCAAAATTGAAGGATTAGCCAAATACTATTTTATTTGATCAAGGCTCTTTTGGAAATCCTCATTCCACACACATGTGAATCCCTTATGCAATGTTTTATTGAAAGGTTGTGCTCTATCTACAAGTTGTGAAATAAACCTACATATAGATTGGAGTCATCCTTGAAGACTTCTCATTTGACTTATGTTCTTTGGAGGTGGCATATCTAAGATAGCTTGGACCTTTTCAGGATCAACCTCTATTCCTTTTGCTAAAATTATGAATCCTAGAAGTTTACCTGAGGTAACTCCAAATGCACACTTTTTCAGATTCAATCTAAGTTGAAACTATTCCATGCGATCTAGAATCACTTCCAAATCATTGAGGTGTGTATCCCATTTCCTGGATTTAGCCAAGGTATCATCCACATAATCTTCCATGTTCTTATGCATCATATCATGAAAAATTGTGGTCATAGCTCGTTGTTATGTTGCTTCTGCATTCTTTAGGCCAAATGGCATGACGTTCCAACAATAGGTTCCCCATGCACATGTGAAAGTTGTTTTCTCTTGATCTTCAGGAGCTATTTTTATCTAGTTATATCCAGAAAACTCATCCATTAAGGAATATATCTCATAACCCGCCGTCATATCCACTATCATGTCTATGTTTGGGAGTGGAAAGTCATCCTTTGGGCATGCTTCGTTGAGGTCTCCGAAGTCTGTGCAAATGCGAATGGACCCATCATGTTTTGAAACTAGAACAATATTAGAGATCCACTTAGCATAGTCAATAGCTCGAATGAATCTTGCATGTAAGAGCTTTTCTAATTCAGCTTTAACAAGAAGAGCTACGTGAGGGTGCATTTTCCTAAACCTTTGTTTGATCAATTTTATTCCTGGAGCTATAGATAGATGATGCATAATAAGATCAGTGTCAAGCCATGGCATATTGGAATATGTCCAAGCAAAGTTGATTTTCTTCTTTTGCAAAAACTTTGTAGATGCCTCTTTTTCTTCAACTGATAGAGATTGAGCTAGGTGCACTATTTGGGGAGCCTCTTCTATATTCAAATTCACTGATTGTGTGGGCTCAATGAGAACTGATGACCTATCTTGGAAGTAACTTGGCAAGTTATTAAGTACCCCATCCTTAGGTGCCTCAAAGAGGTTTTCACCCTCAGGTACGTCATTTATTTTTACTATTTTGGGTTCTGACACCGCCACAAAGTGGTTTTCGCCATCAGAACCATCTTTCTTTTTTTTCTTTTTCTTTTATTTTTAGACTGAGGTACTTAATACCAGGCTCCTTCATAATTTTTGTTGGTTCACTGGTGGAAGAGACTACAGGTTCAAGAGCATTTAGATAACAGGCAATTTCATAGTCATTCTAAAAGTTTAAGAGCTAAGGCTCTTGGTGATGTTGAGACCAATCAATTAGGTGGAAATGAACAAGGGGTAGGTCAATGATTGGTTCGACATTGTTTATGTGGAAGGTGTTATCTCTGGTGACCATACAATTGGGATTCATCAAGTCTCCTTCTAAGATACCCGAATCAGGATTTGTCCTACCAAACAAAGCATCGTCCACTAAGGCAATTCGAGGAGTCCAATCCTCTAGTCCTACACTAGGCTCGTTGGTCACATCGGATTGAGTACTATAAGTATGGACAACATCCATATCCAAATCAACTATTGCATCTGAAAGTGAGTCCCATTCGAACTCATGTGAGTCTGTCTCTGAATCATTATTTGGGCCTCGTGATGTAGAAGCCTCAAGGTTAGGAAAGATTTCCCTTTCTCTAGCACTAGCATTGTTACTATCCATCGCAGCTAGGATAGCAACACTTTCCATTGTCAATCTAGCATTCATATAGTCACTATCCATCACAGCTGGGATAGTAGGACTATCAATTGTCAAATCTTTTGAATCTCCCCAAAGGAGATTTGTTGAAGGCACCCAATCATCAGACACATCTTGTTGATTAGAGAGATTAGGTGTGTAGTCTGAGTCATTGTCACTGTCCGTCGCAGCTAAGATAGGGACACTTTTCTATTTCTTATTTGCAAAACCTAAGCCAACTGTTGACTTATTCCTTCATCCAAAAAGGGCATGGTTAAGAGGTTCAGCTTTGGCATCCAACCGATGACTAAGGGGATCATGTTTTGATAACCCATATTCTTGACCAATGTATACCCTCTCCCATAAGCTCAAGGAGAAGGTGCAAAATCCTCATTATGTCAGTATTTCTCCTCTCAGTAAATCCAGTCCCTAACGACAACCTCTTCTTTTTCCTCTTGAATCAGAACTGAGGATTCTACAAACTTGTCAAACAATGTCATGGCTGAAGACAAGGGCTTCATATCTTGAGAAGGTTTGCCATAAGACCTAGGGGAAATTGGAAATTTTGTGAATGAATCAATTTTGTAATCCCCCATGCCAAGATCCATGGCTTTGAATTTGTCTTTGCATTGTTCAAATGTAGCATCAAAAGTGTCAGCCTCCCTATTCAAAGGAATGTGAGACCATGTTGAAATTGTGTTGACTGACAATGTGCTATGTTAGCTTGTGGTGACTAATCAGGAAAGTACTATCCAGGAAAGTACTGTACACATTCTAACCCTAAAGTGGGAAAATATTGTATAATATGGCTTAGGGTTAGGGATTTTCATTATGTATGATTTTAGTACTTGTGGCATAATTGGGCTGTAAGGGATTACAGATTGTAATCAGGTTGTAATCACTGGATAATAATAATATTGGACTCACTGTTGGTGGACGTAGCCCAGGGATTGGGTGAACCACGTTAAATCTGTGTGTCTTGTGTTCTATTCTGTGTGGTTTATTATTTTATGATATTAGTTATATTTGCACATAATTATTATTTCTGCCTTGTTAATCCTAACAAGTGGTATCAGAGCCAGGTTATTTCGTTCGTTCTTTCATCTATTCTTTGAAGTAGGTCTCACGAGTTAGTGGGAGAGTCTCTCAGTTAAGTGGGAGAAATGGTAGACGAGGGTAGGCTGAAGGTTGATAAGTTTAATGGGCAGAACTTCCAGTTATGGAAGATGCAAATGGAGGATTATCTCTATCAGAAGGATCTATGGCGGCCATTAGAGGGAGTAGCCAAGAAAGAGCAATCAATGTCTCAGGAGGATTGGGATATTTTGGATAGGAAGGCACTGGGGAGTATTCATCTATGCCTGGCACAATCGGTGGCATTCAATATTACTGAAGCAAAGACAGCTAAAGATTTGATGGAAACCCTAGCGAAGTTGTATGAAAAGTCTTCAGCTTCAAACAAGGTATTTCTTATGAAGCGTTTATTTAATATGAAAATGGTAGAAGGTGGATCAATTACTGATCATTTGAATGAGTTTAATACAGTTACAAGTCAATTAACCTCAGTTAAAATTACTTTTGATGAAGAGGTTAGGGCTCTCTTGATTTTGTGTTCTTTGCCAGAAAGCTGGAATGGCTTGGTAATGGCTGTTAGTAATTCTGTATCTGGTTCTAATACCCTAAAGTATGATGATGTTATTGGTGTTATATTGAGTGAGGAAATTCGTAGGAAAAGCTCAGGGGCATCCACATCGGGTAGTGTATTGAACACAGAAAGCAGAGGTAGAACAAGAGATAGAGGAAACAACTCTGGAAATCGTGGGAAATCAAGAGGAAAATCAAAGGGAAAGAGGTCCGAATCTAAAGGGCCAAATGATTGCTGGTACTGTGGAAAACCAGGTCATAAGAAGAAATATTGTTGGTCTCGGAAGAAAGATCAAGGAGACAAAAATGATGGAAACAAGGAGGCAAATGTGGTAAGTAACAAATTCGAGGAGGATGCTTTGCTCTTGTCCTTAGAAAGTATTGATGATTCATAGGTTTTAGATTCTGGGGCTTCATTTCATGCTACACCCCATAGAAGTTATTTTGTTGATTATGTCCAAGGGGATTTTGGGCTAGTTTATTTGGGAGATAATGAACCCTGTCAGATTGTTGGAAAGGGAAAAATTAAGATTAAGTTGCAGAATGGGAATCATTGGCTACTACAAGAGGTAAGACATGTTCCAAGGCTGAGTAGGAATTTAATTTCAGTAGGGCAACTGGGTGATGAGGGTTGCACAGTTACTTTTAATGATAAAAATTGGAAGGTTTCAAAAGGTTCCTTAGTAGTAGCAAAAGGTGTGAAAGTAGGCACCTTATATCTTTGTACAGGTCATACTATTCCTTCTACTTTAATTGTTTCAGAAGATAATGAATGTTCAGGAACAATGGCTGCAGTTGAGCAGGAAGAACATCAAACTGTTGCTGTAGATTCTGACATAGCACTGTGGCACAACAGACTCGGGCACATGAGTGAAAAAGGTATGAAATTACTTCATTTAAAGAAAGTTTTACCTGGTCTGAAATGTGTCAATATGGATTTCTGTGAAAGTTGTGTTTATGGAAAACAAAAGAGAGTTAGTTTTGTGAAGAGTGGGAAGGAAAAGAAAAATGAAAGATTAGAGCTTGTGCATATAGATGTATGGGGACCAGCTCAGGTATCTTCCCTTGGTGGCTCTCTGTATTATGTTACATTTATAGATGATGCAACAAGAAAAGTATGGATTTATTTCCTTAGACAGAAATTTGATGTATTTCAAACTTTTAAGAAATGGAAATGCTTGGTTGAGAATGAGACTAGTAAAAAGTTAAAATGTCTTAGATCTGATAATGGTGGTGAGTATTGCAGCATAGAATTTGAAGAATATTGTTCCTCTAATGGTATTCATGGGCAAAAAACTATACCAAGGACTCCATAAGAAAATGGAGTGGCTGAACACATGAACAGGACAATAATGGAGCATGCAAGGAGTATGAGGTTGCATGCTAGGCTGCCCAAAAATATGTGGGCAGAGGCAGTGAACACTGCTGTTTATTTAATCAATAGAGGCCCCTCTACTCCTTTGGACTGTGGTATTCCAGAGGAAGCATGGAGTGGTAAGAAGGTGAGTTATTCTTTTCTCAAAACCTTTGGTTGTGAAGCTTTTGCACTTATAGATTCTGAAAATAGAACCAAGCTGGAAGCTAAGTCAAAGAAATGTGTATTTGTTGGGTATGGCATTGATGAATTTGGTTATAGGCTTTGGGATTTTGAAAATCATAAAATTGTAAGAAGCAGGGATGTCCTATTCAATGAGAAAGTATTGTACAAAGATCTGTTGCTGCAGCATGAGAAGAAAGAAAATGACTATGTAGTACCGGATGATACTCCACAAGTTCATGTTCTAGTAGTTCCTTATGCTCCGCAACAACAGCAACAACAAATACCACACACCCCAGTGAGTGTTAGACGGTCAACAAGGCTAAGTAGACCTCCAGAAAGATTTTCTCCATCTTTGTATTCTATTTTGTTAACAGATGCTGGTGAACCTGAATGTTATAATGAAGCTGTGCAAGTGGATACAAAGTTTCAGTGGGAGTCTGCAATGACATATGAAATGGACTCTTTGCTGAAAAATTAGACATGGGATTTATGTAAGTTACCTGCAGGCAAAAGGGCTTTACAGAATAAATGGGTTTACAGGATAAAAGAAGAGGATGGAGGTATGAAAAGATTTAAAGCTAGATTAGTCGTAAAAGGATTTGCACAGAAACATGGTATTGATTTTGATGAGATATTTTCTCCAGTTGTTAAAATGACTTCTATTCGTACTATTTTAAGTATTGTGGCTACTGAAGATTTGCATTTAGAGCAGCTTGATGTTAAAACAGCCTTTCTTCATGGTGATTTGGATGAAGAAATATATATGGTTCAGCCACAAGGATTTGAGGTCAAGGGTAAGGAGAATTTGGTGTGCAGATTGCAAAAAAGTTTAGATGGCTTGAAGCAAGCACCTCGGCAATGGTATATTAAATTTGACACTTTTATGAATGGGCATGGATATAGTCAGTGTCATTCTGACCATTTTGTTTATTTTAAGAGGTTGGATGATGACAGCTACATTATTTTATGTTTATTTGTTGATGATATGCTTGTAGCTGGGTCTAACATGGATCACATTAAGGGGTTGAAACAACAGTTAGCAAAATATTTTGCTATGAAGGATTTGGGGGCAGCAAAACAAATCCTTGGTATGAAAATTTGTAGAGATAGGAAAAATAGGAAATTGTCTCTATCTCAAGCTGATTATATTGAGGTGTTGCAATGTTTCTCTATGGAAAATGCCAAAGCTGTCAGCACACCTTTGCCTGGTCATTTGAAATTGACTAAGGATATGTGTCCCAAGACACCAGAAGAAGAGACTAAAATGTCTAAGGTACCTTATGCTTCAGCTGTAGGGAGCTTAATGTATGCTATGGTATGTACTAGGCCAGATATTGCACACGCAGTGGGAGTCATTATCCATTATATGAGTAACCCTGGTATTGAGCATTGGAATGCAGTCAAATGGATTCTCAGATATTTGACAGGCACATCCAGTAAGTTTTTACACTTTGGGGGTTCTACTACTACTGTACAAGGCTATGTTGACTCAAATTTGGCAGGAGATATAGATAGCAGGCGGAGTACTACAGGTTATATATTTACTATTGGTGGGACAGTAGTGAGTTGGATTTTTCAATTACAAAAGGTGGTTGCTTTATCCACTATAGAGGCAGAGTATGTTGCTGCTACAGAGGCAGCCAAGGAGATGATATGGCTTCAATTCTTCATGGAAGAATTGGGACATCCACAAAAGGATAATTTTTTACATACAGATAGCCAAAGTGCCATTCATCTTGCAAATAATTCTGCTTTGCACTCAAAGACAAAACACATACAGTTGCGGTACCATTTCATTCGATCAGTTTTGGATGATGGATAGTTAAGGCTGGAAAAGATTCATACTGATGATAATCTAGCAAATATGTTTACAAAGGTAGTAACAAGGGAGAAGTTGAACTCATGTTCAGCTTCAGTTGGTCTTCTAGACTGAACAAAATAAAGGAACAGCTGAGTCCAAGGTGGTTCAATCCAGTGGGAGCCTCCTGTGGGTAGCGGTATTGCTACAGGATCAGTCTCCAAGTGGGAGGTTTTTTAGTATAGTGTGGATACTGATCAGTCACCAAGTGGGAGATTGTTAGCTTGTGGTGACTAATCAGGAAAGTACTGTACACTTTTCCTCCCGTTCTCGCCGACTACTTTTCAGTTATTTGGGCTGACTACTTATAACTCATTCTAACCCTAAAGCAAGAAAATATTGTATAATATGGCTTAGGGTTAGGGATTTTCATTATGTATGATTTTAGTACTTGTGACAAAATTGGGCTGTAAGGGATTACAGATTGTAATCAGGTTGTAATCACTGGATAATAATAATATTGGACTCGCTGTTGGTGGACGTAGCCCAGGGATTGGGTGAACCACGTTAAATCTGTGTGTCTTGTGTTCTATTCTATGTGGTTTATTATTTTCTGATATTAGTTATATTTGCACATAATTGTTATTTCTGCCTTGTTAATCCTAACATGCTATCCCCGGGTATGCAAACTTCTACTCCATTGTAAGGGAACTTCACACACTAATGATAAGCAGATGGGACTTCTTGCATCTCATGTATCCAAGGTCTACCCAACAAAATATTGTAAGCCAAAGGACTGGCATCAACAATCTGAAACAAAATATCTTTCTCTACAGGACCAATTCAGATAGGAAGAACAACCAATCCTTTAGAACTACATTCTACTTCATCATAAGCCTTGATAGTTATCTTCTTCCTTGTGTCAATGACTTATTTTGAATAACCCAAGGCCTTCAATAAGCTCAAAGAACAAATATTAAGCCCAGCACCCCCATCTATCAACACATGCCTGACACGGGTCTTGTGGATCATAACCTCTATATGAAGGGCCAAATTGTGTGGGTGGCTTAATGACTTGTCATCTTCTTCTAAGAATGTAAGGTAGTGAGGGCTGGCCAAGTGGTTGATCATATTCTGAAATTGATCTACATCTATATCATTAGGGACATTGGCCACTCGCAAAGCATCCTCAAGGACACACTTATGCTTAGGGGACAATTCCAAAAGCTCAAAGATTGAAATCTGTGCTGGTGTACATTGTAATTGGTCAACAAGATTATAATTCAACTCAGGACCAATAATAGATTTAGGAAGAACACCTTTTGACACTAGCTGCTTAGACTTACTAGAGTTAGGACCTCTAATAACAATGGGAGCTTGAGACTGACTCCTAGTGACTGCATTGAGGGGTTGAGACATCCTTCGTGAGTGAGGACCTCTTAGTACCACAACAGGTCCTTCATCAGGCATAGGAGTTGAATCCACATCATATCCATAAGGGTCTTTCCCTCTCATCATGTTGACATTATCATCAACAACTTCAAGCATATTAATAACATTTTTAGCATTTGTGTAGGTGTAGTTGATAGCAGCCTTGTCGTTCTTGTTGTTAGAATTCTCTCCTTTCTCATATTTGGGCAAGGGTTCTTTAAAAGCTTTGTGATCCACATTAGTGGTTAAACCATCAACTTGTAATCTTTCGCTTTCAATAAGATCTTGGACAAGATGCTTAAGTTTAAAACAATTTTCTATATCATGTCCAATTCCATTGTGAAAGACACAGAAAGCCTTCTCATCCCACCAATGAGGTTTAGGATCTGGTATGTGAAACTTTGTAGGATCCTGAGGTTGTGCCAAATTATGAGCAATTAACATCTTGAAAACATCTGCATAGGAGTCCCTAAGTTTGGTAAATTGTCTCTTTTCTATTTTAGGTCTCCCTTGATACTTGAGATTATTTTCTTTTTGTGCTGAATATGTTTGCAACTTCATGGCTTGGACTACATTAGAGAGATTAAGAATTCCTTCATTCTTAGGTTGTGATGAGTCAACAACTCTATCATTGACCACTTGCTTATTCTTATTCCAATAGGAGTTCTTTTTGTCCTTATTACCATTATTATTGTTGTTTTGGCCATTGTTGTTATTAGTTGTTTTGGCCAAAATTCCTTGTTCTTTTAGGACATCCTCTATGCAACATGCCACTTCTACCATGGTATTAAAAGAATTAAATGAGATCTTCCTTACTTCATACCTTAATTCCAGTACCAAGTTGTTCACAATGATGTCTATTCTTTCTTCCTCAGGAATTGTCCTTGGATATTTTGAGCACAAACATCTCCATCTTTGTAGAAAGGTAACAAATGATTCCCTTTGATTCTGCTTGAGTTTGCACAAATCAAGCATGGTGACCGACCTTGATAAGTTGTAAGAAAAATATTGAACAAATCTTTCCACAAGCTCTCTAAATGTCTTAACTAGAGGAGTAAGGTTAGTAAACCAATCCATGGCTTGACCCTTGAGACTCCTTGGGAATAATCTCATCAAGTAGGAGTCTTCATGGTGAAAAGAAAAGCTCATTATGTAGAACTGTCTAATATGGTCATGAGGGTCACCAACACCATCATATTTGTCATAGGTTAGAAACTCAACTTTCTTAAGAAACTCAACCAACACCACACTCTTGTCAATTGGGTTGGGACATATGGAGTCCAAATTAAATGTGCTCTTAGGAGCCCTCATCCTTTCTATATCCTTTTGAAGTTATTTTATCACCTCATTAGTTGATGGATCTTGCTTCTTTACGTTTTGGTCCACATCAAAATTATATGGGACCTTAGCACCTTTGTTGATGAGACTTTCTAGAAACTGATCCTTGTTTTGTTCCACATACCTTTCTACATATGCTTGAAATGATGGTTCTTGTTGCATAGTCATAAAATCTATATGATCGAAGTTGGCATAACTTCCTCCATGTTGTGAGCCATGATGTGCTCGTTGGGAGGGTTGCTTTGAAATTCTAGGAGGTGACTGTCTCCTATGGTGATCATATCTTGAAGTCCTTCTACCTCTAAGACTTGGGGATCTTGAGGGCATCCTTGACCTTCTTCTAGGACTTGGTGAGGGAGTAGATGGGGGTGAGTGGGTCCCACTATTAGTACCCCTCCCATTGAATCAGTTTTAGAGTTTTTGTGCATAGAGTCTTTCTTCTTCTTCTTGAGCGACTCTTTTTCTTATGTCCAATAATGCACATTCCTCTTCCTCTAGTTGTCTAAATTTCTCCTTTTTAGTAGCTTGTTCATCTAGATAGGCTTGCTTCTCCCTTTCAATGCTCTTCAATCTTGTATTTTCATATCGAGAGGTATCTCTAAGTGGAGAAGGTTGCCTTGACTATTTGATTGCATTGGCTGCATTGATGTGGTGGTCACTAGACTCGTTGCTCTGGTCTTCATGTTGTGACCTTGAATCTAAGTGAGTTTTTTGGTGATGTCTCTCAGCTCATTGGTGAGCATCAAGATACCTTGTGTTGATCGGGGGTGATCTAGGTGGACTAGCATATGCAGACCCAATAGACATCATGTTACCCCTATGCCGTTGAAACATGTCATCAAGAGTCTGGTTCATTGCTTCTCTTTGTTGTTGAGTGGAGGTGTAACTCATGTCCATACTTGATGAAATGGGTGCTAAAGAGGTACTCACTTCACTAGGATTACCTTTTGGATTAAAACAAATCTCAGATTCACTCTTAGGAGATTGATAAAAAAGGGGTCCTTTTCCCTTATGCTGTTGACGAGTCTTAGTTGGTGGTAACTGGCTAAAGACAACAGGGGGTCACTTCCCTTGATTGACTTGGTACCTTATTGTAACTGACATGAAAGAAAGAGATTCTTAATGATAGGGTGACCTCGCAAAGTGTCAACACCAAACTAGGATAATCAAAGTTTTCTATTGTCCAAAATGAAATGAAAAGATAGAAATAAAGGGGCTTTACCAACACTATCAAAGAGGTGCTAAAATCAAAAGATGAATATCCTTGCACTTTTGAATCAGGAGGTTGGACTAGGCCAAAATATAATTGAAATTGATTAAATGAAAGTGATTTGGATAATAAGAGCACTAAAATTCTCCAAAAATGTAGCTAACAATTCTAGAGATAAGCTTTCTCACCAAGAATAATCTTCTAACCTGACAACTATTTCCAAAGTGGCCTTGTAAACCAATTGATGCTATTCCTAGAGGGAAGAAACAAGAGATTTAAAGTCAAAACAAGTCTCTAATGATAGGATAGAAAATCAAGCAAGCTGTAAAAAGTTGGGTGTTTCAACTCAGGAATTCAGTTGTTTTGTGGTTTAATCAGACACATTAACAGATTTCCAGCATTTTATCAAGCACATAAGACAATAATCAAGGAGTTCAAGCAAGTATTTGTCTTCAAACAATGAGCAAGGGGCAAAGCAACCTTGCACATGAACAAGGATAATGACTTAGTATTTCTACTCCTTAAAGGTTCTACTTGTGTATGTTCTTGAAAATATTTTAGCAGGCACATAGAACACAACAACACCTTAACAAGCTATCTACAAGGATATACGTGGCTTTCTAAAAGGAGTCCTCGATATACGCAAAGTATGTGAGGCCCAAATCTATAGATGAGAAGAATCCAAAATCACACAGCCGGGGGAAGATGGTAACCCAAATCTCCTCCTTCACTTCTCAAAGGTATAAAGTTCTTTGAGGCTTAACCAAGAGTGATATCAAACTCAATTCCCAAGAGAGGTGTCTTTCGATTCACCACCCGCTATTTATACTCCTCCAAAACACGAGAGTTAAGGTCGTCCCTTGAGGTGGTGTGTCCCCAAGCAGGCCTTCTAAAAATAAAATTAAGTAATTCACTATCAAAAGTATTTAAAGCACTAAAGGTGGAACACTTAACTCTTCAAGTAATTGTGAAGTGAGTCCAAAAGTGGAACATTTAACTCTTCAAGTGAATGTGAAGAGAGTCCAAAAGTGGAACATTTAACTCTTCAAGTGAATGTGAAGTGAGTCTAAAAGTGGAACATTTAACTCTTCAAGTGAATGTGAAGTGAGTCCAAAAGTGGAACATTTAACTCTTTAAGCGAACGTGAAGTGAGTCTACAAGGTGGAACATTTAACTCACACAAATTCAAAGTGAATCCAAAAGTAGAACATTTAACTCACACAAACTCAAAGTGAGTTCAAAAGTGAAACATTTAACTCCTCACATAAACTCAAAGTGAGTCCACACCTTAGAAAACTAATGAGATCAAGAAAGCATAAAAGGGAGAACTTTGTGGAATACTTAACACTCTTTTCAAGTAGATCCCTCCCCTATGTATGAATGCTAACCTTGCATCCAAAGGGCAGAAATGAGGGGCGATTAGAAATAAGCGAGTCCAACAACCTAATTTAGCTAACAAAATCAATCAAAAGTACTCCAAAGTTTCTTATCAATACTACTCACAAATGAAAAAGGGTTGAATAATAGAATATTTAACTTTCCAAGTAAACATAGAGTGAGTCCACAAAGTGGTGCATTTAACTCCCTATGTAAACAAGGAATGAATCCACACCCTCAATCACTCAATGAGATATTTGATATTGGAATGAAGAATTACTTAAGGTTTAAATATAAGCATTCACTTATACAAACTTGTATGAAAGAAAATTTATGTTCATTCATTTCCCATTAAGAGCATCAATTGAAATGTGTTCTATGAAAGCATGTAAACACTCAAGCCAAACACATGAGAGATTCATTTTTAATCTCAAAATTTGAATGTTGTAGAGATGTAACAAAATATCTCAAGTCAAATGCAACACGCTTAGTAGATTTTACCTTTTTTTTGTTTGTTTTAAGCATTTTTCATGAAAGCAAGCCATGAACCTTCAAATGAACAAGACAAGAAAACAAGCAAACAAGATATGCAATGTATACTCAATTTATGCAAACCCTAAGGTGGTTAGATCTTAAAATAAATTGTTAGGAGAAATAATAGCTAGCAAATAATCTAAATGACAACTCATATCATGCATTGAACTATGTGAAAAATAAGTGCATGCTAATCATCAAATACCCTTTTTAAATTTTAATTTTTTGACCTTGTCAATAAGATTGGACTTATACCACATGAATTTGGACCCTAAACCCAAAATTCAGAAAAGAGACCTTTATCAAAAAATAGAGATCTTTCCAAAAATGTCAAAATTTTAACAAGATCTTTTTATTTGTGCCCTAAAGAGCCACTTTCCCAAAATAGACCAATTTTTATAAATCGACCAAATGAGCTATGATATGACCTCTAAATTAAAAAAAAATGAATAGAACCCCTGTAGAATTTGAAAATCTTTCCGAAAATGTAAATTTTTTTGAAAAATATGCTAATTTGCGCCAAAAATTAATTTTTTATGAAAAATTAAGAAAAAATTATAAAAAATTGAAAATACCTTAAAAAATTCTAAATTTTTTATTGGAGCTTCTTTGATATGTTGCCAAATTGCAAAAAAAATTTCAAACCAAAATACCAAGCCGTTTGGGAGATATGATCAAATCTTTCAAATCTAAGGTTTTCCATCTCCAAATAAATCTGCACAAGGGTTAGCTCTAAAAATAATCAAAACCAACATGCAAGAGGTGAGTTGCCCCATGGTGGGCACCAAGAATATACACACAAAATTAATGCACTTCTATGAATCGTTACATGCAAGGAAACTCAAGAATGAGCCCTCACAAATCGATCCATAGCTCTTTATGCATGGAGTTGCAAGATTTGTAAAATTGCTCTTAGCTAGAGCTATGAACTCATGACCTTGCTAGTCAACCACACAATGAGAGATTCCAAATCAAAGATAAGGGAAACAATGCCAATATTTCTAATGAAATTTAAATGTATGTAATACAATGCAAGTAAGCTAAGAATGAGAATGCAATCTAGTCTATGAAAATGAAAGTACAATGCAACTAATCTATGAAAGGAAAAAACAAATGTGACCAATCCCTCCTATTTAGACTATGTGAGATTAATCTATTGCATAAAAGGAAATCTACACTAACAATGCCATTATCATGCAACTATGAAAGCAAATATGAAATGAGATGCAACAAAGTCTTCAAAGCTTGGATTGCAAGAGTGTCTTCAAAGAGAGCTCCAAATGACCTAGAAAACCTGCAGCATAATATTAGCATGAAAACCTAAGATGCAAATGAGGAAAATAGCTCTCCTTTTATAAGAAATGAGATGAAAATGGACCATTGAAATTAAAAGGCAAAAGACTTAATCAACGGTAGAGAAAAAAAGAAGCTTGATCCTTGTGCACAAATATCCTCCAATAGGAAAATAGGAGTTGACTTTAGTGTCCATATGAGACAAAAAGTACTTTTTCTCTTTTTATAAAATAAGAATAATGCTTTATTTATGCAACATAGGATAAGAAGAAAAGTGAGGGTTTTTTATTTAAATTAAAGGGGAGGAAATTCTTTTTAATTAAATAAAGGCTTAGGATAAAGTGATTTTATTATTTAATTAAAAAAGATTTTTAATTAATTAAAATGGACCATGTTCTCTTAATTAAATAAGATTTTTATTTTTATTTTCTTTTAAATTAAATAATGCTCAAACCTAAGAAAATATTGAATTGATTATGATTTGATCAAGAAAATTGATATAATTGATATTGTTGATATTTGAAAATATTGATTCAGGGATTTGACAAATTGCTGAATGGGGGCCCAAAGTCTAGGTGACCATTTTAGGGTGTATACAAGTATATGCATGTGCACCCACATATACACATACTTATATAACATACAATCAATTATAAAATAGATATAAAATAAATAATATAGATATATAAGGATAATACTAACGCACAACATAAATGCTAGAATAACATCGAATCACAAATCACAAGACCACATCACAAACTGCATCAAATCCCCCAACTAGGGTAACCTCCTAAACAAAAATCTAAGTCCATAGGTAACCTTGAGAGTAATCTTGGTAATATGTCCACACAAAAATAGTTCAAGGATTTTGAAGGCACACTCAGACCTATGTAGCCAGGTAGAGTCGATGCCTGGTACCTATTGTTGGAGATTTTCCAGTAGGTTAGTACTGACTGTATGTTTGTCATTAATGACAACATATGGAAAGTAGCATGTGTGGAAGACTTATGTAGTAAGATTTTAGTATATGTAGCATGGACATGATATCAACATGATATCATGGGTGCTGAGGTTAACTATTAGTACAGATAATTATATAGCAACTTGTGTTAGCAGTGTTCCTGACAAAGTAACAGGTAGTGTTCTATGTATGGTTGTTTGTATAGTTATCATGGAGCCTTGCATGCTTGGATATATGTTGAAGACATGTTAGTAATATTACATTCATGGATGCAGAGTCTGATGATCAATAGAAGTAAAGTTATGCAGTCACTATTCACTAGTAGCAGTTTCCCATGTTTGTTCAGAAGTGCCGACAGAGATTTTATTAGTTCTAGAGTTGCGCCTATCATTTCAGTATGCACCCTTGGATTTAAGATTAGAGAAGAGTTAGTGATATTTGGTTAAGAGTGCATGAATTAATTCAGCTTAAGGAGAAAGATCCATTTGTTTTGGTAGAGCCGATAGTGTGTAGCGTGCATCTACAATTATCTTATTAGACAGGTCCCAAAATGTGTTGCGTGCTTAGTAGAGCTGACTAATTTATTATTGAAATTTTTTATGGCTTCTCTAATATGATTTCAAGGTGGTTCTAATAAGCCAACTTGATTATATCATTTAGAGGAAAGATATTTATAGGCAGTCATTTGTGATTTCTTGAGGGTGGTTGATAGTTGATTAAGAAGAGTAGAGAAGAGTGTGCGAAGTGTTGAGCTATCAAAAGAAGGTCTATGTGACCAAGTAAAGTGTTTGTGATATACATTGGAATTGATCTAGATAGTAGGTCTAAGCACAGTTTACCGAGATCCAGATATAGTGTGTATCTGTTATTCAGAAGGTTGTAGCCTTCACCCCTTTGAGCAGTGTGCTCTCGGACAGTGCATCCTCTCCGCTAAGAGGGACTATTGTAAAAGACTCCTAATAGGGTCCAACCCTTGACCAGGTCTACTATACTAAACATATTGTAAAGCAACTCCTAACAGGGTTAAGGATCTTCTAACAAGGATCATAATACACTAGTGTAGATTATTAGTGGGTGTCAATTCCCACCGGAGTTTTTACCTATTTGGGTTTCCTCATAACCAAAATATTGTGTTGTGTTCAAGTGTTCTTTTATTGTGTTTATGCTTAATATTTGAGTATACTTAATTGGACAAAGAATTAAAACTTGTAGATAACTGATTCACCCCCCCCTCTTAGTTATCTCTTGGGACTATTCCTAACACCTGCATCCTACAACACCAACCGACATGCATACATGTATGTATATAAATAGATAGTGGAAAACAAGGAGGGAGAGTGCAACATCATGTGGACCTCCTATAGGAGTAACTACAACTGCCTCCCCTCATCCTACACTCATATCAAATAGTGACATCAACAAAGCATAAATGGATTAGTGTGATTAGTACCAGAATAATATCTTTCCCATATTGTATCATAACATATCCATGGAATGTAAATCATCTATTGACTTTCACATCCCAGTTTAACCATCAGACATGTACTCATAATGTCTCATTACAAAAAAAAGATAAACAAATCATACAATTCTCAATATAGAAATTATGTCTAATATAGAGTATAACAAGTAACATCATTAGAGTAAGTAACACATCTAACCCCTTTAGGTGATTATAATTAACCTAAGATAATATTAAATATTAATAGTGAACATAGAAGCATATAAGTCTATCAGGTGATCCTTTTAGCATTAAGGTCCTAAACTATCACTGACACATAGGAAGATGTATAGGAACATAGCTATTCAATATTATTATTTCCCAAATTAAAATATGAAGTTATCATGATTAGGAAGCAATCATCTCAAGAAGTATCATTCTCTTACAAAATAACCATGAAATTACCTATAGATGATCTAACTCCCTAGTGAGTATAACCAAGATTTGTTAGGGTTGGAGGGGCATTACAGACTCTAGAGACCATTAGGGATGTTTATGATTATAATGACTACCAGTCCAATTATTATCTCATTGTTATCTTTGTTGTTGTCACCCCCCCTTCAATTCATACCCAACCATGACCAATGAATTTGGGCTCTCCTTTTTTAGTGATATGTCCCCTAAAGAAGGTGGGGAATTGAATAGAAAAATATGTTAATCCCCATGAGATGGATGAGCAACTGGATTGGGCCTTTTTTTGTATGAGTAGAAACCAAATGATGTTGTGGTAGAGGAGGTATTGGAGGCTCTTAGTGGTCACAAAAGAAAGAAAAATGGTAGAGATAAGAAAGAGCTGAAGGAAAATAAAATTACTAAGCCAACTTTAGGGGTTGAGAAGACATTTTATTTTAAGGTTAAAATAAAGAGAGGTAGGTCGCTTGGCTCGACCAATAAAAAACAAGAAAAGAAAAACATTCAAGATCCTTTTTCCTAATCTTAATTGAATTGAAACTAGCCTCTTCGAATGTTAGGGGATTGGAATCCTCAAATAGGAAATATATTATTAAGAGGTTTCTCAATATGAATAGAAGAATTGACATTCTAATGCTATAAGAAATTAAGGCTACTAAGTTAAGATTAGAGGTTAACTTAAGATGCATATGGAGGGAAGCTAATAATTTCTCTGTCAACCATACAAAAGGATGGGAAGGTATTTCTATTTTTTTAGGTTGCAAATGGAAGAAGATTGTCTCTAGATGGGGATGCTCCCCATGTAATAGAGCAGTTTGGGTGATAGTCAAGGATAAGGAAAAGGAATCAGGGATTTGCTCAATATATGTCCCTAATGACTATAGAGAGAGAGTGGAGGTGTGGAAGTGGTTGTACATGTTAGAATATGTGCCATGGATTTTGGGTGGGGACTTCAATATGGTCGAAAGGCCTCATGATAAACTTGGTGGTAGTAGATTTGAGTGGAAATGAGAAGAAATTTTTTATTGGTACAAGATGTTGAACAAGATTAGCCTCTTTGAACCATTAGCAAGAGGACAAGTAGATAACCAGGGTATATGGTTTACCTTAGAGTGTAACTTTTAGAAAGGGGTAGGAGGATCTACAATAGACTTGATAGATTTTATGCCAATAAGAAATTTTTTAAATTCAAAAAAGATGATGGTGGGGCAACTATTAGAGTCACTCCTTACACACCATTAGATCATCACCCCATCATGACTAAGGTTATTACAGAGGCAACCCTGGGGATTCTAGGTCTAATAAGGACTCATTTTCTCTCAATATTAGGATGTTGGAGGATGAGGTAGTTAGGAATGTTGTTCTCATTATTAATCAATTTAATACATGGTCCAACATAAAATATAATGTTGTAGGTAAGTGGGTCCAGAACACTAAAAGTTGGAGAACCTTATTTGAGGTAGTTGGCAGAAAAAAAGCCAAAGATGCAAGGTATAGAGAATCTAATCTCCATAATAAATTTCTAGAAGCAGAAGATATTATTCAAAATGAACCTCACAATCAGAATGCCTTAGAGGCCATTAGATTAGCAAGAGGATCATTGAGAAGAATTCAAAACATTAAGATTCAAGGGGCTAAAATCAGAGCTAGGGTGAATTGGGTTAGCCATGGTAATAAAGGAACAAAAATTCTTTCAACTTTTAAAGAGTAAGGAGGCTAAAGAGAGGATAGACAACATTTGGGAAGGTGGTGCTAATATTACTAACCAAGAGGAGTTCTTACAAGATTTCTCTCAATTTTACAAGAAGTTGTTTACTATAGAAGAGGGTGGATTGGACATGGAAAGAGTGAGAGCAAAGATCAGAAATATCATTCCTACAAAGGTCAGTAAGGAGGATGTTGATCTCTTAGGCGTAAATATTTCAATGGGATAAATCAATAATACCATTAGAGCCCTAAGTGGACATGCCACTGAGTTTTATAAGAGGAACATTAGGTGGATTCCTAATGAACTATGTGAGGTCTATAGTGAATCTATCTCCAGGTGAACTCTAGGTAGAGAAATTAATGTTGACCTTATTAAACTAATCCCTAAAATAGGAGACAAAACTCTTATCAAGAACTAGAGACTAATCACTCTCCTAAATTTATCATATAAGATTTTGGCCAAGATTCTTGTAAAAAGGCTTGAGGATATTCTTCCTAAAATCATTAACCCTACTCAAACCAGATTTATAAAGGGAAGATATATTTTTGAGGGTTTACTTATGTGTTGGGAATCAATGAATTGGGCCAAAGAATATGGGCAAGATGTGAGTATGTTCCTGATTGACTATGAGAAGGATTATGGTAGGATTGGATGGGTTTTGATCTGGTTAATGATGGTTTGCCTAAGATTTCCTAGACAATTCTAATAAATGGTCAAGGTGCTCGTGAAAAATGCTAATGCTAGGGTGAAGGTAAATGGGTGCAAATCAGAGGGTGTTATCTTGTCCTGATCTATAAGATAAGGATGCCCTCTTTCCCCTGCCTTGTTTTTAATTGCAACATATGCCCTATATTATTTACTAAGGGATAGCACTCTCTCCCCAAGGTTTAAAGGTGAAGTTCTTCCCAATGGAGAAGACCTCACCAATGTTCAATTTGTAGATGATACAATTGTAATGTTCAATTTAGTGAAGGAAATAATGAGAATTCGATGACTAAGCTGGATCTTTTTTTATAAATCTTTTGGGAGAAAAATTTCACTTCCCAAATATATTATGTTGGGGTGGAAGGATTACCCCTCAAACTATTTCAATAAATATGAACTTGCTTGGGGAGGTCCTAACCACTAGGTCAAATACTTGGGTATTCCTTTTGTTGTTTCTCTAGACTTGAGGAACATGGGGGATTGGATACGATGTAAAATTGACAAGAAACTAAACAAATGGGATAAGCATTACCTATCCTTAGCTGGGAGGTATCAGGTTTGTCAAAATATCTTATATGCATATAACGTATACTATACTTCTTGTTGCAATTCTCTCAGTGTCAATTTAATCACTTGTAGAAATAGATTAGAGACTATTTATGGTTGGATGGAAAATGGTACAAGAAAAAACATGTAGTAAGGTGGAAATGGTGTTCCATGAGTAAGAATTTTGGGAGATTAGGGCTCAAGGACCTCAGGACTCAAGGAATTTCCCTTTATTCTAAGTGGATTATTAAGACACTTTAGGAGCAAGATCCTTAGAAGGTACTAATTAGGAACAATATCTCTAGGGAATTCCCTTGCAAAGGGCCATTGTGGAAAGGAAGACACCTAGTAGATCTTATTTTTGGGTGTTTCTCAATCAAGGTGTATGGATCTACTATTTTCAAAACAAAATGGAAAGGGTGGGACCAAGTGAGACATTTTTATTTCACATAATGGTGTGCTCTTAGGTGGAAATAATATGGGGAAAAATCTATAAGGTGGAACCTTGAGCATATGGGGAAGCCCTTTACACTACTTCAAGGATGTTTTACAAAGTGTTGGACAACTAAAGGGGTTGAAAATTTGGAAGATATAATTAGGAATGATCATTTGATTTCTTAGGAAGTTATGAGTCAACATGATTATATTCCTCAAAGTCAATGGAGAACATATTCAGTCCTTAATGATGCTTGTTAATCCCTTTGCCTTCCTAAATAGTGTAACTCTAATGATGATGGCTTCTTGGATTTTAAATGGCTCAATGGAACAACCCTTCCTAATGTTAAAGACAAATATATGTACTCCCTTATAACTAATAATGAGGATATTTTTGGGCATGTTAATTCTTGTTGGGGGGGCAATTGGGATTCTTCCTCTTGGAAGAAGTTGTTTGAGTCATTATGGGGTAGGTTGGTTGAACCCAATAAGAATTTTTTTTATGGAGGATAATCCTCCATAGGCTTCCTCTTAAACAACCAAATGGTGATTTAAACCTTTGCACTTTGTGTAGAGCCCTTGAAACTCTAAACCACATGTTCTTTGAATGCATTTTTGCCAGAGAAATTTGGAATCTATTTTTTTTTATTAACAGAAACATCAATATTTTTGAGTTGGTATTTAGAAGCATCCTAAGCCTTAGGAAAAGTTGCAATATTTTTTATCTTATCTTTCTGTTGAAATTATTTGGATCATTTGGAAATATAGGAATTTGACAATGTGTTTAATGGTAGGATTAGAGATCTTACTAAGTCTCAAAGGAGACACATTTTATATAACATTGATTTGTAGGTATCTATCACCATTAGGCTGGTTAAGAAGAAGAATTTTGAGGATTTTTTGCATGAGGACATGATAAGGTTGGGCCAATGGGAGATCTCCCATGGGCACATGTGGGTTAGATGTACAGAGGAAATAACATAGTTTGAAGTTTCCTTGGAAAACTTTATGATTGAGTTGAAATTTCATAGAGAGAGGCATGAGAACAATAGAGGATCTAGTGGTGGAAATATCCATAGCTATCATTCGTCTAGCCCCAGTTGAGGTCCCTGTTGGTAAGGGAGTGGTGCACCCTTACACCTAATAGATCCAGGATGACAAGGTTGTCAGGTGGATAGAAGGGCAACTAGGATGGGTGGCTTGGGTGGACAAGAATGGAAATTAATGATCTTCTTCTTTACACATGATTTTTGTATATTACTTTCATCTATTGTATGATGGTGGATTATATAGCATATGGTCACATTGTATACTTATTTTCATGATTCTTAACCATATGAGTAGTGCTTTTTTGTATTAGATATATCTTGAACTGATTGAATTGGTACATTTTGTATTGTTTAGATAGTTGATATGAGAGTCTAACCTTGTATTTTGGAACATCTTATATCTAATACAAAAACATTACTTGATTTTAGTTAGTTAACCCTCATTACCATTTTCCATGTTATTAAATTTCACATCATCCTCAATCATTGTCCGCTCAATCCTATCTCCCAAATCTATTTACATGGATCAGGATCTAAATTTTCTATCATGTGAAAAGTGTCCCTACCCACTCTTCCTCACAATTATGTGAGAATAATAGGTCACATCATAGCCACCCTACCTCTTACACATGTCATTGACATGTCACTTTTACAAGCCCTCTACCTCTTACACATGTCACTTTCAGAAAACCTATATCTCTTACACATGTCATTTTCATAAGCTACCCCATCTCTTACATGTCTCTTCCATGATCCTCCACATGTACGCTAACACATGAGTGAGAAATCTTAGCCCTTACAAATCACTTATCCATGTGACACTTATCATAAGGCTAAGTCTCCAATCTAGGGCATAATTACATTCAATCTTAACCATCCATTTGACATTGAATATTACTCATTGAGTTTCCTCATAAAATAATCTATAAATAGGGGTCTATTCTCCCATTTTAATCATCTCTCCAAATCCTAACACTATGTTATCCACTTCATCACACCATCATATTGCTAGATCAATGAGCAACCACATCTCCTCCATCATAATTCTAATTTGAGGTTTTCATATAGTTATTTGAATAGGGGTAAGTACATCAAGATGTTGAACAAAAAGTGGGGTATAAGTGGTCTCATTTTTCTAAAATAGGATAAAATTGAACTTGTAGGAGTGAATTGAGACTCGTGCACTTAAAATTTGAAGATACCAAAAGAACAAGAATTGCAATATTCTAATTCTGGTTTCTAAACTACTAAAGTTTCACAAAAATGGATAGTTAAACTACATGCACCCTAAAATGGTCGCCTAGACTTTGGGCCCCCATTCAACAATTTATCAAATCCCTGAATCAAGATTTTCAAAAATTAGCATTTTTCAATAATATCAATTTCCTTGATCAAATCCTATTTTATCATTTTTGATTATTTGCCTTGGGCTAACCATTTTATCCTAAAGTTTTTATTTATTTAAAAGGAATATTTCCTTCCCTTTTAATAAATAAAAAGCCCCCCTTTTCCTCTTATCCTAAGTTGCACAAATAAAACATTATTCCTATTTTATAAAAAAAATAAAAGCACTTTTTGTCTTATATGGACACAAAAGTCAACTCTTATTTTTTCATTGGAAGATATTTGTGCACATGGATTTCTCCTCTTTGATGCTCCACCGTTGATTAAATCTTTTGCCTCTTAATCTCCATGGTCCATTCTTTCTCATTTCCTATAAAACAAGAGCTCTCTTCCTCATTTTGATATGCATTTTTGAATACTAATGTTATGCTGCAGGTTTTCTAGGTCACTTTGGAGCTTTTGAAGATTTGGAGCATTCTTAGCTTTTGCATCTACATTTCATTCATAATTTCATTCATGCATAGTAGCTTCATGTTTATGCTTTCATAGTTTAGATTTCCTTTCAAGCTTTATAGTAACTCACATAGCTTAACTAGAAGGCTTTGTAATACTTGTACTTTCCTTTTCATAGCATAGTTTGTACTTTCATTTCCATAGCTTAGCTTGCATCTCTCATTTCTAGCTTGCATATTCATCTTAATCTAGTTGCATTTGCATTTCGTAGTGATTCTTGGGGATATTGGCATTCTTGCCTTTATCTTCATTTGAATCTCTCATTGTGTGGTTGACTAGCAAGGTCATTAGCTTAATAGCTCTAACTGAGAGCAAACTTAAAATAATCTTGCAACTCCATACATAGAGAGCTCTAGGTTGCTTTATAAGGTTTCCTCTTAATGGATTCCCTTGGTTTTAATGACTTAGAGAAGTGCACCATTTGAGTGTGTACATTTTTGGCGCCCACCGTGGGGCAAGACAGCTCTATTTTGTCCTTTTCTTGCATTTTTGTTGTAGGTTTCAGCTGTTTTTATTTTTTTTTGCAATTTTCATACATTGTCCGTACTTCTGTGCATCATTGTTATGAAATCTCGCGCAAGGTTTCTCATCATATCACATGAAGATTTGCTGTCTGTAGCACTTCTACATGCGATGAAGTACTTTCTCACGTGGGCCTATGTATTTTCTCACGTGAGTCAGTGCACTTTCTTGTGCGAGCCGACGTACGTTCTCGCGCGGGCTTGTGATTTCTCACGCGTGGTTTTGTACTTTCTTGCGTGGGCTTGTGCATTCTCACACATGGTTCGGTATTGTCTCGCATGAAATTCTATGACAGATAGAGACCAAAATTCCAGATTTGTCAATTTTGTTTGCTGTTTTCAATTTTCTACTTTTTTGAAAATTTTGGTGTTTTCAGAATCCCTTTTTTGAAATTTTCACATACGGTATAAAAAATTTAAGTGTGATATATCATTGGAAAGCTCTTTCTGAGCCTATTCCAACCATGTTGGTTTCACTTTCAAATTTTGCCATTTGATGAGCTATTTTACTTGTAGATTATCTAATTTTTGATGTGCTAACTATTGTGGGGCTAACAAGTTGTGCCTGTAGGTGCTCTCATTGCTTGAAATATTTTGCCAAAAGAATGCATGTCAAAGCTTCAAATGCACAAGGGCTACTAACAGTTTTTGTAGGGCTGCCCAAAAGCATAAAAAAAAAAGTGCTTGTTGTTTATTTCATTTCAAGTGTGGCAATTACTAGTTGTTTCATTTCATAGGAACATAATATCTTATTATAAGAATTCTTGGGTGGTAGGAGAAGTATGCTCTTCACCCTTGTGGTGAACTAGAAAATCTTGACCCATCTTTGGATTTTGAAAGCAAGAGGGTAATTGAACATTTGCTTGGTGTGTTTGGGAGAAAACTTTGAGATAGGGGAGTATGCTCTTCACCCTTGTGGTGAAACAAAAACCTTGAACCTCATAAGTTGATCCACTCTTTGTTTATATCTTTAGAATCCTTTAGCGGGCCTGCTCTTGATCAATCAAGAGGAATGACCCAAGTGGGGACAAGCTAATACCGAGCTATTCCAACCCACTATAAACTCAAGGCTATCAAGGACACAAAACTTTGGTAGACGTAGTACTTGTCTTCTCTTGATGTGAGTACTTGTGGGATTGTGACCATGAGGAAAATGTTGAGCAAGAATGCTTAAGGTATTCTTGTGGCCGCGAGGTCCCATTCCTTTTTGAGGAGCAAGTGGGGTACTACGAACGAAAGCCCTTATTAAGAACCATAGTTAGAAGCCATCCTATTTTGTCAGTTAGCTTCTTGGTGCGAGGATTGATCCAAGTGGAATAACCTGGATCACCCCAAGATTACTCACCATATGTGTTCTTTTGGTTGTGTCTTTGGCACTTCCATGACAAAGCCAATATCTATTGTGGGCAATCACTTTGTGTGAGGCAAGGGAACATCAAGTTGTGTGCCAAGTTGTTAAGTATTGAGCCTTGTCTTTTTAGGATAGAAAGTGCTTGAAGTGTTATCATTGTGCTATACCCATGTAAAAATTCTTGCATACTCAACATCTCGGTAGCACTCGTAAGGTTTTTCCATTTTTGATATCACAAGTATTTTTCTTGGCAAGGTTGCTTTTGCCCTTGTTTCAAGTGTTTTAAGACATGTTTGATCCCTTACTGTTTACAAACCTGTTGAATTTTTGTTGATATTGTGATTGAAATCAAAAAATTGACCCTCAAATTGAAAATTTTGAACAAATAGTCCCAAAAAATGAGAATTTACACTTCACTGGTCAAAGAGTCGCAGAATACTGAAAAACTGTCGCACCCTGTTCTGAGAACTGTCGCGTGACAGTTCATCCCTGCACGACTGTCACCCTGCTTACCTGGAAAGTGGCACACTACTAGCCTGGAAAGTGTCACCTGGTGTGGCACAAAGTGGCACTTGGTCTTAAAGTGGCGTACTATTTGCTTGGAAAGTGTTGCTTGAGAATTTTCTGCTGTATACCTGGTTTTAGTTGTTTCACAATTGCTTTTAGTTGGCTAGGTCTTTAAGTAGGTAACTTATCTTGCCATTGGAAGCTTGTCTTTACTCTAAATCTCTATTTTTTAGCCCTTTAGGGGTAGTGTCATTTGATTTACCAAGTCACCTCGGGAAGAATTGTCAAGCTAGAAGATTATTCCTATTGAGAAAGTACATCTCTAGAGTTGTTAGTAACATTCTTGGAGAATTTTAGTACTCATTTTGTCCAAATCATTTCCATTAAAATTCAATTTTAATTATACAATTTGGCTAAGTCCATCCTCCTGGTTCAAATGTGCAAGGATATTGATCCTTTGATTTAAGCACCTCTTTGACAGTGTTGGTAATGCCTGTTGCAATTTCTATCTTACCATCTCTTTTTTTTTGGACATTAGAGAACTTTGATTATCCTAGTTTGGTGTTGGCACTTTGAGAGGTCACCTTATCATCAAGAATCCTTTTCTTTCATGTCAGTTACAATAAGGTACCAAGTGAATCAAGGGAAATGACCCCCAGTTGTCTTTAATTAGTTACCCTTAGTTAAGACTCGTCAACAATGAAAGGGAAAAGAACCCATTTTCGATCAATCCCCTAAGAGTGACTCTGAAGTTTGCTTTGACCCTAGTAAGTTGGGTACCTCTTTGGCACTTTCACAATCAAATATGGATATGCGTTATACATTGACTAAACAACAAAAAGAAGTAATGGATCAAACCCTTGATGAAATTTACCAATGACATAGGGGTAATATGATGTATGGTGGGTCTTCTTATGATAATCAACCTGACTCACCCCCTATCAACTCGCAATATCTAGATGCTCACCAACGAGCTATGAAACATTATGCACAAGCACACCAAGATGCATGGTCACAACATGAAGACCAAAACAATGCATCTAGTGAAGCTCATGTCAACGCAATTCATGCCAATGATTGGTACAAACATTCAAGACCAAGTTCCCTGCTAAAAACAACTTCAAGATATATAAGTGAGAGGCTAAAAAGAATTGAGCGGGAAAAATAGGCTGCAAAAAATGAACGAGCTGCAAAAGAAGAAAAACTTAGGCTTCTAGAAGAGGAACAATGAGCCTTGTTGGACATAGAGAGAAAAGCATTCCAAGAGGAACAAGATAGGATATTGGCCCAACAACTCAACAATCAATCCAACAACAGGGGTACCAACAGTGGAACCAACTCTCCACCATCAACTCCCTCAGCAACTCCAAGAAGTAGAAGGAGGTCAAGGACCCCTTCAAGATCACCTAGTCCTAGAGGAAGAAGGACTTCTCGACATGCACATTATAGGAGATACACACCTCCTAGACTATCTAGAGATTCCTCCCAATGAGCACATCATGGCTCTCAACATGGAGGAAGTAGTGCCAACTTTGATACTCATGATTTTATGAGAATGCAAAAAGAACCACTATTTTAACAATATGTGGAAAAATATGTTGAGAAAAATAAGGATCAATTCTTGGAAAGCTTGATCAACAAGGGTGCAAGGGTCCCATACAACTTTGATGTGGATAGAAAAATTAAGAAGCAAAACCCTTCAACTGATGAGGTGATTAAGTAGATGCAAAAGACTATGGAGAAAATGATGGCTCCAAAGAATACCTTCAACTTGGACTCCATATGTCCCAATCCCATTGACAAGAGTGTGGTTATGGTAGATTTTCCTAGAAAGGTTGAAATCCCAACATATGACAAATATGATGGTAGTGGTGACCCCCATGACCATTTATGATAGTTCTATATCATGAGCTTTGAATTTCATCATGAGGACTCCTACCTTATGAGATTATTCCTGAGGAGCCTTAAAGGCCAAGCTATGGAGTGGTTTACTAACCTTACCCCTCCTGTTAAAACATTCAAAGAACTTGTCCAAAGGTTTGTGCAACATTTTGCATATAACCTATCAAGGTCGGTCACCATGCTTGATTTGTGCAAGCTAAAACAAAATCAGGGGGAACCCTTTGTGACATTTTTACAAAGGTGGAGACGGTTATGCTCCAAATATTCTAGGACCATCCCTGAGGAAAAAAGGATTGATATAATTGTGAGCAATCTAGTGCCAGAATTAAGATATGAAGTTAGAAAAATGGTCTTTAATTCTTTTGACACTATGGTGGAAACTACATGTCACATCGAGGATGTTCTAAAAGAATAAGGTATTTTGGCCAAACAAAGTAACAACAACAATGGCCCAAACAATAACAACAACAATAAGGATAAAAAGAACTCATATTGGAACAAAAATAAGCAAGTAGTCAATGAAGGAGTTGTTGACTCTCCACAACCTAAAGAACAAGGAGTTCTTAATCTATCTAGTGCAGTTCAAGCTATGAAGCTGCAGACATCCTCTAACCAACAAGAGCCTAAGCGATGATATCAGGACAAGTCCACAAAGGAAAAGAGATAATTCACCAAGCTTGGAGACTCTTATGCAGAAATTTTTAAGACCTTGATTGCTCATAATTTGGCACAACCTCAGGATCCTACAAATTTTTGCATACAGGATCCTAAGCCTTATTGGTGGAATGAGAAAGCTTACTATGTATACCACAATGGGATTGGACATGACATTGAAAACTATTTTAAACTTAAACATCTTGTTCAAGACCTTATCAAGACTGGAAAATTATAGGTTGATGGGTTGACCACAAATGCAGACCACAAGGCCTTTAAGGAGCCCTTGCCTAAGTATGAGAAGGGGGAGACCTCTACAAACAAGAATGGCAAGGCCGCAATCAATTATACATACCCATCTACAGATAATGTCATCAATATGCTTGAAGTTGTGGACAATGATGTTAACATGATGAGGGGAAAAGATCCCTATGGTTATGATGTGAACTCACCTCCCATATTTGATGAAGGACCCGTTGCTGTGCTTAGGGGTCCTCAATCTCGAAGGTCATCCCAACCTCTCAATGCTGTTACTAGGAGTCAGAATCAGGGTCCTGTGGTCATTAGAGGGCCTAATTCCAAACCCAAACAAGTGACATCCAAGATTGTCACTAAACCTGCAGTCACTCCAGAGATGAGCTATAACCTTGTTGATCAGTTACAATGAACACCTGCTCAGATCTCTATTTTTGAACTCTTGGAATTGTCTCCAAGGCACAAGCGTATTCTTGAGGATGCTTTGTGCATAGAAAATGTCCCTAATAATATAGATGTCGACCAATTCCAGAACATGGTCAACCACCTTGCTAGCCCACATTACCTTACATTTTCCAAAGAAGATGATAAAGCCTTGAGCCATCCACACAATCTTTCCCTTCACATTGAGGTCATGATCAATAAAACCCGTGCTAGGCATGTGTTGATAGATGGGGGTGCTGGGCTCAATATTTGTTCTTTAAGTCTTTTGAAAAACCTAGGATACTTAGAGAATGTCATTGATATCAGGAAGAAAATTACTATCAAAGCCTATGATGAGGCTGAAAGAAGTTCTAAAGGGTTAGCTGTTCTTCCAGTCAGAATTGGTCCTGTCGAAAAAGACATTTTGTCTCAAATCGTTGATGCTGGTCCTCTAGCATACAACATCTTATTGGGTAGACCATGGATTCACAACATGCAAGCAGTATTGTCTACCTATCGTCAATGTGTCAAGTTCCCATACAATGGTGTAGAAGTCTGCATACTAGGTGATAGCACATTGTCTGTAAATACAATTTCAGCAGGGATCCGTGTTCCCTTAAATAGAGCAGCAAAATTTTTTGATGCAACTCTTAAGTAGTGCAAGAGTAAGTTTAAGTCCATTGACCTTGGCATGGGAGATTATCAAATTGAATCCTTCAAAAAGTTACCAATTTCACCTAGGTCCTATGGTAAACCATCACAAGGGATGCGTCCCTCATCTTAAGCTATGACTCTATTTGATACATTTGTAGAGTCTTCAATGCCCATCTAGGATGAGAAAGAGGAGGTAGCTATTAGAGAGTAGATATACAAAGAGGAAAAATACCAACATAATGAAAATTTCTCCTCATCTCCTAAGGCTTATGGGAGAGGATACACGTTGGTTACAAATATGGGTTACCCAGGTCATGGTCCTCTTAGTCATAGATTGGATGAAAAAGTGGAACCACTAAACCATGCTCTTTTTGGGCATAGAAATAAGAAAACTGTTGGCCTAGGTTTTGAAGGTCAAACCAAGAAAGCTGTTCCTATCCTAGCTGTGATGGATAGTGATGATGAATCTAGTTATGTTCCTAATTTACAAAATCAGCAAGATAGGTGTGAAGATTGGGTTCCTTTCGCCAATCTCCTTTGGGGAGATTCTGATACTCTAGTTGCCAACCCAACCAATTCCGACATAGAACAAGAAGAGTCCATTATCAAAGATCATGTTGAGGATCCTAATCAAGAACACCAATACACAAATGGCATGAGAGAAGGTGTTACCCTTGGTGACATTGAAGCTTCCACATCTAGACATCGTAAGCATGCTTGGTGTAAGCACCTCAATTTGGATTCAGAAACGGATTCTCATGAGTATGAATGGGAGTCTCTCTTAGACTCTTCTACTATTGAGATGAATATTGACGTTGTTCATGCCTATAGTACTCAACCTACGGTAGCTGATGAGTCTAGTGTAGGATTAGAGGATTGGAGTCTGTGAGTCACCTTAGTGGATGATGCTTTGTTTGGTAGGATAAATCCTGATTTGGGTACCTTAGAGGGATACTTGATGGATCCTAACTTTGTAGTCACTAGAGATGACACCTTTTGTATCAATAACATTGAACCCACCATTAATCTACCCCTTGTTCACGATGACCTCATTGACTGGTCTCAACACTATCAAGAGCCTCAACTCCCAACCTTCTAGAATGATTATGAGATAGCGTGATACTTGAATGCCATTGAGCCTATAGTCTCTTCCACCAGTGAACCAACTACAAGTATGACTAAACTAGATATCAAGTACATCAGTCAAAAAATGAAGATAAAAAGAAAAAAAGAATAATGGTTTTGATGGTGAAAACCACTATGTGGTAGTATCATAACTCAAAAAAGTAAAAAGAAAGGATGTATCCGAAGGTGAAAACCTCTTTGAGGTGCCTGAGGATGGGGTACTTGATAATCTTCCAAGCTATTTTCAAGATAGGTCATCAGTTCTTATTGAGCCTACACAATCAGTTAATCTGAATATAAAGGAGGCTCCGCAAATTGTACATTTAGCTCAATCTCTATCACCACAAGAAAAAGAGGCATATACTAAGTTTCTACAAAGAAAGAAGATCAATTTTGCTTGGACTTACTCAGACATGCTAGGGTTGGACACTAGTCTTATTATGCATCATTTGTCCATAGCTCCAGGTATTAAACCAATAAAACATAAGTTGAGGAAAATGCATCCTCATATAGCTCTACTCGTCAAAACTGAACTAGAGAAACTCTTAAGTGTAGGATTTATTAGAGCCATTGATTATGCTAAATGGATTTCCAATATTGTCCCAGTTTCAAAACATGACGGGTCCATTCATGTCTACATAGATTTTAGAGATCTTAACAAAGCTTGCCCAAAGGATGATTTTCCACTCCCAAACATAGATATGATAGTGGACATGACTGCAGGATATGAGATCTACTCTTTGATGGATGGATTTTTTGGTTATAATCAAATTAAGATAGCTCCTGAAGATCACGAAAAGATGACATTCACTTGTGCATGGGGAACCTATTGTTGGAATGTCATGCCATTTGGAGCTACTTATCAAAGAGCTATGACCACTATATTCCATGACATGATGCATAAGAACATGGAAGACTATGTGGATGACACCCTAGCAAAATCCAAAAAAAGGAATACACAGCTCGAAGATCTAGAAGTCATTTTAGATCATATGGAATAGTTCCAACTTAGATTGAATCCCAAAAAGTGTACATTTGGAGTCACCTCCGGTAAACTTCTAAGATTCATTATTTCAGCTAAAGGAATAGAGGTGGATCCTGAAAAGGTTTAAGCAATATTAGATATGCCGCCTCCCAAAAACATTAGTCAAATGAGGAGTCTTCAGGGATGCCTTCAGTCTATCAGGAGGTTTATTTCACAATTAGTAGATAGAGCTCAACCCTTTAACAAGACATTACACAAAGGGGTTAAATGTGTCTGGAGTGAGGATTGCCAAAAGAGCATGGATCAAATCAAATAGTACTTGGCTAATCCTCCCATCTTAATGCCTCCTATTCTAGGGAAACCACTCATCTTGTATGTTTCCACAACAGAATCTTCCCTAGGGGCATTATTGGCTCAACTTGATGATACAGGAAAAGAAAGAGCTATCTATTACATCAGCCGCACACTTGTTTCCTATGAGGTCAATTATACTAGTATTGAAAAGTCTTGTCTTGCTGTGTTGTTTGCTTCCCAAAATTTGTGACATTACATGCTTGCACACACAATACACTTGATAGCCAAAATTGATCCTCTTAAGTACCTGCTTGGCAAGGCTGCTCTGACGGGTAGACTTGCTAAATGGATGATGATTCTTTCTGAATTTGACATTGATTATGTCGAGCGTAAAGCCATAAAATGACAAGCTATCGCTGATCAACTGGCTGATTTTCCCATTCAAGACAGTATGCCCATTCAAGTTGAATTTCCAGACAAGCAGATAATGTACCTTACTACAAGAACATGGAAGATGTTCTTTGATGGCTCTTTCATGCAAAATGGTTTAGGAGCTGGAGTGTTGTTTGTCTCCCCTCATGGGTGTACTATTCCCAAGTCCTATAAATTATTGTTCCCATGCACAAAAAACATTGCTGAATATGAGGCCTTGACCAATGGATTGAAAATGGCCATAGAATGGGGAATTACAGAGCTGCACATTTATGGGGATTCACAATTGATTATCAACCAAGTTAATGGAGAATATCAAACAAAGGATGACAAACTGATACCCTATAAAAATATGGTTGATTCATTGCAATGATATTTCACTTTAGTTACATTTCAACAAGTTCCTCAAGTAGAGAACAAAGCAGTTGATGCTATGGCTACATTGGCTTCCATTCTCTAGTTAGAAAAACATGAATCTAGATATGAATTCCTGGTGGAAGAGCTACGTCACCCCATTTTTTATTCCTCAGAAAGCCATGTCATTTGTACCTTGGTTAGTCACAAGTCATCCCACTATGGTGCCATCTACTCATATCTCCATGATGGCATTATCCCTGAAACCTTTAACCACTTTGAAAGAAGAAACCTTGTTCGTAATGCCTCTCGCCATACCCTTATCTCTGGTGATCTGTATAAGAGGGGTTTAGATGGGACACTTCTTAGGTGTTTGGAAAAGGATGAGTCTGACCGAGCGTTAGTTGACATTCATGAGGGCATTTGTGGAGGACATTCCAATGGTCTTGCCATGGCTCGAAGGTTTCTTAGGGTGGGGTACTATTGGCCCATAATGCAAATGGATGCTATAGCTTTTGCCAAATCATGTGAAAAGTGTCAGAAACATGGAAACTTGATTCATGCTCTAGGTAGGGAGCTTATTCCTTCTATTTCTCATTGGCCATTTTGGCGATGGGCCTTTGACCTTGTTGGGCAGATTCATCCCAACTCATCAGGTGGACATAAATTCATTATTACTGCTACTGACTACTTTACCAAATGGGTAGAAGCCGTTCCACTGTCTGTTGCTTTAGGAAAGACAATCTCTTTGTTCATATTGAATCACATCATCTATCAATTTGGGATACCTTCTGAAATAATCACTGATAATGGAGGTCAGTTAAAAAACAAGGACCTTACACACCTCTGTAAGAAATTCAAGATAAAACAACATTGGTCCTCCATTTACTTCCCACAAGGAAATGGCCAAGCATAGGCTTCAAATAAAACCATTCTCAAGATTCTCCATAGAATAGTTCACAAGAATGGTAGAGACTGGCACTTACAGATAAACTTGGCCTTATGGGCCTACATAATGAGTATTTGTACTCTAATAGGGGCTACACCTTTTTCCCTCACCTATGGTGCTGAAGTAGTGTTACCTTTAGAGGTAGAGATCCCTTCACTTAGAGTCTCTCTCAAGGGTTCAGTGACAAATGAAGACTACTGCGCCATGAGGTTGTAGGAACTAGAACTTATAGATGAAAAGTGTAAAACATCTTTTGATCATATGAGAGTTTACCAAAAGCGTATGTCCAAAGCATTCAACAAGAAGGTTCACCCTAGAGAATTTCAAGTGGGGGATCTTGTTTTGTGAGAAAACCCTAAGAACCAACAAAATAGAGAACAAAAGGGAAAGTTTGAACCTCATTGGCTTGGACCATACATTATTACTACTACTTTTGGTACAGGTGCTTATTTACTATCTAATCCAGAGGGAGAGCAGCTCCCTGATCCTATCAATGTCTTGCACCTAAAGAAGTTCTATCCATGATGCCTATTCGGTCTAGGGGCATCCTTTGTACATACTTATTAATCCTAAAAAAATTCCAAAAAAATTCATATATGATGCTGAAAAAATCCTAAAAAGCATATAAAGTCTTGAAAAAAATACAAAAAAATCAAAAAATGAAAAACAAAGAAAAAAAAAAGAAAAAAAGAAAAAGTGCCTTGGTGAAAACTTGGAAACAAGCGCCTTGGTAGCAAAAATACAAAAAAAATTGAAAAAATCAAAAAATTCTTCCAAGTGGTGAAAACCTGGAAACAGGTGCTACTTGAGGCCTTTACACCCTTGTTTATTAGCATGCATCCTTGACACTTAGCCTTTCTCCATCATGCCTTGACATTGTTGCCTTGGTTTGGAATTGGTCTTTGTCTTTGTCTAGGGGGCATAACTATGTTAGCTTTGGTCTCTAGGATGCGCTAGTCTTTAGGACATCTTGCAAATGGTGTTTTTCAACACCACCCAAATAGTGTTTTTCAACACTACCCTAGCGTCGAGTGTTTCTCAACACTTATCAGATATCCTACCCTATAGTCTAGAATGATGTGATATTTCTCACTAGCGGATGTGATACTCAAAGATTGATTCTATGACCTACACACACACACTTAAACACTTGACTCACTGAGACTTGTTTGAGTTTATTTCTTTGTGTGCTGTCTATGATGATTTCTTTGATGAGTGTTCTCTCCCTATGATATTTTTCAATGATGCTGAGCTAGAAGACTGAGGGCATGAAGACATGTTTTACTGCTTTTTCTGCTTGTGGGTATATTTTGTTGGTCCTAATTGTCATTAGCATTTATGCTTGATCCACTTGACACCTAGGGATCTACAAAGTATTATCCTTGATTGTTTGTGCAAGTGCATACTTATAGTCATCTTGACTTTCCTTGTGTCTCGATGTGAGTATAATCTTGCCATATCAAATTTAGGTAATCTCATTGCACTAGTCATCTTGACCTACATGTCTTTGGTGCCTAGGTGGGATTCCCACATTCAATCTGATATAGATCATATTCATATACCCATAGTTATACTAGTGTGTATTGTATGATCTTATGACGCTACTAATAAAGCTCGATGATGATTATTAGATGTCTATTGGTGTTGTGACCTTGCAAGTCAACCACTTTTTCATAGTAGCTTGCATTTCTAGGTTCATGTTAGATTAGTTTTGCATGATGCATATGGAGAGAGCTCTCCTTTCATCTTTTGTGGACCTATCGATCAACTGCACTCACCTTTCGCTTCCTCCTGATCACGTCTTTCACTTCTTGTCTTTCATATCACATCATTTTCTCTTCATTTTCGGGATCGAAACTGAAATCCACAATCACCTTGTAGTTGGATGACCTTTTGAGGCCTGATCCTTCGATCTTCACTGGGGCATCTTCATTTCTTCATCCCCATCTCTTTCAACCTTCTAATCTTTCATTCAGTTTCACTCGCTTCATCTTTTTGAGGTTTGACTTGGTCAAACTGGGGCATGTCTTCATTGCTTGATGGTTATCCTATCATGCTCCATTCTTCAATCATGATTTCTAGTGCTTTGATCATGTTTATCAATTTGCTACTTCTCCTCTACCTGATTTCAATTTCAATTCCGAGGGGGCAGTACCTATCGACTTTAATCTTTGATTCAGCTTGAGATTTTTATTTTGAGACTTGATTATCACTTAACAAAAATGGTGTTGATCTTGTCTTTTGATTCTTATCTTTTATTTTCAGATTTCACTATCACTTAACAACAACGGTGTTGGTCTTGTCTTTTAGCTTATGCTTATGTTTGTCTTGATGTGTTCCCATCCGTCGAAAACACATCTAGGTTGTTTTGTGATCCCAAATTATTCTCACATTTCAATTCTTCTTTGACCACATGTGTTCCCAGAATGATCACACATTAGTCAAAGAGGGGAAAATGTATGCACCCTAAAATGGTCGCCTAGACTTTGGGCCCCCATTCAACAATTTATCAAATCCCTGAATCAAGATTTTCAAAAATCAACATTTTTCAATAATATCAATTTCCTTGATCAAATCTTATTTTATCATTTTCGATTATTTGCCTTGGGCTAACCATTTTATCCTAAAGTTTTTATTTATTTAAAAGGAATATTTCCTGCCCTTTTAATAAATAAAAAGCCACCCCTTTTCCTCTTATCCTAGGTTGCACAAATAAAGCATTATTCCTATTTTATAAAAAGAAAAAAAGCTCTTTTTGTCTTATATGGACACAAAAGTCAACTCTTATTTTTTCATTGGAGGATATTTGTGCACATGGATTGCTCCTCTTTGATGCTCCACCGTTGATTAAATCTTTTGCCTCTTAATCTCCATGGTCCATTCTTTCTCATTTCCTATAAAACAAGAGCTCTCTTCCTCATTTTGATATGCATTTTTGAATACTAATGTTATGCTGCAGGTTTTCTAGGTCACTTTGGAGCTTTTGAAGATTTGGAGCATTCTTGGCTTTTGCATCTACGTTTCATTCTTAGTTTCATTCATGCATAGTAGCTTCATGTTTATGCTTTCATAGTTTATATTTCCTTTCAAGCTTTAGAGTAACTCACATAGCTTAACTAGGAAGGCTTTGTAATACTTGTACTTTCCTTTTCATAGCATAGTTTGTACTTTCATTTCCATAGCTTAGCTTGCATCTCTCATTTCTAGCTTGCATATTCATCTTAATCTAGTTGCATTTGCATTTCGTAGTGATTCTTGGGGATATTGGCATTCTTGCCCTTGTCTTCATTTGAATCTCTCATTGTGTGGTTGACTAGCAAGGTCATTAGCTTAATAGCTCTAATTGAGAGCAAACTTAAAATAATCTTGCAACTCCATACATAGAGAGCTCTAGGTCACTTTCTAAGGTTTCCTCTTCATGGATTCCCTTGGATATAATGACTTAGAGAAGTGCACCATTTGAGTGTGTACACATACAAATAGGCTAATTTTATATAAATGTTCCACTTAATATATTTGCATGCATTCAGTTTGGTGAACCTAACATGAATTGATTCTTCTAACATGTGTACTTTTGAATTTTTTTATATTTTTGAGGCCCAAGTATTAGATGTTGAATTTTACCGACAACCCTGAATCATGAAAATAAACTCACAATTGCATTCAGGAAGTTTGAGAGATGATTTTTAAAAACCAATTTGTTGCATTTTTCTCACTATAAATTTTTTTGCAATTTTTTAAAAGTCCCCTAAATTCGGTCATATGAAAATCTAGTAGAGGAATCTGTACAGTCATACAACTTTTTTTTACTCTTGTTGGAGCTTAAGGCCTACAAGTTTGATAGATATATGGTGGGTATATAACACTAGTTTTAGTCATAAAAAATGTATATAAGGAGATTGTCCTCATTTTTGGGAAACATATGTACACTTTGAGGTATATGCATAATCAACATAAAGGTATATACACAACCATACCATTTTCAATATTATAGACATGACACATCCATTTAACTGTGCAAGTGTATACACTCATGATCTAGGGTTTGAATGCACTATATATACATAATTTTTGTTGTATATGGTAGTGTTTCTTGAGTAAATTGTTGCATATATTGCTTGTGCATGCACTTAAAATTTCAAAATATCTAGATGCTCTATATAGATACTGTATAATATACCCTGTGAATATTGCAAGACAACTTGTGTATGTTCTGATGTATATACCACAAACTTCAAAAAAAGGTTGCTTTCTCTCTTTTTTCTTAATCGTTTCTACAATAATTAAAAAGTTCTTTTATTATTTTAATTCTCTTATAAATCTACCCAATTTTAATGGAACTTAGTCTTATAACTTAATTAATCTTCAAAGCGGACTCACTATTTTTTTTTTTTTTGTTGGTAAAAGGCCGAGGCCAAAAGTTTTATTAATTAGCTAAATAGATATACAAAAGCCCCGCTCAGTGCAGGTGCTGGTAGGGAAGAGCGGGGTTGAGAAACCCTCCAGCCTTGCCTGGGACCCTAGTCCAAATTTTGATACATAGTGATTTTAGGAGGGCATCCCCTTCCATAACATTTTTGAAAAGAGATTACAAATTTCATATTCAGCTTAGCTATATTTTATCTAAAGTAAGTCTTGTTTTGAAGAGTGTTTCGACCATTTAGCAGGATTGGATTGCCTTCCTTATGGTTTAGTGCTTTGATATTGTGCTGTTCCTAATGAATTCCAGACTCCATTCTTTGTGAAGGAAGCTCCTTCAGATACTTCTTGATTCCTTATTCCTATCACAACTATACTTTGACTAAGATCATTGTTAGTGTATCGTTAATTTTATTAGATCTTTGTAAGAAGTAAGTTATGAAAGTAAAGGAAAGGGAGAAAGAAACCATCTCAAAAAAAATATTCAACTCAACTGTGCTATATACAATTGTAGAAAATATCTATCTCAACCCATCTATAATTATTTCCTATATAATACCCAAGAGTAGAGCTTTCATACTGCAATGTTACTTTTAAGAAAACATTAATTTTGTTATATCTCTGTAGGGAGTATGTTATGAAAGTAAAGGAAAGGGAAACTATTTCTAAAAGAAAAAATATCCATCTCAACTGAGCTATAAGCCATTGTTGAAAAAATCTATCTCAAAAAATATTTCAACCCATTTATATAAAACCAAGAGCAGGGCTCTGCAAAAATATTAACTAAACCAGCTTACAGATCTACCAAGTAGGCCCGTCTAGGACATAAAGAGTTCTCGGGATAAAAATTGGAGTCACCTCTTAAATTTCACATTACTATACTTATGATATTGATCAAAACATCATAAAAAGGAGGGAGGGCCAGAGAAGAGATAACCATACCAAGAACGAAGCCATCATACAGTCTTCAAACATGAGAGCACCAAGATAAGCCCTAATCTAAAGCCAATATATAGCCATATATATTGACTTCAAAATTAGTGATTATCATGGTAGGCAAATCTATCTACCCTATAACTAGTTGCTAGAGCATCTATCTAAGAGGAGTATAATAAATAAATCAAGGCTACCAAAACCGCCCTTAGGTTTAAAGGGCCCATAACAAGTCTAATTACTAAGAAGAATCTATTAGACATTGTTTTCAACCGGGAAAAACTTACTGTTAGGAGATCAAGGATAAAGAAGGCAACAATCCAGAAACTAAACCATCCCTGAAGAATTTACAAGATAATTCTATGATGAAAAATAGGCTTCACTTGATAATCACTTACCTGAAGTCGAAGTATATACTTGTTTTGACTTCAAGATAACTAACTATCAAGGAAATAATATCTAGAGTTGGCCATCGAGGGAGAAACCAAACTTAACTAGAGGCTACTGGTGAAATCAGATACTCTTATTCTAGGCAGCTGAGACCTTGAGAAACCAAAATAATTAGTATTAAGACACTGGGCATAAAAATCCTGAGGCCTATCCTACCAACTTCAACTGCCAAGAATCTTTTGGATAGAGCCTAACTCTCTTAAAAGGCTATAGGTGTGTTCAGATTCCTAAGAAGTCTGACCATCTCAATTGCTGTCTAGTACTAAAGATTCTTTGTAAGTAAATGTGGCTGATCTAAAGTAATATTACTAACTCAAATGGATAAGAACTTTTAAAATCAAGATCCCCTTGATGGGAAAATCAGAGCGGCCTGAACTAATCAAAAGATTCTTAAAGCATAACTAAAGGAAAGTAAAAATTTCAAAATATTTGTTCCTACGAAGGGCATATAATGATTACACAAAGAATTAATACTACCTTTGGTAAATACCATATCAATACTACCATAATGACCATTTCATCAGTAGAAAGCATTTTATTGTTTATAGATTTATAAAACCAACATTTGATTGTGATCTAAAGAAAGCAATAAGTTACAACTATCTGCTCTAACATAGACAAGAAGAGCCAATTAGTTTAAGAGTCAGGTTAAGTTTAGATAAGAAAAGTACACCATATTATTATATGCAACCTATTTCTATTCTCTGTGCCCATTTTCATCAAAGAAATCTACTACACGCCCTACTTGAATCCATGTTTCATCTTATATTTAGAAAATATCTACCAAAAATTTTATGGTTACAATAACTGGTATCAACATTAAAGTTCAACCTAAATATTTATTACAGAACCAAACAAAAAAGGGGTATGAAGTAGCAAATCAACTTGAATTCGAAGGGTCAAATACAAAGGATATATATCCTGACATAAAGCAGTGTAATAGTCCTCTATGGTAGGATGACTTATTTAGGATTCGTTAGAAGATTTTGATGATGCTGTCGATGCTTTGTCCTCCTTCACCAGCTTCAATATAATGTCATCATCCATGATATATTCAGTCATCTAGTAACCGTCTGGGGGGGACCTAACATGGGTAAAATACAAAAGGAAATCCAAGTTCCTTCTTATAGATGGGGTTTCTTGTAAATATCAATCCCAATCTTCCATCTCTAGAATTAGAAATGTAGAAACATAGCTTTGGTTGACAATCCTTTTATTATAATCTTTAGGTCGGGGAATGGATAAATTTTTTCATATACTCTTGAGTACTTTGTTTAAATCTACTAGATACTTTTTCTTGAATACTCTTCTACAAAGATTACCAATAGCTTTCACATTAGGGTCCACCTGTAGTGTAGAGGCTATAATCATAGTTGAGGTATCAGAGTTGACCCTATGCCTGATAGTGTTTCCTAAGAATTCCTCACTTAGGATCACTGAAATTGCTCTAACTATGATATTGTATTTAATCAGTAGAATTTTCTTGATTCTTTTAAGCGAAATTGTCCCTTCAAAGGCTATTTGCTTATCTGAGCACCTCAATTTTATTGGCGTCGCCATTTTCTTAAGGAGATGCTGAGGTAAATGGGAGAGCCCCATCTCTATATACCTCATTTCTTGGATATGTTTTCCGAAGGTGAAGAAGAAACATTGGTGGTCTAGCGTCAAAAAACCTTCATTACTTCTTTTTTAATCTCCTAAGGATGATTTTTCCTAAATACTTGGCTAAAAGGGTAGTCCAAATTTTAGAAGTTTAATCGATTTAACCTGACTTAGACCCTAAAAGCCTAAAAAGAACATCTAGAAATATTTTGGAATATATTTTGTATAATGAATATTTTTAATCCTAAAAGATATGTGCCAGTTTTATAAAAAATATCTGTGATATATTTATAGTTCTGAAAATATTTATAATCCTTTTGTTCCCTACCTAACATATATTAGAAATTAAAGAAGCCCAATTATTCAACCATATACTTGATACATGAAAAATAAAAATGATTCTTTGGCATACTTCAAAGATTTAATACGTAAATGGGTTAGCTTAGATTATGATTAATTTCTAAAGTAAGGAATCGATCAGATGGTTTATAGGATCACTACTTTGAGGCCAATTACTATTTCATAAATAGAGGGCTAGGAAATCTTATTCGACTTGTAAATACAGAAATAAATACTAGAAAACTAAAGATCCAGGGAATGTCCTACAGGAATATAATAGTTATTATGCTAGATTTAGATTAAAGACTTGAAATATAAAACATAAAATGTCCATCTCTGATATTGTCTTCCTTTCTTTAAACCAGTATTATACCCGAATACCATAATAACATGCTTAAAAAGGACCTGTGTTTAAAAGTTCAAAAAGAAATACTAACTTCTATATTCTTATATCTTACTATCCTACTAGTCTTTATGAATGATATTGTAGCACCAAGAAGCATCCTTCTTCTGTACAATGATAATTTCCTCCTGTTTTGCCTTATAATCCCTTAAGGATCTTTTAACCGACGAAACTATTGTATCATCTTAAAATAGAAGCACTTCCATGTTAAGAGTGTTTAGCCCTCCGAGTAGGTGTTTTGGGATCATGTCAAGCACCTTAAATCAACTCTTTTTTCATATCATACTTGTTCTCCTCATTCTGCTTCTATCTATCCCTGATTTTCACTCCAATCTATATTTCCTAGCATTTTGGGTTAGGATCCTGAGGTTTTTTACCATAAGGTCAAAGTCGACCTTATGGGGTCAAATTTGACCTTGACCCTAACCTAGTTAGGATCGACCTCAACCCTGACCTGGTCAATTCCAAGCTTGTCCTTGACCCTTGTCCAGATTTCAAATTTCCTTGATTTCTGAGTGTCGGGTTTCGGGGATCTTTGTTTTCTCGCCTCTGGGTTGGCCATTTTGGGTTTTAGAATGGTAAATCCTCAAATTGCATTTAATCTAGGTATATTTTCTAAAGGTTAGGACCTAATTGGGATTTAATTCTCCAAGGTTGCCCCTCTAGAGGATTGTGCCCTAGATCACTATAAAAGGAGGCCTTCCTCTATCATTTTCTCCTTCAAGTTTTGGGAGAACATCTCTCAATCAAGTTTTCATGCTCAAGCATCCATTCAAGCATTCAAGTCATCTTCTCCATCCAAGTTCTCCATTTAAGATCAAGGATTCAAGCATTCAAGCCATCGAAGGGATTTGGTTCAAGCATGCAAGATTCATCATTCAAACCCTAGATCTAGCCATCATGATGGTGTGATCTTCCTTCATGATCCTTTTGTTCATCTTCAAGATCCATTTCATTCTTCCCTCAAGGTGGATTCTAAGCATACAATCATGGAGGTTTGATTTACATTTATTGATGTTATGTTCAAGCTTTCATATCAACATACTTGATTACATTTCAAATACAATTGCATATCTATTGAATGTCATAGCTTCATTGTTAGATGTACTTCTACTACTTGCTAGCATTCTCCATTTCAATTTCAATATTAAGGTTGATTCCAAAGTGGGGTTTGACCAAGGAAAACTTCCCAAACAAACAACAAAACCATTTTTCTCGCAGGTACAGGTGCAAAATTTTGGATATGAGAGTAGATTTGGATACCCTTTTCGGTGAACTTTCGGGATTTGTGAACAAAGTCAGAATTGACCTTCAGAATAAAAATGTAGCCTTTGACCTTTTATGAGGGTCAAAGATGACCTTCCTTAGAATCATAAAAGATTTTTGGGTTTTGTAGATCTCACAGTTTCGGTTTAAATGTTAAAAATCAACAGTTTCTGAGACTGTTTGACAGGGTTTTTAGCAGGTTCTTTTTTAGAGGTAAGTACCTTTATCTCTTCATTTCAACATTCATCATTTATATTTACTTTCCATATCAATACAATTCAAATGTAAGTGTAAAATATTGGTTTTGGGGTCTCTTTTATGTGCAAACCATTGTTCTAGGACCCCATCCATATTTTATCCTTTATAGCTATGATCTTGATGTTTCTAGGTGATTCCTCGTCCATTTCCTCTGGGACCTCAAATCCTTCCACCCGCTAGTAATCTAGGACTTTGTTGAGGTCTACTTCCTCCTTAAGTACCGTGGCAATGAGGAAGTCCAGATTCTTCCTCATTGAGGGCCATACTCTATCAAACTTAGCTTCATCTTTAAGGAAAAGAATTGGAAGCCTCTAGGAGTTAGGGATGGAAGGAAGGGCCTACATATCCATTTTCATATATAATTCTGGGAAGGGAATGGTGAGATTTTTGTCAATGCCGTTAACCACTTTCTCCAAGCCCAGTAAGAATTCTTCCTCAAAGATTTCTCTTGTTGCCCTAATGACTCTTTCTTTAGTAGTTCCATTGAAGGTTGCTAAAGCTATGAACAAACCAATCACATTCCCATTTACCCAAATTGTAAAATCATTGTCAAAATGTTCTTCACCAAGCCCTTTAATCAAAGCCCTATGCACTATGTGTAGACACCGAAAAATCCTTCAGAAAATAAATTATTTTTGTTTTCCGAAAATCCTTGATGACATCATCATTTATTAATTAATTAATTATTTAATTAATTAATTTATTTTTATGGCATTAAATCCCTCTCTCTTAATTAAAAATCTTTAATTAAGGAATCTAGCCTAAAAATGTCATTTGGACATTATCCCTAATTTATTAATTATTTAATTAATAAATTGACCAAAAAACCTCAAAAATAAATTAATTTATTTTTAATTTATTTTTTATCCCAAACTTGGCCAATTTTCTTAAGACCACTAACCTCTTCCAAAATCTTCTAATCCCTTCTTAATTTCGATTAAAAGGCTAATCCCATCTTTCCTAACCCTAATCCCAAGGTTAAATATTTAATTAAGGTTAAATATTTAATTTCCATATTTATTGAAAATACTTTAATAAATATTCCTAAAACTTAGGCTTTTGGAATGAATAACCTTTTATTCCATAAAACTAAGGAGAAATCTAGACTCTTCTAGAATCTTCCCAAATCCACCCTCTTCACCCATCCTAATCCTACCCTTAAGCCTTTGTGCAATCCTAACCAAGCTTAAGACTTTCCTAAACCAAATCAAAGTCTTTCCTTCCAAATATCTCAACCACAAAGCATTTATTGCTTCCCCAAAGTCTTCAAAGCCTCTTAAAGCCCATTCATTGCTCTTACAAGCATTTATTTGGAGAGTTATGAGCTTGGAGCCCCCTTTGTTGACTCCTCTTTGCCCTTCCCTTCATCCACTCACCTTGTGACATGTGTCACCTCCTGATTAGCTGAGAACTAGCACAATCCATGTGCTTCCCTTTGAGTGAATCTTGGCCTTTCTTAAGGATTTCAATCTTGGCCATTCATTCCTCCTACCCCAAGCCTTAGAAATCCTATAAATACCCTCACTTCCTAAGGAAAATCATCTCTCAACTTTCAAACTCAATAGCAAAGTCATAATGCCATTTTCATTCTAGCATAAGCATAAGCTCATCTTTTTTAGATTATTTTCAAGCTTAAATCACATCTAAATTAGCTTAAATGGATTAACATAGATTCATTTCTTGTTTTAATCTTAGTTCAATCATCTAGCTTTTGCATATTTGTGTGTTCTTGAGGCCTTTGAGGCAAAATAGGTTCCTCATACCTATTTTGTGTCATTTTTGGGTCTTCTTGATCCTCAAATAATCCTATTTTGCATGCTCCAAGTGCTTGAGTTTGCACACCCACATCCCTCTATATCTAAGCATATCAAACGGTGCATGGGCGCATACGTTTTAAGCTTAAACTGAGGTGGCTCTGATTTTAGTTTGCTAACCATTAAATTTGATTTGATAATATGCTATGACATTTGTTTGTCTTTGGCCTTCAAAATAGGTTTAGGTGCACTCACAAATCCTAGTCTACATTCTGGCACGCCCGGTGGGACTCAAACCATAATCATTTTGATGAAATTACACTTTATATGCTCTTTTTTTGCAGGAAATAAAGAAATGTCGCCTTCATGAAAAGAAATGACGCCTACAGCAATTAAATGTCGCCTTCAAACAAAGAAATGTCGCCTTCAACAAAAGAAATGTCGCCTACAAGGAATTCAGTCACGCCTTCATGCAATTAAATCACGCCTTTGAGGAAAGAAATGACGCCTATGAGTTCTGTTTTCATGCCTCAATAACTGAGATTTTCCTGTTGTCGGCAATTTCTGTTACGTCCCAGAATTCTTCTTCTGTCGCCTGCATGTAAAGAAATCACGCCTGTAACAAAAGAAATCACGCCTCTGTAATTTTTATCTGTCGCCTTTTTGGGTACAGAATGTCGCCTGTAGGAATTAAATGTCGCCTCTGCACTTTCCAGCGTCGCCTATAAGCTGAACAGTGTCGCCTTTTGTCTTTTGCTTGGGACTGGTTTTTTCATTTCTTTTATTATAGCAAAGGTCAAATTCAATCTTGAATGACATTAAGGAAATGAACTTAGGTCCTAAGTGTCATTGTCAATTTGAAAATCAAACTCAATCTTGAATGACATTAAGGAAATGAACTTAGGTCCTAAGTGTCATTGTCAATTTGAAAATCAAACTCAATCTTGAATGCACTAAAGGGAACAAACAACTCTATTCCCTCATCTGTTTCAGTTTCCAAAGCAAGCAAACAAATTCAATCTTGAGTGATCTAAGGGACAAAACAAAGCTTTTTCAAAGTTCTTAAGACAACTCGCTAATCAAATCTTGAATGCCCAAGTCAAAAAACTTGCAAACGCTCGATTTACTTTTTGAGGAAAGGAACAAATCAAAATCTAATCACGAGTGTCTTCATTTTCAAAGTTCAAACATCACTTAATCAAAAATTGGGAAAATGAACAAAATCTGCTTGATGTGCATGTAGGAGTTTTTCAATTCTTGCATAAACCTTGTTAGAATAAGCAACGTGGAACACTTGAACTTGGACAAGTTCACTTGTTCTACTTTTAGCGAGGCCTGTCCAAGGAGAAGCGCTTCCTCCTCAGAGAACGACCTCAAACCGGTATCCCCCCCGGCCGGTATATAAATAAGTGAATACCAAAAGAATCACTTACATCTCCTAATCGCCGGGCGTTCGTGCCAAACACGTGACTGGGGATGGTAAACATTCCTCTCCCCCAGCATAATTAGCAAGGCTCTTAAGTGAGTCACGGATGATCAGCATAACCGGGTATGGAGACACCACAGAATCATTAGCAACCTGATAAAATAGAGGCTACCCTATCTACATCCGAAAGTATCAAAATCCTTGTGCAAGGACCGATTCCAAGGGGTTTACCGGGTCACCTCAAGATTACTCACCATTTGTATTCCCTTCTGGGGGATACCAAGCTGTGGGCAAGCGATTTTGATACTCACCTTCCTTAGGTAGATCTGTTTGAAGTGCTTGACAGTCAAAGACTCCGTGAAAACATTTGTCAAACATACACTTTTTCGAAAGCATTTATCAGAGTCTTTTATCTTGTTTGTATCTCACAAAGTTGCTTTGTCCTTTGTGAAGATTGCTTTTATCAAATCCTTTGCCAATGAAAAAAACATCAAGCAGATCTATAACTTGGTTCGAAGGACAATCAGAGCAGCCATCCCAAAACTTGGTCATCTCCCATCCCTTTGTCTGTCTTCTTCTAGAAAACCGTCTGCTTCCGTCAGTCATCCCAATCTGAGTCTTAGTCTTCCAAACCATCTTCGTCCTTATCCTTATCCAAACTCATTCGCAAAGTCAGTATGTCTCCAATCTATAATGAGTTTGGTTATGATATCTCTCCTCTTCCACCAATCGATCCTAATGATGATGAAGGTCTTGTAGACCATGATGCCTATTACAGCCAGTTTCCTCCAAGCAACCCCCAGCGTTCCATCATTCCTCCAATCCAGCCAACCATGCCTTCGCGCTTATCTCCTAGCACTCCCTTTCATGTCCTCGGCAAGGCTAGCACTCCCTTTCATGTCCTCGGCAAGGCTAGCACTCCTTTTCATGTCCGTGGCAAAGCAACCCCAGTATCTTATCCATCCCCAACTTATCCTTGTCTTCAACCTACACCTCTTCCATATGCTCCTTTCAGGCCTCCACTTTCTGCTATGGTCATTTCTCCATCACCATCATCCCTTAGAAACACTTCACGTTACTTCCCCTATCTAAGGCCTCCATCTGCCCATCCTCCAAAATATTCTGAAATCCAAGATTCTAGTCCTCCCATCCTTTTCACCAAACCTCTATCCTTTCCCAAACCACCATCTTCTACTCCAAACCCCAATCCTCCATCCTATCCCAAACCACCATCCTCTCTTCCAAACCACATTACCAAAAATCTTTCCCCACCAGCAGAGTTCATCCCTCAACCCACTCCAAAACCTGTACCTCAAGCCATTAGCCCTACCTCTTCAGCACCATCATCCCTTCAAACCACTGCAGCTACATCATCCCCTCAAGCAAAACCCAAAGCTCCCTTTTCAAAGTCATCTTTTTCATGGGTGTTCCCTTCTTTCTCTCCTCCTTCGCAAACATCTACCCAAGCACAAACCCCACTTTCATGCGAAGACCATCCAAGTTCCCCATCTCCTCCACCTTCCAAACCTTCTTCACCACAAAAGTCTCCAAGGAAACCAATAACAAAACCCAAGGAAGAGCCAATAGCAAAACCCACGCCTGAAATTGAAAAGCCAAGCAATCCGTCATGTGAAGCCATCATTGATGAGGCCCATCCAGCGCTCCCATCTATTATCTATCTTCCATACATCCCAACCGTTGATCCTCTTCCATCTCCTAGCATCATTGAGTCCCTTCCATCTGGAGTCTCCATCCAATCCCCACCAACATCACCTCCTCCTAGCATTATCCAAAGCACATTCAGTGAGCCCCATGAGTTCACCCTTCTTCCTACCATTGCAGCTGCAAAATCTCCCATCCTTTTACCCATACCATCTGAAGAGTTCTTCCTTCTTCCAGACACCCCAGCAGCAGAGTTCCCAATCCTTCTATCCACTCCCTCTGAAGAGTCCATCCATATATCCACTAATCCTCTATCTGAACAAATCCCATCGTGTCAAGATCTGGACCAAAAGCATGTTGAAATATCTATAGAAGAACATCAAGATCCAACCCCTTTACTTCCCCCATCGCATGTTCTATTGCCTCCATCACCTTCAATCCAAAATCCTACAATCCCAATTCCTCCAATTCAAGATCCTATCATCCCAGTTTCTCCAACTAAAGATCCAATACCATCCCCCAATCCTAGTCAAAATCCCAGCATCCTATCCTCTCCTCTTGAGGATCCGCCAGTCCAAACTATCCAGCTGCCATCACTCTATCCACTTGGAAAACTAACATTTGTCAAAGGTAAAGCACTTGAAAAAGAAGACATCAGCTTCTTATCTTCCATCAGGGAACCAGAAAATGGCTGTTTGTCATTCATCCCAAGTCAAAAATATCCTTGTCTGGATAAAATGCTGAAAAGATGGAACTATCAAGGCAAAGGCCTTGGCACTCACGAACAGGGAAATATACAGCCCATTCAAGGCAAGAAACATCCAAAAGGCTGTGGAATTGGTTGCACACCAGATGAGGGCACTTCCTCCACATCAGCGAAAGGTACTTCATCCAGAAATGTTGGTACAGCTAAGGCAAAGTTCAAACATCCATTCAAAACCAACAAAACATCTTCCAAGAACCACAACGCAATTCCTCCTCCTCCATCGTTACAACCGAGGACAACCTATCATATTCCTCCTTCATCCTCCCCATCCATTTTGGGTCCCTATGTCCCAAAGCCTTTCAGCGCATCTCCGTTACCCAGCAAATCCATTTTGGGACCTTATATCCCAAAATATCATCCCCCATCTTATCCTACTCAGCCTTTCATCCAACATCCAAGCATCCCTAGTCAAGATCAACAAAGGCACATGGCCACATATCCTATCTACCAATCTCCTTCCATCTCTCCATCCAAATTTCCTCCATCCCAGACAACTCCTCATATTCCTCCCAATGCTCCTCGCAACTTGGATGCCATATCGCGCATGAATAAAGGGAAAAATCCACAAATATCCCAGGATTGTTATGTCCAGTCTAATCGACATGCACAATCAAAGAAAAATCTGATCAAGCAAGCCAAAGCAAACCACTGGCCACAAAGGCCCATCAAAGCAAATGCCAAAATCTAATGCATCCCAATGGCTGCAAAGGCCCAATAACGATTACCATGTCCAGTCTAATCGACATGGTCAGTCAATGCAAGCTCCAATCAGGCAATCAAATGCGCCGCAAAGGCCCAGAAAAGATCCAATCAGGCATGCTAAAGCACCCCAATGGCTCCAAAAACCTAGCAAAGTCCAAGAAAAATCTATCACATGGCCACAAAGGCCTAGCAAAGCAAAAGCACAATCTGATGCACACCAATGGCCGCAAAGGCATATCAAAGCTAAAACAAAAATGATGTGGATCCCAAAGCAAAAAGATGTAATCCATCTAACAAAAACATCCACAATGGCATCCAACGTTGCCCATCTCCCAGCTCCTCAATCTTCCCCTCCATCTCCTCCATCCTCTAGCATAAATCCTCCATCACATCTATCTCTATCTTCCACATCCAATCATCCATCTTCCTCGCAACATGTGCCAATGTTGATCCTGACAACATCCCCCTATCTTGATCACTTTCCATCCTTCCATCCAAACACTTTCTACCACCATCTTTCCCATCTCCCCCATCTAATCCATGACTTTGCATAATCCCCCCCGTCCTGCTACAGTTGTACCAACATCCAGGCACACAATCAGAAGAAATCAGTGAGGAAAGTCAGCAAAGATCAGTCAGCACATCTAAAACAGCAAAGGGAAATCAATGACGAATCAGAGAAATCAGCAAAAATCAGCAATCAATCAGGCTTTAGCATCAACATGTGCCTATCAGCTTAAAACAGAAGCATATTTTGGAGAGGAGGCAAGCTTTAGTCGCAAAAGTGAAAAAACAAAAGCAAATCATGAGTCTTTATGTGAAAACCCTTCTGGGGCACATTCTGACTCCAAAACAGTAAAAATAAAGGGCGTATCTTCTAGTGAAAACTTGGCAATTCAAGCGCTAGAAGATGGAGCTTTGCCTCTTCCTCCTATCTGGGATAACAACACATGATAGTTCTCTATCAACATTGCAGAAACCAAGCCAAATCAACTTGGGTACAGAAGGATGTTTGTGGCTCATCTACATGGAAGTTAACCTGACAAAAAGTGATTCATGACCTTAAGTGCCTTGCTCCGAGGAGTCAATTATCAACTGTGCATGGTCATATGCACATGCTTAGGTGTGATCTTAAGCTTGTCGTCCATCATCTAGCAATGGATCCCCATGACAAGCCGGCAACATCAGAAAATCAGCAATCCACATCAAAAAAATCAGTGAAGAATCTCTCAGAAGATCAACATCAAATCGCATGATAGCACCAAAATCAGCACAAAACTCAGTGCCACATCAGAGAGTTAGCAACAACATCAAAATATCTGTGCAAAATCAAAAACAGCAGGGCCATCATCAAATCATAAGGGAACATCCAATCAAAGAATCAGCAACACCATCAGAATATCAGTGACAAATCAAAAGGTCACCATCTAATCAAGAGGAAGCGCCAAAGCGGCGACATCAGCTGATCAGCAAGCACGACAGCATTAAATCAGAGCTTCAGCAACAAATCAGAAGTATCAATGCATATCAGCACAAGCTCAGCAACAAATCAGCAAGATCAGCACAAAGTCAAGGAAAAAACACAAAAATCCATAAAAATTGGATAAATCAAAGGAGCAAATTATCAACAAAGCAAAAATCAAGAGAAAAACATTCATCCTCTGGTGAAAACTTGGCAATTCAAGCGCCTTGGACAAGTACCATGGTGAAAACCTGGCAAACAGGCGCCATGCGTAGTGCCCCCCCTTTAATTCCTTTCTGTAGTTAGGGGCTTCCTTTCTATCACCTCTTATCCAACATGTCCTCCATCCCCTTTTGTCTCTCACTTCCTTCATTTTCCATTGGATCTTGATGACAAAAATAGAGACTATCAGATGTACATGCTTTTGGGCACCTCCTTGGCATCCATTGCACCTTTCAGCTACATATCCTCTATCCAATCCTTTCATCCTAGCTTCCATCCTTCCTCATCCTCTTGTTGGCATATCTTTTGTCCAAGCATACACCATGCCTTTAAAACACATGAACTATCTTAAACAGGGGGCATCTTCTTCCTTGGTGACGTATTCCTTGGAGGCTATCCAAATCCGAATCTTCCATCTCCCAAAATCCTCAGCAATTTCTCTATCCAAATCCAAACCAACCACCATCCAATCCTTCCAGCACTCCTCTATCTTAATCCATCAGCAGTTCCTCCAGCATCCTCTATCTTGATCCACCAGCAAACCAACTCAGCGTCCCATATCCTTTATCAGAATCCAACATCCACCATCCACAGCAGAAAGCAGATTCACCATCTTTTGCACCAAAATCCAGAGCTCCAAATCCACAAGCATTATCATGTTCCAGCCCTTTGAGTTGTTTCCATCCCTTATCCTAAATCAGAAATCATCCTCTTTTTGGCACAACGTGTTGTCTTAAAGAAATCACAACCTTGTCCTTGCATAGCCTTATCATCTCGAGCAAGAGATTGGCTTGTATTGACAAGAATCCAGTTGACCGAAGATCATCAGTCTATCCTAGGTTGACGCAATCCTATCACTGATCCTCCATTGGGAAAACAGCAGCTCATTTTGTTGACACTTGGTAATCTTCCACCAGCTTTCCATCTTCCACCAGCTTTTCATCCTCCAAGCAGCTTTTCCATCTTCAAAATCCTCTAGCAGTTCCACCATCCAATCTCCCCGAATCTTCCTCCATCCAAATCTTCTAGCAGTTCCATCCTCCCCATCCTCAGCATTTTCCTCCATCTTTCCAACACCTAGTATCTTCTCTTGTCATTGGTATCTAGCTATAGGCTAACCTCATTGCAATCCAATGCCATTCATCCCTATCCACACCTTGCTAGCAATCTTCCCAACCTATCCATATCTTCTAGCTAGCCAACACCCAAGATCAAGCCAACCGATCACATCGCATCCTTCGTCTTGTAGCAGGCCTTGATCTCAATTCAATCATCATCATTGGGATATGTTCTTCCCAAATCCGTGTCATTTTAGGACACATCATCCATCGCCAGTCCGTCTTGGCCTTCCAACCTAGCTGGGGCACCATCTTGCATATCTTTGAAGTTGTCAGCTTCATCCCCAGGTTCTTTGTATATCCTATTCTTGAGTCTTGTACCATAGCGTCAGTCGTGTCTCCACCTAAGCTCATTTGTACATTTGTGTCTTTAGGTCCCATCCTTTGTCTTAGTCCTTGTCTGTCCTGCAGCAGCATTTGATCAAATATCTTGTCCCATCCCCAGCCTCAGAAAACTTTTAGTCCCACTCGGGCCTTGTGCTTCAGCAACATCAATTGTCGACTTATCCTTGCTCATCTTGATTATTCCTTGAACTTCAGCTTTTGCCGGTGAACAACTACACTTATTCTCTCACCAACCCATGGGTCCTTGAGGATATATCGTTCCTCCTGTCCGACCTAATCTTCCATCCTGGTCCTTGAGGATATATCGTTCCTCCTGTCCGACCAATCTTCCCACCATCAATCAAACCTAATCTCTCTCCTTGGCAAAGGATGTCTTTTTGGAGTTTTCATTTTGGATCTTGGATTTTTATCCTTTGGGTCTTGTTAATCTTTTTGGCTTCTCATTATCCCACCAGGGTCACCACGATTCATTATATCACGGTGTGCTGCGTGTGCGGATAATCTGGGGCAAGGTCTTTTGATCTTTCGCTTCTGCCTGTGAGTCAGTTGTGTGTTTGTGGTTCCTTCAGCATCGGTTTCGCCATGTCGCCTCTGCGCTTCATGTGTGATGTTGGGGCAACCCTGTGTGTTTGTTTAGCGTCAGTCCTCGTCAGTCCTATGCAACACTGGTGACAAGGCCTCGTGATCCCAGTATCCTTGGCAGGTCTCTAGCATTGCTATATTAAATCTAGGTTGTGCACTCCCGTTTGCACTTGGAGCTATCTGGTCCCTTGCATTTATCATATAGATTAATCTTGCATCTTTGCATATCGCTGCATCTTGCATCTTGCATTTCCATCTCATCTTGCATATCATCCATATTTGTTCTTAGACGTGAGGTTATTTATCTCCCCTTTCTTCCTAGGCCTTTCCTTCCTCGTCCCGCCGGGCACACTCTATCCCAGGGCGTAATCCCTCTTCCTCCTTGTCCCACTGGGCGCATCTTCCATGATTTTGTCCCATCGGGGCATGTTCCTCTTTCTTCTGGTCCACCCAGGCGTCATACCCTCTTCTTCTGATTCTAGCCTCGGCATCTTGTTTTCTTGTCTTTGACGCCATGCCACTTGCGGCATCGCATCAAAGAGGGGCAAAATGTAGACACCGAAAAATCCTTCAGAAAATAAATTATTTTTGTTTTCCGAAAATCCTTGATGACATCATCATTAATTAATTAATTAATTATTTAATTAATTAATTTATTTTTATGGCATTAAATCCCTCTCTCTTAATTAAAAATCTTTAATTAAGGAATCTAGCCTAAAAATGTCATTTGGACATTATCCCTAATTTATTAATTATTTAATTAATAAATTGACCAAAAAACCTCAAAAATAAATTAATTTATTTTTAATTTATTTTTTATCCCAAACTTGGCCAATTTTCTTAAGACCACTAACCTCTTCCAAAATCTTCTAATCCCTTCTTAATTTCGATTAAAAGGCTAATCCCATCTTTCCTAACCCTAATCCCAAGGTTAAATATTTAATTAAGGTTAAATATTTAATTTCCATATTTATTGAAAATACTTTAATAAATATTCCTAAAACTTAGGCTTTTGGAATGAATAACCTTTTATTCCATAAAACTAAGGAGAAATCTAGACTCTTCTAGAATCTTCCCAAATCCACCCTCTTCACCCATCCTAATCCTACCCTTAAGCCTTTGTGCAATCCTAACCAAGCTTAAGACTTTCCTAAACCAAATCAAAGTCTTTCCTTCCAAATATCTCAACCACAAAGCATTTATTGCTTCCCCAAAGTCTTCAAAGCCTCTTAAAGCCCATTCATTGCTCTTACAAGCATTTATTTGGAGAGTTATGAGCTTGGAGCCCCCTTTGTTGACTCCTCTTTGCCCTTCCCTTCATCCATTCACCTTGTGACATGTGTCACCTCCTGATTAGCTGAGAACTAGCACAATCCATGTGCTTCCCTTTGAGTGAATCTTGGCCTTTCTTAAGGATTTCAATCTTGGCCATTCATTCCTCCTACCCCAAGCCTTAGAAATCCTATAAATACCCTCACTTCCTAAGGCAAATCATCTCTCAACTTTCAAACTCAATAGCAAAGTCATAATGCCATTTTCATTCTAGCATAAGCATAAGCTCATCTTTTTTAGATTATTTTCAAGCTTAAATCACATCTAAATTAGCTTAAATGGATTAACATAGATTCATTTCTTGTTTTAATCTTAGTTCAATCATCTAGCTTTTGCATATTTGTGTGTTCTTGAGGCCTTTGAGGCAAAATAGGTTCCTCATACCTATTTTGTGTCATTTTTGGGTCTTCTTGATCCTCAAATCATCCTATTTTGCATGCTCCAAGTGCTTGAGTTTGCACACCCACATCCCTCTATATCTAAGCATATCAAACGGTGCATGGGCGCATCCGTTTTAAGCTTAAACTGAGGTGGCTCTGATTTTAGTTTGCTAACCATTAAATTTGATTTGATAATATGCTATGACATTTGTTTGTCTTTGGCCTTCAAAACAGGTTTAGGTGCACTCACAAATCCTAGTCTACACTATGTCTGATAAAGGCTTCAAGATTATGTTCCATCTCTCTGGCTTTACCGCCCCTTGAAAGGCCATTTGATGGTTCTCCTTTCTATGGAAGGTGATTATCCTGGAATCCATTGTTGCTCAAAGAATCAGAGAAAAGCAATCCCTATATTGGCATGTAGTTGGAGAAATAACACTTCAATTTCCTTCTTAAAGCTAAAAAGAGCCAAAAAAAGCTCTTGGTAAGTTCAGCTTAATTGTGAGGTGAAGTCTGGGAGCATGTGAATTTATGATCCATTATAGATCATCATTTAATGCGTACTTTGCCTCATAGGGATAGTTGTTGCATAGATTAATCTTATTTAGGTGATAGTGCTTGGTTCTAAGAGCTCAGAAAGGTGACGATAGCCTAATAATTTATAATTGCTACAAGGGAGTCTTAACCTGAGATGGTGGCTTATGATAGAGTACCTTTGTACGTGGGTAAATTCTCTTAATTGCTTGAAATGAAATGATATTATTTTATAAAAAACTCTCTCTATTAAGGCTTGCATAAATTAAGTTCTAAAGGGATAAATGTGAGTTAATAGGGGATATGTTTCTACTAGAGGGTTAAAAGTTTAATTTTTAAAAGGTTTGGTCCCTATTTGAGGAGCACTGATTTCTTTCACCTAAAAGACTAACTATGTTTTCTAGATTAAGAATGGATTCTAATCTTTGAATGGAAGTTTTAGTTATGACATAGTAATCCCATCTACTCCTAAATTAGCTAATTCATCTTCTCTCTTATTCCCTTCCTAATAGATATGATTAATTGAGACTTCTTGAAAGGTTCCACATAGATTCACTGCTTGAGAGAGAAGGGAGTTCAATTTCCAATTAGGAGTCTCACCTTTCCTTAGTGCATTGATGATAATTGTCGAATCCCCTTCTATTTCTAATTGTTTTAATCCCAGGGAGACACTTTTTTGTAGGCCTTTGACCAAAGCATATAGTTCTGCCCAATTTTTAGTTTCAATTCCAATAGGCACGACAATTACTGCTAATTATTTTCCATCTTGATCATGTATGCGACATCCAATGCCTGCCTTCCTTGGGTTTCCCCTAGATGCCTTGTCAAAGTTTAGTTTGTACCAGCCATCCTTTGGAGGTTTCCATGTGCATTCATCTCTCTTTGATGACTTGTTTTATGAATTTAAACCTATAAAAGGAGGGAGGGCTAGGCCTACCCATTTCCCCCTCATTTTACCATCCCAATGGCTCATTTTGAGATTAGTTTTAAGGTTTTTGGTTGTCCTATAATTCACATTTTCTATGATTGCAGCTTATATTTTATTGCATAGCTATTTTCATTCCAATTTTTCATCCTTGAAAATTCTTCCATTTCATTCCTTCCAAATTTCCCATATTAAAGAAGAAGGTGAGTTAGTCCATAGGTTGGCATAAATACTCTTTTGTTTGATGATTGGCCAGGCTTGCAACATTGTGCCGAGGGAATGAGGAAAGGCTAAAGACCAACCCAAGTTACCTATCAACCAATCCCAACCCTTAATTATAAAATGAAAATTAACAAAAAGATGGTCAATATCTTCTTCACTCACTTCACAAAGAGGACATCTACTGGGGCCCTGGAAACCTAGTTTCTTAAATATATCCGTGGTTAAAATTCTATAGTTCATAGCTAGCCATAAGAAAAATCCAGCTTTCAGAGAACATTCCTTGCCCCAACAAAGGTGGATAGGTAAAGTAGTTTTGGGTCTCTTGTGATTCTGGACAATGAGATTATACCCATCCTTAGTATTGCATTCTCCAGATTTTGATCCATCCCAAACAAGTGTGTCTTTCAAGTCATTTAAAGAAATCTTTCTATTTTCTTGAATGTTCATGATTGTTGTTTCCTCCAAAGATGAAATCCCAAGATTCTTTGAGGATTTCCAGACCCACCTATCCCCATTGAAAGTTGTATAGTCTTTGAGAAAAATGCCATTCTTCTCCTTTAATAGCTTGGTTAGAGGAGGGTTATTCAACTTTTTGGATATAATTTCATAACCTCCCCAAGAATCATCCCAAAATAAAATTTCTTCCCCTGACCCTAGACAAAATGTTAATTTTTCCATAATAATATGTCTACACTTCATCATAAAGTCCCATAATCTCGATCCTTTAGGAGGATTAGATTCTCTAAAGATGTTACTGGGGGAATGGTCCTTCAAGTATTTGTGGATGAGAATCTTAGTCCATTTAGCTTCTGGATTTCTGAAGAGTCTCCATAATAGTTTGGCGCCAAGGGCTCTGCCTTGGTCCCCTAAGTTTTTAAGACCCACCCCACCTTCCTCTTTTGGTTTGCAAATGTTATCCCAAGAGATTAAGGGGATTTTCTTATTTTCATTGCTCCCTTGCCAAAAAAATGTTCTAAGGTGCTTTGTAATTTTTGATTTTTTGTTAGAAGGAAGGTGCATGACCGATAGATGATAGATTGGCATGGCTCTAGAACTGACCTTACCATGTTGGTTCTACCAGCAAAGGACAACCATCTTCCTTTCCATGAGATCATTTTGTTTTTAATCTTATCTATGATGGGATCCCATATGTCTGTGCTCTATTGTCTTTGACTAAGGGGAGACCTAGATATTTACATGGAAGTTTACCTTGATTAAAATTAAGGATCTTACATATATCTCTTTCAGTTGATAAATTTGTGTTAAAGAAGAAGATGTCTGATTTGTCTAGATTAATTTCTTGTCCTGAAGCTAAAGAATACATTTTTCAAACTTTCTTAAAAGCCTCTACCTCCCTTCTATTACTAGATCCATATAGAAGAGTATCATCGACACAATGTTGGTGGGTGGTAGGTTCCAGGTCACTGGTGATGGAAATTCCTTCAATTTCCCCACATTCCTTTTCTTTTGAAATTTCTCTACCTAGAGCTTCTGTCATGATTATGAATAGAAATGGGGAGATGGGATCCCCTTGTCTAAGGCCTTTGGAAATGCCAAAAAAACCTTCCGGGGTCCCATTCACTAAAACCGAGATCATAGGGGTGGAAATGCATTCAAAAATAAGGTTTATCCAGCTTTTAGCAAAGCCAAAGGCTTCCATGCATTTACATAGAAATCTCCAATCTACTTTGTCATATGCCTTTTTTATGTCCAGTTTAATAAGTATACTTGGATTCTTATTTTTGAGTATAGAATGAATTGCTTCTTGAGCTATGATTACCCCATCAAAGATTGATCTTCTAGGGACAAAACCTATTTGTTCTTCGCTAATGATTAGAGAGAGAAGTTTTTGGAGTCTAAGGGCTAAAGTTTTGGTAAGCAATTTATACAGTGTATTACATAGAGCTATTGGTCTAAAATCATTAAGGCCTGAAGGTTTCTCTTTTTTAGGAATAAGAGTGATAAAGGTATTGTTTACTTCTTTAAGTATTCTACCTAAGTTCCTAACCCCTTCTAGAGCATCCGTAACCTCTTCTCCAATAAAGTGCCAACATTTTTGGAAAAAAATCACCGAGAATCCATTCGGTCCTGGAGACTTATCTGGATTCATTTGCATTAAAGCATGATGGATTTCCTCCATAGTGAATTTTCCATTTAAGATTTAGTTTTGTTGTTTGGATATGACCTTAGGGATATTTTTTAGAAGTTCAATTTGAGATCCTAGATTTGACGATTCTCTGTTATTTAGAATGTTTTCAAAGTAGTTTACTGATTCCTCCGCTATATGTTTGGGATCATCTATGGAATCCCCTTTATCATTAATGATACAAGAAATCCTATTTAAGTTTCTTCTTTGTTTGGTGCTATTGTGAAAGAATTTAGTATTTTTATCGCCTGCTTCTAACCAAGTTTCTCTTGATTTTTGTTTCCAAAAAAATTATTCTCTTGCCAGTACCTCTTCAAATTCCTTGAGTAAATTATTCTCCTTATGATATAATTCATCATTCATTCCATCCTTGATGACCTGAGAATTAACTTCTTCCAATTTTGATTCCAAATCTAGTTTTTTTTCAAAGATGTTGCCAAACTTAGAAGCATTCCATTCTAACAATTTCCTTTTAATCCACTGTAGTTTGTTTACTAATTTAAACATTTTTTAGCCTAATATCTTGGGCTCCGACCACCAAGATTCAATCAGAGTTAGGATGTTTGGGTCCCTTAACCATGCTTGCTCAAATTTGAAGGCACACTTCTTAGGCTTTGATTGTGAGAGGATGTTGAGAAGTATCGAGTAGTGATTCAAACCAGATAATGAAAGGATGTTAGCTGAGAGTGACAAAATCAGAATTTGTCAAGCTGCCTTTAAGAAAGAATCTATCTAATTTCTCTACTATGTTGTAGAAACCTAGTCTTCTATTATTCCAAGTGAAAGAATTGTCCTCTGTTGGTATTTCAAGGAGAGAGTTCTTAGCCCTCCAGTGAGTAAAGTCCTTAGAAGCTAGTGGCACAGAATTTGTTCCTCTTTTCTTCTCAGAGATTTTTGTTATCACATTGAAATCTCCCCCTAGAAAATAGAGCATGTCCTTTGACTATTCAAGATACGATTCAATTTCTTTCCAAACTAAAATTTTTTCCTTATTTTGAATGGGTCCATATACGTTAATCAGAATAAAAGTTAGATTAAGTCTAAAGTTTTTAACTATACCACTCATCCAAAATTGTCTTTTCTCTGTAATGTTGAATGTTGTACTCCTGGGGTCCCAAATGACGGCCAAGCCACTAGAAGCTCCCTTCGCCGATGAAGCTTCCATTTCCCTCAAACCTAATTTCTTTTTGAAATTTTCTGATTCTATGTGATCTAGCTTAGTCTCTTGTATTAACATAATCTTTGGATCATGGATTTTGATGCAGGGCTTGATCAGACATTGCTTGTTAGGGGCATTCATGTCCCTAACGTTCCATGATAGGACATTCATGGCTCCTTGGGAAGGCTCTTCCCCTTCCCTGCATTTAGAATAAATGTGATTTTGACATGTCCTAAAGCTTCCCCTGCCACGCTTCTTAATTCAGAATTGACCTTTCTTCCCCTTTTTTAACTTTTTTTGCACAATCCGGGGTTTTCCTGCTTTCCTTAATTTGAGCAATGCCTAGTGATTCCCACTCTCATGATTCTAAATCTTCTAAATTAATTAACAATTCTTCAACCGATCCTTCCAGGGTGTTTCTCTTAAAAATGATCCCATCTTCTATAAGCTTTTTCTAACGTTCCATTTCTTCTAGATCACAAATTTCTTCTAAAAATTGTTCCATTAACTCCTTAGTAACTGTTTCCCCTAAATAATTTTCTATTATATTAACTTCTTCCCTGATTTTTTCACCATCAGCCTCAGGGATTGCTTCATTAATTGATAGGTCTATTTTATTGGGCTCACTAGAGAACATAGATAAATTAATATTAGCCTCAGCCATGCCCAAAAAATTGCTGGGAGAAGGATGATTTGTGTGGTCATCTCTCGGTGACATTACCTTTGACTTAGAATTTTGAAAATTCCTGTCCACTAAAATATCTGGGACACTCTTAGATACTTCCCTTTAGATTTCCTCAAATTCCCTCCTGCTACTGAGCAGGAATTCATCATCTTCTAAAAGAAGCTCAGAGTCAGGTTTGGAGGGAAAGATATGGGAGTTGTTCTCATCTTCTCCCTGTGGACTTAAATGATTGTTAATTCTACACCTACTATAAGTGTCAAGGGAGGGAGGAGTAAGCAATAGTGATGCTGTTGTTTTCCTAATAATTTTTGAAAGTGTAACCAAAGAATCAATATTCATAATTTCATTAATGAGAATATTCTTTTGTCTATTAGATTCATCAATATCACTGGTCTCATCATCTGAAAGAAGTGAGAAATCAATGTTATCCTTGCTTAATGATGAGTTTTTATAATTTTCTGGGTTAGTAGGATACCTTGGTGTTCTTGATTCCTGAATTAATAGGGTTTCATTTGTAAGAGATTTATCGAGCTAGCTATGGTTGGACCAAATAATGTTTTTAGGGGTCTTAGTTGAGATATGTTCAGGTATTGAAGTGGTGATCTCTTCATTGGAGGTCCCTGGAGTTGAACCTACTGATTTGTGATTGAATTTATTATTCCTCTTAGATTTATCTTGCCCAGGGGAGTGGTTAAGAAAACAAAAACCTCCATCTTTCTCATTAAAGCATAGCTCTGGGAAGGGTTCAACAGAATTCAGAAATTTGGGGCACGGGCAGATTTCTCCTTCCTCCAAAGATGATGATAATGTATTAGCACCATATTCTATATTATTCTTATTGTAGTCATTGGTTAGAACATTTTGATCATGGGTTTCCATGTTTCCCTTCTTAGATGCAGATAAACCGTAATCCTCTTTTTCTATAGTGATGTTGATATTATCAGGGTTGGTAAGAGAAGATGGCCAGGAATAGGGATTATTTGAAACCTGAAGAGAAGAATCATCTTCCTCTAGATCCTCATCATAGAATTTAGGGTGAATTGTAATCGACCCTGACTCACAACAAATTTCCAAATGAAGGTTGATTACTGTGTTAATTTTCATTTTAACAATAATGATTCTATCCACATGAAACATGTCATTATTAACAACCCCTACAAATTGCCCTAGGTAATTACCTATTTCCTGAAGGGAGTCAATGTCTGAGAATTCAAATGAAAGATTGTTGAGTAAAATTGCTCTATTGATTAGAAAATATTCTAATTTTAATGGGTCGAACATAGGCATCTAGTCAAAGGAAGAAAATCCTTTGTTCCTAAATTCTGGTAATCCTTCAGACATGAGTTCTTTCTTAAAAGTCTCACTAGAGAAATCGATGTAAATGAATTTCTCTTGGAGGATAGTGGTACGTACCTTGTTTCCTAGCTTAGATTCAATCCAAGCTACTATAGTTTTTGCAGAAACCCCTATGCCATGCCACTTGCAGAAGAAACCAAATTTCGCACACATTCTCTGTATGCTACTTACCATTCTATTCTTAATGTTCAAAATATGCTGATTAGGGTTATTTGATGAAGAAAGTTTTCCCAAATCCTTATTATATACTAAGTTCAGATTATTGTAATCTTTTAGATTCAACTCCTTTTTTCTTTTATGCGGTGGGGAATAAACCTTACTTGTGGAGAGGTGAGGTTGAAAATTACCAGAAATCGATTGTTTGAAACCAACAGGTGCTTCATGCTTTTGAAGATTTCCAAGCTTAGGAACTAGCTTTTTTAAAGGGCATTGAAACCTTCGATGAGGAGGCAAGTATACATTCTAGGTATGATTTCCTGATTTTTTTAAAGCTAAGGGTACATTCTATCTCTCCCAAAGAGAAGCCCTAGGCTGGGGCCTCGGGGAAGAGGAAGATAATGCCAAAAATTTGTTAGATACATAGAGAGAGAAGGGGACTCCAGAAACCTTGAGAGTGTGTCTTCTCCAATTCAAAACAATCTTCCAACTTGAGAAACCATCTTCATGTCCAGAGGTTTTAGAAAAAGTAGTCATCCATCTTCTGCTGCTAGAGAGACCTGAATATTTTGTTTTAGAAAAAACAAATAGTTGTTGATCGAGTGATTGCACAGATAGGATTTTGGGTCACGTGCAGAGAGCAGAGCAGAGCAGAGAGTAGAGCATTTTGTTTTGAAAGTAGACTTACTATTATTTTTAATATAATTTTTAAATTTTATATTGATTTTTTTCATAAATCTAAAACATGCACCATATACTAGATCCTTTTTAAAAAATAATCATTTTTAATATTTTTTATTTTTTAATCTTTAATTTATTATTTATTAATTTATTTTTATTTTTGTAGGGATTTGACCCCTAGTCACATGGGTGACTACTTGGGCTCTGTTAAAACATTCTGAACACTTGTCAACTAGATTCTAGTCATGCGAGAGTTAAAATTTGGCATCTAGAGGCTTAAATTAGTTGTCTTATTCTTTGTAAACTTGTAAAGGAGCTATTTTGCTAAAATAGGCACAAAATTCACATAACAACTTGGATTTACAAAATTCAAAATGCATTAAAAGATGACTTTGTCCTCTTCAATGTGGATTAGAACATATTTCTAGATATTGCTTCAAATATCACATACACAAATGAACCTTAGAAAGTCAACCTTCCTTTTCAAACTTCAAAATGATCATAACTTCATCATACAAAATATTTTTTTAGTATATATATAGGACTTAAGGAAATGTTTTTTGCAATTAAGTTTCACTTTAGACAATCTATTTGGTATTTTTCCTCACATTTATTAATTAGGCTTAAAATTAACCCCTCATAATTGGATTTGGATCTAAAACAAACATGTATCTTTTAAAACCCAACACCTACTCACATATGCTCTCCTCTCGTATCGTAGTGGTGAAATGAGTGCACTAGAAATAAGCAGTCTTGTTTTCTTTATACTCCCTATTTTGTGATATGAGGCATGCTTTGTGATTTGATCACCCCAAGGGATGACCCCAACTCTTTGGTTCTAATGGAGTATTAAATAGGGGTGAATTGAAATACAACCCTCTTGGAAGTAGAATCTTGTCAACCTTGGCTAAGCCCCAAAAAATTTTAGACTTTGGAGAAGAAAAGGTTTAGAGTGAATTACTCTTTCCTTTAGGATGTTTGGTACTATTTTATTTAAAGATTTTAGCCTCACCTACCTTGAGCATTTAGAGGACATCCACTAGTTGAGCTTGTGAAGCCTAGTTGAGAATTCTTTTGGCATATTTTCTTGTGGTGCCTTGTGCATACAAGGATCAATCATCTCACTTGAGTGGGATTGTTGGTGTCTTACCTATTTGAATTTTTAGATCACCCTCCCCACTTTAAACCAAAAGTGGAAAGACTCATCCAAATTGAGCCATATTATTTTTTTTTGCATCATTTCCTCATGTATTTTCATCTTTAATAAAAAAATCTAAAAAATCTAAATTTTTTTAAAAAAGAAAAAAAATAAAAAAATAAAAAAAGTCAAAACATTTCAAAAATCAAACAAATCCTTTGTTTAAGCATATGTGGCCTGCAAATCAAGTGTTTCAAATAATATCCAAGTCAATCTTTCCATAGTATCTTCAAGTCAAACCATCCATGTATCAACCTCATCCTAATCATAACTCTTATTATAATCACCCCCAAGTAATCATCCTAATTATCCATCATATCCCAATAATCCCCAATCATTCAAATCATCCATAATATTCCTAATCATCTCTCTAACCCAATTCAATCATTCCTCTTATATCTATCATCCCTTGTCCATCCACAATCCATCATTTAGGAACATACTCCTCATCAATTTTCTTAATCCATTAAAGGCTCTAATTCTTGTCCTAATTGTCCTCCATAATCGACATCAAAACTCACTTCTCTTAATCTAATCTCATAATTCATCCTTAATCCAATCCCCTTGTCAACCTAATACCATTTCAACCAAATCCTAATCCAATCCATCTATCCCTTCATCCAAAAGTATTCACCCATTATCAATTCATTTATCTCAATTAAGCCTCTAGTCCCAAATATTTAATGAAAATCATCATTTGAAAATCAAAATTTTAAGATCTTGGATTTTGATGTCCAAATATCCATCATTCTTCACTTTACACATCTTATCCATCCTCCAATTCAAAATCCAAATTTATCAATCAACCACTCCTACATGATCATATTCTTATAGTCCCCATCCCCATCTAAAATTATCCCAAAACTTTACCTTCTAGAAATTAATATGATCCATTTTAATCCCAATCCTCATCCAAATCATCATCTAATCCTAATCCAAAACCCACATCCAAACATCATGAATTAGTTTGATAAAATAGTAATAGAAGTTCAACCATCTATATCAAACTCTATTACTCAAACCATACCTCCAACCTAGCCAAATTATCAATCATACCAATGCACCTTATCTATGCCTCAAAGTTATCCAACCTCTACATATTCATATATTTAACCCCAACCCGCTTACCAAGTTAATCATATAACCTCACATCCATCTACTATATCCCCATCCATTCTACCTCAAAAAATTATATTCAAACCTAATCCATTATTAGGACAAGGTGATATTAACCTTACAATCCTAAGCCATTTATATATATCCGTGTTCCTTGGAAAGTCTTTTGTAACACATGTGAGAAAAATATATTAAATATTTTTACTTTATGGTTGTAGCATTGTAAAATTTCATTGATATGTAATTTATTTCTTACCTAGGCCCTATTTTAGCATGTGTGGCCTCCCACATACATTTCCACTTATCACACCTTAGTTTTGTGCATAATCTTGGCGTTACCAAATTGGACTCCTACCCAAATCTAAGCACATATTAGACAGTCAAGGGTGACTGGGTGCATCAAGGGCAAGTTGGGTCACCCTTGACCTAAGAGTCATCTGTGTCCCCAACATATGGCCCCAAATTTGAATCAATTAATGGTCCTTTTGTCATGCCCCGCAAGGGAACCAGGGAAGAGAACAAAGATTCTCTTAACAAAAGAAAACCTAAGTAAAAATTTATGAAAAATTTTGAACTTTAAAAAGAATTATGTAATCAAAACTTAAACTTAGATTCCTCCCAAGGTTCCCTTTTTATTTAAATGCATGATTCATTCAAATCCATTAAGTAAACTAACAACAAAATTTAATTCTCAAAGCAAACTGCATCATATCTTTAAGAAATACAAAATATTTTCATTTCTACTTTCCATTTAAAAATCATCTATATTCCTAAGTATCCTTTATGAACAATGTAACTTATAAAATTTATCCAACTCATTTGAAACATTAAAAATATACTACATTAGGTTTTTTTTCAATAGCTTCACTTAAACAACAATAATGAAAGCATGTTACATAATTTGGAATGTTACAAAAAAAATCCTTTTCTTTTCCAACTTACATCTTAAACATAGAGTTCACATTTCCCTTTTCCCTTCTTCCTAAGTCTACCCATTCCAATTACATCATTTTGGAATACATTATTGATTACATTACATTCCACTCCTCATAAGAGGTAACAAGATTTTGCATCACGAAATATAATCACAAGGCCTTCATTCTTCATAACTGGTACATAAGCATGCATGAATCTTCAAGCACTGTATCTGTAAAAGATACCTCGATAAAAATTTTTACCACCCAACCACGTGGATACCTATAAGTCCCACTCCCCCATGCTAGGAGATAAACACCAAGGTCCACAAAGAAGGAATAGCTAGGCCAAACCTAGGGTTGGGTAATCTTTCCCAAAATAGCAAATGAAAAGAGAGTCAAAGTATAGATCTTTCCCAAAAGGTTCTAAGGCTTGGGTAGAAACTCTAAGCAACAACCTAAGTGAGTGTCATCGCATAGCCCTCACCCCTTGGGTTGTCCTGGTACTAGCCACTCTGGGCCCCGACCCCCAAGTAGGCACATGCGGGATCGAATGCCTTTCATACAGACAAGTGCCATTCGATCGTACCTACACATAGGTACCTTCTCCCACTCCCATCCATAGCCTTTACTAGCACTAATGGCATGGGCGAGGCACATTTAATCTTTTTTAATGTTTTAACCCATTCCCATCAGTTTAATTAAATTTTCACTTGTTAAATAACTCTTTAGTCGGTTATCCTGGTTCTAGCCACTTTAGGGCCCCGGCCCCGCACTGAGAGCCACTCACTAGGTGTCATTAGGTTTTCTACCCTCAACCCATACATCACAATTACATCATACACATAGTAGAAGCACATTGTAAACACATTTGAAAACTGCTACAAGGAATTGGAAATAATAGGATAGTTATATATGTTTAGAGAAATTGATTACGTTTGAGAATGTTTAAAATGTCTTGACTCTAAACCCTAAACTACTCCTTACAAACTTTCTATCTCAATAAAGGCATCTAAATGTACTAAAAATAATCTCCACTAAACAAGGAATGAACAATCTTCAGGTTTATACAAAATTTCTTTCTAAACCTAAAACCTGGCTAATCCTGAAAATTGACTAAGTCTGATTTAATTAAAAATCTAAAATTTAAAAGTTACAACTTAACTCCTAGGAACCTGAAACCTATTCCAATGGATTCAAAGGGTACCTAATCCCTTTATACAAGTATAACTTAAAGTATAAGAAATTAAGAAATTAAAGTACTTAAACTTATAACTTAAATGTTATAATTGTATAAAGTCTGAATCCTATTTTCCTCGGTTAGCACACTACCGACCTAGCTCGGTTAACACACTACCGACCTAGCTCGGTTGACACATTACCAACCTCACTCAGTTGACACATTACCGACCTAACTCGGTTAACACATTACCAACCTAACTCGGTTAACACATTACCGACCTAACTCGGTTCACACATTACCGACCTAACTCGGTTAACACATTACCGACCTAACTCGGTTCACACATTACCGACCTAACTCGGTTGACACATTACCGACTTAACTTGGTTGACACATTGCTGACCTAACTCGGTTAACACATTACCGACCTAACTCGGTTAACACATTACTGACCTAACTCGGTTCACACATTACCAACCTAACTCGGTTGACACACTGAGCCGACTGGAACTGCAGAGAACGACTGTCAACTTTGCCTTGCGGGTAAAACTGGGCGTTATGGGGACAAAGGTTGCCTAATATGAGCATGACCCATTTGAGATATCCCAGTTTCCCTTCAGAAACGGCCCATCAATCCTCCCTACCTATCTAACAAATATATTCTAGATTTGGGAAAAGAAAGGGTGGCACATAGATAGACATGAAACAGTAAGGTTGCAACAAAAGTTCTAAAATCTAGAAGCGTTCATAATACATCCAGTGATAGTAAAATACCCTACCCTACCAGATCAAAACCACTTCTACCCTTCCAGGGAGGTTTCACCACAGTGAACATACAAACATTCGTAAAATAACTTTCCACAAACACATTTCAAATACATAGAAAATAAAACATATATATATATAGTTTTTGATTCTAAACAAAAAGGTAAACAATCATAATCTCATCGAGTAATAGATCATTCATATACACAAGATAATAATACTACAATAATGCATATATATATATTTTGCAACCATAGCACAATATACAGAAACTTTTCCAGAAATCTAGATTTTACATTCATTCTACAAAACAAATCTACTTCTCAGGATGGATTCCAACCTAGAGTCCTGCGAAGACCAGATGGAGAAGAAGGAAGATCAAACCCTCTCCAATGTTTCCAACACTCCTTTGAATCCCTTTGCTTGTAATCTTCCAGCCTCTACCCGTAACAATCCAAATGCCAAACTCACAGGATAAATTTTCTACAATAATAATACTAATCCTCTTCTCCCAACTCCTTTTACATAGGAAATCTTTCCTGTAAATAGGATGGAGGAGGAGGTTGCACAAGTAATCCAACCGGTGCAACCATCTCAACTATCCATCCGTTAATGAGATGGTTTTGAAAACTCATTCCCGTAAAGGAATAAATAAACTATAATCTAAGTCCTTAAATTTAAGGATATTAAAATAAATATTATAATCTTAAAACAATTTATTAAATTATTTAACTATGGTAATAGGATAATCCTATTTACCATATCACTAATTGATCTAATTATTTATTAATATAATAAATGATTACATGGTAATAATTATATATAAATATATGTATGCATATGCATATGTGTGCACCCATATGCCTATGTGTACATATATTATTATTATTATAAATATTATTACAAGCACAATATTATTATTATAAAACATATTATTATTTTTATTGCTATAGACTCTTTGTCGTTATTAGTATTATAAAATAATACCATAAATAAGGTACATTATTATTAATGTTAAACATTAGAATAACATTATTATAAACTATATTGTTTATTCATACCTTAATCCCCATTCTAAAATATATATGCATATATTAAGTAGCCACTAACATAGGTTAGAATTTTACCACTATTATTATTTAAAACCTTTTATTATTAATATTTCCTTAGACATTAAAATACCATAAAATTAATCCTTATCATGGGTATTAAAACCACATGATTTAATTGCACTCAAAATCACTCCTAATGAGATACGCTACTAAATCATACCCTCAAATGAACAATAATCTACATCCATGATCTACTAACAGAATTGAACATATCACGAAGGCAAGAACTAGCTACAAGATCCACAATTCCATCAACTACAAAACCACATAAGACATTTACACAAGGGACTGACTCGACACTTCCCACCTAAGGATAAAAGGATCAAAGGTGAAGTTTCTTCCTGTGGACCTGGTGATACCTCCGTAACAACAACAACGATCGAGGATTTTGAGGGATCGCTCAGACCTGTGAAGCCAGGTGGAGACGACACCCGGTACCTGCAATCCTACATCACCAAGAAGAGATACATATATATACATATGGAGATACAAATTAGATATATGCAAGTAGATGACCAGGATCGATACATCGTGTGGACCTCAACTAAGTGAGTAACTACGACTTCATCCTGGAGTCATGAAAAACACATCAGACACATCCATGAAACATAAACATCATGATAGTGGTTAGATTCAAATAATTGGGTTAGATCCATATATAAATAGATAATTTTCTAATCTCATAAACATGTAATTACTAACCATAAATGAGCATATTCATCATGTCATCATCCACAAAACATAAATGTAAATGTATAGCCTTGACCATAATAATAATAAAATGTCCAAATCAGAAAAGTCTAAGTATCACCATAGGAGAGGTATTACACCTTTAATGTTAGAGGGACCCCTCAATCCACTTCGGCCTCCTTTAAGTTTTGAACCTTGAAATGGCTAGGGGAGGTATATAACCAAGTCTACCTCTCTCATTTTAGCATCCATTAATATAATCTAGCATTCATGATATCAAGCATTCAAGGAGCAAGAAGAAGCACTCAAGCAATTCAAGAATTCAAGACATATCATCCCACCGTATCCTTCATCATGGAAAGCTTCAACAACCTTTATGCTTGAGCACGTCTTTTGTGATTTTATTTTACGTCTTTGTGGAGTCATACTAAATTACATCAATAATTGTAACCACATTCCAAGAGAACTTGCATCATCAAGGTATACAACATCGTATTTCTCAGATCTAGCCTCTGCTACATATAAACACACTTTCCTTTCAAGTACATTTTAATTTTATTTCACGGTTGATTCCATAACTAGGGTTTGAATTAGGGAAACCCATTTCCAAAACTATTTCCTCTCTTTTTCGATGTGCAATAAATAGGTGATGCTTGTGTGAGAGGATCTATGGAAAGGTCTAATTAAGAGCTATAGTTTTATGGTCATTTCATCAAAAAGTGCAGGGTCAAAGGTGACTTAACTTGCCCCTAACCTCTTGGTCAGCCTTAACCCTCCTAGTCACCCTTGACCTCTTGTTGCAGGCTAAAATTTAGATCACAAGTCAATAGTTGTCTCTACTTCCTAGATGTGGTCTTACAATTGAGTTCTCAATCTATTTTCTATCTGTATATGCAAAAAATCATTTCTCTTTCCATCTTGTCCTAAATCTTGCATTTTCCACTTTCATTTTTAGAGTCATCTTCAATTATAGTGAAGGATCATTGCATTTGCCTAGAGCTTCATTCCTCTTGAGGCCTACAGGATCATCATTCTTCAAATTTAAGAGAGGAGATAGGCCTAAGATTCCTAATTTATTCATGCATCCTAGTGAATACTATTTCCTTTCTTATAATTTGGGGAGCCCAACTTTTAACATTTTAATTTTAGTTTCTAAATGTCAAGATTATATTTGTATGCATTGCATTCTTTAATTTAATTTTATAAAATAAAATATATATATTCATGTTGCAAGATATTTTTGGGGCCTTGTCCCAAATCTATTTTGTCTATTTTAAGATAAAAACATCATCATTCCTATTACCAATTTATGCTACATGCCTAAATTGTTAAGTTGTTTCAACTAGTTGTTCATTTTAAAGATTAAGTGTAGTGTGAAAGCTTTGTTTGAATCATTTCAATTGTTAGAGAGAAGTATTTTCAATTTGATATTCAATATGTGACAAAAGATAAATTTACAAGTTGTTTTCCTACATCTTCAAGGAAAAAAATGAAACTTCTTAAGGTAACATTCTATTCATTTCAATTACAAAAGAAGGTACAAGTGTTATTTTCTTGATGAAAGAAATCAAATATAAAGCTGAAAGTACATTTGTTACAAGTCGTGTATACATTTGATATTCCTTCATTGATTAAAGATAAAAAATCCCACACAACCCATGTGCAAGCACATAAAACCATGTAAAAATGGAAAATCTAATGCATATAAGTTAAATGAAAGAGATAGGGTGATCCACCATTGCCTGATTTGAATGGTGGACTATTGTGTTGTAGTAGTTGATTGAAGTTACACTTTGCTTCATGGTACACTTGAAAAAAGTAATTAAAAGATAAGTCAATCATTGAAGACTGATCAATGGAGAATCAAGCAGATCTCTTTTGACTTAACTACTACACATGCATCCAAGCAATCACAAAATAAGAAGAAAATAATCAGATGTTTTTTCTAAATATTCCTTGTCATGTGTAGATATAGGATTGGCAGCATTAAGTTGTTAAAGGGACATATCTTTTATGATGTGAAAGCTTTTGACTTATTATTTAGCAAAATTGTAGATTCATAATGAAGATCATTAGTCATTAAAGGGAAATAATACCTTATTGTGAAACCTTTTGATTGGATACAAGTGATAGGTCAAGTACAATAGTAGTCAGAGAATCTAAATATGATTATTGTTGAGAAAAGGAATAAACATGGAATAATATATATTTCTAGATCATTCATAAGGATAGTTAGTAACAACAAGGAGCATATCTAATTAATTTACAAAAGATAACATTGACACATGCCAATATATTTCATAAAAGAGTAGAAACATTGAGTTTGTATCAAATGTTATATGAGTACAACCAAATGTGTTTAGGTTACTGAAAAAAGAGTATCAAAACATTCATGACATATACATTTCTATCATTTAGTGCTACAAAAAAGATGGTGATAATGTGTCAGTAGCAACATCAAGTGTAGGGTTGAAGTAATAGTACTATTTTCTACTAGGAGTAATAGGAAAAGTAATGAATTCAAGAGTCTGTATTATCAATATCAAAAGAGTAACAATGCATCAAGATATCATCATTACTGGTTTGGTGAGGGGCCAATTATACTTATGAATAAATTTGGTGTGGTTAGACCCAATGCAATGAAATACAAGGTAGTAGGGTTACATAAAAAAATGTGCTACATGGAGCATGGATATATCTACAAGAAAAGAAGAGAATCAAATAAGGAACATGGATGTTTATAGAAAAGGGAACATATATTCATGATGGCATAACATTCATTTGTAAACAACATAAAGGATAAAAGAAGTAGACAAGTTGCCACAAGAAGACACATGATCCAAGTCCACCTAAAAAAAGATTATAAGATATAGATCATGTGTGTAAGAAGCAGAGATAAGATATTAGAGTGTTATTTTGAGGTAACTTTTCAAGAAGCAATATTAGTTCGAAGTAATATACATTAAAATTAATGGTCAGAATATGCTACAGACATGGTGGTCAGAAAGAAAAGTCACAAAAAAGAACATAGATGTGAGATGAATGCCTATAGAATGCTTGAAAAGACATATCAAGTACTGATTAGAAGTATATGGAAATACTAAAATAAATGTTGTTACATGAACTTGGAATAAGTACAATGTCATTAAGAAGTAACAATGAAATGAATATACTACATCAATGCAGTGAAAGCGTTTCAAATTAATGTCACATGCATCATTCAGTTAATGAAGTATATATAGAACTTGATAAGAAAGACACCTGTAGATACAAATACATTGTAGTGTATTTAATGGTAAAATATCAGAGCTCAAATATAAAATCCCTAAGTGATAAAAGGGGTCTATGTCAAGGAGTTTTGAGTCTTATTATCATTATTTTACATATATGATAATACCAAGTTTGAAGCTATAGAATCAAATCTAGAGTGTATTCAAATCTCGAGACAACTAAGGTTTCAAGAAAATGAAATAATGTATCAGAGTTAATAGGATCTTCAAAGGAGAATATATTCTATATTACAGCCAAACCTTTATGGTTGTGTTAGTAGAGGGTAAGTTTACATATATATATTTTTATCTTCAAATGCCATATCTACCGGGGAGTCTTATTTATAATCTTAAAGGCAGAGGGAAACATGAATAAGACCATACAACCATGGCTTATACAATAGATGGAAAACCCAAATGGAAAAAAATGTGCAGATAATACAAATGCCAAACCCTCAAGTTTTTGAGCTACATTTTCAAGGAAAAATCATATGTACACAAAACTAGTAGGGGACGACCATGGCCATAAGTGAACCTAGAGTTCCAAAGTGTAACAAAGTAGGAGCACAAAAGGAAAAAACTACATAGTTTTATATCATTTTGCAGCTTTCCTTCGTACTTGGTGTTTCAAGGTTTTGAGTTGTGTTATATGCTTTCCATGGCTAAAATTGTGGAATCCTTTTCCATTTTATGATTGATAGAAATAAAACCTTCTTTAGATTTCATAATATTTGGTAGGTTATGAGAGTGAATCTGTGTTTTGAATCTATTATGAAGGCAAGTTCTAGTTAAGTTTTGGAAGCCATATAATTTTGGTGTATCACCTTTTCTTTTACAAGTTATTTACCTACTTCAACATCCTTTTATCCTTTTACCAATCAAAATTTAGTTTTTTAGGTTAACAAAAGGAGAAAGTCGACCTATGATCCAAAGATTCACTCTCAAGCACAAGTACCCACCATTGATAATGTTTCCATGTGTCAATAGGATTTTTGAGTTTTACACTTAGCAGATCCATGTGTAATCCTGATTGACAACAATTTGATGAACTTCTTCTTGCATCATTTCTTTCCTTATGCACTAAAATAGAATAAATTTGATGCATGTGATGTTGACTTGGCTTATCTTATTGTAGACACCTAAAATGCCTTTTCCAAATAAAAATATTTTATTTTGCAGAAACCCCTGATGACATCATCATTAATTAATTAATTAATTAATTAATTAGTTTTTATTATCATTATCCACTCTCCTATTTTAATTTAAGATATTTAATTAAGAAATCCTATCCAAAATAATTTATTATAAATTTAAGTGATTCTCCTCCTATTTATTGAATGATTATTTGATAAATAAAGTCACAATCCTTAAATAAATTTAATACTTATTTAAAGCCCAAAACCCTAGAATCTTCTAGAGAACCCTAAACCCTTCTAAACTTTCCTAAACCATTCCTAAACCTATTTAGAAGGTGATTCCTAAGCTTCTCAGTCTAATCCACCATCCTTTGACTTTTGGTCAAACCCCCTCATTAATGAGGCTTACAAACTCATTAATAGCCTCTTACACCCTCATTAAGGCCTCTTACAACCTCATTGTTAGCACCTTGAAAAAATTTCATGGCTCTAGCCCTTTTCTTTTGGTCTCTGTAGTTGTTTTTAGGTCTTTGGCATAAACCCTTAGTTCAAATTTTTGAAGATGTAGCCGTTGTGTTCAAAAAGCCCTATTTTATGCCCTGGCCTTGTTCTAATTTTGTGTTACTTTATTCAGGCCACTTAAGTCTCTAAAATGCACGTGCTAAATTGTTACCCCCTTTGTCACATGATCGCGTGAACCTTTTTCATGTTATGCGATCATGCAACTAAGGTTTTATGTCGGACCCCCTTGTTTTATTTCCCTAAGTCTCAGTGAAATATTTTTCCTAAGTTAGTGCCTTAATATTTCCTATGTTTTTGGCTTAATGTTTCCCGGGCCCAGTCTTTCTGACAGCTTCTCAATCCTACGGTTGTCATAAGTTCATAAGGGTTTTGTCAGAGGCTTGCGATCTTATGATGATCGTTTCTCTTACTTTATGACACAGTGTTTCAAATGGGTGGGTTCATCGACAAGTAGGCACAGTTGGCAGTCTCTTATTGGTCCATGTATTAATACGTTGGTAGTTGTTAGTGGGACTTGGTTTTCAGATGCGTCAGAGGTTCTTGACATTGTCAGAAAATCAACGACAGGCATATGATCTTATGAGATGTGTCAGAGGTTTAAGATCATGCACCATTCATCGATTCTACCTTTTTCAGAGGGGATAAAGTGTAGCGGGTCCACATGCCAGGTGTGCTAATTTGCCATTATCTGATTGGTCCACATTGTGTGACTGGACATGTTGTCAGTGGGGCTAGGTTTTTTGAGGTTTAGTGGGTTCTGACACTTGCAGAGCATCGATGGTCGGCGTGTAATCTGATGGGTTTTTTTTGACACATGCAAACTTAAGACAACCATTGATCTCTTTCAATGTTAGAGGGTTGTCAGGGTAGAGTAAGATTCTTCATCTGACAGTTGTCTCATGATCTAGAGGAATCTTGGAGGTCTATGCGAAGATGAGACAACCGTCGATCTTCTTGATGCAGGCCCGGTGAAGTTTCCTTAGTCTTTTGGCGGTTTGGATAAGGTTTTGGCAGTTCAAAAAATTTCAAAGGCTTCGCTTATTCACTGAGTAAGGTGGTAATGTTCCAAAAGGTTTAGCAACTTAGTGAACAAGCATTCGTGTAATAGCTAAATAATTTGGTGAAGGCATAAAGTATTCTGCGACTTGGAGGTATCCTTCAGTCGCCAATTCGCTAAGTTTGTCTAGGGTCCTATTAAGTGATAAATCATAAAGACCATGAAAAAGAGGGATCAGACGGTCATGACTTAAAGTTGATTGAGTTTTAAATGTCGACCGTTGATTTGCTGCTGGCGCTTGGAAATGACCGTTGTTTTTCAAATTCAAATTTGCAGAGGGTTTCTAGTGATAGAAAGGATTGATTTTAATTGTTTTTGAGGCCAGATTTGATTTTTTTGGTGGCGCCAATGGTTGCAGTGTGGTCCAGGGTGCTCCATGATCATTTGCAGGGGCCTGTGCTTTGTGGTTTTGTGCTTGAGGTGTGTTTACAGGTGGCTGATTTGATTGGTTTTCATGGGAATTCCTTGTTGTTTTGTATTGTTCTCACATATTTTGATGATTGCAAATCTATTTGAGATTCATTTTCTCTGGGTTGCCTATGTTTCTTCCCCTGCAATAACTTCTGATGTAATTTTTGATTGGTTGGGTAGTTGAAACCCTAACCCTAGTCACTTGAAGCTTGATGCATCTTCTTTGAGGATTCCAAGGTGACTAGGGCTATAAGTAGTTAGTTTTTTGATAGAGTTCAGGTTCGGTCTTGAGGTTCTATTCTAAATTTTGGTCAGTTCCAGTGGTTATGATTGTATGAACATTTGAGAAAGGAGGAGCTGAATGTTGGGTCTTTTTCCTATCTTTGTGTTGCTTTGATTGTATATTGATCTTGAATATGTTAATGAGAATGCTATTGAGTTTCAATCTTGCATTTGTGTATGTTTCTTGTTTCGGTTTTGAGCTCATATATGTTAGTGTCACAAAGTGTATTAGCATATGGTAAACAAAGAGTATTGTGAAGTCATCTTTGAGTTGCTAACAAAGTTAGGATTAAAGTCTTTTAGGTGAGTTCAGTGAGTTTACAACCAAATAAGAATCTGATGTCCTTGTGTTTGAAGGAGAGGGGTAATAGGCAAAGCACTTATCCTAAGCCCAAGAGTTTTTGATTTAAGATCTTCAGTTGATGTATGTAATTGGGTGACTCTTTGCCCTAGGTTAAGGCACTGGTCAATTCTCTGGAGGCATTTCATTGTCATCAACCACACACACCCAAATTTAAATGATAATATCTTTCAATCAGTTAGTAAAGGACATAGTTGTATATTGTTTTGAGACTCCTTTGGAGAAGTGAGTCAAGGGTACACCCACCTAAGTATTAAGGCTCAAAGTGTAGGAGGATCTCATTATTGATCCTTGTTAATTGTCCCTCTTCCTTGTAGAATTTAGAGTGGTGATAGAGTCAAAGTTATATTTAAGTTATCCATCAAAGTATAAATCTACAAGTAGAAGATCAAAGGGAATCCCCAATAAAATGGTGACTCTACTAGGGAGAACAACAATGAAAAAGGATATTTGTTAGGATCTCTAGTTGGGGTTATATTGTTATATTCAAAATCTTTTGTTGACCAGATAAAAGTTTTCAAAGTGCACTCTTGTTTTCTTGTTGTATTTAGTTTAAGGATTTCCCACTTTGGTGGGTGGTGACTCAAAAAGGTTAGAACCAGTGCTATAGACTACAAATCATGGACAAAAGGAGGAATACTAGGTCCTTTGTTAGAAAAAATCTGGAGGTCACTCTGGAACAATTACCTAGATAGGAGAAGAAGAGTTGGATCAGAAGGAATGGTGAGTCTACTAGTGCTCCCATAAGAGAACAAAGAAATACCAGAGGTAGAGCACCACATGTTTCCTCAAGTGAGGAAGGTTCACAGGATAGAGTTTCTAGATCAGCTGGTGGTCACTCTAAAGATAAATTTTATGATACCCCAAAGATTGTATTTCAAGACAAGGGTTCATTGCCTGCAGATCAGGATGAACAACCCAGAGAGATGGGTTTTGAGATTGATTTAGATCTTGATGAGGATAATTTCAGAAGAGAACCCATGAGACCAAGGCAAGTCCATTTCCCATATCAAAATATCACTGATATGGATGTGTCATCAGGTTCTGATGACATTATGATAGACCTAGATGATCTAAATGCACTTAGGTTACAGTTGGCAGAGCAGGATGCCATACATAAGAGGTTACAAAAGGAGAGAGAAGCTGAAAAGGTGAATGCTATAATAGAAAGATAGTCTCTCCTTAGAAAAATTAATGAAATGAAAGAGAGAAACAAGATGCTTGCTTCTACTCCTAGGGTGTTGCAGCATGATGTTTTTGGTGATCTTGAAGCTCTAAGAAGTGAGCAGGAATGTTTGTTGCAAGACCATGAGTTTGATGAAGAAGGCCCTGTGATCAGACAAGTGCAAAGTTATACTCCTTTGCCTAAGGGTAAGAATGGACATGAGATCACTAGGCCTACTATAGTTATTAATGAAAAAGGAAAGTAGAAGATGGTGGGTGTCCAAGCAAGCAAACCAGTGACAATACTAGGGGTCCCACCACCTAAATCAAATAGGGAGATAGAGATAGAAAGAAAAAGAAGAGAGGATGAAGCTCTAGCTCAAGAGTTGGAAAGAGTTGAAGTTGACGCTGCTATTGTAGAGAAGAGAAGAAAGATCTAGTTCTTGAGGGCTTCATCAGCTAATGTTCATGGCCCTTTTGCTACTAAACTAGGTATGCCATCTATGAACACTACTGTTCCACTTAGCAATGCTACTACTAGTAATCTAATTCCTAATGTATCTACCAAATCATTTGTTGATCCTAATAGATAGTCAAATGTGCAAGTGGTGGGAATGTAGATAAAAATAATAATTCTAGTGGGAACACTAGTTTAGGATTTCAAAGAAGACCTATGCAGCTAGAAGGCTATAGGCAAATTAGTTTTGATGGGATACCAGGCTACCCAAATGCTTTTCTGAATGATATAAGAGATAAGGTACCTAAGTTTGCTGGTAATAATGCTATTAGTTGTGAGGAGCATCTTAGGTTATTTGTTGATATGCTTAATGATTATGAGGTAGAGCATGAGGATGTAGTCATGAAATTGTTTGTTCAATCTCTAATGGAGGATGCTAGAGATTGGTTTAAGAGACTTCCTGATAAATGTATTGATACTTGGGATTCCTTTAAAAAATGTTTTAAAGAGCAGTATGGTGACATGCCTAATGCTAGTTTCATGTTGAATGAGTTCAATACCATAAGGAAAAATTAGAATGAGTTTGCCATTGAGTTCAACATGAGATTTTAGAAGGGTATGCATAAGTTGTTCCAAGTTATGCGATTAGATGATAATGTCTGTCTAACTACATACTTCAATGCATTTGATGGAAAGATGGGGTACTTGTTGAGGGAGAAAGAACCAAGAACTCTTAGAGATGCTTTTAGGATTGCTGTTAATATTGAGAACAATATGAAAATATCAAGAAAGTTGGGTGAGAAAAGAGATGACCCTAAGTTGTTTGGGGACAAGAAATACAAAAAGGAAAATGATAGAAATGTTGGAACTAGGAGGCAAGAAGAAGATAAATTGGATAAGGTGCTGAATGCATTGAAGGATTTGAAGGCACCTACAAATAGGAACATTAGTGCTCCTACCAATGAAAGGCCTCAGTTCAAAAACAATTTCAATAAGCAGAATAGATTGCAAAACTACCCCTACAACACCCAATGGAAGGATGGCAAGCCTATTGTCCCTGTTGCAAGAGGAAACAATGACAGAGGTGTCCCTGACCCTCTACAAAAAGCTTCAATAAATGTCATGGAGGACATACCTTGGTGTGTTGCATGCCAGTCCCCTCATTCTACAGAGCATTATGTGGTTACACATTCTATGGCTGTAAATCAAGATTGTGGCAATGAGGAGATAGATCAAGAAGAAAAATCAAGATGATGTTGGATGCAACATGGCTACTTAATATCTAGGGTATGAAGATGATTCTGATTTTGATGAAGAAGCAGATGTAAATGTGAAGAGACACACTCAGGCCCTTTTTCATCAAGAGGTTTTTTCTGATAGTGAAGACATTGATAAGAAGACATGTAACATGAACTCTTCTTCTAAGCTAGTAAATTTAAGAAGACCTTCTAGAGAAGAGATGGATATGATTACTGTAGAAATGATTTCCCAGGTGCAAACTAGGGGCATGGTGGCAAGGAATACAAATGAGAAAGTTGCAGGAATGTTTATAAAGAGTACCAACTCTGGAGAGCCTAATGAGAACAAATCAAAAGGTGATCACATGGTGAAATTCAGGAATGTAAAAGGTAAGAATTGTGAGCCTAAGGGAGTTGGAGTTGAAAGATTTTCTAGTGAGATTGAGAAGCCAGTTAACACAATGGCTAGGAATGAAAAAGTGAGGGTGGCCAATACACCTAATGTATTAGATAAATAAAGAGATACTACGGCAGTGCAGATTGAGATTCCTTCCTCTGCTCCTATTGATATGTTATCTGTATTGTCCCAAATTATAATTAAGGTTCCATTGTCAGAATTATTGAGGATCCCTGAACACAAAGACAGAGCTATTGCATGGGTAGATAATGTTCATAACAATGATGTTGCATGCAATGGATCTCAGGATAAAGCTTTGAAAGGTGTTGTTGCTCAGGGAATTGTATCTCAAATTCCTCCTATACATTTGGACAATTTTGTTAATGCTACCCTTGAAAACATTGATCCATTCTTTTCAAGTATCCTTGTGAATGGAATGAAATTAAGAAATTGTATGATTGATAGTGGTGCCTCTAATAATGTTATGCCTTTTAAGATTATGGAAAAATTGGGCCTTAAAGTTGATATAGTCCAAGGCAGATGTTGTGCAATGGATCAGAGGGAGGTACTAGTTATTGGGACTATCAATGCAATGCCATATAGGCTAGCAACATATCTAGAGAAAGAGTTAACAATGAGCGTTTTGGTGGTGGACATCCCTCCTCATTATGGGATGCTGCTATCTAGAAGGTGGAGTACTGCCATGGGTGGAAGTTTACAGTGTGATCTATCCTATGCCACTTTCAAAATTGATGATCAATTTTTCAAGATTGAGTGAGAACCAAGAGTATGCCACATGATTGAGAGAAGTATTGATAATGAAACCACATGTTTTGTGGATACTGATATTAATGCTTTTAGGTTAGAGATCCCTATACTTGAGAAGGAACCTATTTTGTCACCTATCTCTATTGATGTAAGTGTTAATTATGTGAAGGGTGATTTTTGGGTAATGTACTTTGATGGTGCAAATTGCAAGGATGGAGCAGGAGCAGGTATTTTACTTATTTCTCCTAATGGAAACACCTACAAGTTTTCTTTCACATTGAATTTCTTTTGTACTAACAATATAGCAGAGTATGAGGCATTGTCGTTAGGACTGAGGTTGGCACAAAAACATGGTATTAAGTGTTTAAGTGTTGTTGGTGATTCTAAGTTGGTGGTGTCCCAAGTCAAGTCAGTATATGCTTCCAAGAACAAGAGGTTAAAACAGTAGAGGAATGCAGTTTGGGATTTGATTAAACATTTTGATGCCTTCAATATTGAGTGGAAGGATAGGAGTAACAATAAGATGGCTAACTTGTTAGCCAATATTGCAATCAATCCCAGTGATATTACATTTACTGGTATCTCTAAAGTTGAAATTCAGGCTAGGCCTAGTGTACCAGACAATATTGAAAATTGGTAGGTTTTTGATGATGATAATGATATCCTAAAGTTTATGAGTTGTGAAGATCAGTATCATGGTTAGGAATTTGATTTTTCAACTTTGGTTGAGTCTATGGAAGGAAAAGAGGTTGTCTTTGGCAATGAAGTTATTTAGCTTAGAACTAACAAGGTGCCCAAGGGGCTTGTTGTTTTGGAAACTGTCTTTGATAACTAGGATAGAGTTCAAAAGAATATCAAAAGAGAAGATCATGCTGATCTAGAGGAGATAAACCTTGGAACACATGAGGCACCTAAGAAGGTATACATTGGCAGGGACATGTCTCACAATGTGAGAAAATCTTTGATTGAATTATTGAGAAAATTCAGGCATGTTTTTGCATGGTCATATGATGACCTAAAGGTTTATAGAGAAGACTTGTTTCAGCATATTATTCCTTTGAAGGGAGATGCTAAACCTTTCCAGCAAAAACAAAGGCCTATAAATCCTACTTTGGCACCTAAGATGCAAGAAGAGTTAATGAAGTTAAGAGATGCTGGCATTATCAAGCCTATTAGGCATTCTTCTTGGGTGTCAAACCTTGTTTCTATGAGAAAGAAAAATGGTGACATCAAACTTTTTGTGGACTTTAGGAATTTGAACATCAGCTCATTAAAGCATAACTATTGTCTACCCAATATGGAAGCTATGTTGTAGAGAGTGACCGGATCAGAATTGATTTCTATGATGGATGGTTTCTCTGGTTACAAACAGGTAATTGTAAAAGAATTAGAACAATTTAAGATAGCTTTCACTACACCTTGGGGGACATATGTTTATGTGAGAATTCCTTTTGGTCTCACGAATGCTGGTGCTACTTTTCAGAGGGAAATGGATGTTGCCTTTTCAGATTTCATAAATGATTTCCTTGTTTATCAAGATGATTTAACTGCCTATTCCAAGAAGGAAGAAGACCACTGTACTCATTTAGAGAAAATATTTGTGAGGGCTTTGGAATATGGCATTTCATTAAACCCAAGGAAATGTGCTTTTGGTGTCACTGAGGGTAAGTTGCTTGGCCACTTAGTGGGGAAGCAAGGAGTGAGAATTGACCCTGAGAGGGTAGCAGCTATTGATAAGATTTAGAGACCAAAGAATATTAAAGGAATTTAGTCCTTCTTTGGTCTGGTCAATTTCTTAAGGAGATTTGTAACAAATTTTGCAGAGGTTACTAGACCTATATCCAAGATTTTTAAAGAAGGGATATTCTATTACATGGGATAGTGAGCTTGATGAGGCTTTCAAAAATATCAAGCAGGCTATTAAAGATGCACCAATGCTTAAGGCACCTAATTATAATGTCCCAATGCACATCTTTTCTTTTGCATCTTTTCACACTATTGTTGTAGTTTTGTTGCAGAAAAATAAGGATGGTTTTGAGCAGCCTATTGCATTCTTCAATAAATCTTTGTAGGCTGTTGAATTGAAGTATGACATTAATGAGAAACAAGCTTATGCACTTGTGAAGGCAGTCAAGGCTTTTAGGTGTTACTTGATGGGGGTAGTTGTGATTGATTTTGTGCCAAGTGTAGTTGTGAAGGATATTTTCTCACAGCAAGAGGTGTTTGGAAGGAGGAGCTAAATTTTGGGTCTTTTTCCTATCTTTGTGTTGCTTTGATTGTATATTGATCCTGAATATGTTAATGAGAATGCTATTGAGTTCCAATCTTGTATTTGTGTATGTCTTCTTGTTTCAGTTCTGAGCTCATATATGTTAGTGTCAAAAAGTGTATTAGCATATGGTAAACAAAGAGTATTGTGAAGTCATCTCTGAGTTGCTAACAAAGTTAGGATTAAAGTCTTTTAGGTGAGTTCAGTGAGTTTACAACCAAATAAGAATTTGATGTCCTTGTGTTTGAAGGAGAGGGGTAATAGGAAAAGCACTTATCCTGAGCCCAAGAGTGTTTGATTTAAGATCTTCAGATGATGTATGTAATTGGGTGACTCTTTTCCCTAGGTTAAGGCACTGGTCAATTCTCTGGAGGCATTTCATTGTCATCAACCACACACACCCAAATTTAAATGATAATATCTTTCAATCAATTAGTAAAGGACATAGTTGTATATTTTTTTGAGACTCCTTTGGAGAAGTGAGTCAAGGGTACACCCACCTGAGCATTAAGGCTCAAAGTGTAGGAGTATCTCATTGTTGATCCTTGCTAATTGGCCCTCTTCCTTGTAGACTTTGGAGTGGTGATAGAGTCAAAGTTATATTTAAGTTATCCATCAAAGTATAAATCTACAAGTTGAAGATCAAAGGGAATCATGAACACTCATAATGAAGCCCATGTCTCCTCTTTCACCTCGGTTCCCTAGGAACACTTCCCTAGTGTTTCTCACACATGCGTGAGCAACCTTTAACCCTCATCCATATAACCTTACCCCTAACCATACCCCTAGCTCTACCCCAAACCTTGACTTTGATCCTAACTCTCCTTCCTAACCCAAGCCCTTAGGAAAAACCTATAAATACTCCTCCTTCCAAGAGAAAATTATTAGCTTAGTGCATATCATTCATGCATTGTTATCATGCTCATTTCTATCTAGATCATCTTAGCATTTAGCATAATTGTTAGATTTCATTATCTTTTATGCTTTCTAACTCATCCTAGAATAGCTTAATGGATTAACCTTGTTCATTATTAATATTTTCTAATCATTTATTCATTACATCACACTTAATTTGGTTTAAAATCAACCTTATCATAAACATTTTTAGCTTAATCTGCATTTCAACTTCGTTAGGCTCCTTGAGGCTCTAGGGGCAACTAAGGTGTTCTATACCTGATTTTGTGCCACTACGGGGTTCTCATGGTCCCTATTTGATCCTAATACTTCCTAATCTTCATTATGGACATGCTCCAAGTGTTTTGAGAGCACACCCACATCCCTAAATTGAGAGCAAATCAAACGGTGACAGGGTGCTCCTGTTGAGCTCTATTCGAAGTGTCTTTGCAAATTAATTTTACTATATGTTAGGAATATGATCTTAAAATAATGTTTTAATGTCTACACTTGTTTTGAATAGGTTAGGTTTTCTCCAAACATAATTTGGCATTCCCTATGGGACTCCACAAGCCTTTAAAACTACTTTTTAAAGGGTTTTTGAGCCAAAAAACCACTTTTTTGACAAATCTCATCTTGTCTAGGTAAATTCTCATACATGTAAACTCCCTGGCATTTTTTTCTCATATTGTTACTTATGTAAACTTGTATTGGAAGTGCCCAATACTCGTATGGGACTTTTATGTGTATTTTAGGCCTTTTAAAGCCAAAAACTCACCTTTTTGAGGAATCTCATCCCGTTCGAGGTAAATTATCATACGAGTAAACTCCTTGGGGTTTTTTTTTCTTCATATTATGACTTATTTATACTCATACTGGGGCCACCCATTAATCATATGGGATTTTTGCATGCATTTTAGGCCTATTTTAAGGCATCTGGCCATGTTTACTCATACCAGGAGTCAAGGTGACTCGTTTGAGCCTTCATACTAACTCATATGAGTAACCATATCAAAATAAACTACCTTTTTTACTTGTATGGGAAACAAGGGGCATGTATAGGGCCACAAACTTGGGTTTAGTTGGTTTTTAGGGTTCTTTGGGGCCTCTTGGTGCCTCTTAATTGCAAATTTTTAGTTTTTGACCCCATGTCTTGTAGGTACTCATTTGAGGAAAGGAAATCACCAAAACACTAAGGCCTTAAGGCTAATCAACCATCTTTCCTATTTAGGAACCTAAAACACTTCATTTTTGGGCTTAAAACGAACTCTAATCCACACTTGAATGCGTAGAAATCAACAATTTTGTGCATATTTCCTAAACAAGTAAATACTAATCCTAATCAATTCAAAATAAACCAAACTAACTTGTGATGTTTCAATTTGGATAAAAATAACTCCATGCATTCAAATGTAAGAATTTTTAGGGTTTTTGTGCAAGCTAGGAACACTTCAAGTTTTGGAAGCTTAAAAAGGACTAGAAATCTGCATACCAATCCTATTTGGTTCCTAATCAATCCTAAATAATTCTAAGTGTTCCTAAATAAAACTCAATGCATTATTCTAATCTAAAGTGAACTTCTTTTACAATATATTAATCGGTTCCTAAGTAATCCTAAAATATCCTAAACATTCCTAAATAAATCCTAATGCTTTGTTCTTGGACCAAAAAAACTTATATTTTTATAATCTTGGATGCTTTAAAAAGTTTTCATAGCACTCTAGGAACACTTCTTTTTGGCCTAAAAACTGAATTCTAGAGCACAAAGTCTTGAATGCAATCTGAAGAAATGAACCAAAGTCCAAATCAAAGAGAGTAATTTTATTTGAGTCCAAAGACAAACACAATATTGAATTTCCTAAGTTGAAAGAAAAGTATTTTTTTCATTTCAAAATTCAAATTAGTTTCCTAAAGAAACAATCACAAATATTGAATGCAAAGGGTAAAAACTGGCAATATCTTTCAAAAGCTTTTTTGTCTTCAAAAGAAATGAACAAATTAGAATCTTAAACACATGTGTTTTCAAGCTTTCATTTCAAAATCACTAAATCAATTTGGAAAAAAACTCTCCATGATGTGATTCTAGGAGTTTCAATTCTGCAAATCCTTGTTAACTAACTGACATAAAAGAAGTTGAACTTGGACAAGTTCACTTGTTTTACTTATAGTGAAGCCTGTCCTATGATAAAAGCACTTCCTCTTTGGAGAAGGACTTCAAACCGGTGCTTCCTCGACTGGTATAGAAATAAAGTGTTGAGCAAACTCTCTCTTCATCCCCTCAAGCTCGGGTGATGTGTGTTGATGGTAGCCCAAAGTAGGTGAATATACCTACTCACTAGTACATTTGAGACCTTTTTTTGATGGTAGGTTGTCTGAATTGGGACAGTTTACCATTGATATAATGACACCACCTGACGTCATAGTTTTGCAGTAAGAAAAACTGACAGTTTCGATTGGCATCATAATTATGATGACAATGGACTTCACAAGATGGGGGTGCCAACAAGGTGAACCTGGCATCAGACCTATTTGTGACCGTCTCAATTGCGATGCCTATCTGTCACCAACAATAAAAATGATGGTGACCCGTTAGAATCTTTCAACGGGTTGTCATCATTTGTAATTTGTTTGCTAATGGAGATGCTATTAGTGCATTGGATATCCGTCGAAAGTGTATGATGGATATACGTCATTTGTAGTTTTTAACGATAATGATGTTGTACATGTGACAGAGACCCATTAGAATTTTATGATGGCTATTTGTCATTTATAGTTTTTTATCGATAATGATGCTGTACATGTGACGAATGGATGTTGGATTGTTTCGATAGATAACCGTCGCTATTTTATGGCCATCGCAATTGCAATGCAAATTAATTTTTTTTTTAAAAAAAATATATTTGTCGATCAGGTTGATATCGATTCAGAAGGGTGTTGTTGTAGATCTGGTTCCTGCTCATGATTTGGTTATGGATCATTCAGAGATGACTTTGCAGTAGATTCAGTAGTGGCTCATGGATTATTGAGTTAGATGTGATGTCGAGAGAGTGACATGCAAAACTTGCACATTGGAGATTCATAGATCACTATGGTGTCCGTGATGACTTGGGAGAAGTCTTCTTCTTGGTGAACCGAGCTGAGAGACTTAGATTACAAAAAGTGGGTCATTTGATGCAACTTATGAGACATTGGATGCCTCTTCACAGTGGGTTCATGGTGTGATCTATGGTGTTTCTTTGCGACTGGGTTCTCGATAGAGATCTATTGATTTGGTAGCCATTGAGATGGATTGATATATATTTGTCGTATGTGGATTGATATCTTAAATTATTGAGCTTCTCTTTGTTTCAAGAATAGTTTAACATTTTCTACTTAATAGGGCCAACCACGTGAAGGTGGAAGCTCATCTGACCCCTCCTAGGAGCCTCTTATGACCCTTTACGACATTTTAAGACCTCTAAGATGTATTCTTAGGGATCATAAAGGGTCATAAGGGGTCCCGAGACACAAAAACTAAGAAACATAAATGTAGGCATCATGGTCACAATGTTTTGGAAACACAACATAATTGAGTGGTGTTCTCAGACGATGCAACACAACCACTACTCCAATTTCAAGTCGACACTACTATAAACAAAACCCATATGATAAAAAATAAATTTAGAGAACGTAGGAGGAGAGCGATAATGATCGAAATAATATAGGGACCCTATATTATTTTGGTCATTACGACCCTCCTCCGCTCTCTAAATTTATTTTTTTATCTATGGGTTTTTTTACTGCAGTGTAAACTTGGAAATAGAGGAGTGATATATAGTTGTGTTGCATCATCTAGGTATATCATTCAATTATGTCGTGTCTCCAAAAAATTGTGACCATGATGCCTACATTTATTTTTCTCAGCTGTTGTGATATCTACATTTATGTTTCTCATTTTTCGTGTTTATGTGCATGTTCTTTATATGTATCTACTAGAAATTCTAAAAACAAATTTAGTATGTACAATAGCCCTTTGTTAACCACATTTACGCATGTGGTCCAAACAAAGTAGTGCACAAACTACACAAAGAAGGCATCATAGGAATATGATTTCTACTTTCTCCGTTGAAGCAATCTTGGCGGCACTAGCTACCTCTCGAGCCTTACATAAGTTGCACTCATTTCCTACATCAAGTATAGATGTAGATGGGGTAGATTTAAATGTGGTTTGATCGATCCATCGAAAGTATTGACATCCACTATTTCCTTGCGATACCAAATGTACATCAGTTCTTCATAAAATGATTAGTTGTCACATTATTTTTAAACATAAAATATAATTACGTATCCAGGCCTTTTTCCTATTTGGGCAAACCCAAAATTGATGCCTAGGATTACTTGTTGTGCGTGACATCTTCAACATGCATGGGCCAACACCACATTGACACATAGGCACATTGACCGAAGTCATCGATGCTATTTTGACAAATATTGCATTATCACAAATATTGCATTGTCATTATTTTGTTTATTCATACTAATTATAATTACAATAAAAATAAACATACTAATGTAGACTTGCACATTTTTTGGCTAAGTCAAAGTCTTTGGTTTAAATCACTAGACACTCAAAACAAAATGACAAACCAAAGACAACCATGCAATAAAAAGCAATTACTAAGCAATTTAGAATTATCTCACTCCATTGCAGGGAATAAAGAGAATCCCCTATGATTTAACATCATTAATGTGCAAGGAAATAGAAAATTAGCAGAAGCAACTCTCATAAGATAGTATTTAGATTAAATGCATTGATATAAAAAATACCCTAGAAAATACAAAAGAGAAAAGATATATAAGTAGGACATATAAAATAAGGTGAATAAGAGTAGTACATATAAAACAATCATTAGAACATGCCAAACATCTGGCATAATTGTACATTTCATTCATGTCATTGATATTCTTCTTCATCCATCTCATCATCAAGATCATCATCATTGACGACATCATCACCACCACTATCATCATCATTGTCATCACCATCAACATCATCATCATCATCATCCTCATCAGTGGCAACATCATCGTCATCAGTAGTCATCATCATTAGTAGCATCATCATCATCATCTTCTTCTTCATATTCTTCTTCGACTAGCTCTCAATCATAATCATCATCTACATCATCTTCCACTTCTTCATCTTCCTCGGTATCTTCTTCCATCACATTATACTTTATCAGCCTTCCTCTTAGATCATGTCTAACAACAAATGACCAACCCGATTTATGTGGAACCTCTGAGTAAAATACCTGCTCACATTATCTTGGAAGAACATAGGGCTCTTCTCCAACTGACTCAAACAACCTTGTATTAATCATTGAAAATCCATTGTCATGTTCAATAAAAGTTCTATCAGGATCATTTTTATTGAGTCATAGTCTATACCATTTCACAACAAAGAGAACTAGTTTGAAGGAATTAAAGTCACAGTCAAGTATATCAACCAAAATATCATAGTATTGATTTTGTGACTATCAAGGATGTAAGTCATTTCTAGATGAAATATTAGTCACCTGGAACACTGCACTTATCCCAGAATCACAAGTTCTCTTCCTGTCATCCAACTTTTTGATGTGAAATTTATAACCATTGCAAAACATAGCCTGGTGATGTTTCACCTACAATAATGTCAAACATGTATAAATTATTGCATCATGAGTTGAAAAACATATGGTTGATTAATTAAAAAATTTATAAGTACCTGGTGATCTCTTAAACCATATGCTAAATCTATTTCCTTTTGTGTAACATTGGGATCTCCATTATGATGAGCTTGTATAACCAATGAAGACATAGATTCCCATGTTAATCTATGACTATCATACTAACATCATTCAATCCATACCGTCATCCAATCTTGATTGTTTGCAATAAATAAATGTATTACATCCCACTCTTTAGCAACTATACAAAAATAATAGATGACTTACAACAGATTTATTTTGAAGATTAAGAATTAATTAACTACAATAACATCTCATAATTTATTACCTTTCAATTTCTTAAATCTACCATTTCCCACCAAGTACTCCCCTTCAAATTTCTTAATTGAGTTGAGATCCCAAATGCAATCTATATGGGTCTTTGCTGCAAGATTAGGAAGATATTGAGTAACGTACACCATCATCTGGTATACCATATATCCCTCAACCATAGAACTCTCAGGACATGCTCTTTGTTGTACCAAACCCTTCAAAAATTTCAAGTGTCTCTCAACCATCCACATTGACCTAGCATGTACAGGCCCACACAATTCAATCTCCTCAACTTGGTGTATGAGGTAGTGTTCTTGTGCATTGAAAAAAGCTAGAGGTAAACACTTTTGCATTTCACACATTAATTGACAAATTCTTTTCTTCCAATATTTTATATCTTCTTTATGAATTTCTTTAGATGACAACCACCTACAAGGGATTCAAGACATAAATATATAAATATGAGACTTTACAATATATTACTTATTTGATATTATTATTTGATATTGTGAATAAATATCACTGCTTACCTCATGTATTTTCCAAGATCATATATCACTTGTTTGATATTATTGTCAAAGTTCTCTGGGAGAGATAAGGGTAGCAAATACTGTAAAAATTGTCAACTGATCATTTCATACAATAAAAATTGAATGCAATTACACAAATATATTGTAAATACAAAAGACTATGACTTACCTTAATGAAGGTATGCCAATCATGCTTTTTCATCCCTAACCCAAAATCATTTTTCTTTGATATGAGATTGCTTATATCCACAAAAAATCCTGTAGGAAATCAAATTTTTTGGATCACTTCTTTTATGGCATTACTTTGTTGCTCTGTTAATAACCAAGGAAGAGCACTTGCATTGATCTGGTTTCCATTGCTATTTGATTCAATGATATTTTTCATTGCATGATTAGAATCATGAATGTCACTACAAATTTTGCCAAGTTTTTCTTTGTCACGCCTTCCATCCAATATTTTCTATAGTGTCTCTGTTACATTCTTTCCAATACGCATAGTATAAAACAAATGCACAATTTGTAGATGCTCATAGTAGGGTAGCCTACTAAATTCTCTGGGATAACATTTTAGTCCCTTTGGAAGCTGGTCCTTGATGCCTTCATGACCTTCAAGATCATCAACTACATAATTAGCCAACAAAACATAATTAAAATATATAATTTTCAAACATCGACCATTACGTGGAATGATATTACCTCAAATTCTATTATATTCTAACTGCCATAGGTAAGGTGTCATTCTTTGGGGCTTTGATGTAGTCTCTTTTTTCTCATTGAAAAGATGTCTTTCTGCACTTTGATACTTATGATTTCTGAAGAGGAACTTCCTATACTCATCAAAGACCTGTTTTCTTAAACTTTTGGAATGACGAGATTTCATCTTTGGACCACACATTGGACATGCAAATTTTCCCTTTATTTGAAGACCTACAAGATAATAATACAATTGGATTAAATATGTATATTTTTAGAATTTGAATTATTGCATACAACTAGAATTCACCATAACATACCACATAAATGTGTCAACCTTGGAGCATCATGAATTGTCCACACAAGCATTTCATGAAATTGAAATTGTCTTTGTCCAATTGGTCGGGAGATGTCATACATAGTGAAACCATTTCATAACACCAATAACTCGTTGATAAGAGGCACAATATATACATTCATATCTTTCACTTGGTACTTACCTAGTTGAATTAACAACAACATCAGATAATTATTGTGGCCATTTCACTCCAAGACTTATAATTACATGTAGATAACTATAAAATAATAAGATACCTAGAACAATCATTTCCAACATAATGTGCTCCCTCTTTATTGACATCCATGGAGGAAGGTTATTATTTATAACAAAAATATGCCACACTAAGTAAACGAATCTCATCTCTCCATGCGGATTGACACCGTTTGATGCCAGAGAAAGCCTAAGATTTTGAGGTTCCTATTTAAAGTGTGGCCACTTTTCCACAACTCTTGCATGGACAATAACATTTGTCATCGCCTTCTCTTTGAAAGTTAGACAACAATCTAGCGATTGCCTTCCTATTTTGATTGAATTCCCTTGTATTATTTGACATGATCCTTAATGTGTATATCTACAAAACAAATTGGAGATGCCTCCTTTCATTAGCTTCATGTGACCTTCTCATAGCTTCTCATTTTTTGATAGATTTTGCCAAAGGCTTTGTAAGAAAGCAAGTAAGGGGTATTCTTGAGTTCAAACAAATTGAGCTGCTACAACTGAATTATAAATCATGAATTCACTATAAAATTTATTTACTATAAATCATAAATTCACTTTATAGTGAATTCACTATAAAATGAATTCGCTATAAAATTAATGTATTGCTCTAGATTTCATATGGACATTTTGTCAAATGGTTGGTATGCATGTTTATTCAAATGGATTTATATCATTTGGAATGGATATATGATAGGTTGATATTGAATTCTATGTCCCTATTTGATCTAATAGCATCAATATAACAAACAAAGCGCCGACCAATCAAATAGGGACATGAGGTGCTCAAACAGTGAGCTCATAAAATAATATATTTAGTCTTAATAAAATCTTATAAAACAACATATATTGTGTGAAGTGTTTGATCTCTCTTTATTTGTTTTGTTGTTTCGATATTCACTATGTGGTACTCCCCGTTTATGATCATTTCATGAGGAAATGTCTTGATGGCTTGCGGGCTGCAAGCCAGGGCATCATGCATTATTTATGAGCTCACTATTTGAGCACCAACCAATCAAATAGGGACATGATGTGCTCAAACAGTAAGCTCATAAACAATGCATGATGCCCTAGTTGTAGGTAGTTATCTCTTCTATAATGATGAAGGAGTGAAAGGTAATGATCAATGAGGTTGCTACTATTAGATCATACATTAACACAGTTACTATTTTGAATTTGAGCTTGGGAATCATGCAATGTTATTGTTGTCATTGCATGCTTGCTACTGTTGTTCACCATATATTGTTTTATACATTGTTTATTTCATTGAGACCGTGAGCTTGACATTTGTAATGTATTTTCTGTTATTGGATCAATGCTACCATGTTGTTGAGGCTATAGATGCATTGAATCACCACTACCATTCTATTTTGATAGCAATAATATAACAAACAGAGCACCCTCCAATCAAATAGGGCCATAAGTAAGACATTTAATGTATTATTACTTCATCATGATGATAAAAATTTCATTGGCTCAAAGAACATAGAAATTCAAAATAGTAGGATATCTTAATATTTATGAGCTCAAATTCAAAACACTAAATCCATTATTTTATTACTGATGTCCCTATTTGATCTAATAGCATCAATATAACAAAGACATATCAATGAGGTTGCTGCTATTAGATCATACATTAATACACTTATTGTGTTGAATTTGAGCTCGAGCATCATGCAATGTGAATAGTGGAGGTGAACACACACAATAAGAAAAAGGGGAATCTAACACCAAAAAGAAAGAGAGTAAGCTAGTCGGATTCACCAAAATGAATAGAGGTAAAAGAGAATCACCTCTATTCAATGTATGTATGGGGGAAATATGAGATCCACTCCTAAATCCAAATTCCCAACGGAGAGATCCAATTTGATCAACCAAAAGGTTAATACACAATCAAATCAATCTATGGAGAACATGAAAGAGAGAGAAAACCTTACATTTCACTATCAAGAATTATGCTTGAAATCTGAAATAATTGAAATACAAGTACTAACCTAAAAATAGGGAAAATCTGAAAAATGCCAATTTCTGATGTCTGTGTGTATTTTCGGGCAATTCTACAACTTGTTTCGAATTGGAAATGCTGAGATGAAAAAAATCCAAAAATCTTTTATGTTTCTGATAGCAGGTAGTCTTTGACCTCATAAAAGGTCAAAGGCTACATTCTTATTCTGAAGGTCAATTTTGAATTTGTTCACAGATCTCAGAAGTTCACCGAAAAGGGTATCCAAATCTGATCTCAGATCTGAAATTCTGCACCTGTACCTACAAGAAAAAGGGGTTTTTTGTTGTTTGTATGGGGGGTTTGCCTTGGTCAAACCCCAATTTAGGAATTAACCTTGAAATTAAATTGAAATGTAGTGTGCATAAACAAAGCAATTGAAACAATTCACTTTGCTTATGTTGAAGTCCTTATAGAGGATTTGAATCCTCAAATCCACAAGTAGGGATACTCCAATGGATGTAGAATGAATGTAGGATGTCTCAAATCAATGACATTTGATCTTCAACACCAATCTTGAATTGATCTTTGCATATGAGGAGGCTTGGATGAATGTAGAAGGATGGATCTTCAAGGGGGCTCCAAAGAGATTGAATCCTTCAATGGCTAACAATGGATCTCCTTGATGGATGAATGCTTGAACACTTGAATGCTTGAAGTCTTACTTGAATGCTTGAATTCACTTTCTTGCACTTGAGAGCTTGAGAGATTGCTTGGTGAGAATGAGATATGAAAATGAGAGAGGAAGACCTCCTTTTATAGTGAACTAGGGCACAAACCTCTAGAGAAGGCTGACATTGGGGAATTAAATTCCAATTAACCTTAACCCCTAGAAATGGAGCCATATTAAATGCAATTTAAGGATTTACCATTCTGAAACCTAAAAAGGCTGACTCTGAGGTGGGAAAAAGAATCTTTCCGAAACCCGATGCTCGAAAATTAGAAAAACTTGAAATTTGAACTGGGGGTTAGGGATGAGGTTGAATCTACCCTAGGTCAGGGTCGAGGTCAACTTTGACCTTGAGGTAAAAAACCTTAGGACCCTAGCCTGGAATGCTAGGAAATGTAGATATGAAGTGAAAATCAAGTGCAGAGGAAAGCAGAACAGGGGGAAAAGCCAAATACATGCAAAGAGTTGATCAAGGTGCTTAACATGACCCTAGACCACTTACTCAGAGGGCTAAATGCTCTTATCATGGAAGTGCTTCCATTTTAAGATGATACATTAAGCCCCCACTTTAGCAAGAATATGGACTCGATGCAAACTCTTGGTAAAGGAGATCGGAATGGAAAGATAATCTTATCGTAATCCAAGGGACAAAGAGAAACCTCAAGCCCCCAGGGGCTCAAGTCTTCATCGACTCCCAGATCATAATAAGAGAGACATCTCCAGAGAGAGAAAGAAAGGGTGTTATTATCTCATCTAATGAGAACTTATGTCCCATTGTGAACCACACAAGGAAACGACGCAACTGGAAAGATGGAATTGAACTGCCTAGTGAATGTGGCTACTCACTAGTCAATCCATCAAGGATTTACCCTTAGGAATATTCTATTCCATAAGAATAAAATAAAAAACAATAGAGATCTAGTCTTAAGGACACCTCCAACCTTAAGGGATCAAAAAATATGTATATTTGAAATTGGAGGGATCAAGAGATCCTAAAATTTAAATCCATGCTTTAAGGATTAGTCACTAATCCAAAAAGGGAGAACAGTATCTTGAAAAATATGTGTGTATCAAAAAGTGTGTGTGTGCAATAGGTGAGCAGAGCATATGCCCTCATGTTAAAGTCATTACTGACACTTTAACATGAGCAATGGCTTTAACAAAAACATAAACAACTCCACTGATTACGTTTCCATGTTGAGATGCCCCTAGATGAAGACAAATCAAGGGAAATATCACAAAAACATATAGAGAACACAGAAGGGATCTACCTACCATGGGGTCAGTATGATCATAAGATAATATATATGATATTATTGCAAATGAATTGACATCATTCCCTAAAGAAAGTAGAATTGCAATCACAAAGGAGGAAAGATCACATAAGATATACGAAGGAGAATCTTTTTGGACCATAACATGGAGACCAAAAAGAATTAGTGCTACCATATCTCGAATCCAAGCAAATTACACAAGGAAACATTTATGAACAATAGCACATTTACAACATAACATTGAACAATGCATAGAAGAATAAAGATACATATAGAGTAATTTGAACAACAGTTTTGATTCCTTCATCACCTTGTACCAATTGAGTAACAAGGATCGTATAATAGAATCTAATAAAATTTAGCAAACACATTACGAGAGAAGCACAGTACAACAGGAAAACACATAACAAAGCTACCACGAAGGACAAGCTGATCAAGCATGCCACCTACTCTCCCCATCTCATTGTATATCATTTAGGGAAGGTGGGTAATTCACAAGAGGGACTATATCCAACATAGTAGGAATGATAGCCAGTTCCAAACAAGGATCCTCTTGAGAATCACAATGTTCGAAACTATGTGTAATAGTTAATTGTGATGAAAACATATTAGGTAAATCAATGTCAATGTCAATAGTCTCATATTCATCATTAATATCATCAGTATCATCAAGAGTATCTTCTTCATCCAAATTAATCAAAATAGGATCTAAGATACAAATAGAATCATCATAATCATGCATCTTAACATCATTATTAGTAACAACTTCTTCTAACACATCATGCATAGATTTATCCAAAGGAGGTAGAGATCTTTGAAGAATAGAATTATGAGCTTTAGCATGAGCACGATGCTTCAATCGAAGTTCATTAGCGGATCGATTATGTTTTGAATTATTTGAAATAGGTTGAGAACTAGGAACAATCATAGGATCCTTCATAGGTTCTTTAGGAAGATCAATAGGATTATCAACAATAAGAGGAACAATCACATGATATTTGATAGGTTCTTTAGGAAGGTTGATAAAAGGAACTTGATTAACAGAACTAGAAGCCATAGTTAAAGGAGGTATAGAAGGTGTAGGCAAAAGACCATGATTAAGATCCATGGGAGGAATTCTTAATTCAAGAATCTTATGATGTTTATAAGCTTGATATGAACAAAAAATATTATCAGGTCGAGGAGGACATGAATTAGGTAATGAAGGCCAAAAGAAATCAAGGACAACACAATCTCTAGGCCTAGAAGGTTGATATAAACTATGATTAATCATCTTCACTTCTTCATCATGAATGAACTTAAGACACTTATGGATATGTGAAGCAACAACTTGCATGGCATTTAACCAAGGCAAACCTAGCTTAACTTGAAATTGATCAAAAGTAGGAACCACAACAAAGGTAGTGTTCACAATTTTTCCATAGAGTTCAACCGATAAAGTAATAAAACCAAATGATGGATAAAGAAAACCATTAAAAGTTTGAATCCACACATCCAATGTATCATAAGAATCACATTGTAAGATTTTCATAAAATGATTTTCTTCAGTAATAACATTGACTAAGGATGTAGGATCAACAAGACAACCACAAGTAGGTTTCTGAAAAATCCTAGCATAAATGTAAAGGGGACCATCAGGAGCTTTAATAGTCTCAGAGTCATCAAAGGTAAGTAAAAGTTCCCGAGGTCTTTTATTCTTAGATTGTTGTTGAGGTTTAGGTTGAGTTTTCAATTTAGGCTTAGATTTTGGTTGAGGTTGAGATTGAACTTGAGGTTGAATCTAAGGTTGAGGTTGAGGTTGAGATGGAGATACAGATTGACCAACATGCTCCACTTGATTAACAACATGATTGAGATCATCCATCTTTGAATCATACACAATTTCCATAGCAGATGGCTGAGCAATGGTATTAGTATCATGCGTAGGTAAAGGATTCATATAAATTTGAAGGTTTTGATTAGGAGGAGAGACAAATTTGTTCCCACTACCATCAAGATTATCAATAGATAAGGCATTAGAGTCAATTAAGTCTTGAACCTTATGTTTTAAAGAATAACACTTCTCAGTATCATGACCATTCTGACGATGATATTGACAAAAAGCATTTTGATCAAAAGATTTAGATGCAATCATAGTAGGTAAAAGAGGTCGAATAGGAGGTAAAGTAATCATATTAGTAGTTAACAACCTATTCATAATATTATGTAAAGATTTAGAAAGAGGATTAAATGTACGATTTAATTGAAAAAAAATGGATGCAGAAGTGGCATTGTGAGATGCAACAACAACTTGATCAGCAACTGCATTCGCTTGTTTGTTTATCTTGACATAGTTGTTGAATTTTTGAAATTTGTTTGGATTAGGAGCAACATCACTCTTATCAACTAGAATAGGAGCCATTGGAGTGTTGCTCTCAAATTGACTCACTTGTAATTGATAATGATGAAGTGTTGCACAAAGTTGTTGAAAAGAGGTAAATTTAGTAAGTAGAATATTATCTCTAATATCCTTTTGAAAATTTGAAATAAACATACGTTGAATATCAATATCAGGAATAGGATAGGAAATCTAAACATGCAAATGCTTAAATCTACCAATAAATTCAGTTAATTTTTCTTTAGCACTTTGTTTACAATGTATCAAATTAATCAAAGACACTTGCAGGCCAATGTTGTTTTGAAATTGTTGAATAAAGACATTAGCAAGTTTTGGAAAGGAATCAATAGAATAAGGAGGCAAGGAACAATACCATTGTAAGGCCTTGTCATGAAAGATTCTAGCAAACAGTTTGGCTAAAATCCTATGGTCATGAGTGTAATCACTACAAAGGATTTGGAATGTTTTAACATGATGAATAAGATCTCCTTTTCCATTATAATTCTCAAGATGATGCATATCACCTTGCTAAGGAACATGAGTACAAATAATATCCAAGGAAAAAGGACTTCCCATGTCACACATAGGAATACTAAACTTGTTTTGAGTTAAGGAAGCAAGTTGTTGTTGTAAGGATGACATAGTTTGAGCCAAACTGATGATTGTTGAATCATTAGAGGAAATAGGAGGAAGAGCAACATTAGAGACACTAGGTAAAGTGTAAGAAGCTGCAGGAATAGAAGACACAACTGGAGGAACACTAGGAACTACAGTTTGAATCATATTGGAATAAGTAAAAGGAGCATTATGATATGAAGGTTGTGATGTAGGAAGGGACACAGGAGGAACACTCATAGGAATAGAGGGAACCGTCATAGTCACTAAAGAAGGAGTATAGGTAGGAATACTAGGTAAAGGATTAGAAGGGGGTTCAACACTAGTGATAGGAGGAATTAACCCTAAATCTTGAGCTTCTCGAGCTAGACGTTTAACATTTGAATGCATGAGATGAGTAATACCACGCAAGAGGTTAACACCTTGATCACTATCATGAAAAAATTTCTTAAGAGCATCTATAGCTTGAATAGAATCTTGATTATGGTTCTCTTGAATAAGCCAATTACCCATTTTATCAAGTTCAATTGAAAGTTTTTGGACTTGTTCAGGAGGAACTCTTAAAGTGTCATCCTCATCATGAGATGAGTGAGAAGAGTTTTGCTCCATAGTAGGATTGGAATCATGAAGAATCAAATTATCATCCAGGATCCTAAGGAAAGGAGAGGAAGATTTAGGATCAAAGGCACCCATGAGTCTATGACTTCTTCTAACTGGAATGTTATAAGTAGGACTAGTAGTAGTAAAGCTCATAAACCAATGTAATGCAAATAAACTAAACTAAGAACACATAAAGTATGAAATATAATTAGAATTCAAGATCTTAACACAAAAGAAAAATCCAATACCAACAAGATAAAAGGAAATCTAACACCACAAAACACAATAGGGCATACAATTCCACAAAAGAAAGGAGAGTAAGTATGTCGGGTTCACAAAAATGAATAGAGGTAAAATGGAATCACCTCTATTAAATGTATGTATGGGGGAAATATGAGATCCACTCCTAAATCCAAATTTACAAAGGAGAGATCCAATTTGATCAACCAAAAGGTTAATACACAATCAAATCAATCTATGGAGAACATGAAAGAGAGAGAAAACCTTATATTTCCCTATGGAGAATTGTGCTTGAAATTTGAAATAATTGAAATACAAGTACTAACCTCAAAATAGGGAAAATCTAGAAAATGCCAATTTTTGATGTCTGTGTGTATTTTTGGGCAATTCTACAACCTGTTTCAAACTGAAAATGTCGAGATGAAGAAAACCCAAAAAGATTTTATCTTTCTTACATCACGTAGTCTTTGACCCTCATAAAAGGTCAAAGGCTACATTCTTATTTTGAAATTTGATTTTGACTTTGTTTGTAGATCTCAGAAGTTCACCGAAAAGGGTATCCAAATCTGATCTCAGATCTAAAATTTTGCACTTGTACCTACAAGAAAAAGGGGTTTTTTGTTGTTTGTATGGGGGGTTTGCCTTGGTCAAACCCCAATTTAGGAATTAACTTTGAAATTAAATTGAAATGTAGTGTGCATAAACAAAGCAATTGAAACAATTCACCTCGCTTATGTTGAAGTCCTTGTAGAGGATTTGAATCCTCAAATCCACAAGTAGGGATGCTCCAATGTATGTAGAATGAATGTAGGATGTCTAAAATCAATGGAATTTGATCTTCAACACCAATCTTGAATTGATATTTGCATACGAGGAGGCTTGGATGAATGTAGAAGGATGGATCTTCAAGGGGGCTCCAAAGAGATTGAATCCTTCAATGGCTAACAATGGATCTCCTTGATGGATGAATGCTTGAACACTTGAATGCTTGAAGGCTTGATTGAATGCTTGAATTCACTTTCTTGCACTTAAGAGCTTGAGAGATTGCTTGGTGAGAATGAGATATGAAAATAAGAGAGGAAGACCTCCTTTTATAGTGAACTAGGGCATAAACCTCTAGAGAAGGCCGGCATTGGAGAATTAAATCACAATTAACCTTAACCCCTAGAAATGGACCCATATCAAATGAAATTTAAGGATTTACCATCCCAAAACCTGAAATGGCCGACCCGGAGGTGGGAAAAAGAATCTTTTCAAAACCTGATGCTCAAAAATTAGAAAAACTTGAAATTTGAACTGGGGGTTAGGGACGAGGTCAACTCCACCCTAGGTCAGGGTCAAGGTTGAATTTTACCCTCAAGGTCAACTTTGACCTTGAGGTTAAAGACCTCAGGACCCTAGCCCAAAATGCCAAGAAATGTAGATATGAAGTGAAAATTAGGTGCAGAGGAAAGCAGAACAGGGGGAAAAGCTAGATACATGCAAAGACACAATCAAGGTGCTTAACATGACCTTAGACCACTTACTTGGAGGGATAAATGCTCTTATCATGGAAGTGCTTCCATTTTAAGATGATACACAATGTTATTGTTGTCATTGCATGCTTGTTGTTGTTGTGCACCATATATTATTTTATACATTGTTTATTTCATTGAGATTGTGAGCTATTATAGTTGACTGTATTCTTTTGGGGTTTGATCTATTTTAGTTGTTTCTTTTTCCTTTGAATCATTGTTTACAATTAATTTTGATGTAATATATGTGTGAAGAACAAGAACAAAATGGTGAACGAGAGTATTTGACAAAGATAAACATGACACATTTTGTTGGGCTTATTGCATTGGCCTGGTACCATTTACATGGCTTGGCTAGATATTAAATAGTGAGCTCATGAATAATGCCAGTATTAAACAATACTAAGCTCATGAACAATGTATGATGCCCTAGCTTGCAGCCCCCAAGCCATCAAGACATTTCCTCATGAAATGATCATAAATGGGGAGTACCACATAGTGAATATCAACAACAAAACAAATAAAGAGAGATCAAACACTTCATACAATGCCTTGAAGGTAATAGAAATGATGCCCTAGCTCTCAAAGCTCATGGGTCATCGAGCATTCCAAATGCTAAAATGTAAACAATGTCACTATTAACATTCATATTGTGCCATTAAATCAACAAATGCCATCAAAATGAAATTGAGGTGCTCAAACAGTGAGCTCATAGACAATGCCCTCTTCACACCACACAAAAGTGCAGTGCCATCTTTGCAATAGCTCTTCAAATTCACAAAAAATACAAATGACACTTTCTTGTTCAAAATTACAAAATTACAAAAATTTCATTGGCTCAAAGCACATATAAATTCAAAATAGTAGGATATCTTAATCTTTATGAGCTCAAATTCAAATTCAAAACATAAGAGGATGAACATAAATAATAATGGTGCCAGACAATGCCTGAAGTGATGAATTTTTGACCCAGGTATGAATCTAGTGTTCCCCTGTGTGATCCAGAACCTGCAAAGAAAAGAGAGATGGGGGTTAGATAAAAAATATCTAAGAAATGAATGGTAGCCTATTACTGATCCTCATCTACAATTATGCATGTGCATAGTCAAGCCATATACTTCTGAAAGAAAAACCAAGCTCACAGTCTCAATGAAATAAATAGTGTATAAAATAATATATGGTGCACAACAACAAGTATGTAATGAAAACAATAACATTGCATGATGCCCAAGCTCAAATTAAAAATAGTAAGTGTATTAATGTATGATCTAATAGCAGCAACCTCATTGATCATTACCTTTCACTCCTCCATCATTATAGAAGAGATAACTACCTACAACTATATTTCATAATTCCTCCTTTGAAGTATATATATCAAGTATAATTATGAGTTTACATCATATATTTAGTCTTAATAAAATCTTATAAAACAACATAAAACTAACCCAAAATAATTTTTCTTAATAAAATCTTAATAAAATAATATATTTAGTCTTAATAAAATAATACACTTACTATTTTGAATTTGAGCTTAGGCATCATGCATTGTTTATGAGCTCACTATTTGATTACCAGCCAATCAAATAGGGACATGAGGTGCTCAAACAGTGAGCTGATAAACAATGCATGATGCCCTAGCTTGCAGTCTATAAGCCATCAAGACATTTCCTCATGAAATGATCATAAACAAGGAGTACCACATAATGAATATCAACAACAAAAAAAATAAAAAGAGATCAAACACTTCACACAATGCCTTGAAGGTAATAGAAATGATGCCCTAGCTCTCAAAGTTTGCGGGTCATCAAGCATTTGAAATGAAAAGATGTAAACAATGCCATTATTAAACAGTGAGCTCATGAACAATGTATGATGCCCTAGCTTGTAGCTCGCGAGCCATCAAGATATTTCTTCATGAAATGATCATAAACAGGGAGTACCACATGGTGAATATCAACACCAAAACAAATAAAGAAAGATCAAATACTTCACACAATATATGTCATTTTATAAGATTTTATTAAGACTAAATATATTGTTTTATGAGCTCACTATTTGAGAACCTCATATCCCTATTTTATTACTGATGTCCCTATTTACATCTTTTCATCAAATGACCCAAAACCATCAAGAATGGTCCTATATAGTCGCTAATAGCCAACTTTCAGAAGAATATAAATGAATGCAAACATACATAAGTGGATGGACATAAATAATGAAGGTCTTATATGGACGGTTCTAATGCTTTGCCATTACAACAATTGAGCATTCATCATTTGGTATATGAATAGGTGAAAAACATGCAGACATCCAGACATGTGTACTGTGAGCTTTCCTGCAACAAATGGACTTGTGATGATTTTCACATTAGTACATGTGTTGGAAGGAAAGCTCACAGTACTGCTTAGGAAAATATGAATGTTCATCACCTATGCATATCAGAGTTGATTAGAGAAGGTATATGCACAACAAAACAAATAAAGAGAGATCAAAAACTTCACACAATGCCTTGAAGGTAAGAAATGATCAAACACTTCAAAATAGGGACATCAGTAATAAAATAATACACTTATTGTTTTGAATTTGAGCTCATAAAGATTAAGATATCCCTATTTTATTACTGATGTCCCTATTTACATCTTTTCATCAAATGACCCAAAAACATCAAGAATGGTCCTATATGGTCACTAATAGCCAAATTTTAGAAGAATATGAATGAATGCAAACATACATAAGTCGATGAACATAAATAATGAAGGTACCAAACATTGCCTGAAGTAATGAAGTGTTGACCCAGGGTTCAATCCAGTATGCTCTTATATGATCCAAAACCTGCAAGGAAGGAAAAGATGGGGTTAGATCCAAAGGATCTAAGCAATGCTTGGCACCCTATTACTGATCCTCATTGTATGTGCATAGTCAAGCCATACACTTCTAAAATGAACTATGCTACATAACATGTGCACTCAGGAAACATATGCATGCAATGAGTAAATCAAGACCAAAATGAAGCAAAAAGTATGATGTCAAATGTGTTATCAAGCAACACCTCATGGGCTATGAGTCAACATGGTATATATGTTGTTTATACAAGATTAGTAAAAGGACATCTACAACCTCAACAACATGGCAATATTAATCCAATAATAGAAAATACATTACAAATGCCAAGCTCACGGTCTCAATGAAATAATTAATGTATAAAACAATATATGATGCCCGAGCTCAAATTCAAAATAGTAAGTGTATTAATACATGCATGATCTAATAGTAGCAACCTCATTGATCATTACCTTTAAATTTCATAACATTGCATTCTTGTTGTTGTTATGGTGCACAACAGCAGAAAGCATGCAATGACAACAATAACATTGCATGATGCCTGAGTTTTGGGGTAAAACCTTGCAAGTCTTACACAGACTCAACAACATGGTAGCATTGATCCAATAACAAAAATACATTACAAATGCCAAGCTCACAGTCTCAATGAAATAAATAGTGTATAAAATAATATATGGTGCACAACAACAGAAAGCATGTAATGACAACAATAACATTGCATGATGCCCGAGCTCAAATTCAAAATAGTAAGTGTATTAATGTATGTTTGCATGATGCCAGATATTAAATAGTGAGCTCATGAACAATGCCAGTATTAAACAATGAGCTCATGAACAATGTATGATGCCCTAGCTTGCATTCCGTGAGCCATCAAGACATTTCCTCATGAAATGATCATAAACGGGGAGTACCACATAGTGAATATCAACAACAAAACAAATAAAAAGAGATTAAACACTTCACACAATGCCTTGCAGGTAATAGAAATGATGCCCTAGCTCTCAAAGCTCGCAAGTCATAAAAAATTCCAAATAAAAAGATGTAAATAATGCCAGTATTAAATAGTGAGCTCATGAACAATGTATGATGCCCTAGCTTGCAACCCGCGAGCCATTAAGAAATTTCTTCATGAAATGATCATAAATGGGGAGTACCACATAGTGAATATCAACAACAAAACAAATAAAGAGAGATCAAACACTTCACACAATGCCTTGAAGGTAATAGCAACGATGCCCTAGCTCTCAAAGCTTGCGGGTCAATAAACATTCCAAATGAAAAGATGTAAACAATGTCAGTATTAAACAGTGAGATCATAAACAATTTATGATGCCTTAGCTTGTAGCCCACGAGCCACCAAGATATTTCCTCATGAAATGATCATAAACAAGGAGTACCACATAGTGAATATCAAAAGAAAATAAAATAAAGAGAGATCAAACACTTCACATGATGCCTTGAAGGTAATAGAAATGATTCCCTAGCTCTCAAAGCTCGCGGGTCATCAAGCATTCCTGTGAGGCCCACCTTCGGCCCACATAGTGATCCTATTTTATAGATTTTAGCCTATCATTTTGATTATGTTACTTTTAGAGATACTTGGACTTTGTCGACTACTGATATACTATGTTGACTCGTTAGACTATATGCATGTTTAATGTATTGGTTTTCTTCTTTGAATATATTACTTTCCTTCTAGCATTCTATGCAAACTTAAGCAACCTTGTTGAGATTGATCACCTATCTCTTTCTAAGACATAGACAGTATCACTTTTATCCTTTTAAATTTTTTTTTTTTGGTTGTGTTTTGTCCCAAAATTTTGGGCATCACAATTCCAAATGAAAAGATGTAAACAATACCAGTATTAAATAGTGAGCTCATGAACAATGTATGATGCCCTAGCTTGCAGCCTGCAAGCCATAAAGATATTTCCTCATGAAATGATCATAAACGGGGAGTACCACATAGTGAATATCAACAACAAAACAAATAAAGAGAGATCAAACACTTCACACAATGCCTTAAAGGTAATAGCAATGATGCCCTAGCTCTCAAAGCTCGTGGGTCATCGAGCATTCCAAATGCAAAGATGTAAACAATGCTAATATTAACATTCATATTTTTCCATTAAATAAACAAATGTCATCAAAATGAAATTGAGTTAATGAGAAGACAAAGCTCAAATGCCTACCTCAATTCATGGCTGCCATATAAAGATCAAATGGTAAGGAACTATGTTATAAAATTTCATGCCAAATTTCAAGACATGAAATTTTATAACTGTACATATATTTTCTTCGACTCCCCCACATTGTAAACTCAATGCTAAGGAGAAAAAAGTATGATGTCAAAAAGTATAAAATTTCATGCCTTGAAATTTTATAACATAATTCCTGAGTAGCTGCCATATGAAGAGCAGTGCAAGGTGGAAACTTTCCCATTTTACCACAGTTAGGGTCCTCTTTTACCATGCTTTATGAGCTTTATGTTTTTACCATGCTTTATGAGCCTTATGTTTTTTTAAAAAGTGAAGACAAAGATTATCTTAATATTTTATCTTTAAATTTTATTCATTTTATGATTTTAAATATTGAAATAAAAAATATAAACTTTTAAGAAACTTTTGCATCTTTTCATCAAATGACCCAAAAACATCAAGAATCATCATATATGGTTGCTAATAGCCAACTTTCAGAAGAATATGAATGAATGCAAACATACATAAGTGGATGAACATAAATAATGAAGATACTAGACATTGCCTGATGTAATGAAGTGTTGACCCGAGGTTCAATCCAGTATGCTCTTGTATGATCCAAAACCTGCAAGGAAGGAAAAGATGGGGCTAGATCCAAAGGATCTAAGCAATGCCTGACACCCTATTACTGATCCTCATCTACAATTACTCATGTGCATAGTCAATCTATACACTTCTAAAATAAACTATGCTACAAAACATGGGTGTGTGTTAATGTGATTCAAAAGCTATTATGCAAGATTATTTTATTATTGAGATAAGGATATCTTAATTCTACAAGAATAAATGTTTTGAGAAATATTTGAATTTAATTTTGACAATAACACGAGGAGTGATATATTTCAAGCTTCAGTGAGACTTCATACCATGTAATGTTCATAGATTATGTTCAATGCGTTATTAATGCTTGTATTGGTGGGAAAACTCTTGAAAATGGGCAAAAGAGATTGCATTCAACCATGCTGTTTACATGACACATGTAGTTTACCTCCAACCTAAATCAGCATTGCATACAAATTTGTAGACAATGTGTGGTATGAAGCCTCATTAAAGCTTGAAAATGATAAGCATTATGATGCTGAGGTATGGTGTGGTAAGCACAAGTATAGTTTTTCGTAAGCTGCTATTGGTATAGTTTTTTTTTTTCAATAGTTGCAGAATCCAGCTTCTCCTATACTTACACATATGTATACATTTTGGGCTAGGCTTTAATGTCATGTAAATTTGAGTGAAATGGTAATAATACTTAAGAGAAATAAGAATGGCATTTTAAACAAGTATGCATATACATTATATAATAGGAGGAGTGATATATTTTAATGGAAACACTTAATGAGAAGGATGCCTATATAACATGAGGAGTGATATATTTTAATGGTAGTGGACATAGAAATTGCAGTGAAACTCTGTAATTTATTATGCTCAGTTTTGTATATCCATAGTCAATGTCTATTTAAACTTTATGATGATACTTATATGATGGCTTAAGTAAATTGTTCTTACCTTGAGACTAGTACACCAATGGGATTAGAGGATGATTGTTATAATAGCAACTATGTGTTTGTGGGATACTTTTATATTTTGTATTAAATGATGATACATATGTGTTTCTTCCTTTTACAACAGTTTATATTTTGATACTTATATCTTGAATTGTCAAATGACCAATGAGTGATAATTTCAAAAATGTATCATAATTAAAGGCATGTGAATTCATATTGTACTTAATCTGAATGCCATTGTGTAATGTTTTTACTTATGATATTAATCTTAATATATCCCTATTTTATTACTGATGTCCCTATTTACATCTTTTCATCAAATGACCCAAAAACATCAAGAATGGTCCTATATGGTCACTAATAGCCAACTTTTAGAAGAATATGAATGAATGCAAACATACATAATTGGATGAATATAAATAATGAAGGTACCAGACATTACCTGAAGTAATGAAGTGTTGACCCGGGGTTCAATCCAGTATGCTCTTGTATGATCCAAAACCTGTAAGGAAGGAAAAGATGGGGTTAGATCCAAAGGATCTAAGCAATGCTTGGCACCCTATTACTGATCCTCATCTACAATTATGCATGTGCATAGTCAAGCCATATGTTGGTACTATAAAAAATCCATGAATTTTTGACCCCCTAATCAGAGAATTTTCCTAAAGTATTGTTCAGTGCTTCCAATGAACAGTGTAAAGGACCTAAGTTTAGGTGCATGTAAAGATGGGCCTGATGAATTTCATGAGATACAGCTTGGGGAATGGGTTCAACACTTTTCATTTGACATATGCAATGGGTTCCAACTCCTAAATTTTAAATTTGAATTGTTTAGGGAGTGGCCATTTTGAGGTGTTCACCTAAATCTGCATTTTTGCCTAAGTGTCAAATCGCCGTAGCAGGTCCTGTTTGCATTTGAATATCTTGTGTTCTGTTGAGTTTCATGGCTTGCCACTTTGGGAATGTTTAGAATGTATATCAGAGAGCTTATGTTTCAAGTCTCAAGCCTTTTCAAGTTCGTTTGATAGGTTTTTAGATCCCCCAAAGTTGGCTTTCCAGATTTGTCCTATTTCTCTAATTTGCCTGATTTTCTGAGTGGCCCTGTTGGACTAGTTATAACTTTTGACCCTGTGAACCAATTGAGAAATTTCCTTTTGCACCATTTGTCAGGGGTCAAATACTTCTTGTGTTTCAATTTTCAAGCCATGATGAGTCCGTCTGCTCAGTTTACCAATCTGATTCCATTTGTAGCTTCTAACATTTTAATGGAGATCAATTGCACAGTTTAGTTGGAGGCCCTGTTCGGATGAGTGCATTAAGTGCCATGTGATTGATCAAGATGTGCTAGTTATTGCATCATGTTGTAGGCATGAGAATGAGTCATCTTGCCAATTTTCAGCCCCCGATGTGCTCGTTTGACATGTTTTCCAGGGCCATTCAGTTTACAGATTGCTAGGTTTCTCCGATAGTGCATAGTTCAGTTTTTGAGTAGCTCATTTTGGGATCCTGCGATTTGCGCCCGATTCAAGGTCAAGCATAATTGAAGGTTGATCCATAATGTAGAGATGAAAGTGACTCACCTTGATGAGTTTCAGACTATGATGAATCCGATTGATCACTTTGCTCGATCAATTCTAAAACTGATTTCTACAGTTTCACTATCTTCCGATTCAGGGTGTTCTGAGGGCACAACTTTGGGGATTATTTATGGATAGCCAATTGATCATATGTTGAAACTATTTATAGCCTTGTTTTCTATGTATGAGAGTGATCATTTACCCAAGTTTTCATCCCATGAAGGTCCCGTTTGATCGGATTTCCAGGTCAGACAAAATGCATTCAATAATGTTAAAAAGTGCGGATAGCATAACTGTGCAAAGTAGTCATTTTGGGAAATTTGTAGTTTTTTTCCAGATGATCATATTTAGTTGAGGGTTGTTTTGTTTTGATCCTTACATATGAAATTTCTTTCAAATTCAGTGGCTCATCTCCAGCTCATCGTTTGGTATTTTTAGTTTATCTCTTTCTGGGGCAGTCAGCAGTGTTTTCAGTTTGTGTTCTGCCGACAATTCTGAACGGGCATTTTCAAGTTTTAAAATCTCCCACCTCATTCATTTTTGGGCAAACCCACTTTACAGGGTGATTATCTATGGTACAAAGTCTGTACTTGCCAAGTTTCAGCTTCCAATGTTTAGTTTTGAGCAGTGTTTTTAAAAGGCGATTGGAGGCATTTTTTTCAAATTTACCGATTGGCGACGTACTAAAAGTTGAAGTTTTTAAAACTTTCCAGTTATCCAGATTGGATCCGGTTGCAACTAAAAGTCGTCTGGGTAATATTTTTGAAGTCTAGGCATTTGAATTCAAAATTTTTTTAAGCCGGACCCCTTTGAGGTCCAACCTGCTTCATAATTTTAAAATTGAACTTTGCCATAGTCATTACATAGGGCTGCCGGTGAAAACAAATATGTTGTGTAATATTTTTATTGCTTGATCATTATTTTAAAAGGCATAAAATCTAAATGAAGAGCCATTCACAAACAGAACAAGAGATGTGCGTGAGCCAAACAATGGCTAGCATAAGAAGTTTTAAAAAAAAAAAAATGTTTGGTATGAGAGTTTGAAATATGAGTGAGCTGCTGTTGGTTCACAAACAAATTGAGGACATGCATGAATATTGTAGTGAGACTAACGGATGCAAATAAATAAATGTCTGCACAAGGTAAGAGAGGCTACTAGTAAAGTTTGAGTTTGATGTCAACATGAAAATAAAAGAATGGAGGTAGCCAATGCAAACCAAAAGGGGCAAAGACCAAGAATCATGCACCAAATTTGTAAAGTGATGAGGTTGATAGAGGAGTGTGTTTGCCTCACAATGCAGCACTTTCTCCTTTTTTATAATCACAGAGCACGTAGATGAGGATTTTCTTTGTGTGTTGGCACTGTCAGTAGTGTGCACTATGTTTTAAGATTGCATACACTATTTTGAGATGTTGAAGGCATCATTAGTTAAATTATAAATTGTTCTTCATCTTTGTATACTTCAATCAAACCGGTGGTCAACACATTAAGATGTAAGGTTGTCTATGATGTGTGTGATCTTTTAAAAATGTACCAGTCAGCATGATTTCTCTGCATACCTTTTCATGGGATACCAAAGTGAGTATGTGCATTGAGTTGGAGCTTTGCTACTCACACACAGAGATGTATTGATAGGCAAGATAGGGAGCACACAAAAATAAAAGAACAGTACCTTGCGTGAGTCACATAGGGCAGCAAGAGGTTGCATAAAAAAGAAAAAAGGAGTGTTATTTGCGGCCAAGAGAGTATAGTGCTTTTTAGGGTTTCCTTTTAACTTATGTGAGCCCTCCATTTGGTGTGCTCTCTGCACCAATAAATATGATGAAAATGCAAGGGGGGAAGTGGGTGATGTACACACCATATGTTGTGAGGAAGCACACCTTCCTTAAGGCTGTGCACGTGCCATTGATGGGTGTTGTGAATGCCCCAAGTGTTTGCAAGTGTGGAGGCTGAGAGAAGGTGGCCAAGGAAGGTATACACCCAGCAAGGAAGTGGTATGGGAGGCTGTAGTTTTTTACCACTATTTGGGGTTTTAATCCCACATATATGCTGCTTGGAGTTTTCAAAGTGTTTAAAATAAACATTTCCATACTGTATGGTAAAGCAAGTGAAGGAGCAAGGCAAATGGAAGGGCTTTGGTGGGGCCGGCCAGCTGGGTGCCTGTCATAGAGGTGTAAATTTTGAAAGAAAATGCATTATAAATGGAGTTTGATTTGTCCCACATTGATGCCACAAGAAGGAAATGAGATGTTTATATAGAATAGCACACACACTCATAGTGTCCAAGTGAGGATGACTGGTTGAAGGCCAGTCTATGTGCGTGCATGTAGACCGAGGAAGTGACATGAATGGTGACTTGGCGGAGTAGGCCCACACGAAGGTAAATAAAATTTTGATGAAGTGTGCACGTGCTGGATGATCACCACGGGATGTGTGCGATCCAATGGTGGTCACTATGGCATGAAGAGAAGATGCATAGGAGTTAGCCATTATGGATTAGTGACAGAGCACCACATGGCGACATGCTGAGTTGGTGGGTAAGGCTACAAATTGATGCCCAGTCAGTGATACGAGCAAATCACAAAGTGCCATATGGTAGAGAGGTGTTCATAGGTACATCTAGGTGATGAGGTGGACCAACGAACCAATGAGGTGATGCCATGTGGCATGTGGGCCCATTTCAAAATTCAAATGTCTGTGTAATATTAAAATTTGAATTTATATAGTGCAGACTATATAAATAAATAAAAAATTTAAATGATATAGGCTATTCACAAAAAAATGTCTCTGGGACTCATTTTTTACCCAAATATGGACATATTATATATTTTCAGAATTGGTTCAGAACGAGGAATCCAATGGAGGTGTTTGTTTTCAATTTTAACCAAATTGGTGGAAGCAGTAATGCCTATAATTTTTGAGATCATAGTTTGGTGAAGATTTTTCATTTCAGACTTGATTGATTTGCAGATCCGGAAAAGGGGAAAGAATCAGATTTCTTGCAAGTTGATTTATTTGAAGATATTTTGCTTTGGTTTCATGAATAGATTAGATTTGTTGCTTCTTTCAAGAGCATTAATTATTGATTTGATCTTTTTCAGAGGAGGTAGCTTGTTCCCGGGAATGTTCTGCTGAGGTACAAAGAGATCAGATTTCATTTTCCTGTAGATTTTGAGATTGTTGGTTAGGTTTAGGGCTTTTAACCTAATTGATATTTTGTTTATTGTATCCTTGTCTCTATAAAATGATTTTTGTGATCATTTAGAAGGGCTGGCTGGAAATTCTTGACACAGGAAGATGAAAAGCTAAGTTTGTATCCTTAGTCCAGATTGTAACATTTCTTGCTAGTTGTATCAATATTAGGGAGAAACCTTTTGTATCTTTTGCATATTGTCTATGGTATTATTGAATCAATTTGTAATACAAGGATTTGAGTCCACATACTTAATATAGTTTCTCATTCTTAGATCTCTCCTTTAGTTGTTCTTGGTGAATTCTGAGTCTTCCAACTCATTGCATTAGGTTACTGGTGTATATGTTTTATCTCTCAGCCTTGATCTAGGATCAGGTTAAAAGTCTTTGAGTGAAGCATAGATTCATTTGGTTCAATCAGGAAGGATATTTGTAAGTAGTGTAAGAGATGATTAACTATGTTTATGGCTTGGATTCTCTGATGATTTTAGTAGTTGTTCTTGTATTTTGTATCTATTTTGGACTCTATTTCCCAATGGATAAGGCACTGATCAGAAATTAGTATCTCCTATACCGATGCAAGTTTGGCATAGTTGTTTACATTTTGCAAGAACTCAAATTTAAATCCTTTCTATCTTTTTAGTTTTATGTTTGTGGGTATCAATTATTTCACCCCAGTGATGGAGAGTCAATGAATAATAGGTTGTTATTTAGTAATTTCTCACTGTTATCTTTTGTAAGATCTAGTATTGAGTAAGGAATATAGTTGTATCTATTGGATCAGGTGCACCCACCTTGGTTTTGTAGAGCCAGAAGTGAAGAGGGAAGTCTTGTCCCTATAGTTGGTCCAGTTACCTATAGATTTCTCACATTTAGAACTAACCCCTCCTTAATATTAGTCATAGGTATGTTGGTATCTCATGGAGTGTAAAATCCTATCTAGGAACCAACACCATACATAGATTGAACAACATGGTAGCATTGATCCAATAACAAAAAATACATTACAAATGCCAAGCTCACGGTCTTAATGAAATAAACAGTGTATAAAACAATATATGGTGCACAACAACAATAGGCATGCAATGACAGCAATAACATTGCATGATGCTTGAGCTCAAATTCAAAATAGTAAGTGTATTAATGTATGTTTGCATAATGCTAGATATTAAATAGTGAGCTCATGAACAATGCCAGTATTAAATAGTAAGCTCATGAATAATGTATGATGCCCTAGCTTGCAGCCCATGAGCCATCAAGACATTTTCTCATGAAATGATCATAAATGGGGAGTACCACATAGTGAATATCAACAATAAAACAAATAAAGAGAGATCAAACACTTCACACAATGCCTTGAAGGTAATAGAAACAATGCCCTAGCTCTCAAAGCTCATAGGTCATCAAGCATTCCAAATGAAAAGACGTAAACAATGCCAGTATTAAATAGTGAGCTCATGAACAATTTATGATGCCCTAGCTTGCAGCCTGCGAGCCATCAAGACATTTCCTTGTGAAATGATCATAAACGGGGAGTACGACATAGTGAATATCAATAGCAAAACAAATAAAGAGAGATCAAAAACTTCAAAAAATGCCTTGAAGGTAATAGCAATGATGCCCTAGCTCTCAAAGCTCACGGGTCATCAAGCATTCCAAATGAAAAGATGTAAACAATGACAGTGTTAAACAATGAGCTCATAAACAATGTAAGATGCCCTAGCTTGCAGCCTGCAAGCCACCAAGACATTTCCTCATGAAATGATCATAAATAGGGAGTACCACATACTGAAAATCAACAACAAAACAAATAAAGAGAGATCAAACACTTCACACAATGCCTTGAAGGTAATAGCAATGATGCCCTAGCTCTCAAAGCTCACGGGTCATCGAGCATTCCAAATGCTAATATATAAATAAGCACTATTAATATTCATATTGTGCCATTAAATCAACAAATGCCATCAAAATGAAATTGAGTTAATGAGAAGACAAAGATTGAATGCCTACCTCAAGTGCTAGTGCCCTCTTCCCACATGGTGCCGACTTCTTTGTGCACACCAAACTCGAATGCCCTCTTTGCGCCACACAAAAGTGCAGTGTCGTCTTCGTGGCAGCTATTCAAATTCATTCAAAAATCTCAAATGACACTTTATTTTTTATTTTTTATTTTTTAATAACCAAATGGGTGTCACAATTATGATGTCATCATCGCTATTACGATACCATCGGGGGTCCTTGCAAAAAATAAAACAAAAAACAAACACAAATTATAGTGGTGTCGCAAATTGGTATCTAAATTCAACCCCAAATGTTGTAGTGACTATTTCGGCATGGTCAACTAGGCTCTTAAGTGAGTCATGCATGTACAAACCAATAGGGAGGACTCCATAGATCAAATTAGATACTTTTTAATCAGAGGCTTCTCGATCTACTCCCGAAGGTATCAAAATATTTGTGCAGGGACCAATCCAAGTGGTTTCTCGAATCACCTTAAGATTACTCACCATATGTATTCATTTTTGGAATACCAAGTTGTGAGAAAAGATTTTGATACTAGCATCTCAAAAGTTTCAAACTTAGGTAGTTCTGTTTGAAGTGTTTTTCAAAGTTTCAAACTTAGTGCAAAACATCTGTTGAAACATACACAAACAAATAGATCTACACACTAAATCCTTTGCCATATCAAATCAAAGTCCATAAGTCATCCAAAGCTTGCAAAATCTTGTCATCCTATCCTTCTAATCATGGTCTTCTTCTCATTTTGCATCATTTCCATCCAGTCTTGTCCTCCAGTCCCCATATCCTAGGTTAGCAGAGTCATCTTGGTCATCACTCATCCCCTTTATGTCTGTTGGTAGTTCCCTTTGATCTTCAACTTGTAGATTTATACTTTGATGGATAACTTTAATATAACTTTGACACTATCACCACTCCAAAGTCTACAAGGAAGAGGGGCAATTAACAAGGATCAAGAGAGATCCTCCTACACTTTGAGCCTTATTACTCAGGCGGGTGTACCCTTGATTCACTTCCTTAAAGGAATCATTAAATGATATACAACTATATACTCTTTACTAACTGCTTTAAGATTTTATCATTTGAATATTTGTGTGTATGGTTGACAATAATGAAATGCCTCCAGAGGATGGAATAGTGCCTTAACCTAGGGAAAAGAGTCACCCAATTACATACATCAACTAAATACCTTAATTGAAACATAATTGAATCTAGGATAAGTGCTTTGCCTATTACCCCTCTCCCTCAGACACAAGGACATCAGATTCCTGCTTGGTTGGAAACTCACTGAACCCACCTAAAAGACTTTAATCCTAACTTTGTAGGAACTCAGAGATGACTCCATAATACTCTTTGTTTACCATATGCTAATACACTTTGTGACACTAACATATATGAGCTTAGAACTGAAACAAGAAGACATACACAAATGCAAGATTGGAACTCAATAGTATTTTCATTAACATATTTAGGATCAATACACAATCAGAACAACACAAGGATAGGAAAAGATACAAAATCCAACTCCTCTATGAGTAAAACACCATGGACACCCAGCTTGGGACCAAAAAAAGTTTTGGAACCCCTACTCAGTCAAAATTTCTACAACTTATACTCCCTAGTCATCTTGGAATTCTCAAAGAGAATGAAATAAGCTACAGATGACTTAGGGTTAGGGTTTCAACCACCCAACCAACTGGAAATGGCCATAAAGTTATTACAGGGGTGGAAACCCAGACAACCAAGAGAAAGGAAATCCTGGAATGATCCTCAATCATGAAAAATTCTCTATGAAGGTACTGAGGATTATGAACAATGCTCAAAATGTCAACCCTGAAACATGCCTTGAGCACAAAACCGCATAGTATAGACCCTGTAGATGATCACTCAACACCCTGGACCACATTGCAATAGCAAGCACCACCAAACTAATCGAAATCAGCTGTTAAAACCATAAATTCTGGTACTTCCTATCACTGGAAACCCTTTGCAAATTCAAATTCTAAAAACAATGGCTACCTTATGGTGCTTTCAACAAATTGGTGGTCACAATTCAATTTGAGATCAACTTTATAACTTGACCGTTCGATTCCTATGTTTCGCGGGCTTTATGAATTATCTCTTAAAAGGGCCCCAGTCAAATTTAGCGAATTGGCGACAAAGGTTTCCGCCAGTTCACAGAACACTTTTTACTTCCACCAAATGATTTAGCGATTACATGACCTTGTTTGCTAAATTGCCAGGACTTTTAGAACGTCACCACTTTATCATGTGAATGAGCGAACCCATTGAAAATTTATCAGGGTGCTAAACATTTTGTCAGGACCGCTATACCTTAGACCCCACCTAGGCCCGCTTTACACCACATGTCATCATGTCATTCACAGCTCATGCTCGGTCACACTGACACAGGACCCACCTTCTGTAAGCCTTATAATTGGACGATAGGTGTAAGATCTCATAGCTCTGACAAAACTCATGAGAACTTACACCGACTGTAGATCATATCCTCGTCACTGATCTCTCTGACAATGACCCCACCCTACCACATCATCCACGTCAACCAATAAAAATTAAACAATCCTACACCACCTGGAAAATGGCCCCACTGAGAACATTAAGCCATCTGGAAGATCGAACGGCTGGCGCAAGATCTGAAAGGCCTGAAAGATTCTATGCGCTTACACGCCAACCGTCGATGAAGAATCTCTGCCCATCTTTGAAAACCCACTGACAAGAAACAAAATCAATAGATGGCACATGATCTTAAGCCTCTGACAAAACCCATAAGATTATACACCATTTGTTGATTCACTGACAGGATCAGGACCCACTGACACATCTAGAAACTAGGTCCCACTGACATGTGCTAAGTAAGATTCGAAATCAATGGATGGCGCATGATCTCAAAGGGGAAGAATATTCCTTAAGATCATGCACCAACTGTAAATTGAAAAGCCTTCACTACAGGCCCCACTGACATGATCCCTCTCAGCAACACATTGACCAATGAGAGAACACCAACTGTGCCAACATGGCAGTGGACCTACTTGAAAAGAAAGACAATGTCACCTAAAAGAATCAATGGTGGTCTTAAGATCTGAAGCCTCTGACACATCGCTTGTGAACATACACCCACCATTAGATCAAGATGGTGTCAGAGCTGGGCCCAGGGAAAATAAAGGCTGTCGAAACATAGGAAAAATTAAAGCTCATGACCTAGGAAAAATTAAAACCACTGGGCGCTGGGAACTTAGGAAAGATTAACCGGTGACTTAGGAAATATTTAAAGGGGACCCACCGACACATGAAACCTAATCGTGAACATGGTAAAGTTGGTCATTTTAAATGACACATGCAAAATATAAGGTTTTAAGTGACCCGCAAAAAGGTAACGTGAAAATAAAGCAAGGCCAGGGCAATTCAAAGGGTTTTCAAACCAATGGCTAGTTTTTCAAAAATTTGAAATAAGGGTTTATGCCAGAGACCTAAAAACAATTGTAGAGACTAGGGGAAGAGAGCTAGAGCCATGAAATTTTTGGCACGTGATAACAGTGGCTCTGTCTGGGGATGTATGCCTCCTGTAGGCATAGCAAGGACTTAGAATCACTAGTTTAAAGCAAACCATCCCACTGGAAAAATTGTAGACAACAGGGAACAAGCAAGGTAGAATAGGCAACAGGACCCAAAACTGACAGACCAGGACAAAACAGGGTAGGGGCGAGCAGCTTATTTATAGAATTTACAAACCTAACTACTGTTCATGGAAAACAAAATACCTCAATTGAAGTATTTCTTCAAGAATTGTCCATGAACTGGCAATTCTTGAATATCACCATTTAATTCTTTGATAATGTATGAATCTTGGCCCCATTTCTTATGAATTAGATATGGACCTAGCTAGATGGGATCAAATTTACCATGTTTCCCCTTATCCTCCAGTCTGGCATTCCAAACTTACACCAAATCACCAGGTTCAAACTTTCTATCAATAGTCTTCTAATCATATAAATTCTTAACCTGCAACTACAATTTGGCATTCCTTGCAACTAATTCTCTTCTAGTCTCATCCAACCTAATGAGGTCCTCAATTCTCAACTGCATCTCATCATCTATGTCATCATCATATAGCTGAACAAATCTATACATTTCCAATAAGTTATTCTGAGACATTCTTGCATGAATTCCATATACTAGGTCAAATGGTGCACAACCAATTGCCCTCTTCATAGTTACCCTATCAGCCCATAGAGCTATTGGCAGCTTTGAATTCCATGCCCTCTTATTCTTTTCAAGAATTCTCTTTAATATTTTAATCAAACTCTTATTAGTAGATTCTACCTGACCATTTCCTTATGGATGATAAGGTGAGGAATTAGAAATCTGAATTCCCAAACCTTTGCAAAAGTCCTTATATTCAGCAGACCTGAAGCACATGACATTATCACTTACTATTCTCTCAGGGCACCCAAACCTTGTAACAATATTATTCATCATAAAATCAATTACCACCCTACTAGTTGCATTTCTTGTAGGTATAGCTTCTACCCACTTTGTAAAGTAATCAGTGGCAACCAAAATCCATGAGTGTCCTCCACTTGACTTGTTTGGTATCTCCCCTATGAAATCAATTCCCCATTGTTGGAAAGGAGCCTAAACTTCTACTAGTTTTAATGTCACATTTCCTAAAAATTTAAGCTTACCAGAGAACCTTTGACAAGCATCAAACCTCCTCACCAACTATTTTGCATCCTTAAAGATTGTGGGCCACCAGAATCCTGCTCTCAAGATTTTATGAGCAGTTGTTTTACCCATATAATGCCCACCACAAACTCCCTCATGCATTTCTTTCAACAACTTGTTAGCCTGATCTTCATCTACACATTTCAAAAGTATGCAATCCAAATTCTTTCTATACAATTTACATTTCACAATTACATACTTGATGGCCTGTAATTTTAATGTCCTTTTCTGATTATCATTCATGTTATCTGGACATCTCATACTTCTCAAGTAATAGATGATATCCTGATACCAGATACAATCATCCATATCACATGTGTAATCAATTTCAGAATGATTTATCTAATTTGCATCAAGGTTGGATTGGGCCATTAGTTTTTCCAATCCTTGTCCTCTAACCAACTTAGTAATCTAGACCTCAACATTGAATTCTTGGATCCTATTGATCCATCTGCATCTTCTTCCAGACACCTCCTGCTGTGAGAAAATATCCTTCACAGCTACACTTGGCACAAAAGCAATCACAGCTGCTCCCATCAAGTAAAACCTAAAAGCCTTAATTGCCTTCACAAGTGCATAAGCCTATTTTTCATTTATGTCATACTTCAATTTTGTAGCTTGCAAAGATTTACTGAAAAATGCAATAGGCTGCTCAAAACCATCCTTATTCTTTTGTAACAAAACTATAGCAATAGTGTGAAAAGATGCAAAGGAAAAGATATGCATTGAGACATTAGAATCAGGTGTCTTAAGCATTGGTGCATCTTTGATAGCTTGCTTGATATTTTTGAAAGCCTCATCAGGCTCACCCTCCCAATTGATTGCAGATCCCTTCTTCAACATCTTAGAAATAGGTCTAGTAACCTCTGCAAAATTTGTCACAAACCTCCTTAGGAAATTGACTTGACCAAAGAAGGACTGAATTCCTTTAACATTCTTTGGTCTCTAAATTTTATCAATGGCTTCTACCCTCTCAGGGTCAATTCTCACTCCTTGCTTCCCAACTAAGTGGCCAAGCAACTTACCTTCAATGACACCAAAAGCACATTTCCTTGGGCTCAAAGAAATGCCAAATTCCAAGGCCCTCGTAAATATTTTTTCTAAATGAATGCAATGGTCTTCTCCCTCCTTAGAATAGGTAGTTAGATCATATTGATATACAACAAGGAAATCATTTATGAAATCTGAAAAGGCAACATCCATTGCCCTCTGAAAAGTAGCACTAGCATTTGTGAGGCCAAAAGGCATTCTCACATAAACATATGTCCCCCAAGGTGTTGTGAAAGCTGTCTTTGATTCTCTGCAACATAGCTTCCATATTGGGCAGACAATAATTATCCTTTAATGAGCTGATGTTCAGATTCCTAAAGTCCACACAAAGCCTAATGTCACCATTATTTTTTCTCATAGGAACAAGGTTTGACACCCAAGAAAAGTTCCTTATAGGCTTGATAATTCCAACATCTCTCATCTTCATTAACTCTTCTTGCATCTTGGGTGCCAAAGTAGGATTAATAGGCCTTTTTTTTTGCCAGAAAGGTTTAGCATCTTCTTTCAATGGAATAATATGCTGAAATAAGTCTTCTCTATAAACCTTTAGGTCATCATATGACCATGCAAAAACATGCTTGAATTTTCTCAATAATTCAATCAAAGATCTCTTTACCTTTTGAGATATATCTCTTCCAATGTATACCTTCTTAGGTGCCTCATGTGTTCCAAGATTTATCTCCTCTAGATTAGCATGATCTTCTCTTTTGATATTCTTTTGAACTCTATCTTGGTTATCAAAGATAGTCTCCAAAACAACAAGCCCCTTGGGCACCTTGTTAGTTCTAAGCTGAATGACCTCATTGCCAAAGACAACCTCCCTTCCTTCTACTGACTCAACCAAGGCTGAACAATCAAATTCCTAACCATGATACTAATCCTCACAACCCATAAACTTCAAGATATCATTATCATCATCAAAAACTTGCCAATTCTCAATATTATCTAGTATGCTAGGCCTAGCCTAAGTTTCAACTTTAGAGATACCAAAAAATGTAATATCATTGGGATTGATTACAATATTGGCTAACAAGTCAGCCATCTTATTGTTACTCCTATCCTTCCGCTCAATATTGAAGGCATCAAAATGTTCAATCAAATCCCAAACTGCATTCCTATATTGTTTCAACCTCTTATTCTTGGAAGCATATACTGACCTAACTTGGGACACCACCAACTCAGAATCACCAACAACACTTAAACACTTAATACCATTTTTTTGCACCAACTTCAATCCTAACAACAAAGCCTCATATTCTACTATATTGTTGGTACAAAAGAAATTCAATGTGAAAGAAAATTTGTAGGTATTTCCATCAGGAGAAATAAGTAAAATACCTTCTCCTGCACCATCTTTGCAATTTGCACCATCAAAGTACATTACCCACAAATCACCCTTCATAGAATTAGCACTTACCTCAATAGAGATAGGTGACAAAATAGGTTCCTCTTCAAATATAGGGATCTCTACCCTAAAAGCATTAATATCAGTATCCACAAAACATGTAGTTTCATTATCAATATTTCTCTCAATCATGTGGCATACTCTTGGCTCTTGTTCAATCTTGACAAATTGATCATCAATCTTGAAAGTGGCATAGGATAGATCACATTGTAAACTTCCACCCATGGTAGCACTCCACCTTCTAAATAGCAACATCTAATAATGAGGGATATCCACCACCAAAACACTCATTTTTAACTCTTTCTCTGGATATGCTGCCAGCCTATATGGCATTGTATTGATAGTCCCAATAACTGGTACCTCCCTTTGATCCATTACACAACATCTACCTTGCATGGTATCAACTTTAAGGCCCAACTTCTCCATGATTTTAAAAGGCATGATAGTATTAGAGGCACCACTATCAATCATACAATTTCTCAACTTCATTCCATTCACAAGAACACTTAAAAAGAATGGATCAATATTTTCAAGGTTGGCATTGACAAAAGTATCCAAGTATATTGGAGGAATTTGAGACACAATTCCCTAAGTAGCAACACCTTTCAAAGCCTTATCCTAAGATCCATTGCATGCAACATCATTTTTATGAACATTACTTACCCATGCAATAGCTCTATCTTTGTGTTCAGGGATCCTCAACAATTTTGACAATGGAACCTTAACTATAATTTGGGACAATACAGATAACATATCAATAGGAGTAGAAGAAGGAATCTCAATCTACATTGCCTTAATATCCTTTTTCTTATTTGACACATTAGGTGTATTGGCCACCCTCATTTTTTCAATCTTAGCCATTGTGTTAACTGGCTTCTCAATCTCACTAGAAATCTTTTCAATTCCAACTCCCTTAGGCTCATAATTCTTACCTTTTACATTCTTGAATTTCACCATGTGATCACCTTTTGATTTGTTCTCATTAGGCTCTCTAGAGTTGGTACTCTTTATAAACATTCCTGTAGCTTTATCATTTATATTCCTTGCCACCATGCCTCTGGTTTACACTTGGGAAATCATTTCTGTAGTAATCCTATCCATCTCTTCTCTAGAGGGCCTTCTCAAATTTACTACCTTAGAAAAGGAGTTCATATTACATGTCTTCCTATCAATGTCTTCACTATCAGAAAAAACTTCTTGATGAAAAAGGTCCTGATTGTGTCTCTTTACATTTACATTTGCCTCTTCATCAAAATTAGAATCATCTTCATATCCTAGATATGAAGAAGCCATGCTGCATCCAACATCATCTTGATCTTCTTCTTGATCTATCTCCTCATTGCCACCATCTTGATTTGCAGCCATAGAATGTGCAATTGCACAATGCTCTATGGAATGGGGGGACTTGCATGCAACACACCAAGGTATGTCCTCCATGACATTTATTGAAGCCTTTTGTAGAGGGTCAAGGACACCTCTATCATTGTTTCCTCTCACAGCAGGGACAATAGGCTTGCCATCCTTCCATTGGGTGTTGTAGGGGTAGTTCTGCAATCTATTCTATTTTTCAAAATTATTGTTGAACTGAGGCCTTTCATTGGTAGGAGCACTGATGTTCCTATTTGTAGGTGCCTTCAAATTGTTTAATGCATTAAGCACCTTATCCAATTTATCTTCCTCTTGCCTCCTAGCTCCAACATTCTTATCATTTTCCCTTTTGTATTTCTTGTCCCCAAACAACTGTGGGTCATCTCTCTTTCCCCCCCAATTTTCCTAATATTTTCATATTGTTCTCAATATTGATAGCAATCCTAAAAGCATCCCTAAGAGTTCATGGTTCTTTTCCCCTCAACAAATATCCCATTTTTCCATCAAATGCATTGAAATATGTGGCCAGATAGACATTTTCATCTAACCGCATAACTTGGAACAACTTATGCATACCCTTCTGAAATCTCATGTTGAATTCAGCTGTAGTCTCATTTTGATTTTTCCTTATGGTATTGAATTCATTCAACATGAAACTAGCATTAGGCCTATCACCATACTTCTCTTTAAAAAATCTCTCAAAAGAATCCCAAGTATTAATACATTTGTCAGGAAGTCTCTTAAACCAATCTCTAGCATCCTCCATTAGAGATTGAACAAATAATTTCATGACTACATCCTCATGCTCTACTTCATAATCATTAAGAATATCAACAAATAACCTAAGATGCTCCTCACAACTAATAGCATTATTACCAGCAAACTTAGGTACCTTATCTCTAATATCATTTGGAAAAGCATTTGGGTAGCCAAGAATTACATCAAAACTAATTTGCCTATAGCCTTCTAATTTCATAGGTCTTCTTTGAAAACTTGAACTAGTGTTAACCCTAGGATCAACATTAGCATCTACATTTATTTGTGCATTTGACTGCTACCTAGGATCAACACCTATCCTAGCAGATGAAGAAGAAATTGAACTAATAGAATTACTAAGTGGAATAGTAGTAGTCATAGATGGTATACCTAGTTTAGTAGTAGATGGGCCAAGAGCATTGGCTGATGAAGCCTTCAAGAACTGGATCTTTCTTCTTTTTTCTGCAATGGAAGCTTCAATTTCAGCCTTCTCTAATTCTCTTGCAAGGTCCTCATCTTCTTTTCTTCTTCTCTCCATTTCTGTGTCCTTATTTAAATTGGGTGGTGGGATCCCTGATATTGTCAATGATTTACTTGTTTGATGTCCCACCATCTTCTGCTTTCCTTTCTCACGAGCAGCAACATCAGGCCTAGTGATCTCATGCCCATCCTTATCTTTAGGAAAAGGAACATAACTTTGCACTTGTCTAACCACAGGGCCCTCCCTATCAAATTCCTGATCTTGTAGTAAGCGCTCTTTCTCACTCTTCAAAGCTTCAAGATCACCAAAGACATCATGTTGCAAAGTCTTAGGAGCAGAAGCAAGCATCTTGTTTCTCTCCTTCATTTCATTAATCTTTCTAAGGAGAGACTATCTTTCTATTAGAGCATTCACCTTTTTAGCCTCTCTCTCCTTTTGTAGCCTCTTATGTATGGCATCCTACTCTTCCAACTATAACCTTAATGCATTTAAATCATTAGGATCTACCATAATGTCATTAGAACCTGATGACACATCCATATCAAAAAGATTTTGATATGGGAAGTGGACTTGCCTTGGTCTCATGGGTTCTCTTTTGAAATTGTCCTCATCAAGATCTAAATCAATCTCCAAACCCATCTCTCTAGCTTGTTCATCTTAACCTACAGGCAATGGAACTTTGTCCTGAAATATAGCTTCTGGGGTGTCATAAAATCTATCTTTAGAGTGACCACCATCTGATCTAGAAACTCTATTCTGTGAACCTTCCTCACTTGAGGAAACATGTGGTGCTCTACCTTTAGTACTTCTTTGTTCTCTGATGGGAGCACTAGTAGACTCACCCTTCCTTCTAATCCAACTCTTCCTCTCTTGTCTAGGCAATTGCTCCAGAGTGACCTCTGGATTCTTTTTGACAAAGGACCTAGTATTCCTCCTCTTGTTCATGATTTACAATATATAGCACTGGTTCTAACCTTTTTGAGTCACCACCCACCTAGATGGGAAATATTTTTAACTGAATACAATAGGAAAACAAGAGTGCACTTACAACCTTTTCTCTAGACTCTCCCTAGTAGAGTCACCATTTTTTTGGTAGTTCCCTTTGATCTTCAACTTGTAGATTTATACTTTGATGGATAAATTTAATATAACTTTGACTCTATCACCACTAAAAAGTCTACAAGGAAGAGGGCCAATTAACAAGGATCAAGAGAGATCCTCCTACACTTTGAGCCTTATTACTCAGGTGGGTGTACCCTTGATTCACTTCTTGAAATGAATCATTAAATGATATACAACTATATACTCTTTACTAACTGCTTTAAGATTTTATCATTTGAATGTTTATGTGTATGGTTGACAATAATGAAATGCCTCTAGAGGATGGATCAATGCCTTAACCTAGGGAAAAGAGTCACCCAATTACATACATCAACTAAATACCTTAATTGAAACACAATTGAATCTAGGATAAGTGCTTTGCCTATTACCCCTCTCCCTCAAACACAAGGACATCAGATTCCTGCTTGGTTGGAAACTCATTGAACCCACCTAAAAGACTTTAATCCTAACTTTGTAGGAACTCAGAGATGACTCCATAATACTCTTTGTTTACCATATGCTAATACACTTTGTGACACTAACATATATGAGCTTAGAACTGAAACAAGAAGACATACACAAATGCAAGATTGGAACTCAATAGTATTTTCATTAACATATTTAGGATCAATACACAATCAAAACAACACAAGGATAGGAAAAGATACAAAATCCAACTCCTCTATGAGTAAAACACCATGGACAAGCAGCCTAGGACCAAAAAAAGTTTTGGAACCCCTACTCAATCAAAATTTCTACAACTTATACTCCCTAGTCATCTTGGAATTCTCAAAGAGAATGCAACAAGCTACAGATGACTTAGGGTTAGGGTTTTAACCACCCAACCAACTAGAAATGGCCATAAAGTTATTACAGGGGTGGAAACTCAGAGAACCAAGAGAAAAGAAATCCTGGAATGATCCTCAATCATGAAAAATTCTTTGTGAAGGTACTAAGGATTATGAACAATGCTCAAAATGTCAACCCTGCAAAATGCCTTGAGCACAAAACTACATAGTACAAACCCTGCAGATGATCACTCAACACCCTGGACCACACTGCAACAACAAGCACCACCAAACCAATCAAAATCAGCTGTTAAAACCATAAATTCTAGTACTTCCTATCACTGGAAACCCTCTGCAAATTCAAATTTGACAAACAACGGCTACCTTATGCCACTTTCAGCAAATTGGTGGTCACAATTTAATTTGAGATCAACTTTATAACCTGACCGTCTGATTCCTATGTTTCGCGAGCTTTATGACTTATCTCTTAAAAGGGCCCCAGTCAAATTTAGCGAACTGGCGAAAAAGGTTTCCGCTAGTTCACATAACACTTTTTACTTCCACCAAATGATTTAGTGATTACACAACCTTGTTCACTAAATCACTAGGACTTTTAGAACATCACCACTTTATCATGCGAATGAGCGAACCCATTGAAAATTTATCAGGCCGCTAAACATTTTGTCAAGATTGCTATACCTTAGACCCCACCTGGGCCCACTTTACACCACATTTCATCATGTCATTCATGGCTCATGCTTGGTCACACTGACATAGGACCCACCTTCTGTAGCCTTATAATCAGACGATAGGCATAAGATCTCATAGCTCTGACAAAACTCATGAGAACTTACACCGATTGTAGATCATATCCTCGTCACTGATCTCTCTGACAATGACCCCACCTTGCCACATCATCCACGTTGACTAATAAAAATTAAACAATCCTACACCAGTTGGTAAATGGCCCCACTAAGAACATTAAGTCATCTAGAAGATCAGAGGGCTGGCGTAAGATCTGAAAGGCTCGAAAGATTCTATGCGCTTACACGCCAACCGTCGATGAAGAATATCCTCCCATCTCTGACAACCCACTAACAAGAAACAAAATTAATGGATGGCGCATGATCTTAAGCCTCTGACAAAACCCATAAGATTATACGCCGTTCGTCGATTCACTGATAGGATCAGGACCCAATGAAACATCTGAAAACTAGGTCCCACTGACAGGTGCTAAGTAAGATTCAAAATCAATGGATGGCACATGATCTCAAAGGGGAAGAATATTCCTTAAGATCATGCACTGATCATAAATTGAAAAGCATTCACTATAGGCCCCACTGATAGGATCCCTCTCAGCAACACACTGACCAATGAGAGAACGCCAACTGTGCCAACATGGCAGTGGACCCGCTTGAAAAGAAAGACAATGTCACCCAAAAGAATCAATGGCGGTCTTAAGATCTAAAGCCTCTGACACATCACTTGTGAATATATGCCCACTGTTAGATCAAGATGGTGTCAGAGTTGGGCCCAGGGAAAATAAAGGCTGCCGAAACATAGGAAAAATTAAAGCTCATGACCTAGGAAAAATTAAAACCACTGGGCACTGGGAACTTAGGAAAGATTAACCAGTGACTTAGGAAATATTTAAAGGGGACCCGCCGACACATGAAACCTAACCACAAACATGGTAAAGTTGGTCATTTTAAATGACACATGTAGAATATAAGGTTTTAAGTGACCCACAAAAAGGTAACATGAAAATAAAATAGGGCCAGGGCAATTCAAAGGGTTTTCAAACCAACGGCTAGTTTTTCAAAAATTTGAAATAAGGGTTTATGCCAGAGACCTAAAAACAACTGTAGAGACCAGGGGAAGAGAGCTAGAGCCATGAAACTTTTGGCACGTGCTAACAATGTCTTCTTCTAGAGTCAGTCTTTCCTCCAATCCTAAAGCCAAATCTAATCCTAGTCTAAGCTTCTCAGTCATCCCAATCCAAGCCTTAGTATTTCCATCCATCTTCATCCTTCAACCCCATCCAACTCATTCACAAATCAGCATGTCTCAAAACTTTTATGATGAGTTTGGTTATTATGTCTCTCCTCTTATTCCATCCTTTCTCGATGATGATGAAAATCTTGTTGATTATGATGAGTGCTTTGAAAACCTTAGAAGGCTTGCTCCAAACATCCTCTAGAATCCAATCATTCCTCCATCTTATCCCAATGATGATGAGAGTCTTGTTGATCATGATGAGTATTTTGAAAACTTAGCAATCTTGATCCAAACATTTCCCATAATCCAATCATTCCTCCAAACCATCCTATCATGCCTTCATGCATATCCACTAGAACTCCTAATCCTACCCATGACAAGGGTAATCCATTATCCTATTAATCTACAACTTCTTCCTATATTGAGCCTACATATCCTTTGTATACATCCTTCCTACCTCCATCTCCTTCTATGGTCATATCCCAAATGCCATCCTTTCACAACAACCCTACTAGCTACATCACTTATCAAAAAGCTTCATCATGTCCTTATCCTCCAAACCATCTTCAAATCCAAAATCCTAGTCTTCCGATCCATTATCCTAATCCCCCATCCTATCTTGATCCACCATCCACTATATGCTATCTCAATCCAGCATCTTCCATTCTTTCCTACATTGCCACAAATCCCCTTTGGCAAGAAGAATGCATCCCTCAATCTGCTTCATATCCTATATCTCAATCCATCACTCCTACTCTATCAGATAGTCCATCAAGTTCACAAGATTTCTCTAAACCTACATATGTGAGCTATTTAGTAATTCCATCCTCCAACTCCTCTTCTACACCAACATCCCCTCAAGCAAGTTCACACTCTTCCACCCCACCTTCATGTGAGGACTATCCTAGCTCCCCATCTTCTACACATTCCAATCCTTCACCTCAACCTCCATCATGAAAGTCTCCAAGGAGTTTCACAAGGAAGCCAACAAAAAATCCCACTCCTAAAGCTAAAGAGTCATGTCATCTCAATGCTTCATGTGAAGCCATCAGTGATGATGTCCATCCATCATTCCTCTTCCATCAATCCCATATGTTATCCTTCTTCCATATATCCCACTCATTTATCTTCTTCCATCTCCTAGCATCATTGAGTCCTTTCTATTTGTTGACTCCATCCAATCCCCATCCACTTCTCCTCCTCCCATCATTATCCAAACCACATCTAATGAGCCTCATGAGTTCACCCTTCTTCCTACCATCATAATTGTCGAATCTCCTATCCTTTCATCCATACCATTTGAAGAGTCCATCCATAAATCCCCCATCACTTTATCCATACCAATCCAATCCAATTTAGATCTTTTCCAAAAGAAAGTTGAAACATCCATTGAACTAAATCAAGATCCTTTCCCTTCACTTCCTCTATTGCATAAACCATTGCTTCCATCATCCCCAATCCAAGATCCTATTGCCCCAATTCCTCTAATTCAAGATCCTACCATCCCAATCTCTCCATCTCAAGATCTATCACCATCTCCCAATCCTAGTCAAGATCCCATCATCCCATCCTTTTCAATTGATGATCCTCCAATCCAACCTATCCCACTGCCATCACTCTATCTCTTGGGTCCACTTACATTTGTCAAGGAAAGCCCACTCGAAGTAGAAGAAATCAGTTTCATATCTTCCACTAACACCTAAAACTAGATGTTTATGTTATTCCCCAAGTCAAAAATATCCTTGTTTGGATAAAAGGCTCAAGAGATGAAATTATGAGGGCAAAGTCCTAGGCACTCATGAGAAAGGAAATCTGGAGCCCATTCAGGACAAGAAACATCTAAAAACATGTGGTATTGGTCACACATCTAAAGGCACTTCCTCCAAAAATGTTGGTATAGCTAAAACCAAATTCAAACATCCTTCCAAAAACACCATTGCATATCCTCCTCATCCCTCCAAAGCATACAATTCCATTCCTCCTCCATCATTACAACCTAGGACAACCTATCACATTCTTCCTTCATCCTCTAAATCCATTTTGGGTTCCTATGTCCCAAAATCTACAATTACATATCCTCTACATACCAAATCCATTTTGGGGCCTTACATCCCAAAATATCATCCCCCATCTTATCCTACTCAATACTTCATCCAAAATCCAAATATCCCTAGTTAGGATCAATAGAGGCACATTCTCACATCTCCTATTTGCCAATCCCTTCCATCTCTCCATCCATATTTCCTCCATCCCGCTCAGCTCCTCATATTCCTTCCAATGCTTATCACAATTTTAATGCCATATCAAAGAGGCATAAAGAGAAATATCTATAAAAATCTAAGGATTTCCATGTCCACTCTAAAGGACATGCTCAAGAAAAGAAAAATCCAATCAAGAAGTCCAATGCATCCCAATGGCCACAAAGGCCCACCAAAGCTAAAGCGAAGATGATGTGGATCCCAAAGAAAAAAGATGTAATAAATCTAAAAGAAACATCCATAATGGCATCCAAGGTTGCTAATCCACCAGCTACCCAGTCTTCTCCTCCATCTCCTAAATCCATTTTGGGCCCTTATATCCCAAGATCTCCTAGCACAAATCCACTATCCTATCCGCATCTATCTTCCAATTCCCATCCTCTTCATCCACCTCCCGTGCAACATGTGCCAATGTTGGTCTTGACAACATCCCCCTATCATGATCACTTTCCATCTTTCCATCCAAACATTTTCTACCACCATATCTCCCATCTACCCCATCCTATCCATGCCTTTGCATAATCCCTCCATCCCAATAAGGTTGTACTAACATCCAGGCAAATTAGAAGGTCAACAACAAATCAGAAGGTCAGTAGCAAATAAGATAGACCAACAAAAAGTCAGCAACAAATCAGAAAATCCATAAAAATAGGAAAAATCAAGAAAAATATCAAAAAAGAAAAGAGAAAATCATTCCTCCAATGGTGAAAACTTGGCAATTCAAGCACCTTGGACAACTACCATGATGAAAACCTAGCAAACAAGTGTCATGTGTAATCCCCCCAGTCTCTTTCTGCAATTGGAGGCCATTCCCTTCTATCACATCTTATCCAACATCTCCTCCACCAATTTGTCTCTCATTTCCTCCATCCTCCTTTAGATCTTGATAAAAAAATAGAGACCACCATGTATACATGCTTTGGGGCACCTTCTTGCATCCATTCTTGCTAGCTTCCATTTACCTTTCCCATCCTCCTAATATCTCAGAATACATGAACTATCTTAAGAGGGGGCATCTTGTTCCTTGATAAAAAATTCCTTGGAGACTTTATCCAAATCCTTATCTTCCATCTTCTAATCCAAATCTTCCTCCATCCAAATCCTTATCTTCCATCTTCCAATCCAAATCTTCCTTCATCCAAATCCTTATCTTCCATCTTCTAATCCAAATCTTCCTCCATCCAAATCCTTATCTTCTATCTTCTGATCCAAATCTTCCTCCACCCAAATCCTTATCTTCCATCTCCAAATCCTTAGCATTACTCTATCCAAATCCTCAACAAATCCTCTACCCAAATCCTTAAGCATTCCTCCATCCAATCCTTCAACATTTCTCTCTCCAAATCCTCATCAATCATGTATCTTCTAAATCCTTAGCATTCCTCCATCCCAATCCCTCAGTAGTTTCCTCTATCTGCAACTCCCAACATTTCCTCTATCAGCAATCCTCTATCCAAAGCATCTCCCAACATTTCCTCTATCCAAATCATCTCCCATCATTTCCTCTATCTAAATAATCTCTCAACATTACCCTATCCAAATCATCTATCAACACTCCTAAGCAGTTCTTCCATCCCAATCCTTAGCATTTCCTCCATTTTTCCATCACCTAGTACTTCCCTTGTCATTGGGATCTAGCTATAGGATACTTCTATTCAACCCAATGCCATTCATCTATATCTTATATCTCCTAGTAATCTTCCAACATCTGTTAATCCTATATGTATCCTCTATCTATCCAACATCCAAGATCAAGCCAAGACATCCAATGTAATCCTTTATCTTTCTCCCAGTCTTGTGGCAAGCCTTGATCTCAATTGAGTCATCATCATTGGGATGATTCCTTCCCAAATCCATGTCATTTTAGGACACATCATCCATCATCAAGCCTATCCACCATCAGCCCATCTTGGCTTTCCATCCCAACTGGGCATCATCTTGCATATCTTTGCAATGTTGGCTTCATCCCTAGATTCTTTGTACATCCTATCCCAAGTCTTGTACCCTAGTGTCAATCATGTCTCCACCTAAGCTCATTTGTACATATGTGTCTTTAGGTCTCATCCTCTACATTAGTTAGCCCTTGCATCGTTGTGACCTATCCATCTCAACTCTTCAACAATCATCCCTTGGTCCTTTTGAGGTTTGAGTGTCTTACCTATCTCTTGTCATAGGAATCCTTATCCAGTTATCCACCATCTGCTTCATGTCATATTCTTTGAGTTTCTCAATCCTTATCCCAAATCAAGAGAATTCCATCACTACCATTTGACTAAGCATTGTCTAGGGAATCCTATACTTGTCTTTGTAGGCTTCATCTCATGCAAGAGATTGGTGTACACTGAAAAGAATCCTGTCTTTCAAAGATCAACAGTCTATCTTAGGTTGACAAATCCAATCCTATCCTATCTGATCCTACATCAAGAAGCAACAACTCATCTCTGACACTTGGTAATCCTACACCATCCTCCACCATCAATCCTCAGTGAATCAATCATCCTCCATCATCCTACCTATGGCAAAAGGTTTTGTGAGATACTTGTTATTTTATTCGTTCCTTTGAATCTTTGCTTATCTTTTGAGCTATCTTGTTAAAATCTCCTTGCCCGCAGTACATAGTGTGTGTGTGAAAATTGTATCTGATCTGTAGACACAACACTTCAGTAAAACATTAGAGGTTAGCTATAATCAAAATATGCAAAATTGAAATCTAATCTAACCAAGCAATTTATTGCCTTCTAATAGGCGCGAGATTGATGTTCTCAGATTGTAATCGAGATCAGTGACCTAGACAACACCTAAATGAAGGATTTGAATGCAATTGATCTATATTTTTGATATTTCTATGCAATAAGAATGATAAAAACTGATATGAATCTATGCTAATATGAAATTGATATACTATGAATGCTATTGAAAATTGATATGCTATGAATGCAAAAATAAGATTGATCTCACAAAGATGTCGATTCGCAAGAGTTTTGATTCTTCAATTCCAATTCTCCAGCGTGATTGTGCAAAAATATGAGATGCTTGGATGCAAATTTTGAGAGATGATTGAGAGATGAGCTGAAGCCTTGATTTTATAGAAATCCAGGGCTTTGGAGGTGCATGAGAAAAAGCCATAAATCACTCAAATAACTCAAGTTGATTTTTGAGTTATTTTTAAATAAAGGATAATTAACTCACAAAAACATGCAAAAGCTAAGTTTTAACTCAAAATAGAGTTTAGCTTTAATTGATAATTGATAGTTGTCTGCTTTTATGATTGTGCATGTTTTATTTATGAATTAATTTAATAATAAAGTGATTTATGCTCAACTTAACTGCTTTTAAAAATAAAACAATTGATCTATGGGTTAATCAATTATTTAATCAAACTTTTATTAAAAACTATATTATTAAATAATGACAACTTGCTTTAATTAATTAAATAAGAATTTAATCAATTATTCATATGATATTAGATTTATTGTCAAAATTAAATAATACAATTAATAATAGATAGAATTAAATTTAATTACACAATTAAGTGGCAAATATTAAATCTAATTAATTAAATATGAAAATATTCAATTAATCAAACTTTAGGATAAATGTGATTTATTGCCAAATAATTATAAAATTAAAGATAATTATGATGATTAAGAATATTACTAGGAATATTCCCTGATGCAGAATTTAAGATAATCAATTATGATTCGATGATGTTTAGATGTGCCTTAGGTTAGGACTTTGATGTCGATTTTGTTCGATTTGTCGATGTAGGAGGTTAATGAACTTATAGCCCATTTTTGGGGTATTAAATTTTGCCCCTCTTTGAATTACTATGTGAATCACAGTGGTTCAAAGAAAGTCTGTGTTTGATAGAGATATGAAACTGATTCGAAAGATAAACTGATCTCAAGATAGAAACTGATTGAAAGATATTGAGATAGGAGGTCCTGAATGACCAGAGATAATGTTCACTATAACAGAAAATGAACCTATGATTGCGAAAAAGTGTCCAAAACTCCTGATTCCAAACCTTAGGATTGCAAAGAAGTGAGTGACCCGTTCTAGACTCGATTGTCTTAGCAGAACTAGCAGGTATCACATCCGAATCCTTCAGTTGCCGAAGAACCAAGGAAAGAACACTATGATCTAATGGTTGCAAAAATTGATATAGTTTACAAGATTAGGAGAATACCAGATTGATATGGATCTTGATGAATCTGATATGCCCCAAGTGATGATAGATTTTCCCCGAGCGATGAGGACTTTTGATGAATCAGCAACTAGACGTGATTATTTGTCTTGATTACTGATGAAAGATATTGATAGATTTGATCGATAGAATTTGATTTACAGACTTTGAATGATGTGCAATACTATGCCCCCTTCGGGATTAAAATTGAAATATGACAAGAAAAGTCAGCGTTGATAGTTTAGAAGCATGTTAATTGATTGGAAAAGTGGTTATACACGTTCAAGAGTGCATTCTACATCATTTAGAGGTCCTAGAGACCAAGGTTGACTAGGTTTGACCATGAGTTGACCATGGTTGACAAAGTTGAATTTTTGATAGTTTGATGTAAGATAATCAGTTAAGTTGAATTTTAGATTTCTGTGATGATGGAAGGTTGATTATGAAAGTAGTGAATAAGATAAATGATCTCAGATTTTGATTTTGATCCCCAAAAAGGATTCTACTGGCTATTTCATTGGAGGAACCTTTGTGTGAGATTCAGCTCTTGTTAGACTTGAAGATGCGATTTGAAGAATCATTTAAGCATTGAAGTTTGTTTAGCCATTGTGAGATCATGCAACATGCAAAATGTAAAGAGACATGCAAAATGAAATGCAACCTAAGACCGAAGACCTAGTCACTGATCATATGTCAATTTGTTATCATCATTGAACTTTTAGATAATCGGATAAATCAATACAATGCCCACTAGCTATGAAACCATAGACATATGAATATCAATTTGTATGCGCAAGAATCAATACAACACCCACTGGTTATACAACCATGGACATATGAATATTGATTTGTTTTCAGAATGTTGGATTAGATATAAGTACCAAGGCATAAACACCAGGATGACCTAAATATCATGTCCATTTTGATATAGCAATTTGTATAAGCATCAAAACATAAATGTCATGATGACCTGAGTACGCCTTGCGTTGCAAACACATCAAACAGTCAAGAGATCATTCTAAATCCAATGTGAATTACCCGTAGTGACCCTTTATCGTTCACATCCTTAGGCAAGATCGCGTTCCATAGTAGGAGAAAGAACTTACTCAAAAAGACAATAGTTAGATCAAACTTCCTTGAATTGTCTGGGTATCAATGGTCGAGGTACGCATGGCCATCCAATTCGAGATAGAAGCTCTTATAGTTGGACACCATTTCAATCTGGAATTTCCAAAGTTGTTAGATTTTCACATACAAGCAGAAGACAAAGAAAATATTATGCCCCCAGTCATCACTCTCTAAATCCTATAAAGGACATCATCGAAGAGCTCAAAGGGACACAATATGAAAAAATCTCAATTCGAATCAGTAAGCATACAAGGAGATAAGAGCATGAAGCACAGATTGTTTTCAGTTTGAGTTTAATTGCATTGTTATAAATGCAAAATCCTTTCTGGAGATGAGACTGACTGACTGACTCACATGAAGCTTTAAAGGATTCTAACTGGATAGGACACATCTAAGATACATTAGAGGCCATAGGATATGACATTGATTTCCCCCAAGTTTGAACATTGATAAGATACAGACACTCAAGTTGATTGGTGTACAAACCAACTTATTGAAAATTGGAAATGCAGAAACAAACCGAGAGATATGTACAAACTAAAGCAAGACTGAAAGCTGGGAAAGACCAAGATTGTGCTGATAGATGGAGCATTTGGAACAAGTGGCACCCGCTTGCCAGGTTTTCACCATCTTGGCAGATATTCTATTTTTGCTACCAAGGCGCCTGTTTCCAGGTTTTCACCAAGGCACTTTTTCTCTTTTTTCATTTTTTTTTTTTTTGTATTTTTTCATTTTTTAATTTTAATTTTTTTAAATTTTTGATATTTGTTTGATTTTTTTGTGAATCATCAAGGCGCCTATTGCTAGGTTTTCACCAAGATGTTCATTTTTTCAGGACTTTTTCTGATTTTTAAGATTTTTTCAGGACATTTACCAAGCACTGAATGCCTTAGGCGTAGAATTTCTTTAGATGGAGAACGTTGATTGGTTCTTAGAGCTGTTCTCCTTTAGTATTAAGAGTTGATAGGCACCAGAGCCAAAAGTAGTAGTGATGACAAAGGGACCCAGCCAGTTGGGTTCGAACTTCCCCTTGCGTTCTTGATGGGATTGATTTTTAGGATTTTCTCTCAAGACTAGATCACCAATCTGGAATTTTCTGTGTCTGACTTTCTTGTTGTAACCTCTAGACATTCTCTTCTGATATACTCTGAGATGATCATATGCTGCTTGTCTGCACTCATCTAGTAGTTCCAGTTCTTGTAACCTAGACACTCTATAGTCTTCATCAGTGACAAGCCCATGCATTCTGATTCTGAGTGATGGGATTTCAACCTCAATAGGTAGTACCGCTTCAGACCCATAAACTAAAGTGAATGGTGTAGCCCTAGTAGGTGTTTTGATACTAGTTCTGTAGGGCCAGAGACCTGGATTGATCATGAGATGCTAGTCTCTTCCTATTTTATTAACTGTTTTGTGCAAGATCTTCAGGAGATTTTTGTTTGAAGCCTCAGCTTGTCCATTCCTTTGAGGATAGTAAATAGAAGACCAATGTTGTGTAATCTTGAATTTAGCACATAAGTCATCTAGATCCTTGTTTTTGAATTGTCCCCCATTATCTGTGATGATAGAGTGAGGGATCCCATATCTGCAAATCATGTAGTTCAGGATGAACATAGAGATCTGTTTCCCCATTGCTTGTGTTAGAGGAACTGCTTCTACCCATTTTGTAAAATAATCTGTAGCTGTGATTATATGGGTATGTCCATTAGAAGAGTGCGGATGGATAGCACCTATGAGATCAAATGCCCATTGTTGAAAAGGCCATTGTGTAGTAAAGGGAATCAGATCTCTCCCTGGAGCATGAATCAAGTTGCCATGTACTTGACACTTTTGACAGTTTTTAGCAAATTTAATAGCCTCTTTCTCCATTTCAGGCCAATAGTACCCAGCCCTAATAAGTTTTTGAGCTAACGTTAAACCGTTTGAGTGTGATGCACATATACCCTTGTGGACTTCCTCTAATGCACGTTGAGACTCTTCCCATTCTAAACATCTAAGCAGTGTACCATCTAGACCTCATTTGTACAGATCATTACCAATGATGACATATCGAGATGTGGATCGGATAAGGTTTCATTTCTCAAAATGGTTAAAGGAGTCAGGGATGATTTGGTCATGGAGATAGGAGAACAAATTTTTGTAGCGAGATGAGTCATAACCTACAATAGTGCAGATCATGCGGGTTTCAGGGGAGTCATATGCAGGATAGGATAGGGCTTCCACCAGGAACTCATAGCATAGTTCATGTTCAGGCTACTGTAAGAGAGTAGATAATGTCGCCATTGCATCGGTAGCCTTATTCTCCATTCTCGATATTTGCTCAATTGTGATAGAGATCAAGTATTTCTTTAAATCATCTACCATTCTCTTGTAAGGAATGAGCTTTTTATCTTTGGTTTGGTACACATCATTGACTTGGTGGATAACTAGTTGTGAGTCTCCATGGATGTGCATCTCTGTAACTCTCCACTGTATTGCCATTTTCATACCATTGAGAAGTGCCTCATATTCAGCAATATTGTTTGTGCAAGGAAACTTTAGTTTGAATGCTTTGGGTATCAAGTATCCTTGAGGAGTGATGAACAATATGCTTGCTCCAGATCCATTTTGTGTGTAGGAGCCATCAAAGAATAACTGCCATTCTCTAGAAGAGAAGTGCATGATAGAGGAATCGAGAAATTCCATTTGCATGGGTGTATCATCAAATAGTGGTGCTTCAGCTAATTGATCAGCAATGACCTGTCCTTTGATAGCTTTTCTTTCAACATATTCAATGTCAAATTCGCTCAAGAGCATGACCCATTTAGCTAGTCTACCTGTGAGGGCAGCTTTGCTTAGTAGGTACTTCAGTGGATCAATCTTAGCTACCAAATGAGTGGTATGAGCTAACATGTAATGTCTCAATTTCTGTGATGCAAAGATCACAGTGAGACAAGCTTTCTCAATCATAGAATAGTTCTTTTCATATGCCACCAATGTTCTGCTTATATAGTAGATGGCTCTTTCCTTTTTGTTCTCATCATGCTGTGCTAGCAATGCCCCCAATGATGTATCTGTTGTGGAGACATATAATATTAATGGCTTCCCATGAATAGGAGGCATTAAGATAGGAGGATTCGAGAGATAATTCTTGATATGATCAAAATTCTTTGCACAATCTTCATTCCATGCAAAGGTCACACCTTTATGTAATGTCTTTGTGAAAGGTTGTGATATGTCAGCTAACTGTGATATGAATCTTCTGATGGACTGTACTCTCCCTTGCAAAGTTCACATTTGACTGATATTCTTGGGAGGTTGCATCTCTATGATAGCTTTCACCTTAGCTGGATTGACCTCAATGCCTTTCTTTGAAACTATGTATCCTAAGAGCTTTCCAGAAGTGACACCAAAAGCACACTTCTTAGGATTTAGTCAGAGACTAAACTGTTCCATTCTATCTAGGATCATGCTCAAGTCTGTTAGATGTTCAATTCTAATCATGGATTTTGCCAAGGTATCATCCACATAATCCTCCATTATTTTATGCATCATATCATAAAAAAATAGATGTCATTGCTCTTTGATATGTAGCTCCAACATTTTTGAGTCTGAATGGCATAACATTCCAACAGAAGGTTCCCCACGCACATGTGAATGCAGTTTTCTCTTGGTCTTCTGGAGCAATTTTGATTTGGTTGTACCCAGAAAAGCCATCCATTAAGGAATACATTTCATAGCCCGCAGTCATGTCCACTATCATATCAATGTTAGGTAGTGGAAAATCATCCTTCAGGCATGCTCTGTTTACATCTCTAAAGTCTGTGCACACTCTGATTGAACCATCTAGTTTTGAAATAGGTACAATGTTAGAGATCCACTCAGCATAGTCTATGACATGGATGAATCCAGCTTTTAGGAGTTTTTCTAGTTCTGCTTTGACTAAGAGTGCAACATGAGGATGCATCTTTCTCAATTTTTGCTTGATTGGTTTTACTCTAGGAGCAATGGATAGATGGTGCATAATGAGATTGGGATCCAATCCTGGCATATCTGAATATTTCCATGCAAAATTGATCTTTTTTTCTGATAAGAATGTAGTGAATTTATGTTTCTCTTCTTCTGATAAAGATTGTGCTATATGTACCAATTATGGTTCCTCTATTGTACCCAAATTGATGGATTGAGTTGGCTATATCAGAACTGGAGATCTATCTTGTAAATGACTCAAAAGGACATCAAATATCTCATCCTTAGGCACCTCAGAGAGATTTTCACCTTTAGATACATCTTTTCTTTTTACTTTTGTCAGTTCTGAGACTGCCACAAAGTGGTTTTCACCCTCAGAACTCTTTTTCTTTTTCTTTTTACTCTTGTTTTTCTGACTAAGATATTTTATGTTTGACTCAGTCATGCTGACGCTCGGTTCACTGATGGAAGTACTCATAGGCTCAACTGCATTGAGGTAGCAGGCAAGGGCATAGTCATTCAGGAAGGTATAAATACCATGGTTTGGGTTTGTGGAAGTTTGGTCGATAAGATCAGGGCATTGGATAGTCAAAGCAGGAAAGGCTTGGGATATGGTGTTCACAAACATGGATATGTCATCATTGGTCCTAACCTGATGCTCAAGTTCAAAGGTGATATTACAGCTCAAAATGTTCAATTCATGAATAGGCTCAACATCATCATGGGAGTCCTCTTCAGCCATAGGTGGATCAGACACGTTAAGTTCATTGTTTTTCTCTAGACCTACGTTGGGTTGAGACACATATTGGTGAATAACATCAATATATTTCTCTTTTATAAGCTCATCTTCTTCTGGAATGGCACCCCATTCATAGTCATTTGACTCAGCTTCTGATTCAGGATCTCTAGGAAATCTTAGAAAATGTGTGAAATTAGGATGAATATCCCGAGAAGGATTACCCTCAGTCTCTAACTTGAATTCATATATATGGGAATCAGTGTCAGAATAACTACCCCCTTCTTCTTGATCAGTTTGATCACCTTCAAGATTGGCTGGTTCTTGTGGTGCAACCATCTCTTGTGCTACAGTAGGTGCTTGTGTTTCTACTACATTAATTCTTCTGATAGGATCATCTTTATCATCAAGAAGATCTTTGATCTCTTTAGGCAATTTTTCATAGGGGATAAGCTCAGAGCTATCTGAATCATCATCAGAGGGTTCTATTTCTTCTTTCTTGAGAAGGGGTTCTCCTGGTGCAATTTGTTCTATGACATGAGAACAACCACCTTTGAGATGATAGGGTTTCTTCTTAAAGCCTAAGCCACCAGTATCTTTGTTGGCTCTACCAATATGTGAAATGGGTGTCACAAGACCCTTTCCTCTAATTCCTAGAGGTCCTTGACCGGAGTATCCCATCTTGGCTATCAATTTGTTTCCTGGACCATATGAATTAGAAGGGATTGTAGGTGCTATAGATTCACTAGGTTGAACAATTTTAGATTCAGAATCCTCTTTATATAGCCATGCCAGCACAGCTTCATCCTCTTCAAATTCTTGTTTGGATACTTGCTCCGCCACAAAATTTCTTTTGTATGCTTCCATAGGTTCCTTAGGTTCTGATTTAGACTGCTTCAAGGATTGTCCATATGACTTAGGTGAGATTGGGAGAGATGTCAGAGACAAGACTGGCTCTATAGTGTATTCTCCCATCCCATTTTCTTTGATATTGATCTCTTTAGCAATGTCTTCCATCTTGGATGTGGAAGCCACATTTTGTTGCTTGATGGAAGATTCTCTGTTATTGGGAACAAGCTTATCAGCACTTTCCTTCAATGTATTGCAAGTTGTACTCAGATCTGCTGAGATAGTAACCTCCACTCCTTCATAAGAAAATTTCAAGCATTGATGGTACATAGAAGGAATGGCTTGCATTTCATGGATCCAAGGTCTCCCTAGAAGGATATTGTAAGCCAATGGTAGATCAAGCACCTGACATGTGGTATCTTTGATGACTGGACCCACTTGGATGGGTAAGACAATGGTGCCTTTAGAAGATCTTTCCTGCTCATCATAGGCCTTTATGGTGATCTTCTTTCGAGGATCAATAGCCATCTCTGAGAATCCCAACTATGTGATTAAGTTGTAAGAACAAATGTTGAGGCCTGCACCCCCATCTATCAACACACGTTTGACTCGACGATTCTGGATCAAGACTTCTATGTGTAAGGGCTTATTATGTGGGTGACTCAAAGAGTTGTCATCTTCCTCTAAAAAGGAGATATATTATGGAGATGTTAGATGACCAACCATAGTCTGGAACCTGTCTAGATCTAGATCATCAGGAACATTAGAGCCAAGCAAAGCTTTGTCTAGGATATCTCTATGAGCTGGAGATATTCGAAGTAACTCAAACATAGAGATTTTGGCATTGGTATGCTGGAGTTGTTGGACAATGCTGTAAGATGTAGGTCTTGTATCCTTTGGATTGGAAGATTTCAAGGAAGCCTTTTGTCTAGAAGTAGATGTGAGATTGAAAGGTATCTTAGGGACATTAGATGAACTTGGTGTTTGTCCTTTTAGATGAGCCTGAGCTTGTGATCTGGTAACCGCATTAGCTGAGGAATGATTTTTGTCTCATTGTACAATCATGATGACATTGCAGCTCTCAGAGAGACATGGTTCAACCATATTGATGACAGCATTGTTTCCAGGGTAGGCATAGTTGACTTTTGCCCCCATGTTAGGTTGAGAAGTGGAAACTCCCTTGCCATGTTGTGGAAATGGTTCTGTAAATGCTGTGTGATCATTATTGCTGGTAGGATTATCGATCGTGATGTCCCCTTGATCTATCAAGTATTGAATGGTATGCTTCAAGTGGAAGCATCCATTAGTTCTATGGCCTTTAGTCTGATGGAAAGCACATAATTCATTATCTTTCCACCAATATAGTTTTGGATCTGGATCAGGGTTTCAGATTGGTGGTAAAGAGATCATGTTATCAGCTATCAGGGTTCTCAGGGTAGATTCCAAAGATTCTCCTAGGGGAGTAAACTTTCGTTTATTATCCCATCATTTGAATGGCTTCTTTGGAGATGGTTCAGCAGATTTTTGCTCTGAAGCTTCAATGGCTTTGGTGGCAAGGGTGAGATTGTAGGCCGGTGCCTTTGATGGGGTGCGGATAGTGTCAACAACACCATCAGAGATGATACCTTTGTTTCTATTCCAGCTCTTGTTTTTATCTTTTGAGCTAGATCCAGATTTAGACTTGTCCTTTTGAAGTGTGATTTCTCCTTTCTTGAAAAGTACTTTCTCAATCTTGATTGCATTATCCACCATTTTATCAAAAGACACATGATCTTGCATTTGTAATGGATAATTGAGCTCTAGAACAAGGTTATTAATAAAGATTTCAAGTTTCTCCATTTCGGGAATTTGTCTAGCATATAGAGAGAACTTCTTTCTCCACCTCTCGAGGAAAGTTAGGAATGATTCCCCTGGATATTGCTTGAGGTTACAGATATCGATCATGGTGACCGGATGTTGAATATTATAGGAATATTATTGATAAAACAATTTAATCAATTCCTCAAAAGTTTTGATCGTAGAAGGTAATCTTGAAAACCACTGAATGGATGCTCCTCCCAAGGATCTAGGAAAAAGATGCATTAGATAAGTTAGTTCATGCATGAATTCCATGGATTGCGTATAGAACTCTCTGACATGATCTTGAGGATCAGAGTGTCTGTCATATTTGTCATACTTTGGTATCTCCACTCTTTTTGGGAATGGTGGCATATACAAGTTTTTGTCAAACGGGAAAGGACATAGGGCCTCCATGGAGAACTCCTTGGGTTCCTTCTCCTTCTTAAGATTGTTAAATTCGACTTGTATAGCATGCATCTATTTTGTCATAGCTGTGAGTGGAGTTTCTTCCTCATGTGTGATTATATCATCAACATTAAAGTTGGGAGGAAGCTTAGCCCCTTCTTGGGCTAATTCTAAAAAGTATGCCTCTCTATCCACTTTCAAGAAATGCCTCATCATTCTCTTGAATTCATCGTCATTCTGACATCGATGGATTTCAGAGGGGGTAGGGTCTTGGTCGGCATTATGTTGAGAATGGTGTCCTTGGGACCCTCCTCCTAGAGAACCATGGTTTGTCCTAGTTTGAGACATGGTAGGAGTTTTTGGGCTCCCTGGAATAGATTGAGGAGGAGTTTTCTGGTTACCTCTGTGAGTTGATAAAGGAGGTATGTAACCAGTTTTCAATCGAAAGTTACCGAAATTGTCATCTTTGTAGATACCTGACTTGATGAGTTGTTCAAGAGTTGGACCCAGGGTATTGGTCAAAAGTAAGTTCTGAGATGTTTCTTCTGATTCTTGTGTGAAGAAGCTCTGGTCTCCACCATTAACTTTGAATGAAATAGAAGAAAAGGATGAAGACAACTGAAGAACAATTTGATTCGAGAAAATTAGATGATGCAACCTTGTCAAGATTATGATAGTTTTGAAGATCTGATGAGACATGGGTGAAGGATACTGTGCCCTGGATGTATGGGATAGATCGCCCAAAAGATAGCGGACATGAGTTCTCAACACTTAGTCTATTTTTGAAGATTGATTGAAGATTGATAGTTATGACAAGGTTTTGACACGAGATAAAAAGGACTCAAATTGATCAAATAGAAGGCTAGATCAGATTTAAAAGATTAATCTCAGAAAATGGTAGAATGCTCAATAGCTATTGCTCTTTTCCTGACACAATGATATTTTTGACAGATTCTGGAACTAGGCTGGAAACATTGGATATCTTGCAATTTGACAATTTTTGACAACTCTCTCAAATTTTTCCAAACGACACTCTGTAGACTCATACGACACTGGGTAGTCTATGAAATGATAGTTTCTAAACTCGTACGACAGTTGGGTAGCAATGAAACGATAGTTGTTAAACTTGTATGACAGTTGGGTAGCAATGAAATGATAGTTGTTAAACTCGTATGACAGTTGGGTAGCAATGAAACGACAGTTGTAAATATCATACGACAGTTGCTAACAGGATTTTGACTTCCTTGGATTTTTCTCGCATGAAAACTCGTATGACACTAGGTTCTCAATCATACGACAGATGGGCAATACTGAAATGACATTTGACAAAAAGTCGTACGACTTTTGACTCCAGAAAGAATTTTATGTCAATTTTTGCAAAATTTAAAGTTTTCAATTCTGGATTGTTTGCAAATTGTACTGTCTAGATTTTGAAGGTTATACCAGATTTGATCAGTTTTAATAGCCAAGTAGATAAACAAACACGCAGAACAACAAGCAAGTGATTCCAAGCACGTCTGAAAATAATGAACAAGGGCAAAAGCAACCTTGCGCATGAACAATCAAGTGACCAAATTGTGCTAATCCCTGAGAGTACTAATTGTGTATGTTCTAAAAAGTTTTGTAATAACACACATAAACCCTATAAAATGAAAATTTGGCCTCGCTAGGGTTTTTAGTAATGGTTTGACTCTGCAACTTTTATGATTCAAAGGGGTGAACTCCAATCCCAGCGCTCTAGGGTTTTGACACAGTCTGAGAACTTAATCTTCAAGAGCTGCTAGGGAGATCTGACAACCCAACAATGAACCATACCTGTGGAGATTTCTTCCACAAGGACATTTATATAGTGGCTGTCACTACCATGGTGAAAATGGCTATTACCGCTTGAGGTTCCATCAACATAGTTTTCCCTGTGAAGGGATTGTCCGCTACGGTTAACCCTCTCTAAAGGTGACTCACAGATTTATACCACAAGGGGAATTGGCTCCAGATCCAAGGTTTTTGACACCTTTTCACTTTTAACCCAAACAAAGCACGCAGATTAATCCGACATGCTAAGACAAAGTTTTGTTCCACCAAGGTCTATGATATCAACTCCACGTGATCTATCAACCTCTCCAAGGAGAGAATGTATCAATCAATAAGAGAAGACACACTAACCAATTTTGATTCACCAAAGCTCATGATATCAACCCCACGTGATCTATCAACCTCTCCAGAGAGAGAATGTGTCGATCAATAAGAGAAGATGCACTAACCAAGCTGAATGTGAAATGCACTAAGTATCCTCCCTACCTACAAGGATTCTATCGTCAAGAAAGATTTCTCTAGGAATCCAATCTCTCAAGAATCACGAATAGTGTTCATAGGGCCTAATTACTATGTGAGCACATATATATTCCTGAAAGCAAATCTACCAAAAGTACCCAAAAAGAAGAAAGAGGAACACTTAACGCTTAAAGCAAATATGAGATGAGTCCATAAGGTGGAACATTTAACACCTCACACAAGCTGAAAATGAGTCCCCAACTTAGAAAACAAGTGAGTTCCTAAAAGCACAAAAGGGTTGCCAAGTGGAACACTTAACGCTTCTGTCCTGTTGACCCCTCCCCTTTATGGTGCTGAGATTGCAACCACGGGGTGAAAATGAGGGGCCGATAGATTAGCAAGTCCAATAACCCAAGATAGCAATCAAGATCAATCACAAGTATCTAAGACTACTTAATGAATCCTTAAGGGGTCACAACCTAGTATCAATTATGCAAGTGTGTAGAACAAAAGCATGAAAAGAATCACCCAAGCTAGACACACGAGAGATTTATTTTAAGGCCAAATTGAAATTTTATTAGATGAAGGAGAATACCTAAGATCCTTGCAATGCACTTAGTAGATTTTACCTTATTTTTAGCAATTCTTGTTGAGCTTTTCCATGCAATCAAGTGACAAACTCCCCAACAAGCAAACAAGCAAATAAGATATGCAAAATATATTCAACTTGTGAAAACCATAGGGTTAGCTCTAAAAATCAATTATTATCAGCAATAATAACCAGAAATTAACCCAAATAACAACTCATATCATTCATTGAACCATGTAAAAAAAATAAGTGCATAACCATCACAAAACTTTATTTTTTTTGCTGCATTTGACCTAGTCAACAAGATCTGATTATGTTGATATGATTTTGGCTACAAAAATAGAAATTTAGAATAGAGACCCCTACTAAAAAATAGAGAGCTTTCCAAAAATGCAAAAATTTTGAAAAAATCTCTTCATTTGTGCCCTAGAGACCCATTTTATCAAAATAGACTAGTTTTTACAAATTGACTATTTGAGATATTAAATTGCACCCAAATTTAAAACACAAATAATAGAACCCCTGTAGAATTTGAAGAGATTTCTGAAAATGTAAAAATTTCCAAAAAATATTTTGATTTGCGCCGAAAATTAATTTTTTATGAAAAATTGAAAAAAAATTATTAAAAATTCAAAAAATTTTAGAAAATTCTAAATTTTTTATCAATGCTTCCCCAATATGTCACCAACTTGAATAATAAATTGATTTAATAATAAAGTGATTTATGCTCAACTTAACTGCTTTTAAAAATAAAACAATTGATCTATGGGTTAATCAATTATTTAATCAAACTTTTATTAAAAACTATATTATTAAATAATGACAACTTGCTTTAATTAATTAAATAAGAATTTAATCAATTATTCATATGATATTAGATTTATTGTCAAAATTAAATAATACAATTAATAATAGATAGAATTAAATTTAATTACACAATTAAGTGGCAAATATTAAATCTAATTAATTAAATATGAAAATATTCAATTAATCAAACTTTAGGATAAATGTGATTTATTGCCAAATAATTATAAAATTAAAGATAATTATGATGATTAGGAATATTACTAGGAATATTCCCTGATGCAGAATTTAAGATAATCAATTATGATTCGATGATGTTTAGATGTGCCTTAGGTTAGGACTTTGATGTCGATTTTGTTCGATTTGTTGATGTAGGAGGTTAATGAACTTATAGCCCATTTTTGGGGTATTACACATAGCATCATCTTTTGTTGTACACATCCTTGTCAGTCCTGCAACAATATTTGATCAAATATCTTTCCCCAACTAGCCTTGTACTTCAACAACATCTATTATCGACTATCCTTGGTCTCTTGAATATCTTGAACTTTATCATTTTCCAATCAACAACACAACATTCTCCCCATAAAACTAGGTCCACACAGATGTATCCTTATGTATTGTCTAACCTAAGCAATCAAACTAGGGCCATGATGATGTATCCTTCACCATGCTCATACCTAATCTCCCCCCATCAATCAACCATCAATCTTTCTCCTTGGCAAAGGATGTCTTTTGGAGTTATCATTTTGATATTGGATTTTGTCCTTTGGATCTTTTAGGACTTCTCATTGTTCCTCTCCTCAAGGTTACCATGATCCTTTATATCATGGTGTGTTGCAAATGAGGACAATGTGGGGCAAGGTCTTTTGATCTTTTGCTTCTGCATGTGAGTCAGTCATCTATTTGTGGTTTCTACAGTATCATTTCCACCATGCCTCCTCTAGGTTTCATGTGTGATGCTGGGGCAACCTTTTACGTGTTTTTTTTTTTTTTTTTTTTGTGACAGTCCTATGCAATGCTAGTGGCAAGGCCTTCTATTCCTAGTAACCTTGGTAGGTCTCTACCATTGCTATATCAAACTAGGCCATGCTCTAAAAAAATTCAACACAAGGAGATCCCCAAATCCCCCATCCTGCATCATATAGATTAATCTTGCATTCTTCATATAGCTTCATCCTATGTTTCACCATCATATTGCATTTATGCATCTTTGCTCTTGGAAGGTCATTTGTTTATCCTCCCTTCCTCCTTTCTTCCTTCCCACTTGTGTCCTTTTCAAGAAAATTCCACAAAGTTTCCTCTTTGCATTATTTTATCAAGGGGGCACAACCCCTTATCTTCTAAATTCTAGCCTGGGGCATCTTATTTTCTTGTCTTTGATGCCATGCCACTTGCGGCATCGCATCAAAGAGGAAAAAAATGTAGACACCTAAAATGAATTTTCCAAATAAATTCTAGCTTGGGGCATCTTATTTTCTCATCTTTTACGCCACATCACTTGTGGCATCGCATCAAAGAGGGGCAAAATGTAGACACCTAAAATGCCTTTGCCAAATAAAAATATTTTAATTTGTAGAAACCCTTGATGACATCATCATTAATTAATTAATTAATTAATTTTTATTGTCATTATCCCCTCTCCTATTTTAATTAAATATATTTAATTAAGAAACTCTATCCAAAAGCATTTAAATCAAATTTAAGTGATTTTCCTCCTATTTATTGAATCATTATTTGATAAATAAAGTCACAATCCTTAAATAAATTTAATATTTATTTAAAGCCTAAAACCCTAGAATCTTCTAGAGAAACCTAAACCCTTCTAAACTTTCCTAAATCCTTCCTAAACCTATTTAGAAGGTGATTCCTAACCTTCTTAGTCTAATCCACCATATTTTGACTTTTGGTCAAACCCCCTCATTAATGAGCCTTACAGACTCATTAATAGCCTCTTACACCCTCATTAAGGCCTCTTGCAGCCTCATAATGAAGCCCATGTATCCTCTTTCACCTTGGTTCCCTAGTGTTTCTCACACATGTGTGAGCAACCCTTAACCCTCATCCATCTAACCTTACCCGTAACCATACCCCCCGCTCTACCCCAAACCCTGACTCTGACCCTAACTCTCCTTCCTAACCCAAGCCCTTAGGAAAAACCTATAAATACTCCTCCTTCAAAGATTAAAGTATTAGCTTAGTGCATATCATTCATGCATTGTTATCATGTTCATTTCTATCTAGATCATCTTAGCATTTAGCATAATTGTTAGATTTCATTATCTTTTATGCTTTCTAACTCATCCTAGAATAGCTTAATGGATTAACCTTGTTCATTATTAAGATTTTCTAATCATTTCCACATCACATCACACTTCATTTGGTTTAAAATCAACCTTAGCATAAGAATTTTTAGCTTAATCTATATTTCAGCTTCGTTAGGCTCCTTGAGGCTCTAGGGGAAAATTAGGTGTTCTATACTTGATTCTGTGCCACTATGGGGTTCTCATGGTCCCTATTTGATCCTAATCCTTCCTAATATGCATTAGGGACATGATCCAAGTGTTTTGAGAGCACACCCACATCCCTAAATCGAGAGCAAATTGAATGGGGATAGGGTGCTCCCGTTGAGCTCTATCCGAAGTGTCTTGCAAATTGGTTTTACTATATGTTATGAATATGCTCTTAAAATAATGTTTGAATGTCTACACTTGTTCCAAATAGGTTATGTTTTCTTCAAACACACTTATATCGCTATACACCTCTCCCAAATATTCTCCCCTTAATGAGGACATATTGGTGCAATAATATATTTTTAACACTTCTCTAAAGGAACTATCTCTTTGGGAGGAAGTGTTGATGATTGATGTTGACTCTTCTCTTAATATGTGCCTTCCTCATGAGAATACCTCGGTGAAAGATGATGATATTTTAGTAGGAGAGATTGGTATGATTGAAAACTCATTTTACAACACTTTACCTTCTTTCCATTTTAATGACCTTCCCTCTAGGAATGAAGCTTTAGTAAGTTATTTTTGTCTCTCTCCCAAAGTTTTTCCTACTCGTACATGAATGAAAATATTTCTTCTCTCAATGATATCCTTATTTGGGTAGAACTATTAGACAATGATGTTAATTATTCTCTCACCTATGAAAGAACCTTGATAAAAGATGATGATATTATAGCAAAGGAGAATAGTATTATTGACAATTCCCTTAATGGCACTTTACCTTCTATTCATTTCAATGAATTTCCATTTAGAGATGAAGCATAAATGAGTTATGTTTATCCCTCTCTTACATTTTTTCCTACTTTTGAAGATACTTTCGAGAAAGAGGATAATATCTTTGATGATCCCCCTTCCACAAATACAACCTTTGAAGAACCTGATCAAGTCAATACCATCCATGTTATCGATAGTGAGAAACCTAAGATTTTTGTCCACTTTCATCAAGATGTCACTTAAAAAAAACTAGTGATTGTGGTAAAAGGTTATCAATAACTTGAGTATCATGTAGTAGCTCACATATATATAACACTTGAAACAACAGGCAAAATTCCAATGTTACTCCCCCTTCTCAACCTTTTATTCCTTCTCTTCCTCATCCTTCACAATAATTTGGTAAGGAGTACAATCTTATTGAATAACTTCATGCTACCCCTACTAAGATATCCCTTTGGAACTTGACTCAACTTTCACCAAAACACTATACTATGCTTCAAGATGCTTTATGAAAGATTAGTGTTCCTCATCCCGTGGGGCCTAATGGTGTGGAAACCTTTTTGGAATATATGGATACAACTAAAATTAAAACTAATATTGTGGTCTCCCAAGATGAGTTTTCTTCTTTAGAAGTTCATAATCAATGTGATCCTCTTATGATCATTGTACTTATTCAAAATAATGAGCTATTAGAAGAATCTTGGTTCATAATGGATTTGATCTTAATTTATGTAGTATGGACTTGTTGCATAAAATAAACATAGATCCAAAATTTATCAAAACCTAATCAATCTCTATCTATTCGTGGCTTTGACAAGGCCATTAGAGAATTCTTAGGTATAATTAGCTAACATGTTACTATAGGTCAAGGTTTTGTTCCTACACCTATACATGGCATGCCTGATGCCCTTACTTATAATCTTCTTCTAGGGAGACCTTGGTTGCATGCTATGCACACAGTCCCTTCAAATCCTCATTATAGTGTCAATTTTATTTATAACAATAGAATATATACAATGTTAGTTTATCATAAATTACAAAGTTACCTACAATTGGAACATTATTCTATTTTTTCAATAATACAAGTTGATACATCTTCTCTTACTCCTCAAGAGAAACTCCTAGTAGATGATTGGGGGTTCTTAGATTTTACACCATATTTTATGGGAGAATATAAAGTTCTTAAATTTAACATTGAAGCCTTGAAAGGGCCTAGTGTGTCATTTTTTCAACCCTCTCCTCATAAAATTTTAACTCCTAATTTTGAACATGGTTTAGGATGTGTGTGACAAAGCATTTTGATACATGAGAAACCTGCATCACACTTTCATGTAGAAGGATTATGTTAAAAACCTCCTCCTTTTTGTCATCCCCTCCCTTTTGTCTAATACTTCTGCATCTTCCATGTCCCACTTTAACCAAGATAACATTTTGTCTGACCTTCTTTATGCCAATTTGATTATTTCACCCAAACGAAAGAAGAAATGTAGACAAGATATTAAGAATCTTCCTTTTTGTATGTATCACCAATATCATGACCATGCTATTAATGAATATCGAGCTTTGCATTATAAAATTCAAAAAATCATTGATTATGATATCATTTACATGACCTATATGATAATGAGTTGTATTTGTAAGGAAACTCAGGTGCAGAAATAGCTTCCTACACTAATCTTCTAAGGAAAGTATTGTGCATATTCTTTTAAATCCTTACAATTTTAGATTCGTTATCTACTTTAACAATGATATTGCAGCCATATACCATGCATATAGAAAATAGAGAATGACACAATGATTTACCCTGGGGAAAACCTTTTGGTAAAAACCCCAGCACTCCAAAAATTGCACAATGTATTAATAAAAACTATTACAGTTTACAATACACTTGCAATGGAAGTTCTTTCAGAAGATTTCCTACTCTTGAAGACAAATCGTGGCAGCATAAAAATGTTCCAACAATACACTAACTTTTTTTATATCTTTTCAACCCTAAAAAATGCTTATATCATGCGCTTCCCTTTTTAGGGCAACTTCCAGAGATAGCCATATTAGGGTTTTACCATTCTTTGAGAAAATAGGAACCCGAACCCCACGATTGGGGAAGAGTGTATAGTACTCAACTTTATTAGTTGCCACATGTCTTGCATGTCTTCACCCATCATTTAATCTTCTAGACATAGCTCTTACGTGTCATAGGAATCTGTATAACCATTTCAGCCATGATCTCCTTACACACAATTCAAGATGCCGACACATTAAGTGGAGTGACACATCAACATGCCAACTAGACATGTACACTCACACTTAATTACATTATTTGCAAGAAATATATATTACAAAACAAATAATAAGAATAGGAATTACCCAAGGTTGAGACACCTTATTCCTAACATTCTCCCACTTGTCGAACACCTTGTAAGAGAAACAAGAACATAACAGGAACTAACCGCTATAGGCCAAAAGGCCCATAGACTCTGAACACCATTTGAACTTCTCAGTGCCCACTAGTTTCGTTAATGCATTTGCAACATTCTTCACAATATCTACCTTCTCCAAATTTACCTTTCCATCTTCCACCATATCTCTCACAAAGTGAAACTGTACATCAATGTGCTTCGTTTTGGCATGAAAAGTTGGATTCTTCGTAAGGCAAATAGCACTCTGACTGTCACACCAAATAGTAATCTGTTCTACATCAACACCAACATTAGAACACAATATCCTAAGCCAAATGGTTTCCTTACAAGCATGAGTAGCAGCCATGTACTCATCTTCTATAGTGGACAAAGCAACCATAGGTTGTCTCTTACTCATCCAACTGATAGGACCACCAAACATAGTGAACACATAAGCACTAGTGGATCTCCTACTATTAATATCACCTACCCAATCTAAATCCACAAACCCATGAATACAAACTGAATGTGAAGATCTAGAAGAGTTACCATGGTAACATATGGAGTAATCTAATGTACCCCTCAAATATCTAAATACTCACTTAACTGCATTCCAATGTACCCATCCAGGGTTAGCCATAAACCGACTCAGGACTCCCACTACTTGGGCAATGTTTGGTCTAGTACAGACCATAGCATACATAAGACTGCCAACTACACTAGCATAAGGTACTCTACTCATGTCCTCCACCTCACTAGGAGATTTTGGACAATCATCTATAGATAACTTTGTTCCCACAGAAATAGGAACACATAGTGGTCTACAATCTGCCATGCTAAACCTGTCCAACACAAACTTCACATACTTACTCTGACTCAACCAAAGTTTTCTGTTAGACTTGTCTCTACTAATTTCCATACCCAAGATGTACCTTGCTACCCCAAGATCTTTCATCTCAAACTGTGCTAAAAATTAAGATTTAAAATCAGAAATCATACCATACCCTTCCCAAATAGCAACATATCATTAACATATAATGGAACAATAAGAAGATGATCATTTTCAACTCTGAAATAAACACAATGATCTGATTTTGATCTTACAAATCTAATTGACAACACAAAGGAATCAAACTTAAAGTACCACATCCTAGGAGATTGCTTCAAACCATATAGAGACTTCTTTAATCTGCAAACTAAGGATTCTTTACCTTTAACAATGTAGTGCTCAGGCTGTGACATACAAATCTCTTCCTCCAAATCACCATGAAGGAAAGCTATCTTCACATCCATCTGTTCTATCTCTAAATCATATGATGTAGCAAGAGATAATAGAAATCTAATGGATGTCAACTTTACAACAAGAGAGAATATTTCACCATAATCTATTCCCTCTACCTGTGAATACCCCTTTGCAACCAATCTAGCTTTGTACCTTTCAACACTACCATCTACACATAATTTATTCTTGAACACCCATTTATAGCCAACAGATTTTCTCCCTTTAGGAAAAGGTACAAGGTCCCAAGTTTTGTTTTTCTCTAATGAAGCCATCTCATCATCCATAGCCTCAATCCAGGAACCTACATCTTCCATGCCCAAAGCCTCTTTCATAGATCTAGGCTCATCAGTGTTAGTAATCAAAGCAAAAGCACAACTAGAATCTAACATAGAATAACCAAACCTTTCTGGTTGCTTTCTTTATCTCATGGATCTCCTCAAGGGCTGAGGTTGAGGTTGTTCTTCCTCTTCTTCTAAACTATTAGAGCTCTCCTCATCATTAGTCCCAACATGGTCTCTCTGTTCAGTCTTATCAGGGGTAGGAGGAAAATGAACATCTTTTTCCTTTTCTTTTTCATCTGGTTGTAGCATAATAGGAGAAGGTGTTAGCTCTCTGAAAATAACATTTCTACTATGCAACACCTTCCTAGTCATAGGATTCCAAAGCTTGTATCCTTTCACACCAACACTATATCCGATGAAAATATATTTGACAACTTTGTTTTCCAACTTAGATCTTTTCTCCTTTGGAACATGTGCATAAGCTTCACAACCAAAAACACAAAGATGTCTAATTGAAGGCTTCTTACCAGACCACACTTCCATGGGTGTCTTACCAAAGAGCTGATGTAGGAGATCTATTAACCAGATAGCAAGTAGTGGCCACAACTTCAGCCCAAAACCTTTGTTCTAAACTAGCTCCACTAAGCATACTCCTAGCCTTCTCCATCAGTGTCCTGTTCATTCTCTCTGCAACTCCATTTTGCTGTAGGGTATAAGGAGTTGTCTTATGCCTCTCAATACCTTGTTCTTTACAGAACTATTCAAACTCTATGGAACAAAACTCACCACCATTATTAATTCTCACACACTTGATTCTTTTACCAGTTTGATTCTCCATGAGATCCTTAAATTCCTTGAACCAATTGAAAACCTGTGTCTTACTTTTCAAGAAATATATCCAAGTCCTTTTGTTGTAATCATCTATAAAAGATACAAAATATACAAAATTGGAGATAGAAGGAACTTTTACAGGACCAAAAACATCAGAATGAATAAGATCCAAAAGTCCAGAAGACTTGTGAGAACTGGAGTAGAACTGAACATGATTTTGCTTACATAAACACAGTGTTCATAGAAATCAAACTTGAGATTACAATCATTTAGCCCCTCAATGAGATTTTTAGTTTTCAAGGTCCTAAGACCCTTCTCACCAATGTGGCCAAAGTGTTTGCACCCTTAGGTACACTTACTGCATTGCCATCGGAACCTATTGCCATAGTCTTCTTTACTACTCGTTCAGATGGTGGGGATGAAGTGATAGCCAAACTCTTCTTTGAAATAGAAGAACTATTGCACTGAGAAATGCATGCATCAAGCTAAAATAAAGTACCTCTCCTAGTACCTCTAGCGAGTACCATTGAACCTCTCATCATCTTGCATCCATCTTTCGAAAAGACAACTTGCACACCTACATCATTCAACATACTTAAAGATAATAGGTTTCATGCCAAACCTAGAATGTGCATAACTCTGTTGATTCCCTTTACTCATCCATTAGGAAATTTGATAGTGACCCTTCTATGTCCAACTATCTTTAGGTGAGAATCATCACCCAAGTACACCTTTCCACCATCGAACTCTTCATATTTTGAGAACCAGTTTCGATGAGAGGTCATGTGAAAAGAAGCACCCGAGTCTACCAACCACACATCATCAGATGCATGGGCTACCAAAGTTGCAATAAAAGCATCTCCATCTTCTTGAGATTTTTTGGAATCTGAACCCGAGCCTTTCTTCTTCTTCTTCGGTTCTTTGCAGTCCCTTCAGAAGTGCCTAGATTTATCATAGTTCCAACATTTCACCTTGGACTTTCCAGGAGTCTTAGAATTCACATAGGATTTGGATCTGCCCTTCTTTGACTTGTTGTCATTCTGCTTTCCTTTGTCATTGGATCTCCCACAAACAACAAGGGCTTCCTTAGACAAATCTAAAGTCTTTCTTCGCATCTCCTCAGATAGCAGCGAAGACACCACATCATCCATACAGAATGTGACTATAGTACTTCCAAGAGCCATCATAAGATGGTCCCACAAATCTAGCAAGGAACAAAGCAGGGTCATACAACGATCCTCCTCCTCGATCTTGACATCGAATGATGCCAACTGTGAAATCAATAAATTGAATGCGTTGAGATGATCAGTTATGGATCCACCTTCCTCCATTCTTAAAGAATACAACTTCTTTCTTAGGAACAACTTATTCACCAGATATTTGGCCTGATACACAGACCCAAGCCATTTCCACAAAGAATTTGTAGTAGTCCCATCAAGAACATTTATAAGAACGACATCTGCTAGATAGAGTCTGATGAGACCCTTAGCCTTTCGATCCTTGATCTCCCAATCCACTTGAGATATCACTGCAGGTTTCACATCAAGTGAAGCAACCTCCCATAGATCATGGTCTTCAAGCATGTCTTCCATCTTGAGTTTCCACAACTTGAAATCAGTGCCATTAAATTTGTCCACCTCCATTCTACTATATGAGGAACTTGCCATCTCAATCTACAAATAAGATTTAGAATGCTCTACACAAAACTCCCACTCAACTTGAGATTATCTCAAAAAACCCTACCCAACAACTAGGATCAAAAGTTGATTAGGCTCTGATACTACTTGTAAGGAAACTCAGGTGCAGAAACAACTTCCTACACTAATCTTCTAAGGAAAGTATTGTGCAAATTCTTTTAAATCCTTACAATTTTAGATTCATTAACTAATTTAACAATGATATTGCAACCATATACCATGCATACAGAAAATAGAGAATGACACAATGATTTACCTTGGGGAAAACCTTTCGGTAAAGCAATCCAAAACCTGCATAATGTATTAATCAAAACTATTACAGTTTACAATACACTTGCAATGCAAGTTCTTTCAGAAGATTTCCTACTCTTGAAGACAAATCATGGCAGCATAAAAACATTCCAACAATACACTAACTTTTTTTCTATCTTCGCAACCCTAAAAAATGCTTATATCATGCGCTTCTCTTTTTAGGGCAACTTCCAAAGATAGCCGTATTAGGGTTTTACCATTCTCTGAGAAAATAGGAACCCCGAACCCCAAGATTTGGGAAGAGTGTACAATACTCAACTTTATTAGTTGCCACATGTCTTGCATGTCTTCACCCATCATTAAATCTTCCAGACATAGCTCTTACGTGTCATAAGAATCTGTCATAACTATTTCAGCCATGATATCCTTACACACAATTCAAGATGCCGACACATCAACATGCCAACTAGACATGTACATTCACACTTAATTAAATTATTTGCAAGAAATATATATTACAAAACAAATAATAAGAATAGGAATTATCCAAGGTTGAGACACCTTATTCCTAATAGTATTTCAATTATGATTATTTTAAATAACATGTAAGTTCCTATTATGTTGTTCCACATAATCTGACATTGTTAACCTATCCATTGGTGGATCATTATCATTCATGGTGGTACAATATCAGGTGCAATCATAATTTTCAAGTAACATAATAGACTTCCTTATCCTTGTCTCTACACCTAGGGGGAAAGGGTAACATTCAATCTCCTATCCTTTAGATAAGGATCCACTTTCCCTTGGATAAGTGGTATCTATTTATCATGTGATGTTCTTTCTTGTATGGAATTGTTTATTTTGAGTAGATAATCTCTCTTTCATTATAGGTGTGTATCCTTGATCACAATATCTTACTCGCTTAGTAGTTTATGTCTATCATAAAAAAATCCCTTACTTGGCCTACGATAAAAGTGTGTTATCTTTCATCAACAAATCCTTTACTTGGGGGCCCTAAAAGTGTGTTATCCTCCATAAAAAATTCTCTAACTCTAATGTAGGAGCATCTCGGGTCCTTGGTAATCCCGTGTCACCAAAAATAGAGTTGAGTTTGTTTGTGTTGCTTGGTTCCTTCTTTGACTGAGTTGGTTCAGTGTTACTCGATTTCCTTTGTTCACCAGTGTTGGTTGGTTATCTCTTTGGCACTTGGTAATTTTCCCTGGCAATTGGTGATGCTTGGCTGGTGCTCAGTTGGCTTTGCTTACCGATGAGTTTCTTTTGAGTTTCTGTTGAGGATGACTTGTGCATTGATTATGGGTCATAGATTTAATGTTGGTATCCATCCTTGGGAAGTGTGTGGTCCTAGATATGACTATTCCTTCTATTGATTATGGATTTGAAGGCTGACTCAGTTCGGTAGCCTCTTGTATAAATGTAGTTGTTTGGTTATAGTTTAGAGAGTCAATTTTGGATGGAAGATAGAAGGTAGAAGATTGAGATTGTTCACAGATCCTCACATGTTTGAGGACTTCTGTAATTCATTGTAATATCTAGCTGAAACTAGGAAGGCCTTACAGCCTAGCATGTATGAATCAATTTGAGTTAATACATGAATGATCTTTCATTTTCTCTCTCCCACTATGTTGTTATTGCTTCCACGTGTTGTTGAGCAAGGTGGTTTAGGTTGGGTGTGCCATTCCTTGGCCCCTCCTACCTTGCGCTTGCGTTAGGTGGTATCAGAGCGAGGTGAGATCTGGATCTAGGTTTGTGAATCTAGATTTGAAGGTTCCTTCTTGTGAAGCCCTATTTGAATTATTGTGGGGTAGTAGATTGCGATCTAACCTACAGTTGCAGAGGGTTTTCAAGATGATTCATGGGAGGTGAGATGCAGATCCAGAATTGGCAGACATGTCAAGACAAATTACTACTAGATTGGAAGTTGTTGAAACAGCCCAAAGAAGAGGAAGACATCTTGAAGATGTTAGTGATGATGAAATTGAGGTAGAACAAGGTGATGTAGAACCTGCACTTGTGATGGATTAGGATGAGGAAAGATTCTTAAGGCTTTGACAAGTCTGAAGTCTACACCACACTTTAATCCTCCTGAGTATGGTGGAAAGTTGGACTCTGATGAATTGGTGGATTGGATCACAGAGATGGAAAAGTATTTTGAGTATGAAAATGTACCTGAAGACAAGAAAGTGAAAATTACAATCATAAAGTTGAAAAGTCATGCATCCTTATGGTGGGAACATCTGTAGTTGGACAAAAAAAGGAAAGGCAAAGACAAAATCAAGGTATGGAATAAAATGGTGAATAAATTGAAAGGAAAGTTCTTACCTTGTGACTATCAAATTAACCTAGTTAGGCGAATGCAAAGTTTGAAGTAGAAAGATAGCTCGGTAAAGGATTATATTAAGGAATTCTATAGATTAGATATCAGATCTGGACATGATGAAGATGATGTGGAAATAATTTTTAGATACCTGAATGGTTTGAGAGTTTCCATCCAAGAAGAAATCAGTTTGGTCAAATTGGAGAACATTGAAGAGGCCTATCAATTTGTATTGAAAGATGAGGAGAAATTGAACAAGAGACATGAGAAAATAAAAAGAGGTAGAGGTGGTAGATTCCCTAGAGGAAGAGGTAGATCTTATGGTGAAAATAGTAGATCTGAACTAGAAAAGATAACTCTAGATAAAGGCAAGACCGACTAGAAAGGTGAAAGTTAATCTAGAGGCAGAGGCAATAACTATTAAGGTGGTTATAGCAGAGGAAGTTTTTGAGGAACTTGTTACAATTGTGGAGAAGGACATAGATCATTTGAGTGTACACATGCAAGTAAGAAGGCTAGTAATAGTAGGAATGCTTTGGTGCAAGAAGAGTCACCAAATGAACTTGAGAAGGAAAATAACTTGATGGTAAGAAGAGCACTTTGGAATGAAAGTAAAAAGGAAGATCCGGTAAGGAAAAGTTTGTTCAAGACTAGATGTAGAGTTTTTGACAAATTTTGGAAGGTAATCATTGATAGTGGTAGCTCAGAGAATCTGACATCTAAAGAGATGGTCACAAAGTTGCAGTTGGATAGGTTGAAACATCTGAAGCCCTATCAGATTTCATGGATCAAAGATGAGCATACACTCTTGGTAAGTGAACAATGTTATGTGAATTTGAAGATTGGAAAGTACTATGATAAGGTGTTATGTGATATCATACCTATGGATTGTTGTCATATTTTGTTGGGTAGACCTTGGCAATATGATAGACATGCTATATATGATCAGAGATTACATAAGTATACTATTGTGGCTAATGGAAAGAAAAAAATCTTGTGACCTTTGATGGAAGAACCTGTTAGTAATGTTGGCACATCTATGAAAGTTTTCTTGATGGAAGGAAGAAATTTTGTTAAGGATTTGAAGAGAAATGATGTATGTTTTGCTATGATTCCTAACAAACTGAGTAAGAAAATAGAGGATAATGTCCCTGAGGAGATTGATAAGTTACTCACTGAGTATAGTGAAATCATTTTTGATAATGTACCTAATGGTTTTCCACTGAAAAGAAGCATTGATCATTGTATGGATCTAATCCCTGGAGCTAGTTTACCGAATAAGGTACCTCATCGGTTGACACCTACTGAGAATCAAAAATTGAATCGATAGATTCAAGAGTTGCTGGAAAAAGGTTTGACCAGAGAAAGTTTGAGTCCTTGTGTAGTACCTATGGTATTGGCACCTAAGAATAATGGAGAATGGTGAATGTGTACTGATTCTAGAGCAATCAATAAGATAAAAATGAAGTATAGGTTTCCTATACTGAGAATGGATGATATAATGGATAGTTTGACTAGAGAAAAGTACTTTACCAAAATTGATTTGAAAAGTGGGTATCATCAGATCAGAATCAGAGAAGGTGATGAATGGAAGACTGCTTTCAAGACAAAAGATGGTTTGTATGAGTGGTTGGTTATGCCTTTTAGTTTAAGTAATGCACCAAGTACTTTTATGAGGTTTATGAATGAAGTTTTGAAGAAATTCTTGGGTAAGTTTGTGGTTATATATCTTGATAATATTATGATATTCAGTAAGACCAGAGAAGAACATTTGTTACATGTTAGACAAGTTTTGCATAGATTGAAAGAAGAAAAGTTGCTGATAAATCTGAAAAAGTGTTCATTCATGAAAGAGGAGATTGTGTATTTGGGATTTGTGATTTCAGTTGATGGTTTGAAAATGGATCCTAAAAAGGTTGAAGCTATTTTGAATTGGCCTACACCTATGAGTGCTAGTGAGGTAAGATCATTTCATGGTTTAGCAAGTTTTTACTGAAAGTTCATAATAAATTTTAGTTCAATTTGTAATGCTATGACTAAGACTATGAGAGGAGTCAAAAGAGAATTCAAGTGGACACATGGAGCTAATAAAAGTTTTGAGACTCTGAAACATAAGGTTGCTGAATTGCCTATTTTGGCATTGCTTGATTTCAATAAGGTATTTCAAGTGGAATGTGATGCAAGTGGAAGTGCCATTGGAGCTGTGTTGAGTCAAGAAGGTAAACCTATTGCTTTCTTTAGTGAAAAGTTGAATGATGCAAAAAGGAAATATTCTATGTATGATCAAGAATTCTATGCTATTGTTCAAGCACTGAAGAAATGGAGACATTATTTGATACCGAGTGAATTTGTGTTGTATACCGATCATAAGGCTTTACAGTATTTGGGTAGTCAGAATAAGTTGAATCAGAGACATATGAAATGGGTTGAGTATTTTTAGAGGTATACATTTGTGATAAAGCATAAGAGTGGAGTCACTAACTGAGTTGTTGATGCATTGAGTAGAAGGAGATCTTTGATGACCAAGATGAAAATTGGAATTCTAGGCTTTGATGACATGAGAGATTCTTATGAATTTAATGCTAATTTTTCTAAGCCATGGAGAAAGTGCAGAGCACCTATGCAAGATCAACAGAGTACTAAATGGGATGAATATTTTATGCAAGGAGGTATGTTGTTTAAAGGTATTCAGCTATGTATATCGAGGGGACCTATGAGAACTAGTTGATAAAAGAGAAACATAGTGGTGGCTTGGCTAGACATTTTGGTGTTGATAAGACATGGAGTTTGCTTAAGGAGAAATACTTTTGGCCTTAGTTGTATAAAGATGTTCAGAAATTTGTGAAAAGTTGTGGAGTTTGTCAAGTTGCAAAAGGAGTTAGTTAGAATACTGGATTGTATACATTGATTGCTGTACCTAAGAAACCTTGGATTGACATTAGTATGGATTTTATTCTTGGCTTACCGAAGATAGTAAGAGGTAATGATTCTATATTTGTGGTTGTGGATAGATTTTCTAAAATGACACATTTTATACCTTGTAGAAAGACATCAGATGCAGTACATGTAGTAGATATTTTCTTTAAGAAAATTGTCATATTGCATGGATTACCGAGGAGTATTATCTCTGACTGAGACAGTAAATTTGTTGGATACTTTTGGAAGACCCTTTGGAGAAAGTTGGGTACCGAGTTGAAATATAGTTCTACATTTCACCCACAAACTGATGGATAGAAAAAGGTTGTGAATAGAAGCTTGGTTAATATTTTGAGATGTTTAGTTGGAGACACACCAGGTAATTGGGATTCTGTGTTGGCACAAGAAGAGTTTGCATACAATAATTTAGTAAATAGGAGTACTGGAAAAACACCTTTTGAGATTGTAAATGGCATACAGCTGAGAGGTATATCTGATTTAAGAGATATTGATGATGAAAGAAAGACAAGTGCTGAAGGAGAAAAATTTGCTGAGTACATGAAGACATTGCATGAAGATGTGAAGCTGAAACTAGAAAAGAGTAATCAGAAATACAAAAACAAAGCTGATAGATCAAGAAGACATAAGACTTTTGATGTTGGTGATGAAGTGATGGTTCATTTGAGAAAAGGCAGATTTCCTGTTGGAACATATGGGAAGCTGAAGATGAAGAAGTTTAGACCTTGCAAGATTTTGAGAAAATTTGACAGTGGAAATGCATATGAAGTTGAATTACCCGATGACATGGATATATCACCTATTTTCAACATTGCTGATTTTTATGAGTTTCATGAACCTGAAGAAGACATGACAGTATCGATGGAATATCCTAAGAAATAGAATGAAGAAGTTGAGCATATTTTGGAGCAAAGAATTGGTAGAAGTACAAGAGGAAACAATATATGGAATATCTGGTAAAGTGGAAGAACAGACCGATTGAAGACAGTTCATGGATTTCACAGTCTGAGTTGGATGCAGCTCGGATCATATCTTCTAAATGATTCAGAGTCTCATTTTCAAATAACCCCAGGTGTTTGATGTAGGAGAATCTTAGGTCCTTGGCAATCTTGTGTCACCAAAAATAGAGTTGAGTTTGTTTGTGTTTTGATGTTCCTGCTTTGACCAAGTTGGTTCGGTGTTGCTCAGTTTCCTTTGTTTGCCAATGTTGGTCAGTTATCTCTTTGGCGCTTGGTAATTTTCCCTGTGCTCGGTTAGCTTTTCTTACCGATGGGTTTCTTTTGAGTTTCTATTGAGGCCGACTTGTGCATTGATTATGGGTCATAGATTTAATGCTGGTATCCATCCTTGGGAAGTGTGTGGTCCCAAATCTGACTGTTCCTTCTATTGATTATGATCTGAAGGTCAACTCAGTTTGGTAGCCTCTTGTATAAATGTAGTTGTTTGGTTAGAGTTTAGAGAGTCAGTTTTGGATAGAAGATAGAAGGTAGAAGATTGAGATTGTTCACAGATCCTCGCATGTTTGAGGACTTCTGTAATTCATTGTAATATCTGGCCGAAACTAGGAAGGCCTTACAACCTGGCATGTATGAATCAATTTGAGTTAATATATGAATGATCTTGCATTTTCTCTCTCCCAATGTGTTGTTGTTTCTTTCGCATGTTGTTGAGCAAGGTGGTTTAGGTTGGGTGTTCCATTCCTTGGCCCCTCCTACCCCGCGCTTGCGTCAAACTCAAGGGCTAAAAGTGTGTTATCCTCACATTATCCTTCATCAAGAATCCCTTTACCTAGCAATGGTGGAGGTGTGAATTATTTTTCTCCTTCACCTCCTTTGGTCAATGATGTTATTTTTTTTAAGATCTCCTCTTGGAGGTAGATGTCTTTGAGAAAATATATATTCCCCCTTATAAAAGAACCCATTTACACTTGTTATCTCTTTATAACTATCTCTTCCTTTCCTCATTAGAGTTGTTTCCTCTTTGGATTTGATATACATTTTTTCTTAAAGAATATCTCTTTGGTGTTAAAAGTGTTTATCCTTGTTCTTCCTCTCCTTAAAATGTCAACATAGTCCTATATTTCCATCTTAAGAGGCCTAAACATATATATAGTCTCCTTTTAAAAAAAATTGCGATATTTCCTTGGGAGTATCATGCTTTGTTTGGTTATCCTTGTATTGTAGGATTTCCTAATGAACATCATGCTTTGTTTGGTTATCCATATAACTCAAACTTATTTTAGTTTGAGTCTAATATAAGATTTGCTGAGACTTGATGACTCTCCTTCACACTACTTTTAGTAGATTACCATAGATATATTTCTTTCCTTGGTTATTCTTGGGATTGGTTAAATGAGAATAACACAAATTTCTATCCCATTTGAACTCCCCTTTGGGAATATTTTCAAATATGAGCCAACTAGAATAACACAAATTTCTTTTGATTCTTTCTTCTCTCTTCACATGGATCAACTAGCATAACACAATTTTCTATCCTATATAATTCATGTTTTCCTTTCTATCTCCTCTATGATCCCATGAACCTAACACTCTTTTCTAAGTTGGTTGGATCATGGATTCTTATCTCTTCCTTGACGTGTTCTCTTGTAATTTTGCAGTAACATTTCTAAGTATTATATTGGTTGAGACATTTTTATTTCTAAGGTCTCTTCAACTAGTTGACTTGGAGCCTTAGTAAGTTTTTGCCTTTTCTTTATTTTGTTTTGTATGCCCTTACATGTGGCTATAATAACTATGGCCCTTGATTTGGAGGGCTTATTCTCTTGACATTAGTGATGTCTTATGTCTTTGAAGTATTGTCTATATCTTATCTCTCTCCACCCGATTATCTCTCTTTCTTCTAATTTACAATGGGTATGCGTGTAGGACTCATACACCTACTAAAGTGAGGGCTAAATGTAGCATCATAAAATTACATCACTATGTAGTTTCTCACTTATGTAGGCCCCATTTATCATACCTCAATTTCATGTATATTTTTGACATCCAAAAAAAAAGTTGGACCCTCAACCCAAACTTGAGCCCATATTGGGTGGTGAAGGGTGATTGGGCAAGTCGGGAGCAAGTTAGGTCACCCTAGACTTTGAGAAATGACCCCAAATTTGAATTGGGTAATTATGTATAAGTACAAACTTATGTCACACTTTTATAAAGGAAAAGGTCAACATCACACAAACTGTTCAACTTTAACAACATAAATGTAGTATTTGTGTTTAGAATTTGAAGATGATGTAAATAGATGAAATGTGTAGAACTAGATAAAGTTTTTGATTAAGGTAAAAGAAGGTTTTGAATGGAACTTGAAACCATTTACAAAATATTAGAAATATTTAACATTTCAGTCCTATACAAAAAAAGAACACCTGCTAATAAGAGAAAAGCAGGACCCTACCCAACCCGAGACAAGACAACAAAGACAAAAAAATGGATACTAGCACAACTACCAACAATCCACCAGTAACTAACTAGAAGAGACTACATGTTATTAATAGTCTTCTCCACCTTCTTTTTCAGGTCCTCCATTTTCTGAATGGCTTCTTTTAATCATTTCAGCTCCTTTGATGTATCAGGGACCTTCCTTTGGATGTTGCCCCTAGTTCTTGTTCCCGGTCCAGAGTTCCCAACATCTTCATCAATCTTTAAGGTAGTATTTTCTAGTAGAATTTTTTCTAGATAGTTGTACAACATCTTCAAGTTCATAACATAGACACTTAGGCCTTCATTGCTATGCTTGAGGACCTCATTTATTATGTACCCATTATAGCTAATTTTTTTAGTTAGGTCTTAAAGCTTTTTGTCAACCATTGTGTTAATTTCAGCAATAAGATCCTCATTTGGGTTATTGTATTTTAACTTATCCAAAAATTTCATTTCTAGCTTTTCCAGCTTTGTTTTCAGGGTATCCATTGTGTCTTCCATGGCCTTGAGGTGATGTTTCATTTCCTGCATCTCCTGGGATATCCACTTGTCCATATGAATGCTGTGGCCATCTTTCTTCTTTACCTCCTCCAGAATACTAGCATCCATCTCGAAGCCCACAATAGCCTCCTTTTCGCTTTCGCCTTCCCCATGGCTCGACTGGTCCTTCCCTTCCTTTTTTTCAGTCACTTCTTCTTCTTTCTCTTCTAGTCTAGGATCTTCCAATCCTTCTTCCTCATCCTCTTCATTTTCTTCTTCTTTACCCCTTTCTTCCTCTTCATCTTCTCCTTCCATGTTCTCTATCTCCTCAATGGCCTCCTCTTGCTCTTTTTCTGGAGCTTCCTCCTCTTTTCCTGGGTCCTCTTCAGCATTATCCTACTGAGTACTTTCCTTTCCTTGAGACAAAGGGATTTTTTCATCAGGTTCATCACCACCGTCATTGGCCCTTTTCTTGTTTTTCCTTCCCTTATTGTAGGTTACAACCTTACTCTTTTCCTCTCTATTATCCTTTCTCTTACCTGCATCTCTTTTAGGAATAGGTTCTGGGATAATATCCTTGGTATAGTCAATGATGAGGAGGATCAAACCCTCATGCAACACTAGATTTAAATTTTTTTTTTGAACAAGAATTGACATAGTTTTTGAATTTTTGAAGTCCATTTTTCAATTTTTGAAAAATGATTAAAATATGGGGTCTAGTTCCCACCAAAAAAGTATATACAAATAATCTTTTTTTTCCTCTAATTTCAAAATGTTATAGATGACATGTAAAGCTAGTGCAAAAAAGAAGAAAGATTGGTTTTCAAAGTATATTTTCTCTGATATAACTATTCAAAGTTGAACTTATCTGAAATCAATAGTTTTCATCTCCTGTCAAATTTCCCCTATCAAATCTACACCATTCAGAAAAAAAATTACATATTCTTGAAGAGGACTCTCTCCTCTAGTGTTAAATATAAATTTTAAATTTTTCTAATATGATTTACTATTTTTTCTCTTTATTTGAAGCAACATCTACTCAAATGTTCAAATACCTACTTGCAATATTTTATAATTATAACATGTTAGATCTAATCAAAATACTATAAAAATGATATGTCAATAATCTTGACTCTGAGCTCTATAAAAGGGTATTTTTATATTTTTTAAACAATATCATTAAAAAGAGTAGGAGTTATTGAAACATCACTTTTCTGAAATAATTTTATTTCTTTGGTAATTGGACCCAAATTAATATAAAACATGCATTTAATAGATATTTCCAATAGGAAAAGTTGAAGCACTTATCTAATGAATCTAGCTAGACCATGTGTTTGAAAAATAATAATTTTTAGTTAGAAATACTCAAATTCAGCTGTGCTAATAAGTTAATCTGAAATGTGACACAACTTTGTGCTTTTATATTATTAATTTTAGTGGGATCCAAAAATCCATGTTGACCTCCTTCAAGTTTTTCACCCTAAAATGACTAGGAGAGGTATACAAGAAAAGTTACCTCCCTCATTTTGGCACCCATTAATTCAATCAAGTATTCACGATCTCAAGCATTCAAGGAGCAAGAATAAGCTTGCAAGTAATTTGAGCACTAAAGACATATCATCCCACTGTATCCTTCATTAGGGAAAGCTTCAACAACCTTCATGAAAGAATGTATTTTGTGATTTCCTTTTAGGTCTTTATGGAGTCATGTTATTGCATCAACACCTATAATCACATTCCAAGATCATTTGCATCATCAAGGTATATAAAACATCTTATTTAGATTAGATTTAGCCTTTACTACTTATCAAAACACTTTTCTTTCAAGTACATTTCAATTTAATTTCATGGTTGATTCCAAAATTAGGATTTGACTTAGGAAAACCTATTTCCACAACCCTTTTCCCTCTTTTTTTGTGTTTAATAAATAGGTGAGGCATACACGAAAGGAGCTACAAAAATGTCTGATCAAGAACTATAATTTGACAATCATTTCATTATAAAGTGTAGGGTCAAAGGCGAGTGGACTCATCCTTGATCTTTTGGTCAGCCCTATCCCTTTTGCTCTTCCCTAACCTCCTATTTTGGGATGAAATCTAGAGATTATAGGTTAGTCACTATCTCTGCTTCCCAGACCAGGTTTCAAAATTTAGTTGTGAGTCCACTATCTATTTGTATGCACAAATAATCATTTCTCTTTCCATATTATCCTAGATCTTGTATTTTCCACTTTGATTTACATATTAATTTTCTATTACAGTGAAGGATCATTACATCTTCCTAGTGATTCATTCTTCTGGAGGCTTAGTGTATCATATTTATTCCAATGTAAGGGACAAGATAGACCTAAGATTCCTAGTTTTTTCATGCATCCTAATGAATACTATTTCTTTCCTTAGAAAGGTTATTTGTAATTGCATTTGAATGAGGCGAACTTGAAGGGGTGATAAATAAAAATAAAAATGGAGAAAATACACTATTTCTCATATCCATATTGAGATATGAAGGGTCATGCATAAGGACCCTAGAAGTTTGGGAAGAGAAAAAAATGTATCCATGTGGTGATCTAAACAGTCAATGAAAGTTATGGAGCACTTGGAATGTCTCAAGACTAACTGGCTTTGGGCTTGAAATCCAAGATGAGTCATTTGAAGGGTTATTTATTATTTTATTATTTATATTGTCTATTCATTCTCCAAGTCATGATTTTTTCAAGTGGCTTTGGTCCTTTATTTTGGAAAACAACAGTGGCTTTTCCTATCCCATTTGGATATAAATTGGAGCCAAGGTATAGTTTTTTAATCAATAGTTGATCATAGTTTCTTTGAGGTAGCTTCCAAGTAGTTCTACGATTATTTAGAGAAGTGAAGTGAAGTGTATTATTGTTGTAGTCCCTCTTTTCAATAATGATAATATACTTGTCATTGAACTCTTTGGTTGAGTTTTCCCTTAAAGGGTTTCTCCATGCAAATCAAGTATCTCTTTTTGTATGATTGATTTTATATTGATGTCAAATAGTGCAATCAAATGTTGATTTCAGATTTGGTAATCTTTTGAGATTCATAGTCACACAAGAAAGTCAATAGTGCAATATTTCTTCACCTTGTTTCTCAACTTTTTGGGATTGGAGCTAAAAATTTTGGTAAGGGGAGGATTCCATTCTCTTTATATTTGAGAAAAGGATTGAAATTCATGGCTTCTACTACTTGTGCATGTATATATTGAGAAATTAAATAGTATTGGCTATGAGATGTGGAAACTGAAGATGGAAGATCTTTGGGAAGAAAGAGATCGATGGTTGCTAGTTTCACATGAAAAGAAACCATAGGACTCTACTTTGGTTGATGGTGATTAGATTAAATAGGAAAATAATGTATGTGGAACTTTTTATTTGTATCTTAGTGATTCCATTCTCTTGAATGTCTTTGCAAAAGACACTACATACAAGTTGTAGAAGAGGACTGGTGACATTTATGAATCTAAAGGTTTGTCTAGTAAGTTGTATCTCAAGAGAATTTTATATTATTCAAAAATGAAATAAGGTGAAAAGAGAAGTGTGAAGTATTGGAATCATGGGAAAAGAGGGCATGTAAATAAGGAATGTAGAGATAAGAAAAATAATATTGATTACTCCATGAAAATGTCCTCTGATGCTTTGATTATTTTTATTAACATTACTAGTGATGATGCTTGGCTTATTAACGCAAGTCCCCCCTATCACATGACTCCTCAAAAGAAGTTTTTTTCCTCTTATAAAGCATATGGTATGGTGGGGAGATGTTTTATTTTGTGACAATGGTACAAAGAGGGTCGGTGGTAAAGGAAAGGCAAAATTTTGTTTTAGTAATGGAAGAGTAAAAACTATTGATAATATTTTGCATACTCTAGCTCTTGTGAGAAATATTCTTTTTAATCCAAATTATAAGACTTTGGAGTGCATCACAGACATTTGAAAAGTTTGGTTGCAGGTTGGTAAGAGGGTGTTTGGTGTTAGCGAAAGGATAGATTATATAAGGACTTTGTTTAGGCTCACTACCTCTACTTTTTATAACTCTACCAATGTAACTAGTGATGAAAATGCATGCATTATGTGGCACCATAGATTGGGTCGCATTGGTGAAAAGGGTCTTAGGACCATTCTAAATAAAAAAATGCAAGGTGTTAATTTGGATTGAGTTCCCTACCTTACTCTTCCCTTTCTAATCTTACTTAGACTATATTGCTTCCTCTCTTGGTATGACCTATTATTTTTTGAAGCAAATAAATATTATTTTGCTTGTTGTCAAACACAAGTCTACATATAAATAAATCTCAATTGAATATAGGGTGTCTATTGAGATATAAATTTGTGACATGTTCCTTTCTTAGGATGTTATTTATGTTGAACTTCTAAATACTTCAATCATTTGCACAAAATAATATATTATTCTTATTATCGATATAAACATTTGAGTAATCAACTCAACTCTTTAGTGACATGTTGTATGATCTCTCAAGTTTTGGGACTTGGAACTTGAAATCAACCTCCATAAGAAGTGTGGGTTTTGTTTCTATTAATTGTTCCTAAAATTGAAACTAATCCTAATTTTTTTTAATTTTAACTTAAGAAAATAAGTTAGAGTTTTGAACTAACAATTTTAAATAGACATGATCATGCACCAAAATAAGATTATAGAACTTTTGTATCAATTCAAAACAAAAATAAAGATTTAAAAAATTCAAATATATATGTTTTATACATATCTTAATGTTTTTATTTGTACTAGAATGAAGAGAAATTACAAGAAAAATAGTGTTTCATAAGATAATTTTCAATTTTGATCAACAATTCACAATACAAAAAGTATGATGAAGACAAAAATTTAGGTTTTTATTCCTGAAAAATGCTATATAATAATTCATACAATTTTTTCTATAGTTTTGTTCACTTCAAAAGTAGAGATATTTTTTAGTGCATAACTTATTATTTACATATATTAGAGATTAGAGCTTGTGACCTCATGCTTTATGATGGGAAGCTCTCACCAATCAAGCTAATACCCTAGCCTAAATATGGGGCAATTAAATAAGGATGGACTTAATAGATTTATTGGTGGGAGTGGGAGATTTTATGGTGAGGACATCTATGATACATAATTAAATGTAATTCATACACTTTTATTGGATCTTTTATGTAAACTAAAATTGATAAGGAGTAGCTTGATAGATTTATAGGTGCGCAGGAGGGATTTTCTTGTGAGAGGTTTTATGAGACATCATTAAATATACTTTATACACTTTCACATAATTCACAAGCTTTTTTTTATAAGCACCTTTAAAGATAAACTAGATTTGATGCAAGGACTTGTACTTTGAGAAAATTCACAAAAAAAGACCACCTATAAGATTAAACTCACACTAACAATTTTGCTAACAAAAATTTCAATTTTTTATATAGTCAATTAAAATTACATTATCTTACTCTACATCTTGTTCTTTTAACATATAGGGATATGCTAGAAAACATTTATTCAATGCACCATCACTATGAAGCTAGATATATAGGTTTGAAAACTAAAAATTGATAATTAATATTGACAGTTTTTTTATTGATGTAGACATTGAATTAATATTTATATCAAAATTAAAATTTACATTGAATTTAATACTAATATTAATTTATACATAACGAGAGATTTTTGTATTTATTCAATTGATAAAATTTGATATAAAAATGAACTTATATTAATAACTTAAATTATCAAGTCAATTGAATTAGTATCAAAGAAAATTTCAATATATGAATACAAAAAATACGCTATTGAAATCTATTAATAATTAAGATTCAAGTAAATTATGGTGTTAGTTAAAGTAAATTATGGTGTTAGTTATACTTTCTACAATAGTTTTTTTTTTTTTTTGGCAAAAATTTATATTTATATTAATAATCACTGGTTCAAAGGGCTCCTAGAGAAAGAACCAGTAAAGAAAACTCCATTCGTTACCCATATATACTTTCTACAATAGTTATGTATTATAAATAAGTGGTATTTATTGTATGTAATACTCATTTATTAGCATAATAGGGAATTAAATCATAAACCATTGTTGTTCTTCTAAAAAAGAAGATATATGATTTTGTAGAAACATGTGTACAATCTTTTTGACAATTTTTGCCCAGATATATTTGTCAAAGTGGATCCATTATTTTGCACTTACCTAGTTCAATGTTCAAGATTGATATTGCTTGCTATAGGAAGGTGAGAAGGTGCTAGTTAAATTTACACTCATGGTTGGACAAAAAGGAGGGTGATGCAATCATGTAAAGAATGGATTAATAATTATCTTGGGCATCAACTTTATGTTTGAATGTTGTCTTTATTGATTTTTCTAACTATCAATGTCACACTTAAATCTTTGACCACACAACTAAGCTTTTCTATGAAGGGAAACAAAGAAATTTATAATAGTTTAAAATTACTTCAAAGACTTAGATATATCAAATCCTCAAATCTATATCTGATCCATGCTTGTGAATACCAAATTAATTGATCTTTTAAATTATAGATATGATCTGCAATAATAGACATATAAACTTACATCGTCCATCTAAACATCATTTTATTTCTTATATCAAACTACAAATTATTTTAAAATATTTATCACAATATATCTATACAATTATTACAATATTTGTTTAAAAAATTAGCTAAGCATTTATTTTTCTAGAATTATTGTGGACAACTTTTTATAATCTAAAACAAATAAGATTTAGCAAATTAATTTTACTACAAAGTGTTTTGATTAGATTAACAGATAATACCCATTGAAAAGTCACTGTAAAGGCGAACAACACCAATCTCACTTGGAGCGAGATTAAACAAATAAAAAAATAGTCATCATTTCTTTTTCTTTTCTCTTTCTTTTTTTAAATGGAGGTCATTCCATCCACAAAGTCATTTTAGCTAGGGATATGCCAGCATGAGCCTTAAGTCAAACCTCTTCATCTAAGAGTCAAGGATTGAGAATTAGTGAATTAGTGTAGGACATAGTGTTGACCTGATCCCTTGTGATTTTTGAATTTTTGATTTCCATTAAGAAAAAGTGAGAACAAAATGGGTTCAATACATTATTGTAGACGTCTTCACCCAAAATGATTGCTACGTATGAATCTAATAACCACTACTCATGAAACATAGATCAATAAATTTGACTCAAATCCTAAACATAAATTTATAAACATAAAATTCAATTGAAAACAAACCAATAAATAGCCGAAATCATTTCTGCAAATTGAAAGGAAAAACATTTGAATTGATAATGATAATAACTTTAGCTACACTCATGTAATCCGACAGATCGATTCATAGCTAGAATGACTGCTATTATGAGATCTACAGTATAATAAACTCTATAAATCCATAGATTACATAATCTATGAATGAAAAAGATGGGATCGAATTAAATGCAATAATATTAGAAATGTAGCATATTATGTTCTAGGGTGTCAAGCCATCAAGGGAAAAAGACATCATAGTTGGCGCAGGCGCAGTCTCCATCACAATTCTCCTGCTTCGTGTTCTGTGAGCCTCACACAGGTGAGGTAAATATATTCCTGCCATTGTACTCTTGTTACCATGTGTTTGAATAAAATCATATATATTTTTAGAGGGAATGAATAAAGAATAATGGGGCACTTACCTTCTCCTGCAGCCAGATTGAGGTACAGATCAACAATATTAGGGCAACTGGTTTGGCACTTGTCTGAGCACAAATTAGAGGTGAAATGAGAATATTCAAAAAGACCGTCAGTTGACATGCCAACGCTCAGTCTCTGCAACCCACAGCTATTCAGGCAATCCTCACTCTCAATCCATTCAGTCATCTCCTCCGTAAATATGCCCGATGACTGGAATATAATTGCATATGTTCTACTCATTAGTCACTAAAATTATACTATCATAAACAAGGAAAAAGAGAAAAAGATCCTGAGTATTGTAAGAGAATGTATTGCCTGGCATTGGTATTCTACTGATGCTTCATGAGTAGGGGTAACTGGGGAGTATTTCTTCTCGAGCACACATCGAGCTCCCGCTGATGAGACAGAAAAAGCACACAGCTCTGCTGGCAGTTTCTCACATTCCACACCTCCTTCAACTGCACATTCTCAAATCAACATCATAATCTTAATAAGGAGTCTACCAATAATCTTTCCATTGTTCTATCTCATTTTAAATATAGTTCACAGAATGTGACCTAAAACATCTAATACATTAGAAAAACGATTACAATTATCAATATAAACTGTAAAAATCTGATACCCAAATGCAATGCAATCAAATCATGTAATCTCACAACGAAAACAATGCACAAGGAAACATACATACCCAACACAAGAACGCTTAGCATGCCAAAAAGTGCTAAAATATTGGCAACTGCAACTGCCTTTCCAGAAGCCATTTTTATCCACAATCTGCTAACCTTTTTTTGGACTGAAGAAACAAGAAAATGTGAGATTGGTTAATGTGAGAAATAAACTAAAGCTACGCATATTTATGCACATTTTCTTGGGGGGAGACTTTACCAAAATTTATGGGATAGATCTACTGTACTAACAGTCTATTCAACTTTTTTTTAAAGTCTCCCTTAATTTTTTCCATCTAGTTTCGGTGCGGTGAAAGTGTAAGGTCCTTTTCAAACATGAAACATTAGATACCCACATCTCTATCAAAGGATTGCAGGTGGCGGGAATGTTTATTCCATTTCTCCGTAATTTGCGTAGTGATTGAGAAGAACTGACCTGTCTAGAGGCTTGAATGTTTTTTTAGCCGCATCACTGAATTATAGCAATAACACCCGCCGTCATTACTAGTTCACTTTTTTTGCTATTTGATTATCATCATTGCTAGCTACATATATAAATATTTGGCGAGTTGATCAGAGAGGAAAACATTTGTCCTCCTCTCGTCCGTTGAGAGTGCATGATCACTCTCAGTGATGCAAATTATGTCTTTGGTTTTGACTACGGATTGGTTATTTATTACATTAAACTTTTGACATCGGAATTTATATTCCTCGTTAACATAGCCTTGGATATTGACATTCCATTTTCATATCTCTATCTCATTATTATAACTATCCGAAATTCTAGGATATTAATGTATTTCTGGACTTTTCAAAAGTTTAAGTCGTTCTTTCATGAAAGAGGTTTGTAAATATCGTTTGATTTTGTATTAAAAAATAATAATTAATTTTTAATAATTAATGTTAGTAGTAGTTAGTTATTTTGTAGTATTAATGAAATCTATTAATGTTAATAAAAGTATTAATGAGATCAATATTAGCATCACAACTTAGAATTCTACCTTAGATGTTCCTTGAGAGATTTGACCTTGGGTTTCTATAATGAAAACCTAATTTTTTAACCAATTGGATCCAACTCCTTAGAATTTCTTAAATAATTTGTTTTACTAATTCATAGTAAATATAAATCAAAGTACTGAATTTCTAATTGTAAAAAAATATTAAATATTAATATTAAGAACTAAATGAAAGGAATTTAAGTATTTATTTTGTAGATAAAAGAAAAAACTTGATATAGTGTATATTCCACACATTTAGAAATAGGAAAATAGATGGTACTACTATTCTTGCTATGTTATATTTCATATCGAATAGAGAATAACTACAAGTCAATTTTCTAGATATGGGTTAGTTCTGCACCATATGGATTTGACCTTTGATACATGGTTTTTAAGTAAAGGGTTATGAAAACTTCTAAGCTATTTGTTTTGCTAGATCTATATTCCATGTTTGCTATCATGGACAAGTGGATTTAAAGCTAAGGGAGATCATGAAATTGCAAGGATTATGTTTTCCTAGGCTAACCCTCTTGATTGGATCAATTTTATGACAATGGTATGCATGTTAGAAGAAAATAGGTAAGCATGTAACAAATTTAGATTATGATCCTTTTGATGCTCTAACTTCAAGTCTTGCAATTGATTTATCTCAAGTTTTCATTCAATGATAACTCAATACTCAAATGAATGTGTTTGAGTTCCATATGATATATTAAATCATTGCCAAAGTGTGTACTAAGATGGCTCCTAGTGATTGAGAAAAGAGTGGGTGTTGGTCACATAACTTTTAAAATTTTACTTTTGCGTTAGATTTGTGTAATGCAAGGTCACTTTTAAATTGCCATGAAAATGTTGATAAGTGATACAAATAAATGGAAACACATGGATATGTGATAGAGATAAGGTAAACTATATGAACATATAATAATTAGTGAAATTATGGGGAGCAAGAGCCAATAAAGGAGGAAAAATTAACAAAAAAAGTGTGTTGTATATGTTGCTATTTAAATTTTTTATCCTAACAATTTCATGCTTTATTTGGAACTTGATTTAGTGTCCATTATTGTAGTTCACTTTAAGAGAAGTCACACTCTATGTTATCCTAAAACTTTATCGATGATAATACAACCCAAAATTTGTAAAACATGAAATTCGAGACAAGGTCCTATGTTTAGGGTTCCAAAACCTATTTATCCCTTTTAGAGGCCCATTTTTGGATGGACTCAGGCACCCATTGCATTGGTCCCATAAAAATGGGCTGAAATATGAAGTGTTATAGGTGCTAGTTTTCTTCTTTGGTGATACAATCTCAATCATGAAATTTATTTGTTGTTTGTTAGCTTACACCTAAAATAATTTTTTTTATCTATATACAAAGAGATATTTTAACCAAATTGTAATAATTATAAAGATTATATAAAGAATCAACTATCAAAATATAGAGAAACAAACTACAAGCACTTTGTGTCTACACTCTTGTTACCACACAGATACACTCAAGTATTCTTTCATGCATCTCTCATTTATTTTCATTGTCATGCCACACACTAACCTTTTCTAGAGAACTTTAAGGGAACAATATATCAAGCCTTTAGGTGGATCTCCTTGAGAAGGTTTTATACCTAAAGAAAGATTGTAAGTCTAGAATTTTGCATATTATTAGGCCTTTATCCTTGAGGGGACACACTCCCTTTCATCATTTATATTATGTAAATGTAACACCATCAAAACATTTTCCTTAGAAAAAGACTCTATACAACACAACCTTTTTCCAATTTTTATGCGTGCAAGTACAAATACAACTCTAGGAAAATGTAGATTAAGGAAACAATGAAATACACTCTTAGATTTCAAACATGTGTGAAAATCCTAAGGTACATTCATCCATCATCCCTAGCTTACCAATTTAGCCTAAACTTGTAGGAGACATGTATGAAAATTCTATTGAACCTATTTTTGATTGTACCCTAAATATTTATAGTCATTGAACACAAGAAGGTCCAATAAATTGGTTCTGCACAATCAAATTAAAATTCCAATCATAAGTTCCTTTATGTATCTCTATTCTAGATTTTTTATATGTTCTTATAATTTCTTCCTGTATCCATTACATTCTACCAAACTTAGTCATTTATTCATTTTTAGCACGCGCGCGCACACACACACACACACACACAAACTCAAGAACAACAAGAACAACAAGAACAACAAGAACGAGTACAAGAACAAGAACAAGAACAACAACAACCACCACCACCTTAATATTTTTTAGTGAATGAATATAATCGAAGTGCCCAAACCTTCCTTAAAAAAAATATTTAGGCCTATTCATTCTGATATCATAAAGGATTGATATTGTTCTAGGATGCATAAATCAACATAGGGATCTCATTTTCTTCTTTTCATCTACATAACCATATTAGTAAATTATCTCAAACTAAAAATATATTATAATTTCACTATTGCCCATTGTTTATAATTTAGGATGCATGTGAATCCTAAAATAACATATGTTTCAAAGTATATGAGTACTCATAAACATGCATGTAAAGTAAAAATTCAAACATTAAAAAGATATTATGTTCCATTAGCTCTGTAAATTACAACTCTACAGATCCTAAAGAATAACACAAAAAACTCATCTCAGTGAAGGTCACTTTAGGCTAATGATATGGTATTGTGATTAAACAATGGATATAAATAGGCCGACACATATGAGAGGGAAAATATCTTGTTCTTTAGGTATTTTAAAACCAACTAGATATTTCTTGAGATGAAATGTAAAATAAGTATTTAGATGAATAATAATGCACAACTACCCATGATGATTAACCATGCCCTATCTCATTCAAAGAATCCCATGACTAACATGAGTAGTTGTGGATGCAAGAACACCAACATAAGGTTTGATTTAGAAAAGCCCCTATACAAAAAGCCTATTCTTCTCCATTTTTATGTGTGTAGCTTCAGATAAAACTACAAGGAAGTTAAAGATTAGTAGAGAAGATAGTGATAAAAAGTACCAAATTTTGAATTCACAAAAACACTTGGATTAGGGTGCTTAGCACCGATGTTTGATTCTTTTTGGATAGATATATAGGAGATAGACCTACAAAATCTCTTGACTACAAAATTATTTTTAATCTCCAATGCTACTAGGCTTAAATGATACTTTGTCATTTTACCACACACAATGCTCATAAAAATTAAAGTCAATAAATTAGTTCTATATAAATGGTATTGACTGGATGGTTTTATTAATAAGGGTTTAGGTTCCTTCTATCTAATGTAACCTAACCTTTTATGCCTTAGTTTACAAGAAATAGTATTAGTAGCTACATTCATAGAGTTATAGAAAGTAGACAATTCTAGCCTAAATAGGGTGACACATCAAATGCCCCTCTCCAACAATTACTTATCTCTACCCAACAAAAAACCACTCTTCTCAAAAGTAAATGGTCCCATACATCACATTGATGCTCAATATTAACTTCTCCATAGATATTCGTAGCACATATAATACATCTTTAAACACATTCTTTGTATACATTTTGCTTTGTTTGTATATAAGGTATAAACAAGAGTTTTGATCATTGTCCATTTATCATAAAAATATAGAATGAAATGATTAGATTATAAATGGAGAGGGTGAAATATTTCAATATTGTAATGAAATAATTTTATGATTTATCAAGTCACATACTATAAATGTTTATGTTTATCTTGTGTACGATTAATGCTTGGATGTTTGGAATAAATTAACATGGGTGGGTCTAGAACTAGTTACTAAAGGAAAAAGGCATTGAATTTAAATTGGTTTGAATATTGTAGATTAGAGATTTTGTAATTACACCTATCATATTGTCCAAATCATCATTTATTACATTTAATCATATAAATGATGTGATGTCCACTAAAACTTTAATCATGACCTAAGATTTTACCTATCACATTATATGCTTCCTGCTAAGGACCATTGTTGGTCCTCAAAATCATATATTATGTACAATTATAGAAATAACCCAAAGTTTTAAAATTCAAACTTTAGGATTGCCCTTAACCTTATAACTTGACTATTATGTGAACTCGATGCTCAAACTTTACTATTTAAAAAGTTTGACATTATTTGAAGGAAATTTATATTTTTTGTTCGCACTTTCAAATCTTTTTATTGGAAGTATCATTTCATTACAAACATAAGATCTTGTTCATTTCACTATGGTAAACTAAATAGGGAAAAGAACAAGAGGAGAAAAAAACAGGAGAAAAAAACAATTATGTGAATAAATTATTGTAGATGTCTTCAACCTTCGCCCATTTAATTGGTTGTGATAAAATACAAGTATTAGATTGCTGCGTGTGAAATCAATAACTAAATGAGTGGATTGTGGGGAAGTCATGCAGTGGATGTATTCATTGTCTACGGGCATTTATTCGAGAGCGAATTTGATTGAAAGCAAACTAGTACGAAACAGAAATCATGTTTGCCAATTGTAATGAAATAGTTTTTAATTAGTGACGAGATCTACAATATGAAAATTGTAAACCTATACATTACTTAATCTATGAAGGAAAAATGAAAAAGGATGAGTGTAGATTGAATAGAATATTATTGGCAACGTAATATATATGTTCTGTATTAACGGCAAATGCTCCAGCAAGGGAAAAACTCTTCAGTCAGCCTGTGTACGTTTTTCACTGCCGGCAGCAAATTATTTCATAATACTCACATACTAACTCCGTTCCTCTTTGAGTGGAATGATGTGTAAGAATGCATGATCACGCCCACTAATGCCAATTGTGCCGTTTTTTGTTTTGATTATGGAATTTTTTAGTTGCATCAAATTTTTGACATCAAAATTTGATTTGTTTTTATTAAGGTAAACAGATTTTTAAAGGGTTCTGAATCTTGTATAATACAAATACCAATGAACATGAAGAAGAGCTAAAAACATCAATGAACATGAAGAGGAGAAAAAAAACACAACAAAAAACTGAATTTAGTCTGATAGATGTGATAATTGACCTTGCATCTTGTAATTACAATATTAGTAGCATTTTTATATTCAAACTAGGGACCTTGTAGAGAGATAATCAGATTAGTCATTTGGTTGTGTTACTAAGTTTTGTTTGACTTCCCTTCAAAATATTTGGTTTTTTAATGAGTAATGGTTCTATTATGTTTTATAAAACAAAGAGGAAAGGATATGGTAAATATAAAAGATATATTTTTTATTGAATTAGTAGAAATAATAAATTAATATTGGATTCACTTTTATTTGTATTTTCCTTTTTTCCTTTCTATTGTTATTTTGGTCTTTCTTAAACTTTTCAACTAGCTTCACATTTCAATAATTCTTATCATCTGCATTCTCTATCTCACAAGATTTAAAATAATTAAAGGATTTCTCATAACTAACCTTGCGATCCTCCTCTTTATCATTTTAGGAACACAAGTCACAACCATTTTTCCACATTCACACGTCCTCTTTTATAAATTTAGTAAACTCACTTTCACTCCAATCCTCTTCCTAACAAGGTTTTTACAACATGCTTCCTCTACCCCCTCTATCTCAGTGGAAGAAATCTACGTGCCTGTAACCAGCTTTAACTTTTGTTGGTAGATAGCCATCACACTGTTACTATTCTCTATAGTTACAAGACCCATGTAAATAGTCACAACACACAATCACCTATCCTCTACCCAATAAAAACCATAGAAGAGACACCCCTTCACTTCCTCTACCCAATTCCACTATGGAAGATATGATTCTAGCACCTTATATGAATCTTTTATTATTGTTAGAGGGTAGTCCACATACACTCATCTCTTTAACTCTCTCATACACCTAACCACATCCCTAAAAAATTCTTTTGTAGTCCTCATCTCATGTACTGGCTTCACTCTCAATCCTTCACAACAAGAAACAAACTCTAAATCCATTTGGTACATTCATGAAGGGGAGTATTCTCATACTACCCCATCATGCAACCACTTTAATAATCAACTAAAATCACAAAAATCATCAAAATAATTAATTTTGATATGCTTCAAGAAATAATTTTCATTTACAAAATATAAAATTGCTCTTCCTCTTGGCCACATTCTTCCACCTTATATTTTCATCACCTTTACTCTAGCATCGATTCCTCCAACCTTTTTCATTTCTTAAACAATCATCTCTCTGGACTATCCAACACTACAACAAGGTCAATATCTCTACATCAATCAATAATAATCTAATGTCATTATTCATTTCTCTTGACTTTGACTCCTCTCTTTCTCTAATGGTGGAAATTACCTTTGTTGGATTTTAATTACAATATTATACTTGTTTTGGAAGTTAAAACATTCATAGATTAGCCATAAAATAAATAACAAACAACTTTCTTTTAATTTCCATCTACCATATGTTATCATTAGAATGGCTTTAATGAGATTTGTTGGACCTTTCACAACAAGTACAACTTTTATTGTTGCAAATTAATGTTAACTTGTAGTTCTATATTACTCCTTATGAACTAAATAATCCACATGTTAATATCTTCAAACATTCATAGGAAACCCATCTTTCAACTAGGTTGAGGTTTTGAGCTTCATCAAAGCTCCACATTCCATCCCTATCAAAAGTTTGTGGGACCCTTGAAATTTCAAAGTATTGTCTTTGTTGGTAATAGGACTTGTAGAACAATAATATTTTGGTAAAACCGCCTTGGTCACAAACTTATTGGGTATTTTCACCTTTTAGTGAACTAGAGAGTTCATGAACTTGGAAAGTTGACAAAAACCTTGAATAGAGCTATGTTTTGATGAATTAAAGGTTGGTCAAAATTTAATTTTAGTAAAGTAAGAGGTTTATAATTTTTTTTAAAAAAAGTTAAAATAGGCAAAGCTAGTGTCTTAGTGAAAATGCTCTTTAGTGAACTTAATTTTTGATAAATCAAGATGTTAATAAACCAAGTGTTTCAAAAAAAATAATAGGTTGGTAACTAATTGTGTTTTAATGAATCCACATTTCATAAAACTTGAGATCCTCATATCCAATTTATTGACCCTCGAAGCTTGTGAACTTGAAAATGTTTGAAATCTAAGCATTTGAGTTTTCTAAAGATTTCAAACTTATTTATCACTCATTTATTTTTAAGTTGAAAAAATTATCCTAGAAAGAAAAATGATAAAAGTATCTAAAAAACAAACCCAAATCATGACAGAATAAAATTACAAGGAAAACTAAAGTTACAATTTTTTGGTTGATGCTTATTGCTCACACACCTAGACGTTCCTACATTAAAATATTTTAGCATTAATTTATTTTATACAACATGCACATATTATTTGTGATAGTTTAACAATATTAATAACATACATTATGATAATTTGGGCCAAAAAACTAATGTAGGAAAAAATGTAAAATAAGGAATAAGAGAAAAGATTTCAACTACAAAAGAGTACATAATACTAGAGTTTTTTGATTGATTCATTATCTTTTTTTGTCTAATCCTATCCCTTTAATTTATTCACATAAATTGTAATCTAAATTTGTAGGCATGTGAAAAATATAATTCATCTCTTAATTTACCTTTTTCTCTCACATCTCCAAACATATCTAAATCTAACACATCTTGTAATGTATTACCAAAAGTTAATATCTTCTACCTACCACTCAATCTAGTTCCTCCATTTCCTTTACCCTCTTAATCTCATTAACTCTCAGTATCCTTCATATTATCCTTACCCACTCTCTAATTCTAGTCATCATTCTATCACCTCTTAATCTCTACCGTTGATTTTCACATGAGGACTTCTGTAAAATAATATTTTCTCCTCTAATTTGGATCCTAACACCTACTTCTATTGTGATCTTGCATACTTCCAATATTTAATAAGCCTTTGTTATCTTAATCATCTTTCTATCTCCACTATCATCTTCATACTTTTATTATCTTGCATAAATCAACCACACTCTATTCCTTTATATGTATTCTTTTTCATGTGCTTCAAAACTAAGAACAAACCATTTCAGTACAAGATTTTAAAGGATATGAAAATAATGGAATCAATCATTTCTTGAATTCATATGGGTGGGTATATGTTTGTTTAATTTTATTTTTATCCATTCATGAAGAAGTGTTTCATTCATACAATGTTGATTAGTTTTGTGATTGGTTTTAGTTTCTATTTGACTTTTTGATTTTTATGATTGTTTTTGGATTTTAAGTTTTATGATTTTTTTGAATTTTTTAATTAAATATGAAACACACAAGATAAAATGAAAGAAACAAAAAAGTAAAGAGAAATAATACACTTCAACAAAAAAAAAAAGAAGTTCATTTAGGGATGCACTCATATCAGGGTAGCCCCTAGTAATATTTCCTAATAAAATACTAATCAAAAGAACTCCCTTCAAGCCAAATTAGAAGAGATTGATTAGGTTTCAATATGGGTAAAGGTTGCACCACATGAGAAAACCCATCAAGAAAGAATCAACAAAAAGCAATTATGACTCACAAAGATCAATTAACTCAAAATGGAGAAATCCCCAATAGGGTAATAATATAGAAATTACAAGATTTAGTTATAGGACAAGGCTTTACTAGGACGGGAGATGGGATCTAGGGAAGAGATACCACATATTGTATTTATCTACTTTTTACTGAAAGAATAGATAGAGGACCTTCATGCCTATGCCCTAATAGGTAAATCATAGAATCTCTCACCTTCTAATGAAGATTTAGCATGATGAGATAATGGATTTTGGGATGGTATTACATTGAAGTATTTAACATAGACAATGGGCTAGGGTTTTTCATTGCAATCTTAATGGGGAATCTTAAAAGGGACGCAATACATAGATGTAAATAATGGTTCATGGGCTAAAAGCATGATAGCTTATTGCACTTTAGGCTAAGTGATAGAACTCGATCGGGTACCACTCAGAAAAGTGGGACTTGACTGAATCCATGTAGGCACCATTTGGCACCTAGTGGCACCTACGTTGAATGTAGTTTTTGGCCGAGTGGGATGTGACCGAGTCCCACTTGACAAAATCATACTAGGTATTACAAATACCCCAAAACACCCTTTAAGACCTCATTGGTTCAGGCAGATCTTGATTCCTAGACCTCAGCCGAGTAGGATTCAATTGAATCCCACTTAGTCGAGTCATAATCGATCGAACCATTCGATGTGGCATGCATGTGGCAGCTAAACCCCCAAAATCTATAGAATTATATAAGTTTCAAATTTTGCAACTTCTTTCTCTATGAAAAATAAATTGAAAAAAAAACTAAAAATACCCCTTTGTAGAGCTCAAAATCAGGATTTGAGACATATAAATTTTATAGTATTTCAATTAAAAATTTGATCAAATTTACTAAATACTACAAGTAGGTATATTAAGTTTCGAAGAAGACATTGATTCGAAAAATTAAAAAAAATAGTAAATCAAATCAAAAAAATTTAAAAATTATTTACAACACTATAGGAGAGAGTCCTCTTCAAGAAATATAATTTGTTTTTTTGTTTGGTGTAGTTTTGATAGGGAAAAAATGTGGGAGACAAAAACTATTGATTTCAGGTAAGTTTGACTTTGAATAGTTATAATAGATAAAATATACATCGAAAACAAATATTTCTTTTTTTATGCACTAGATATACATGTCATCTAAAACATATTATGAAATCGGAGAAAAAAACATTTTTTACTTATAGTTTTTTGGCAGGAAGTAGACCCCCCAATTTGTAGTATTTTTTAGCAAATGAAAAATAGACTTTAAAAATTAAAAAAAATATATCAATTATTAATAATTTTTTTTCTAAAAAAAATATAGGCATAAACTTCATCTAGTTTTACACATTTCATTGGTTTACATCATCTTCAAATTCTCAACAAAAATATCACTTTTATGCCCTCGAAGTTGAATAGTTTTGGTGTTGTTAGCCTTTTCCTTTAAAATAAAATATGCATCTTATTGTGCTTTTACCCCAAGAATGGATCTGGTTTCTTCACCTAGGTATCTAGTCCCCTAACTTTGACACAAGATCTAATTCCCATCCAAACTATCTTCCTTTTTGGGTGTCTTTTCCTGCAATGCCTCTAGAATTTAGGGACATTGATCTAATGGAAATAGTGGGAAATAAACTGGGTATCTTTTTAAAACATAATCTAATGCCTTTTGATGACTGTAAAACACAAGTCCAAATTGACTTCCTCAAATATGTAAAGAAACCATGGCGGGATCATGTTGAGTTTGTATCTAAGTTTGAATGTGTTAAATAAATAGTCAAAAAAGAAACAATAGAGAGAGTAGAATCTCTACAAGGAAAAATATGACATTTCACCTTAGACTGCTATAATGGGGATGAGGATTAAATCCAAGTCCATAAAGATCATTCCTTCTTTTCCCACAAGTGTTCTTTGAATGTTACTTCGGGTAAAATACCGAGTGATCTGGGACAACTAGAATCCCAAGAGTTAAAAATCCCTCTAATAGACACTCAAGTAGGAGAGGATAAGAATCTTTTTATAACTAGGAAAAATTTAGGGGAGTGTGTTAGGAAAGATATGTTGGAAATCTATTAGGGAAAGTGTGATACTGAGAGGGTGGGGGGGTGAATTAGATATCAACCAATTTATACATTTTGACATAAACAAACTTGCATAGCCTAAGCATCAAACTTAACACTGTAACAAATCTAATATCCTAATCACCATCCATGAAAATAAACATAAAACAATGATTTTGGTTACCTAGAAACCCTTGAAAGGTAAAAATGGGGTGGGGATGACACCCACAAATCTTCACTATTGTAGTATTAAAGTTTTCCTGTTAGGGCTACAAGTTTGATCATAAAAGATGATCTACCATGTGAGGGTTCTGCCCTGTTAAGAGCTTTGAGACTTATACAATCTACCTTGCAAAAGGATTTAAAAATTACAACTAAGTAAGCACTCGATTAAGAGATTAACTAAGGTTTATTAAAACCACTCTGTTAAGAGATTTACTTTGATTCACATGTTAGAATGTCTCAGTACTTGATCCTTCAGTTTGCACTGTGATGCTGATTATAGATCTTCTCCTTACACTATAGATTTGATCTCCTCTATCAAATATGTTTCTGTTCTGTCCTTTACTGCTCTGATCGGTCACTGAACTATGTTTCTGCTAGTCAAAACACTTTTCTATTCTGCAAGTATGAGATCTCCTTCATACTCATGCTCCTCCTATCATAATATCATTTTAGGGTTCAGATCTCATCTTATATTAACAATTTATCATCTCCATTATTTGAGATCTACGATTTGGATTATGTACTTTTGCTGCTTAACCTTTCCCTAATTCTGATTGGTTCCATGAATTACATAGGGATTACAATTTTAAAACATAATCACCTTCGTGATTTCCTCAAAAAATAAAAAATGTAATATATATGTCAGCCAAAATGGTTTACCTAAGTGTTTGTGCCATAACAAACACACATGTTAAATATGGATTTCTTGACATTTGATATCTCTGGCTCTCGACACTTACTGTTCTTCATACCCTGTTGCTTGGCACTAACATCTTTACATAACTTGACATAAATTGACTTAGTTAACATTGAAGTACTCAGTGACCACTTTCTTACTCGGTAGTAACTACTTCTTGGTAAATGTAAAATACACATAATTTGGCCTATACATGATGACTCAGTCGTAGTGATGAGCGACCAACATTGTCTAGAAAATGACTAAGTGTAAGACACTAATAGACAACAAAAATTAGGGATCAACAATCTCCCCCTTTGATATTAGTGGCAAAAACACTTTGTCATGACATTTTCATTACATTTACAAGAGTACTTTGTACTAACAAAAATTTCTATAGAATACTACCCCTAAGACTTAACTAGGTCTTCAATTTTTTTTTACATATATACATAAAACTTCTTATTTGACATACAATCAAATATATATACATTTGAAAAACTAGTATTTTATACCATTTTTCCACTGTGTCTATATCTACTTTCTACTTTTTGATATCTAATATTTCATATTCATATCCATTGCATGTTATTTCCCCTTATGATTTTGTCATGTCATGTTATTTCACCCTTGTTTTTGACACTTGAAGTTCTTGGGGTGTGGGGGTCTTAAAATATTTATCTAGGAATGGTTGGTGAAGCTGCATGACCATACCTAATGTGTTGTCCCAATTGGACCTTACAGACTTCAAAGCTTGAGACTTCACTTCTTTCTCAGCAGCTAGCTCGACTAGGCTCTCAGAAATAGAAAGATGAGGATCTTTTTGAAATAACTCCTTTGCTGTGACTAAATCCCTTTACAAAGCCTCAAGATGAGGTGTTAATATTCTTTGGATAGAGAGTAGTCTAGCCCTTATTTTACCATCGTTAGCCACCAACTTGGCTAATCTACCTTGGGCATGTAATAATTTGGTAAAATGTATAGAGTTGGAACTTGCATCCATACTCAATGAGTGACCTATAGACTTTAGATCTAATTGTAGTTTGTCTATCAGATCTTGGTTGTCCTTTTTAAATTTTTCTACATCACATAATTTCTTGTACAAATAATGTACATTTTGTACAACTTCTAAATTTGTTACTAAGGTAGAGAGTTCTACCCGTTTCACTGCAATGTCTATAGAGACCTTATTGAGTACTTTGGTCTTGAACTTCCTTTCTGACCACTGCAACAACTTTTCATTGGCTTCACTGTTATTATCAATCACTTTCTTGATTATATGGACAAGTTGCTCTAGAATAGGTTCAGATTCATTTACATCACTCATGTCAAAAGCATCTTTGAAAATACCTTTTATCTCATGAAGTGGCTTCTTTTGCTGATGTTCCCTTCTCATTTCTTCCTATTTACTCTTCTTCTTCAATAGATCTTGCAAGATTTGCATTTGTTCGTAGGTCAAGTAATTAGTGTCCCACTTAGGAATCACTATAAGTTCTTCGAGTGTCACCTATGTAGCAGGAGATTTCTTCTTCTTCTTTTGTGACTTCTTCCTAGGTGTAGTTCCACTCGGCATCTATATAAGAGCTTTTATTTCCTCTTGTTCCTTAGGCTCTTGAATGTCCTGCTCTTTCTCTTTCTCCATCTTTTCCTTTTCCTTCTCCTCCACATGAGGACTTACTATTACCAATGCAGACTATTCTGCTTTCTCTTTTCTTATCTCCTTGTCAGATGTAGGCTTTGATGTGATTACCAACTTGTCCTGTTCCTTGGCATTAGCACTTAAGGAGACTAGCTAATCAACTATGACTATATGTGGGCTTGCTGGGGTATTCTCAAAAATTAATGTGCTCCCAATCTATGGATAATCTTGCACTTGTAATAGTACCAGATTGATGCTCGATAGAGATTGATCCTTGGCTGCCTCGAGTTGATACAATAGTTATCTCATCCTACTTCTTCCTCTCTTTAGCCTTCTTATCTCCTTCCTTTTGAACTTTTTTTTCACTAACATCCTCCTTATTGTCCAATTCTACTTCCCTAGATGTGCTTGCACTCTATTGTGTACTCTTATCAACTAAAAGACCAAAAAGTATCTTCCATAACCTTATAATTTTTTGTACAATATCTTCAACCTTTTGTTGAAGGATGAAGTATGCCCAGAGCTTGGGGAAAAATCTATTCCTATACTACTAAATATATGCAGGGGATAAGTCAGGCATGACTTGAGCAAGAGTGCTCTCCCTGATTTGCTTCTTCGTCATTAAGGCATATTCCCATTTCTAAGCTATCATATGGTATAATTAATTAGGAATCAAGTTTCCTAATTGAAGTTGTGTCATCTTGAATATACAGAGCATCTCAAGCATAGTTTGTTCTACTCTCTCCTTGTCCTCAATACTCAGTTTCTTAAATCTTATTTTCTTAAAGCCTGCTAGGCCAACAATGCTCTTATTGTTGTGGCATATTTCATCCACAGTTAGTGATTTCTTCTGTGATGGAACCTTCTTCTTTAATTCCTCATCACTATCAGTTTCCTCTTCATCCTTTTCAAAGATAAGCTTTCTTCTTGGTTTCTTCCTTATCTGGCTTGACATTGCCTTAGCCTAAACTAGTTTTCTTTTCCCTGATGCAAGGGTCTTCTTTTGTGGCTCGATAGCTATAATAGTGGAAGCTTCTCTAGTTCTCATCCTAAGTACTAGTGAGGAAATGAGCTTAGCTTTCTGTACTTGTTTCTTGGTAGTCTTAGCAACTATTGCCTTCTTTCCTTTCTTCACTACCAAATTCTCCTCTTCATCACTTTCTTCTGACTCACTAGAATTATCCTCTCCTAATCCCTAAGTCAATGTAAGAGGTGCATCTACCTCTTCATCTCCTAACATATTCTCTATGTTTTTCACTATCTTCTTTATTTTTCTCTCCATGGTAGTAGATTTTAATCCCATGGTTATCTTAGCCTTAGATTCCTCATATGTTCCAAAATGTGTGGCCTTTTTGTCAAATTCCTCAGCTAATAGGGGTATGATTGTTGTTGTTGTCTCATCTATATTTACCTCATAAGGTAATGTCATTAGCCATGATACCCTCAGTATGACTGCTTGTGCATATGTGAAATCTATATCAACTAGAAAACATATATCTTTGTAGTACTTATTCACTAATGATACATGGATTCTGCTTCTTTTCCTCATTTTATTCTTGAATTCAACAAAATAAATTTCCATGAAACTCAAAGTTTTCACCCATTTGACCAATAAATTTAGTAATATGTACTGTGACAAGTCTATTCTTATCCCATTCTACACCTCCAACAGTAGGAAAAATTTTCTGTATGTAGAAAAATAGACAGACAAGTAAAGAACCAAACTTACACATATAATTCTTTGCTTTCCAAATGGATGTAAGGTTCTCAACAAGCTATGTCAATTGGAGCTTGGAAAGGTCATATCTATGATCCTTATTTACTATCTTCCATGCTTGGTCCACTGCCATGCATCGGACATTGTCCAACTGACTAGACTGATAAAACTTATGAGCTATCACCCTCACTAAAAAGTCTATTTTAGGGTCTGTGATAGTTGAAATAGTCATTCCTCATTTTTTTCACACTGTTTGGGTGTTTTCTTGAATTTCCTCTTTACTCTGACATCTCATTGTCTTCTTTCCAATGAGTCTAGGGTATCCAGTCACTTGGTGAATCATTTCTTTGGTAATTTGGATTGGTCCATCCTCCAGCCAAATTTTCATGTCATGAACTCAACTCAGTACAATCTTAATCCATTCAAATTTGAAATTTTGTAGAAAATAAAGAGCATGCACTAACCCTCTCTCGGAAACCTTCTGGTGTTCTAGCTTCAACACCCTTTTGCTGCACAATTTATCATTTTGATTCCTTGAGCTTATAATCTCTAATTTCCTCAATCTTACACATGTGGCATGATCGAATGTCATGGATCATCAAAACCTTCTAAGGGATAGATGATAGGGCTCTAGTTAAATCTCCCATAATCACACTCTCTGGAACAACCTAGAACTTTTGTGGCTTGCATGCATCATTTCTTACCAGTTGAACATTAAAAATTTCCTTCCCTTGCTTCTTAACTACAACTGATGACAAAGATGCCATTTCTTCAAAATTAAGGGTTTAATTTATGAAATGAATAACTTGGTAAAATACCTTGCACAAGTAGTTCTCAGATATTTGCTGATGACATGCTGTGAAGATTTCTGCAAATCATGCCTAGCACTAATAGCTCTGGTTAATCACTCTTGAATCACTTTGAAAAGTTCTCAAATCACTGGTGAAATGAAAATAAATGGTAACTTCCCACTTTATAGACTTCAAACAGTCAGATTAGGGCCTCATTTATGATCTGTACACTTTCTAGGTGAGATACAACTGTCTCAGAAATCTTATGTCAACTTGGTTAATAGAAGCTTGGTTGATACAACCATTTGGTTACATCTCAATGTACATCACATCTTGGCTATCATAGGAGCTCAAAAAACACTAGTGACTCGGTCACTATAGGCTAAAATACTAATGCTCGACATCAAATATACAGTATAGCTCTTTACTCAAATATGTCCTAATGCATCTTAATCTATGTAGATATGGACCTTATCTTATCAAATGTTAGGAACTAATGTAAAATAAAACATTATAAGCTTTAGTTCCACACATACCTTCTTTTCTTAGTTCAAAGTATTGTGATTGCCTGATCCATCGGATTGGATGACCTCAGGTTCATTAAATCCACTATTTCTTGCTTCATCTTTCTTCTTCCATGTCTTGTTCATCTGATCTCTCATCTGCTCAGTAGTTTCTTCATTCTTTCTTTTTTCAATGCTCGGTATATGTGCTCTATAGTCTTTCTTCAAGTGACCAATATTTTTTCATTTATAGCACACCATGCTTCCATTCATCCAACTCTTGGATTTACCTCTGAAATGTGTCTTCAAACAATTTTCTCCAATGTGACTAGGTGAAATCACAATAGTGTGTTCCACTTTTTGGGACGAAGGAAATTGGTTTTCCAAAAATAATAATAATTTTAGTGCCTTCTCTCCAAGTACCCTCTTCACATGAAGGGAATGATTGGCTTCATGTGAAGTACCCTACGTGGGGTACTTCACACAAAGAGGGGTCTTCGCTTGAAGTACCCTGCGTGGGGTACTTCACACAAAGAGGGGTCTTCACGTGAACTACCCTGCGTGGGGTACTTCATGCAAAGAGGGGTCTTTGCATGAAGTACCCCATGCAAGGTACTTCACATGAAGCCACTTTTTCACCAAATTTTTTTATAAATTTTGGCTTTCCATTTCATTTTCACCATTTCTTGTTTGGGATTTTGTGGACCCGGGGCTTAGAGCGAACCAGTGACGTCCACTACGACAACAACACCTCCCAAGATTTTTTGACCTCTTCAGATTGTTAGTAGTATCAGGTACATACATTTTTCTCATTTTTTATCATAAATTATATGTTTTATATTTATTTTACTTAGTTATTTGTTTTAAATAATTTTTAGTTTTTAGAAATGTTAGAAAATCGTAGTTAAATTTTAGAATATGTTAGAAAATGATAGTAGAATGTTAGAATATGTAAGAAAATTGTAGTAGTGCTGTTAGAAAATCATAGTAGAACTGTTAGAAAATGTTAGAAAATATTAAAAAATCATAGTATAAATGTTAGAATATGTTAGCAAATGTTAGAAAATCGTAACTTAGTATACATTAGAAAATATTAGAAAACTGTAAATTAGTATACATTAAAAAATATTAGAAAATTGTAACTTAGTATACATTAGAAAATATTAGAAAATTGTAACTTCTAGTATACATCAGAAAATATTAGAAAAACGTAGTATAATGTTAGCAAATGTTATAAAATTGTAACTTAGTATGTTAGAAAATGATAGAAAATCATAGTAGTTTGTTAGCAAATGTTAGAAAATATTTACAAAACATTAGAAACCATAGTAGAAATGTTAGAAAACATTAATATATTATAGAAATTATTAATGATATTTGTTTTTAAATTGCTTTTAAATTTAGTAAATATTAGGAATCTCTCTCTCTCTCTCTCTCTCTCTCTCTCTCTCTCAATTATGTACATATGTTTTAGAGTTACATGTATAAATGTTAGTCATGTAGAGTTAGATGTTAAAATATTATCCTAGGAGGACCAAGCCTTAGTACATCCTAGTATCCTTTAAGACACTTAGAGGACCCAACTAGTACACCTTAGGACCCTTTAGGACCCCTATTGTGACATCCAAGGACTCTTTAGGACTATTAGTACACCCTAGGCTCTTTTAGGACCCCTATTGTGACAAAAATCTTTAAGAACCTTTATGATCCTTAAGACCTAAAATATGACTATTTAAGACCTAATAGGACCCCTTAAGACTTAATAAGACTGGACTTAAGACCTAATAAGACTAATATGAGCTATTAAAACTAATTAGTACATCCTAGGACCCTTAAGACCTAATAAGACCACTTACTTGACCTAATAGGACCTATATTAACCAATTAGTACATACAAGGACCCTTTAGGACTATTATTACACTCTAGGTTCCTTTAGGACCCCTATTGTGTCATAAAACTCTTTAAGAACCCTTAGGATCCTTAAGACCTAGAATATGACCACTTAAGACCTAATAGGAACCCTTAAGACCTAATTTAGGACTTTAATATAACCTCTTAAAACCAATTAGTACATCCTAGGACCCTTAAGACCTAATAAGACCACTTACTTGACCTAATAGGACCTATTAATACCAATTAGTACATCCAGGGAACCTTTAGTACTATTAGTACACTCTAGGTTCCTTTAGGACCCCTATTGTGACATAAAACTCTTTAAGAACCCTTAGGATCCTTAAGACCTAGAATATGACCACTTAAGACCTAATAGGAACCTTTAAGACTTAATAAGACTGGACTTAAGACCTATTAAAATCAATTAGTACATCCTAGGACCCTTAAGACCTAGAATATGACCACTTAAGACCTAATAGGACCCCTTAAGACCTAATTTAGGACTTTAATATAACCTATTAAAACCAATTAGTACTTTCTAAAAACCTTAAGACCTAATAAGACCATGTACTTGACCTAATAGGATCTATTAATACCAATTATTACATCTAGGGTCCCTTTAGGACTATTAGTACACTCTAGGTTCCTTTAGGATCCCGATTGTGACATAAAACTCTTTAAGAACTTTTAGGATCCTTAAGACCTAGAATATGACCACGTAAGACCTAATAAGACCCCTTAAGACCTAATTTAGGACTTTAATATAACTTATTAAAACCAATGAGTACATCCTAGGACCCTTAAGACCTAATAATACCACTTACTTGACCTAATAGGACCTATTAATACCAATTAGTACATCCAAGGACCCTTAATGACTATTAGTACACTCTAGGTTCCTTTAGGACCTCTATTGTGACATAAAACTCTTTAAGAACTCTTAGGATCCTTAAGACCTAGAATATGACTGCTTTTGACCTAACAGGACCCCTTAAGACCTAATTTAGGACTTTAATATAACCTATTAAATCCAATTAGTACATCCTAGGACCCTTAAGACCTAATAAGACCACTTACTTGACCTAATAGGACCTATTAATACCAATTAGTACATCTAAGGACCCTTTATGACTATTAGTACACTCTAGGTTCCTTTAGGACCCCTATTGTGACATAAAACTCTTTAAGAACCCTTAGGATCCTTAAGACCTAGAATATGACCACTTAAGACCCAATAGGACCCCTTAAGACTTATAAAGACTAGACTTAAGACCTAATAAGACTAATATGACCTATTAAAAACAATTATACATCCTAGGATCCTTAATATCTAATAAGACCACTTACTTGACCTAATAGGACCTATTAATACCAATTAGTACATTCAAGGACCATTTAGAACTATTAGTAGACTCTAGTATTGTAAATTTAAGTATAATTTTATATATTTAGATATTTGTTTCCATTTTACACGTAGTTATAACATGTAAACAAGTACTTAATTGTTAACACTTAGCTTTCACATGTTACATCTAGATGGCCACTCAAGATGCACCCGACACTCCTAATTTAGCGACTATTTTTTAGTGTGTTGAGATAGAGATGGCTCGACTTAGAGAGTCCATTCATACATCTCTGATAGATGAAATATACAGAGATACTTGTATCACTATATTGACCAGTTTGGAGGAGATGACTGCCAGATTGAGATCCCACTCTTCCTTCATGCCTTAGGTTGTTGATACTATTTTTTGAGAGTTGAGAGTCGAGGTCTCAGGTGATGTTTCCTTGGAGATAATTCAGAGTCATGTCCCTAAGGAAATCATCAAATGAGAGGTTTTCCCATTTTATGAGGGGAAGCCCAAGGTGAGGGCATATCAAGTTATGTGGTGTGTGATTCCTTAGATTGCATGCATGATATACCCTTGTTTTCTTGTAGCACATGCTCATTATCCTAATAACAACCAAATTCCTTTATATTTTGCACAATAGTTGTACACTAAGTTCCATTTGGGACTTAGGTTCAACTATTTAGATATTCTTAGATATTACAGTCAGGGGCATGGTAGAGTTGCAGACCATGATTAGTATCATAAGGATGATCAAGTTGTACATTCTCATAGACAGTTGGTTGGGAAGAGGACTTTGGCAGTGGCACTAATGATGGATGCTACTACAGATAGAGTGGTCCTTGCTTCTTAGAGGGGAGTAGTGGATAGGATAGGGAAGATTTATTTTATAGCCACCTCCATCACTTCAGATACAATGGGAAGATATATTTTGACTAGGCCAAGTCAAGCCAAATCATCTTTGAGGCTTCATCTAGTACTACTGCAGGTGTCAGTGATGAAGCATATAGAGTTGTAGGTCTTCCTACACCTAAAGAGATATGAGTGCTTTCTAGTCATCATAGTCATTTAGATGTGTCACTTTCATTTTTGGAAATTGTTCTACAATTGTTTGGATCAAGTAGATGATAAAGGATTTTGGAATTCAGATTGATTATCCTATTTTTATTCACTGTGATAACACTAGCACTATCAATATGTTGAAGAACCCTATGATGCATGCAAAGAAAAATCACATTAAGATCAAGTATCACTTTTTGAATACAGATACCAAAATACCTTGTAAATGAATTTCTATCAAATGTGACCAGAGCTGAGCCATCCTCTCTCCTAATTGTCTTTGATAAAGGGTCATATTTGTCAACCAAAGCAATGAGCAAGTCTACATCTATGAAAACATCGGTTACTATAAATCTGGCTAATTCAAAGGTCCAAGGGTTTGACATAGGCACTGGAATATCAACATTCTTATAAAAATACCTAAAGATGCACATCCTAGACACATCCCCAGTCTTTGCATCTCTATAATAAGATAGGTCATCAGCAAAGAGTTCATCACTAACCTTTTTATTCTGCGATGACCCAGGCAATAGAGTGAGAAACTTGTCTGAGAAGATTTCTTTCTATTTTTCTCTAGATCCCTTGCTCATGGAAGCTCCGGTAGTTGAAGGCTGACTCATTTTGATTACAATTGTGAGCTCCTTTGAAAATTCTAAAATTCACTGAACTACTCAATCACCAAAAGACTCACAAATTCTTGTAGTTTTCTAGCTTTGGCTCTCCAGAAGGCTTGGTAATTTTAGAATAAATGACAGTTAGTCATATTTATTTTAGAAAATTGAATACAAATGCCCTTTTGTGACTCCAAACTTTGTATGTCACTTCCACCATTACTCGGCATGCCCTGAACTTCAATTCACTAGCCGTAAGATGAGATAATGACAGGTAATCAAATTTGATTTTTAGGCAACCTGGTGACTGCACATCTAATCACAGTTGCTGAAAGGCTTGGAACTTTTTCATATTCTTCAAAGATTAAGCGACCAAAAGGAAAACTCTAAGTTGCTGGATGACTTCACCTTTTATGATTTCTTCTTGAGATTTAGCGACTACCATTAGATCTTAATCTAACAGTCCAGCTTAAGTCCTTTTACTTTTAACTACTTGCATTTAGAGACTCAACGACTATAGTTTCCTTGTAATCACTACAACATTCATTATTTATAAAATTTATCCCAAGATTTGGTGACACAGTGAGTCTCCTAATTGCTAGAACTTGTTGAATTTTCAAACTTCTTGTGGAGATTGCCTGACTTTACCCATCTAGAGACTTGGCGATGGAGATATCTCTTAATCACCAAAACTTTATTCAAATATTCATTTCTTCTTGCGACTTCATGGCAAACACATGATTTTAATTTGATGGTAGTCGCTGAATCTCTGGATCTTTATTCTAACTTTGACTTCTTTTTGAGATCTGGAGACTAAACATTTTTGGAGATCTGGTGATTGAAAGCAGAAAATCTCTGATTTATTACTTCTGGAGACTCAACAACTAAATTTTCCTTTCACAATTACTAAGAAATGATTATTTCTTTATTTCATTCTTTGACCAATCAGGAGAGGACACATCATCAAATTTGTCAAATATATTCATATCCTTTTTTCATTTTTTGATTTCAGCTAACACTTAACCCTTAGTCATATTGTGATCACATGACTAAGGTTACTTTCCAGTCACTTAATAATTTTTTTTACTTGAGTTTACTTTGGAGATTGGGTAACAAAGCACTTGTCATAGTCGTTGCAAATTTTCTTAACTCATGGTTCAATTGGGAGATAAGGCGACCACCACCTGATTACAACTATATCAACAACTCAGATTTAATCTTTGAAAACCTTCATCTTAACCCATCATCTTATGGTGATCACGTGATTAAAGATATCTCACAGTCTCATAATATTTCTCTTTACCCTAGTTAAATCCAGAGACTACACGAAACCTTTATTCACCAAGTCGCTAGATATCTTTCTTAACTTTGGTTAGACTGTGAGATATAACACTGACTGTTGATTCTTTCTCCATCTTACGGTTGTTGTCAAGTCACTAAAAGTATTATGACATAACCACTACATTGTGAGACTAGGAGATGACTGTGTCACCAAATCGCAGAAGGTTTATAACATAACCACCTGGTTTATGAGGATGCACGACTACCACAATCGCTGGGTCACTGGATAAAAAAATTAACCATCTGAGTGACTAGAGACCTCGTGACTAAAAAGAACATAATTGCCATCCTTAACTTGGAGACCTAGCGACTAAGTAGAAATCTCATAATCACTGAAGCTTTGGTCATTTCATCATTTTATTAAGAGATCACTTGGCTAAAAGCCTTTTGCATATGGAGATTTAGTGACTAAAGTTGCCTTCGAAATATTTACCAGTAGTAGTCGCTAGATCTCACAAAGATCACTTGGATACTTGGCGACTAAAATCATCCACTGAGTCTAATGAACAAAAGGAATATTCTCTAGACTTAAAGAGATTGTGTGACAAAGGCTTTTCTAAATTTCCAGACTTAAAGGAATATGCTATAAGCTTTCAGAGACTAAGCGACTAAGTGGTAAACATAAAGTGCACATGCCTTTAGACTTACTTAAGTGATTTGAAAAAGTAATGGAAAAATAGAACTCGATTAGGTTTCTATAGGGTTTTTGGACTTTTAGAAGCATTTTTGACCTAGTACCTAGGGTTTTTCAGCATTACGAACAATTTTAGCATCTAGAACAGGAAGATTGTAGGAAAATTAGCACAAGAACTAGGAAAATTGCCAAAGAATCAAGAAATAAAGTGCAACTTTCAAAACTCTGAAAATACTACCAAAACTATAGACAATAGAATTTATACATTTTTGTTTGTTTTCTTACTCCAATGTCCTCTATAGATATGACCAAATGTATTTAAGGTAAATTTTACTAACAATGCACACAACTAAGTTAACCATTTTCTTTTGTCTATTGTTTTCAACAAAATTACTACTACTAAAAACATCAAGAACACTTGCATTGAAAGAGAGAGTGTGTGTCTAATTAATTCCTTCCATCACTAATAACATTTTCATTCAAATGAAATCATTACCCCTTCACCCAAGGCCACTTCTTCCCTTCCCAAAGGGTGAGTAATGCCTTAAACTCCCATGAAAAACACTCCCAAACCAAAAGAAGAAATAATGATACAAAAACCAAACGCATCCCCAACCCAACACAACAATAACAAGATTCACATACAAGAACACTATACAAGATTTACATGTTCATCCAAAACAACAATACAAAAAGCTAAAATGCAAGAGCATTTCTCCATGGAAAGAATTTCACCAACCTTGGACCAAGAAAAAATGGAAAGAATGAAGTTGAGAAGAGCTCCTTGTCTTTTTTTCCTTTCTCCAACCCTAATTGTATCTAAATTTAGAGAGTGGGTGAACACCCACTAAGTCTCTCCAAACCCTCTAAAAAGACCTCCAAAGGTGTACTCAAGACCTAGCAATTAATGAGACATGCCTTCTAGTGCTTTGGTCTTCCCTCTTGTGAGTTTAGTGAGGAGTCATGTCTTGGACCTTTCCTGCAAAATGGTTAGAGCCACCATAGTAATAAAATTTTTCCTTAACATAAAAGTGAATCTTTTCAAAGATTATTTTAGGAGAGGAGAATTCATAGAAAATTTGGTTGTTGCATTCTTTCTAGACTCCCCAACAAAAGTGAGAAAGGATATAGGTGCAGAAAAGGTAGAAATACGAGTTAAAAATGGTGAAATCCCATTGAGAAAAGAGATCTTGGAAAGATAGGGGAAAACACCAGGAAAGGTCTAGGGAAAAGAGGAGGAGTTTCCAAATGTTACTTACAAAAGAGCAGTGGATAAACAAGTGATCCACCAATTGCACTTGGCACTTGTAGAGCACACATGTATTGGGGATCTGGAAACCTCTCTTGATGAGATTGTCAACTGTGAGGATGCGGTTCTGAAGCAGGAGCCAGAAGAAGACATTGATTTTTGGAGTAAGGCCAGGAACCCAGGCTTTTGTCCAAAGTGGTTTAGCTTCTTGAGATTGAGGAATCTGAGAGGAATAGGCTAAGGCCATAGTGAAGTTACCATCTGGAGAACCTTCCTAGATGAGCCATCCTAATTAGAGGAGAGAGAGACCGCATTGAGGGCTATCATCAGGGGAGCCAAGTTCAAAGAAACCTAGGAGAGGTCAACCTAGTTATCATCCAATATGTAGTTTCTAGCTTGGGAGCTAAAGGTTTGGGTACATACTTCCCTCTAGGTATTGAGAGGCTCACAATCTCTTAGGTGACCCATCTGAAGATAGTTATCATTCCTGAAGTTTATGGACTGGCCATTCCCTATCTTCCATTTTGCCTTGGATTTAGCCAAATCCTTAGCATTGAGGAGACCATTCCATATGAAAAATCCTTTCAGAGTGACAATTTCTTCAAAGAAGAGCTTTATTGAGTTGTTGGTGAGGTATTTTTCTTCAATAGTATCATGCCATTCCCATTTGCTGTAAAAGATTCTCCATATCTGTTTGACTTGAAGATCTTTATTGAATGGTCTAATTCTCCTTATTCCCAAGCCTCCAACATTTTTTGGGTGACAGACTTTGTCCCAGACTATGAGAGGGATTCTCTTGTGGTCATCAATGCCAGACCAAAAAAATCTTCTCTGAATACTTTCCATCACCTCCACAACTTTCAAAGAAATTGAAAAGAGACTTAAAGCATAAGTAGGGAGGTTTTGATGTGTGGACTCGACCAGTTGAATCTTTCCTACCTAATTGAGGGAGACCCCTTTCCAACCTACAAGCTTCCTATTGAGTCTATCTATAAGTTTATTCCAAATGGTTTCTAGAGGTTTAATGCCTAAGGGAAGGCCTAGATAATAAGATGGAAAAGAATAGATACCACAACCCAGGATGTTAGAAATTTTTCTCTGTCTCTCCTTAGGGGTGTTGATGAAGAAGATGGAGCTTTTGTTCTAGTTAATGGATTGACCAGTCACTCTGGTGTAAGAGTTGAGAAGGTTCTTCACCACATTAGCTGATGAACTACAACTGATTTAGAACCTGAATGGAGAATCTATAATTCAAGATTACTAAGGAGTTGCTAATTAGATATGCAAGATGATTAAATCAATATTATGTTGTCATTGATGTCAACTAGCTTGACAATACTTATCTTGTAAGTTACTATACCGACACATCTGAAGAAAGGAGAAAGAGATGAAGAACATAAATATCTACATGAGGAAGATGTATATGTTAGATGAGGATAAGGAATACACCAAGTAACTTGTTGACGAGTCTATGACTTGATGAAATTGACTTTATTAATGTTGCATTCATCTATGATGAAGAATAGAGCTGAAAGATACAAAGTAGTGCTGGTAAATAAAGCATTTCAGTATACACCGATGGAGTGTAGTGTATACCGAGCGCAGTGTTAACTGAGCTTGTGTTCACCGACACATTTCTTTGTTAACCAAGTGAAATACAAAGGAATTAAATGACTAGTTTAGCTGATAAAGTGATGAGCTGTAAAGTGTATGAAATCGAGGTAACAGATAAGGTTTGTTATGAAGATCAATGGCTAACATAAATCAAAAGGGATCTAATGGAGCAGATTGAAACATGTTACTGACACATCAGCCAAGGAAGCTTAAAGTGGAAAAATCTATGAATATGATTAAGCGGAAAAATCTGATGGAGGAAAAGAAAATGATTTACTTGTCTATATAAGAGACATTGGTTTCATTGTTGAAACATAGCTAGAAGAAGAAGATACTATAGATTTATCACGTGAACAAGTTTTCATGCATTCTAATCATACTGGTTAATGAGAATTGAGATGCAGAACAATTACCGAGCTACAGAAGAGTAATTATCGATGGACAGTAAGTTGATATAGTATTGAATTTGAAGTGGTATATTGATCAGAAAGATTTGAATGAGCTAAACATTGATTTGTAAATTGAAATTGAAGTTGTTTCAAGGAAGATCATCTACTGTTACATATTTAACCATTGTACATAGTCAAATCTCTTAACTGAGTGGACTATGAAAGTCTTTTGATGTTTCATTCATAGAGTGAACATTATTATCCTGTCAACCCTAGAGTGACTGCTAGTTGGATGATAACTTATGGTCTAAAATCCTCTAACAAGGTCACACCTACCAGTGTGTTTGTAAATTTTAACAAGGTTGGGTCTTCACCGACCTCACTTCAAAAGAGTGAACAATTTTGGGTTGCCGGTCCCAGTTGGTTTTTTCCTTCATAGGGTTTCCACGTTAAATCTCTTGTGTTATGTGTTGATTGTGATATTTGTTTGTTATCATACTTTGCATATTACATGTTAGATTTAATTGGTAACTGCTATAAGTTTTAGATTGACAATCGGTAAAAACACAGACAGTGAAAGTATTTTATGTTTACCGAGTAGTAGAAGTTGAAGAATTTGTTTTGGATTATACATTTTGATTTGGGACACTAGATAACTAATTCACCCCCCTCTCAATTATTCTAACAGGATCATGGTATGGCAGAAAATGGCAATGAGAAAAAAATTGTGCTTTCTACCTTGCCAAACACATCAAAACTCACTTTGACTTTTTGTATGGGTTAGACAAAACTTGAATATGGTTTCGTAATACCAAAATGTTTTGGATACTTGTTAATTTCATATATCTGATCCAAATCAGATACTTGATCTAAATTAGATACTTGATCCAAATCAAATACCCATTTGGAATAAATTAAAAAACACATTTTAGTAAAATGGGCATAAATTTTGCATTTATTATTGAAATTTTAAATTTTTATAGGCCTTGGAAAGGTGATTAGGTGATTCACCCCCCCTCTTAGTTATTCTAACAATTGGTATTAGAGTGTTGGTTTCTTAGAACATAATTTTAAGGACTTTAGAAAAAAGGTCTCAAGATGTATAAGAGGGAAGTGCCAAAGCTGAACAAAGATAACTTCATAGTATGGCAAAGCCGAATGAAGTTGCACATATCTAGAATTGAGAATTCTATAGTAGAACTGATGGAGAATGGCTACATTGAACTGACCACTGGTCCCTTAACTCTTGATCAACTGAAGGATAGGCATGAACACAATATTACTATGATGGAACTTGCTGCTACCTATATCGATGCCGAATTCAAAGAAATCAAGGGTTATGATACTGCTAAGAAGATGTGGGACAAGCTGACTCTAATATATAGTGGAGATGCAAATATTAGGAGAGCTAGAGTAGAAAGCCTAAGAGGTTGATTTGATGATATGAAGATGAAAGAAGGTGAGAACATTGTGCAACACTCAAATAGACTAAAAGAGGTAGTACATGCTATTAGAGCATCCAGTGGAGTTATTGAAAATGAAACAGTGATAAGCAATATTCTTAGAACTTTGTTGCCAGTTTATGTGATCAGGATCTCTGCAATTCATGAAACAAGAGCAACATCAAACCTTACTCTTGACACACTGATCGGTAAGCTTACAACCTTTAAATTAAATAATTTTGACAACAATGTTGTACCTTCTGTTGAATCCTCTTTCATGTCTTCTTTGAAGATTGGTAAGTCTAGTAGCAGGAATGATAAGAATAATGATAGTGATAGTAATACCAATGATGAACTTGATGAGCTTGAAGCTCTTGTGGCTAGAAGATTTCCCAAAGGTAAGGGAAGGTATAGAGGCAAGTTACCTTTAGCATGTTTTAATTGTAAAGAAGTTGGCCACATCACTACTAGATGTCCGAATAAGAAAGATGATGATAGATCCAAAGACCGATAGGAAGGAAGCTATGGGAGAAGAGTCAACAAAGGCTACCGACACAACAACAGAGATAACCAAGATAGCTATGAAAAAGGGAAAAAGGTATGTTACATAGCCGAAGAATTTGAATCTAAATCTGACACTGATAATGATGTAGAAGTAGTATTTGTTGCTATGAAAGATGATTCAGAGGAAGAAGAGAAACATGAAGAAACAACACTAATCTCTAAAGTAAGCAGAAATGATACATGTATCATAGACAGTGGCTATACACATCATATGACTGGTGATATAGAGAAATTTGATCTACTTGATGAATATGATGGAGGATCTGTTAGAATGGGAAATGATGCACCTTGTATGGTGAGAGGTAAAGGTTCACTAATGATTAATGATAGACTAAAATGTGAAAATGCATATTGGGTAGATGGATTGAACTATAATTTGTTAAGTGTGGCATAGTTGAATAACTTAGGCCACTGACTTTCTTTTGAGAGTAGAAATGTAAGAATCTATGATAATGGAGGAAGACTTACATCAGAACTGGTACACAATCCAGAGGTAATCTATTTTATCTTGATATTGATCAGTCTTCTTGTTTATTAATGAAGGATGAAGATGCATGGTTGTGGCATAAGAGGTTATGTCATGTGAATTTTGATAACATGATCAAGATCAGTAAGAAGAAAAGAGTTAGAGGGTTGCCTAACTTGTCAAAACTGGATCATGCTATGTGCCATGAATGTCAGAAAGGTAAGATGACTAAGTATAGTTTTAAGAGAAAAGACTACTCAACAAAGAAAATACTTGGGTTGGTTCATACCAACCTATGTGGTCCTATGAGAACTTAGAGTTATTATGGTGATAGATACTTTATTCTTTTTGTTGATGACTATACTAGACTGATGACTATTATGTTCTTGAAAGAGAAATCTGAAGCTTTTAAGATGTTTAAGTGGTATAAGGCAAAGGTAGAAAAAGAGACTAGAAAAGAAATTAAATGCTTAAGATCTAATAGAGGAGGTGAATTTATCTCTGATGAATTTACTAATTTCTATAATGAGCATGGTATTAAGAGACATGTCTCTGCACTAAGAACACCTCAACAGAATGGGATTGCTGAAAGAAGGAACAGGTCAATCATCGACTGTGTTGGAACACTGATGATACAAAAGAATGTTGCTTAGACATATTGGAGGGAAGCTATCAATATAGCTATATATGTTCTTAACTAAGTACAAATGAAGAAGGACACCAACCAGACACCTTATGAGCTATGGTTTGGACATAAACCTACTATAAGTTATTTCAGGATTTTTGGAAGCAAATTTTTTATTTTGAAAGATGAGAGAAATGGGAAATTTGATTCTAAAGGTGATGAAGGAATATTCTTGGGATATTCTACTAAGAGTAAAGCATAAAAATGTCTGAATAAGGTTACAAATAAGATAATTGAAAGTACTAATGTCCGTGTTGATGAGTTTGATGACAAGAACATAAAAGAAAGAAAGGAACCGAAAGACTATGGTAGATTCACTTACATTGAAATTCCTGATTATCTACCAAAGTTCCAACCTATGATAACTGGTCAACAGGAAAATAATCCCAAGGAATAGGAAAGGGAAACCAATGAACAAGATGATGCTACCAAGAAAGCACATGAACCTGAATAGGATGAACAAGAAAGAAGAAACTGAGTACTGGCTAGTTTTGTCAGAAGACATCATCCCGAGACACAAATTATTGGAGACAGACAAGCTAGAATGTAGACAAGAAGCAAAGAAAGACAAGGTACATGTTTAGTTTGTGAATTTGAACCAAAGAATGTGAAAGTGGCATTAGAGAATGAACAATGGGTTAATGCAATGAAAGAGGAAATATAACAAATAGAGAAAAACAAAACTTGGTCCTTAGTACCCCAACCTAAAGATAAGAATGTTATCAGTACTAAATGGATATTCAGAAATAAACTGAATGAAAATGGTGAAGTGACAAGAAATAAAGAGAGATTGGTATGCAAGGGATATGCATAGGAAGAAGGCATTGACTATGGTGAGACATTTGCACCTGCTGCTAGATTGGAAGGAGTTAGAATGCTACTTGCATATGCTGCACACAAGAAATTTAAGGTTTATCAAATTGATGTGAATTCAGCATTTCTGAATGGTATACTTGAGGAAGAGGTCTACATAGAACAACTTGAAGGTTTTGTTGATCCAGACAATAGAAAGATAGTATGTAGATCACACAAAGATTTATATGGTTTGAAAAAAGAACTAAGAGCATGGTATGAAAGGTTGCATACTTGTTAAGTATTGGATTTGTAAGAACTAGTGAAAACAACAATTTGTACATGAAAGGTGATACTGATGACACTATTCTTATTGCTGAAATTTTTGTTGATGATATTATTTTTGGAGGTCAAGATCATGTATGTAAATATTTTGCTGATGACATGAGGAATGCATTTGAAATGTATATGTTCGGAGAGATTAAATTCTTTCTCAGATTACAAGTGATTCAGCAGAGTGATGGGATATTCATCACACAGTCCAAGTACATAAAGGAAGTCTTGAAGTTATTTGGCATGAAAGATGCTAAACCTATGTGAAAACTGATGGCTACTGGAAGTAAATTGACAAAGGAAGATGAAACTATAGAGGTAAACTAGACACTTTACTGATCCATGATTGGTAAGCTAATGTATGTAGTTCACAGTAGACTAGATATAGCACATGCTATGGGAATTGTTGCTAGATATTCTGCTAATCCTAGAGAACCACACATGATTGCTACTAAAAGGATCTTAAGATATCTGAAAAAGATAGAGGATTATGGATTATGGTATCCTAAGGAAGGTAAGTTTGAGTTGAAGGTTTATACCGATGCTGATTGGGCTAGAAATATGGATGACAGAAAAAGTACCACCAAAGGAGAATTTTTCTTTGGTGAAAGATTTTAGATTTATCGCGTGAACATGTTTTCATGCATTCTAATCATACTGGTTAATGAGAACTGAGTTACAGAACAATTACCAAGCTATAGAAGAGTAATTACTGATGGATAGTAAGTTGATATAGTATTGAATCTGAAGTGGTATATTGATAAAAAAGATTTGAATAAGCTAAACATTGATTTGTAAATTTTAATTGAAGTTGTTTCAAGGTAGATCATCTACTGTTACATATTTAAGCATTGTACATAGTTAAATCTCTTAACTGAGTGGACTATGAAAGTCTTTTTATGTTTCATTCATAGAGTGAACATTGTTATCCTGTCAAACCCAGAGTGATTGCTGGTTGGACGATAACTTCTGGTCTAAAATCCTCTAACAAGGTCACACCTAATAGTGTGTTTGTAACCTTTAATAGGGTTGGGTCTTCATTGACCTCACTTCAGAAGAGTGAACAATTTTGGGTTGCTGGTCTGAGGTCGTTTTTCCCTTCATAGGGTTTCCATGTTAAATCTCTTGTGTTATGTGTTGATTGTGATATTTGTTTTTTATCATACTTTACATATTACATGTTAGATTTAATTGGTAACTGCTATAAGTTTTAGACTGACAATTGGTAAAAACATAGACAATGAAAGTATTTTATGTTTACCGAGTAGCAGAAGTTGAAGAATTTGTTTTGGATTATACATTTTTTTTTGGGACATTGGATAACTAATTCACCCCCTCCTCTTAGTTATTCTAACATTAGCTTCTCCCACCGAGGCCTCTCCTCAAAGAATGGTATCGTCCATGAACTTCTAGTGAGAGAAGACATTGCTCCCAGAGGAAGGATTAATGCCTTTCAAAGTCCCCTCCCTCCTACAAGAAGAGATGAGTCTTCCAAGGCCTTCTGCAAGGATGATAAAAAGAATTGGGGACAGGGGATCTACTTGCCTCAGTCCCTTGGTGGGTTTGAAAAAGGCCGACAGGGAACCATTGGTCAAGATCATGAGTGAGGGAGTAGGAATTATTTGCTATAGGATCTTGTAGGTTTGAGAGTTAAAACCAAAGGATTTAAGAAATCTGAGAAGGAACTTCTAGTCGACCCAGTCGTAAGCCTTTGAAAGGTCTAGCTTGAGAAGAAAACCTTCCCTATTGCCCTCTTCTAAGGAGTGGATCACTTCATGCACCATCATATAGAATCCAAGATCTATCTACTAGGCACAAAACTTGATTGCTATTGCGAGATCAAGGAGGGGATGACTTTGAGAATGCTTGAAGTAATTATCTTGGAGATGATCTTAAGGAAAGAATTGCATAGGATAATAGGTCTAAAAAGCTCCATCAAATCCTCTCTAGAGGACTTAAGGATAAGCACCAAGAAAGGTGCATTGAGTTCTTTAAGGATATTTTTCAAGCCAAAGAATTCCTACACTACTTTAACCACATCTTCTTTCACCACATCCCAAAAAAGATGAAAAAAGAACATAGGGAAGCTATCAAGACTGGGGGCTTTGTCTCTAAGGAGAGAGTCTAGGGCCCTCTTGACCTCGATCATAATGGGACTGAGTAGAAGGATTTATTTTGGCCTTCAATAATGATTTTCAAGATGTTGTTGAGGATAATATCCTGATCCTTCTTGGATAGCTCTTGGTCTTTATAGAGGAGAGAAGAAAAATAAGCAATAGCTTCCTCTGTGATGTCCTTTTCCTCCTACAAGACATGGTCTATATTCTTTATTCCATTTATCCTATTAGACACTCTGCATCTCATAGTGGAGAGATGGAAGAAATGGGTGTTTTGGTCTCCTTCCCTAAGCTAAATGGATCTCGATCTTTGCTTCCAGAATGTTTCCTCCTACCCTATGATGTTATGGTAATTTGATAGGATAGATTACTCCTTATTCAATCTTATCTCATCATAACCCTCTTTTTGAATTTCTTCTTGAATGAGGTTTAGGTCAGTGAGTGTCTTGTCTTTAGTAGTAAAGATATGGACATATTCATCATTGTTCCAATGTTTGACATTAAATTTGATATTCCTTAGCTTTTTTTCCACCCTAAACATTGCAGTGCCTTGAACATCAATATTCCACCATTCTTTAATTTTTTTATGCAAATTTGGATGTGAAATCCACATCTTTTCAAATATGAAGGGGAAGTTCCTTTTCTTGGCTATCTGGTCAAGGGAAAGGGAGATGTGAGAGTGATTAGAACTAGCTTTGACCAAGATAGAGAGATTAAGAGATTAGTGATTCATCTAGTCTGTAGTGATCAAGGCATGATCCAACCGAACTTGGATGCAGTCCCTTCCTAATCTCCTATTGGACCAGGTGAAATTAGCTCCTTGGAGATCCATATCAAGGAGATCTTGGTCATTGATGAAATCCATTAAATCTTTCCTTCTTTCCAGGTCTAGGGCTATCCCTCCTTGTTTTTCTTCTTCTTCGAGGGGATTATTAAAGTCCTCCATGATGATACCATTAGTCAGATTTGAGGATGCCAGAGTAGATTTGACCTTGTCCCAATAGGACCTTCTACCTTTTTTGGAATTAGGTGCATAAATATTCAAGATGAACCATCTATCATTATCTTTTATTTTAGTAAATTGCAAGACTAGAAGGTGACCTTCTTCATAGATGACTTCAAATTTGAGATGAAAAGAGTTCCACATAGTCATAAGGCCTTCAAAGGCTCCTTTAGAGTTGGTAGCTTTGTTTTCCATGTCTTTGCTAAATTTGATACACTCTAACTTGTCCTTCTGCATCTTGGTTTCCTGGATTAAGAAAATGTCTGGTCTATTGTCCCTTATCACATTTTTAATTACATCCTACTTGTGTGAGCTATTTAGCCCACATATGTTCCAAGATATGACTTTTATTTCTTATTGGAGGTATAGACTACTTGGATGGTTCTCTGTGTCCCATCTGATATATTCTTGTTGGCTTCTTCTTACCTGATCTGGCTTGCTCTCTTTCTCCCCTGAGTTTTTGGTTTATCCCCGACATCTTTATTTCTGCTCTTGGTTGCTATAAGGGATACTAGGGAGGGGTCTCTACTATTATATTTCTTCTTCTTGTGGACTATGGACCATCCCTCCTTTTCTTCTTTGTATTTCACAAAGAGCTCTTCCATTTTGGTTAATTGGCTTGGGGAGAAAGAAACCATTAGTTCTTCCATTTGTTGAACCTTCCTTGAGGCCTGATTATCAGGACAATGAAATGAATCTTGAGAGGGGGTGCCTTTCTTCTTATTCTATTTTGGGCTGGAAAAGCCTTCTTCCAAAGAGGATTCAAGGGATTCTAGGATAATGGATATGAAGGTCGGTCCAGGACATGAGTCACCTCCTTCAGCTAGACAATCTTTCTTGGTTTCTTCTGAGATTTTTTCTGGATGTTGACTTCCAGACCTATGTCATCGAAGGGGGGGGAACTCCCTTCTAATTTTTAAGTTTTCTTTCTATTGTCTAGACAAATCCCCTTCTTCTGTTATTTCCTTTTTAGCCATTGTTTCCTAGGTTTTGTGGTTGATCTCAACTTGTTCCTTTTTCTTCCACACTCTATGAGTATTGGCCTCGGTACCCTCTTGGGGTTTAGTGTTCTCCCTTGTTGGATTTGCCTGTTCCCCATTGAAGTTTTTGCCAGGGTTTTTCTTTTTTTGGGAGATTCTAGCTCTCCTTTCTTTCTCCTTTCTTTGGAACACATGACATGATTTTTCAATGTGTCCTACTTTCTTACAATGGAAACAGGTAGAGGGGACACTTTCATAGTCCAGTTTCTACACACGTTTTCCCAGTTTGGATCAGAAATCTATGGTTTTTGGCATATCTTGGCCTTCTTCCACCCCTATGTAGATTCTAACATAGGTGAGATGATGCCTTTCCACTATCACTAGATCTATTGAAAGAAGGGTGTTGAGGGATTTGGAAATCCCATTGAAAACATCTTTGTACTAGAACTCTAAGGGTAGTTTTGGAAGTCTGACCCACACTGGGGCTTAGACAAAGAAAGAATCACTGAGGTCAAACTTTGGTGTTTATTTTTGCAGTGCTAGAGTGGCCTTTCCTATGGCCCAGGTTCCTGCACAAAGGATTTTGTCAAGGTCCTCTTTGTAGGAGAACTCAAATGATAGAAAGCCCTTTTCCATGGTTGTGATTTGGACTTGGCCCTTTAGGTCCCATATATTTTTAGCAAAGATCCTAACTATGTCAATATTAGGTCTGGACCCAACAAATTTTCCAACTAGAGTATGATCCATGGTTCTATGTTGTGGTCAACCAGCTCATTAGGAATCTCTATGGTGTATTTGCTTTTTTCCTTGTCTGATAAATCCTTGATAGAAGGGAAAGAGGACTTGCCAATGGGTTTAACCCTAAAGAGAGTTGACCATCAATGGCTAAGGGTTATTCTATCCTGGTCATGTGCCTAGGTCTTTGTGGCTATGGGTGATCTTGGAGGAATGCCCAAATTCTCTTCCCCCACCCCTTGACCCTTTCCAAGGTCTTTCTTCTTTTCACATGGGACCCCATCCTTTTCCTTTGGGTGTGCAAAGTCCTGTTCTACATGGGATCTATCAAAGCAAGCATCACTTGAGGATCCCACAGCCCATGGGCTTGGTTTCCTACCCACCTTTGAATTCAAAAAACCTCCCGCTCCCTCTCCTGCTACTCCTACATCAAATTATTGTGTTAACAAGGAGAGAAATCCACATTTAAATAGAAGAGAGTAAATCAATTGGATATGGGTGCCTCCATTTTGCATCCATCATATATATGAGGTGATATGTTAGTGTATGCATTATTTTTAATTTATTTTTCTTTTCTAAGTGACATATTTCTGCACATACACCTCTATTCTATATTTTAATGTACCAATTGACAGTGTAAAAAAAAAAATTCTAGAGAAGTCTCTATATGTGAGAATCAATGACATTGAGAGTTTGATTTTTGTTGAAGAACTTGAGAAGACTATGTCTCCTCCTTCAAAAATATAGGATCTAGTCCAAAATTTAAAGGTCAAGAAATGAGTGACACATCTTTTGTAAAATATGGAACAAATGTCATGTCTAAATATAATATTTGATGAGGTTCTACCATAAATAAATTTTGGCATAAAGATATTAAAAATAATTGATAATATGATATTGGCAAAGGAAAATTATGACAAGGAGAAGGGAAGTGAAGAAAAATTAGTAGAAATGAAAGTTCTTGAGAAAAATTCAAAGGATTTTAAGGTTATTGAAGAATAAAGTGGTGAAATCCTTATTATTTATTGATATGGAGGATCTAGAGATTTTTTCTCTAAGTTTATTAAATCTACAAGTGTAGTTTTATCCCATTGTATCAAAGGAGGTACTAAAGGTACCTATATCAAAAGGAAAGATAGATCTTGATCAACTACCTCCCTTTCATAGATTGAACTTGGGTGACATATTTTATCATTTTACCTACAAGGAGTTTATTCAATCTTAAACTCATAGCACTAAGGTGATGGATACTATAGTTAAAGTCCTTCATAAAGGACTTTTTAGAGTTTATATAGATGAATCACTATTCGGTATAGAATAGTTATTAGTTCTAATAGAAGGATTCAAGTGACATATTTCTAGTTTGAGGAGAAAATATTGAAGGTTGTATAGAAAAAGGTGGAAGAGAACATGTTAAGTGAGTTGATAAGTATGTGTGTAGTTGCACATGACAAACTACATGTGATTTTCAAGGACATTAATGTTAGCAAGTTGGATGTGTTTTCATTGATGTCAACATATCTATTTGTGTAGTTTGGTTAGTGGTGTATTATGTTTAGAGGTTTGGTGAGGATTAGTTATTGAAGATGAGGAGTTGTGAACCTCATGGGATGATGTAGAGGTTTTCTACTTTGTCTATGTCAAGTTTCAGGGGTTCACATGATGATTTGGATGAGTTATGAGGCTAGGAGGTTTGATTAGTTATTTTACTATTTGTAAATGTTGATAGGGTAGAAGAGATTGGTTTGGTGTATGCTTCTAGGTTGACATTTCTGTCTACACACATAGGGGATTATTTGGGATATGCTGATGTATCCATAATTAAAAGGGTTATGGTCTAGAGGTCCACAGGGAATTCATTTATTCTTATAGTTGAATTTGACAATGAACTTGAGGTTTGGAAAGAATAATATCGGTGAATCCAATGGTTACGGTGGTATTGGATGTTTATGTAATATTCATGATGCCTATGGATATTCTTGGATTATGTGTCTACTAATATAGCATTTTACATAGATTGTGGTGATCAAGCTTGGAGGATTTTTCAATCGGTGGCTATTTTCTTATGTTCTTAGACGAATTGATCAATAAAACATTTTTATGTTAATCAAGGAATGATTTAAAGATGTTATAAGATCAAGGGATTTTTTATGGATTGTTGATATATTTTGGTGGTCAACATGAATTTGAACTATGAATTTAGGTGCATGGTTTTGCAATTTGAATTTGAGGCTTTTTTCGACCTTGTTTATTGTTCAAGGTTGATGAATTATTTAAGGAATTATGGAAATATTTCATATTGCAGATTTTGTTGGATATTGTTAATGCATGGGTGGTGATTGAGACATTTGATATGTTTAACCACTACATTATTGAATGGGAACTCATACTGTTGTCATTTATGTTTTGTCACTAATGTGAATATATCCTTCTATGAAGGAACTAGAATGGTAATCATAGTGTACAAACATTGTATGGATGTTTCAGAAGTTGTGAAGTTAGATGAGAGTTCAAGTGGATGTTTTGATCTTATATCTAAGATCACATCATTATATGTTTCATATTAAGAGAGTTACAACTATTTTGGTAAAGACTGGTCACTGGACCGCAACAGTGAGAATTGACAGAGTTAGTTTCTAGGTTTTTGGTATAGCTTTCAAAGGATATGGATTCAAGGTATGAAAACTTGAAGGATGATGGAAAAGGTACTGAAGGATGTTCATTGGTCAGCATAAGGTACAAAATGATTGGTGATGTCATCTGTGGCATGTGCTCTAGCAATGGCTTATTCTGAAGCTGGCACAGGGAATGAAGCATGTGTTTTGTTTGGCAAGCATAAATTAAGGATGTCACTCCTTAATTATTGTAATTTAATCATTGTAGACTTGTTTTAGATACCATGTGTATCTTAGCAAGGGTTTATTTAATTATTTGTAATTAGGAAAGCCTCATGGGCTGACCTGATCATGGTAAATTATAATAAGCTATATATGTAGAATCTCTTTGGAAAAGACATGGATGGAATATATGTGATATAGAGAAGTTGGAAAATCTACGAGCTTGTGTCTACTATATGTAGAGTAGAGGTTTACTGGTGGAATTCATTGGAATTGATCAAGCAAAGAAATTGCTGACAAACAGTTCAAAAGATTGTGTATTTCTTTATATACACCTGTTGCAAACTAGTGAGTTCTAAAGGTTGATTTAACCTTCTTTGGGTAGTGAGCCCTCTCTTTTGTTCTTTAATCCTAAAAGGGTTTGTCCTCTAACAAGGACTATGTAAAGTAATGTTTCAAAAATCTCCTAATAGGGCTATATCTTCTAACAAGGATTACTATACTCTCAATACATCATTTGTGGGTACTAATTCCCACCGAGGTTTTTACCTGTAATAGGGTTTCCCCGAAACCAAAATATTGTGTTATTGTGTTGGCATTCATTGTGTTCATTGGATTTGATATTGAAGAGCTTAAAGATTAAAGTTTAATATTATGTTATACAACTGATTCACCCCCCCTCTCAGTTATATTATGGACTATTATTCCTAACAATTGGTATCAGAGCGTGTGGTCCTTAGAGAGAAAGCTTAACAACTTGAGGTGATCTTGGAGATGGCACTCTATAGGAAGGATGGTCCTAAATTTGATCTTGAAAACTTTGACAGTTGGAAGAACAAGATGCGAACACACTTGTTGTGTTTAGGCATAGACTATTGGATGATTACAAAGAAGAAGGTAACCTTGAAGACTGAGAATGATTTTCCATTTTCTACTGATGATGAGAAGAAGTTATTTTCATATAACATGGTCGCAAGGGAAGCACTGATCAGCATACTATCTGAAGGTGAGTTTACCAAAGATAAAGACTTAGATTCGGCACATGAAATTTGGAATAGATTAGAAGCATTATATGAAGGGGATAAATATAACAAGTAGGAAAAGTTACAAAATTGGAAAACAAAGATGGAGAAGCAGAAAATGAATGAGGATGAAAGCATTAGAGCCTATGTTCAAAGGGTCATAGAAGTAGTAGTTGGAATAAAAAATTGTGGAGGTACTTATGATGAAGAAGAAGTTATTGTGAAGATCCTCAAATCATTGACTCATGTATACAAATTCAAGGCAATATCTATTCAAGAAACTATACCCCTGAATCAAAATTTTAGCAGAGAGATGTTGATTGCAAAGTTAACTACTTTTGAAGCTGCGAAATTAGGAGAAGTTGTACCTAAAGTTGAATCTACATTTAGGGCATCCGCACACAAGAAAGTATTTGCACTTCCGAGCACAAGAAAATAAGACCTAAAAGAAGAGCTTGGTGAGTATGTTGAGGAATGGGAAAATATAATGGAAGAAGAAAGAAAGATGGAAGAACTTGTTTGCAACTGATTGCTAGAAGAGAAAAAAGAGGTAAGGGAAAATTTGAAGGCAAGTTACCCTTGAAATTTTTTTCATTCAATAAGATAGGTCATTTTGCATCTAGATGTCCTACAAGAGTTTCTAAGTACAAACCTGATTATGCAAAGATTAGAAGAGACAAAGAATTTTATTATGCTAGTGAAGGAATCTCTGATGATGATGATTTAGATAATGAAGAGATTGGATTTGTTGCTATTAAAGATGAACCAATACATGAAGAAAAAGCCTTATTATCTCATGTTGACAAGAAAACTAAATGGATAATTGGCAATGGATGTTCTCATCACATGACTGGTGATAAGAACAAGTTTGTTAAATTAGTGAATTATGATGGAGGTGTTGTGAGGTTTGGGGACAATCTCCCTAAATCCATCATAGGAGTAGGGTCCATTACTCTGGATGGAAAAAATAATACAGACAATGTACTACTTGTTGAAGGACTGAAACATAATTTTTTGAGTGTCAGATAGTTAATGGATAAAGATTTTTAGTTAAGTTTTGTTAATGGTAAATGCTTTATTAGAAGCAAGGAAGGAAAATAGATTGCACTACCGGTTCAAAATCTAGAGGTAATGTATTTGAATTAAACACATCTAGAGCCTCTTATTTTGTTGTGAAGGTAGATGATAGTTGGTTATGACATAGAAGATTTTGTCACGTTAATTTTGATAACATTGTAAAGGCAAGTATGGCTAATGCAGTAAGAGATCTACCAAAGATTGTGAAACCTTCTAACACTGTATGTAGAGAATATGTTATGGGAAAGAAAACTAGAAGCACTTATAAAATAAAATCATTTACATCAAAAGGGAAGTTGGATCTAGTACATACAGATATATGTGGGCCTACAAGAACAAAGTCATACTATGGTGAAAGGTATTTTATACTCTTTGTTGATGACTTTTCTAGAATGATGCGGGTTACTTATTTGAGAGAAAAAATTAGAAGCATTTGATAAATTCAAGTTGTTTAAAGAAAAAGTAGAGAATGAATCAGGATTGAAAATAAAATGTTTAAGATCAGACAAAGGTGGAGAGTTTACATAAGATTTATTCAATTCATACTATGAAGAGCATGGGATAAAAATACAAACATCTTCTCCTAAGACTCCATAACAGAATGGGATAGCAGAGCGAAGAAACAAGACTATACTTGATGTTGCTAGGACAATGCTGATTGAAGGAAATGTATCTCATGTACATTGGAGAGAGGTTGTTGGAACAAAAATGTACACATCAAACTAAATTCAAATCAGAGAAGGTACAAGTAAGACTCCTTATGAACTATGGTTTGATCATACTCCTACTATAAAATATTTTAGAATTTTTGGTAGCAAATGTTATATCAAGAGGGATGATGAGATAGGGAAATTTGATGCTATAAGTGATGAAGGAATCTTCCTTGGTTAATCTATTAAATTCAAGGCATACAAATGTTTCAATCTAAGATTGAGGAAGATGGTTGAAAGTAACAATGTAAGAATAGATGAGAAATCTCAGATACAAGAAATAATGTATTACATCAATTAGATTTCAGAAATGAAAGAAACCACTACTGCTGCAGAAGAAGAACTTGTTGAGGAAGAAAGTTAAAAAGAGGCTTGTGATGCTAGCACAAGGAAGACTACCGAGACTCCTAAAACTCTATGGTATGTAAAAAATAACCATCCTAAAAATCAAATTATTGGCAATACCAGTCAGGGAGTGCTAACTAGATCAAAAGTTAGAGAAGAAATTTGTTTAATTTATCAAGTTGAGTTGAAAACTACAAATGAAGCCTTTAAAGATGAATCTTGGATAAATGTTATGAAAGAAGAATTGGATAAGATAAAGAAGAATAATACTTGGGAATTGGTTCCTAGACCTAAAAATAAAAATGTTATAGGAACAAAATGGGTCTTTAGAAACAAAATGGATGAATAAGGAACTGTTGTAAGGAACAAAGCAAGACTAGTGTGTAAGGGATACTCACAACAAGAAGGCATAGACTTTGAAGAAACATTTGCTCCTGTTGCTAGAATAGAGGCAGTACGATTATTTCTATCTTATGCTGCACATAAAAACTTCAAAGTATATCAGATGGATGTTAAATCTACATTTCTGAATGGAGATCTTGAAGAAGAAGTATATATAGAACAACCAAATGGATTTCCTCTATGCGAAGACAAAGACATGGTGTGCAAATTAAAGAAAGCCCTATATGGGTTGAAGAAATCTCCTAGGGCTTAGTATGAAATTAGAGAAGTATCTACTTGGGCTTGGATTCAAAAAAGGTAATGCGGATAGTACTTTGTATTTAAGAACTACTAAAGATGGAATCCTGATAATAGAAGTATTTTTGGATGACATTATCTTTGGAGGTAATGATGATCTATGTAAGAAATTTTCTAAAGAAATGGAAAGTGAATTTGAGATGTCCATGATAGGTGAAATAAAATTCTTTCTTGGATTGCAAATAACTTAGAATGAGAATGGTATTTTCATTTCTAAGACCAAGTATCTCAAATAATTGCTTAAGAAATTTGGAATGGAAGATTGTAAACCAGTAGGAACACCCATGGTGATTGGCAACAAGCCAACAATTGATGATGAATCAAAGTGTGTTTTTCAAACTTTGTAGAGATCAATGGTTGGAGGACTACAATATCTGACTCACACTAGACTGGATATTGCTAATGCTATTGGAATTGTGGCTAGATATCAAGCAGAACCCAAAGAAACACATCTAGCTGCTATGAAAAGGATATTGAGGTATCTAAGAGGAACCATAGATTATGGCTTATGGTATGACATAAATGATAGCTTTGAAATTCATGCCTATACTGATGCTGATTGGGAAGGGAATATTGATGAAATAAAAAGTACTAGTGGAGGTTCATTTTTCCTTGGGAAAAAGTTGGTTTCTTAGCTAAGTAAGAAACAAGATTGTATAGAACAATCTACTACTGAATCAGAGTATGTTGCTGTTGCTATAAACTACACTTAGACTATTTCGATGAAACAAATGGTGAAAGACATTGGAATAAATTTTGAAGAGCCTATGATTATCCATTTTGATAACACTAATACAATAAATATGTCAAAGAATCTAGTGATGCATTCCAAAACTAAACATATCTCTATCAAGTATCACTTCTTGAGAGACAAGGTGGTAGGAAAAGAAATCAAATTAGAATATATCAGTACAAAAGAGAAGATTGCAAAAATATTCACAAAGCCACTACCAAAAGACACCTTTGAATATCTCAGAGGTATGATAGGGGTTCAAGCCCCTCCTAGTCAGAACTAAATGATGCAAAGATGCATCAGTCTAGAGGTATTTAGAGCCTTATCACTATCTAGACTGGATGCAGGGATCTACTCCTTAGGGGGAGTGATCATGGAAGAAAGTTTTTATGTGAAGGTAGTCAAAGCCTCATGTCACCCTTTTCCATTCTTGTCAAAGGGGGAGTGTTGCTATGAGAAAATCCTCACTATATGGGGAGAATGTTCAGTTGAAGGAGTTTTGGATTTATATAACTTTGGTATAAGATTTTCCCATATGTTGACATCAATGCCAAAGGGGGAGATTGTTGGATATTGCTAATGCATGGGTGGTGATTGAGACATTTAATATGTTTAGTCACTACATTATTGAATGGGAACTCATACTGTTGGCATTTGTGTTTTTTCACTGATGTCAACATATGCTTCTATGAAGGAACTAGACTGGTAATCAAAGTGTACAGACATTGTACTAATGTTTCAGATGCTACAAAGTTAGATGAGAGTTTAGGTGGATGTTGTGATCTTAAATCTAAGATCACATCATTAGATGTTTCATATTCAGAGAGTTACAACTATTTTGGTAAAGACTGGTCACTATGTTGGTCGTGTCACAAAATTTTGACCTTTTCTCCCTGCAAAGTCCTAGAGTGTTGCCTACCCCTGCCTGCAAGCTTGTTTCTATGTGCGAAGAAAATATATGATGTTTTATGGTTTGCACTCTTGGCCTCATGTTCATTATTGTGTCACCATGCTCCAGTTCAAATCATAAGGTCTAATGTGTTGAAACCAGGGAAATATTCAGGTTTCAAGGTCTACTGAAAATAATTATCTTCATGTCGGGTGTGTCAAAACTATTTAAGCGTAAAAACCCTCAATGTTTTCACATTCATTTGTTACCTTTGCATCAATGTGTAAACCCAGGTTGTTTTCAGCCTTTCGCTTCTTCACAGTTAAATCTCTGGCATTTGGTTTTCTTATGTGCATAGCTATGACTATGTGGGGCCCAGTTCTTTTTGATTTTCCATTCGCTTGATCTCCATTTTCTTGGGTGGTTAAGTCTTTTATTCAGCAATTAAGCAACTCTATGTTCATGAGATCTCTTGATTTTGGTGGTTAAGTGCTTTTCATTCAGTGACCCAACCTTCTCTTTGGTCGCATGGTCCCGTAGTCCTAACGGTTAGTTCCTTATCCCTCTACGATCTGACGAGTGGTTTGTGTTGCATCTAGTGGTCTCAATTGTTCAACGGTTAAGGATGGAAAGATTTACCATTGTTGCATAATCGTAAGGAATATTCTTTCCCTTTGTGATCATGCAACCATCGTTTGATGGACGGGGCTAACTTGCAGTGGGTCCATTGTCAGGAGATGTTGATGTGCTCAATTTCTATTGGTTGCCGAGGTGGTGATGTGGCAAATGACTTGTTGGGGCCTAGTTGACCATTTCTTTTGTCTTTTTTCAACTGCTCGATCTACCAAGAAGGATTGAAATCTACGGTCATGTTTTAAAGTTCACTCAGTTAGTCGTTGCCACCAGTTTTGAATGTTTTCGAGGGTTTTCTATGAGGTTAGAGATAGTGTGCTGAAAGATCCATGATGCTAGACCATTTTTGGTTATTCTCTAGCTTGGTTGCATGTAAGAATTTATGAGGGAAATCCTGATGCTGTTTCAAGTTGATTTTATGTCCTAGGGAGCTTTTGTCAAGGAAAGATTGATAGCTAAGTCACACCTTCTCTGCTACAGCCAAAAATTGTAGGAGTTTTGTGATGATTTTTGTCCTTGAAGTGGGTACATGGCTAGAGTGGTTGCTTAGATTGATGATTCATTTGATCTTGCCGGCCTTGTACTAGGAGCTTGTCTTGTCTGCATTCACTGTCTTGAATGTGGTTAGGTGAATTTGAAATTGTTGGCTTTGAATGATCAGCAGCTTGTTGCAATCCTAGAGATATAAAGGATTTTTCTTGATCATTCAAAGGTATTGGGAGTTAGGTGTTTTAACTGACATGCTTGGTGAACCCTATTCTTAGTCAGGGGTTGTGACAATTTTTGGTTTCAGTGCTTGTTGATGAAAGATAGAGAGTTGGAGGTCTAAGCTATAGTTTGCAAGCTTGATTATTTAGGATTGATTGTATGCATAGAAAGGATTCATCATACTTAATACACATGTCTGATTCTTCTCTCTCCTTTGTGCCAAGATAGGTGGACTTTGAGCTTTCTAGTTCATTACATATCATTTTATGTACATATCTTCATTCTTGAGTTTCAATCTAGGATTGGGTTAAATATTGCTCTGGATGGGATGTGAGTTTACCCTTGTTTACAAAAGGATTATTTGTAAGTAGTAAGAATTATGGTAAATGTATTTATGGCTATGAATCTCAGATTGTCTTTAGTCTTTGCATCTTTTGTGCCTAAGAAATCTTGCCCAATGGATGAGGCACTGGCCTAGATGAGTAAATCTTTTGCCAACACACACTAACTAAAGTTGTTGCAATCACAAAATTGAAATTAAAACCATTTTAAGTTTTAAGTCTTTGGTTGAGAAGTTTTGTTTTCTTATAGAAATGGAGAGTCAATGAATGCTAGGTTGGCATTTAGTAATTTCTTACTATCATCTATTAAATGAATCTAGTCTAGGTGTTGTGTAGGATATTTTTTTTAATGGGTTAGGTGCACCTGCCTTGGTTTTGTAGAGCCAGAATTGAAGAGGGTAGTCTTGTCCCTACAGTTGGTCTAGTTACCTTAAGATCCTTTTACATTTTGGAACTAACCATGTTAGAAAGTAAGGATCCCCAAGATAACTGAGAGGGGGGGGGTGAATTAGTTATCTGATAATTTATCCATTCAACAGCTTTAAACAATATAAGTAATGTACTGATCAACCATAGAAAGATAACCATACACAATTTCACAATAACACAAGATATGTTAACTAGGGAACCTCTTGAAAAGAGTAAACCCCGGTGGGAATGATGCCCAAAAAATGATGCACTAATATGAAAGTTCCTTGTTAGAGGATGGACCCTATTAGGAGTCTTATGAAATACATTTAGTACATATAAATCCCTGTTAGGAGATTTTGAATCCTTGTTAAAAGATTCTAACCCGGTTAAGAGTTTATGGAAGATAGAAGGACCCACTGCACAAACAGCTTCAAGGCAAGATCTCTGAACCCACTGTCCAAAAGATCTTAGAATTATTCAATAGAATAATATGAAATATATTACCTCCTTCACACTATGCCAAAACTACACTCTCTACTACACAAGATCACAATTCCAGATCTCTGTACTCACAAGTCTTCCTTCATCATTGAATTAGTTTTTTTCTTCACTTCATGCATATATTCACATCTCAATCTTCATAGTACACTTTACAATAAGGAAAAAATTCTTTCTTATATACCAAACTCAAATAATTACAAATGAGTCAGTCCTTAATTACAAAATAATAAATTCTACACGCTACACACATAATTCTCATAAAATTGTCAGCTTCTAGTTACTGTAACTTTCTCCAAACATGTCCTCAAAGTTTTTGCTATGAACCACATCATCATTAATGAGTCTCCAACATCCATTTAATTGTGCAAAATTAGATTCCATCCCAGCTAAGAGATATCCTCAAATTTCTGAACATCGCTACACAGAAACACTGTCTAAACACTGCTTTCACCAAAATGCTCATAACTCTTACAAATGAATGAATTTATTTTTGTGCTATTAACCATAGGTTAATAACACACCAAAGAACATACCATAAATTTCACAAAAGAAAATAGACAATACAACATGTGCGCAAAACAAAATTGTACTTGCTTTCCTGCTAATATCCAGAATATCACAGTGTTGACATCAATGACAATCCAAGTCATGAATGCAACAACAACTGCTACAGAATGACTGCCAAAACACTTTGTATTCATTCCTAACAATCTCCCCCATTGGCATTGATGGAAACATAGATGAAAAACATCCAATGTTCCAAAATTCCAATATTGCAACATCACTGCAAAATATCAAATCAAATCTTGCTTCATTTTCCTATTCAGCTCTCTCGTACAATCCATAATGTTTTTCATGTATATCTCTCCCCCATTGACATCAATGATAGAAATTATATCACTAAGTCAACAACAACTTAATGTCAAAAGACACTTTTCAAAAAATTACAATAACAAGAGTCCTCATGACTCAGCTCATAAACTCCCCCATAGAGGAAGTTCCAACATCCAATCCAAAAGAAAGATAGGGCTTATATACCACTGGACGGATGGAACCAACTGCATCAATTCTCAAAAATAGGTTGGGGCATAACCCCAAGCATACCTCTTAGATACACAAATGTATCCTTAGGTAAAGGCTTTGTAAATATATCTGCTATCTACTCCTTTGTACTTATGTACTCCAATCTTAGTTCTTTTTTTTGCAACTTTCTCTTTTACAACATGATACTTGATCTCAATATGTTTAGTCTTAGAATGTAAAACAAGATTTTTTGACATAATCACTATACTGGTGTTATCAAATGTATAACAATAGGCTCATCAAACTTTATTCCAATATCTTTCAACATCTGCTTCATCCAAATAATTTGATTACAATTATTTTCTGCTGCAACATATTCTGCTTCTGCTGTGCTTTGTGAAGTACAATTCTACTTCTTACTTAGCCAAGAGACCAATTTTCCTGTAAGAAAAAAGGCTCCACCATTGGTACTTTTCTTGTCATCAACACTACCTCCCCAATCTGCATCAGTATAGGCACATAAGGTAAAATCATCAGAATTCTCATACCATAATCCATAATCCATTGTTCCTTTCAGATATCTCAATATCCTCTTTACTACTGCATAATGTGATTCTCTAGGTTCTGCTTGAAATCTTGCTACAATCCCCACTAAATGTGCTATATTAGGTCTTGTATGTGTCAAGTACTACAATCCTCCAATCTTAGATCTGTACTTTTTCTGCTCAACTACTGGTGTCTCATCTTTGCTAGATAACTTATGTCTAGTTACCATAGGTGTTCCAACAGGTTTAGAATCTTCCATTCCAAATATTTTCAATAAGTCATTCAAATACTTAGTCTGACTTACAAATATACCTTCCTTGCTTTATGTTATCTATAATCCCAAAAAATATTTCATTTCTCCAATCATGCTCATCTCAAACTCAGTCTTCATTTCAACTGCAAATTTGTCACTAGCTTCATCTTCTCCTCCAAAGATAATATCATCAACAAATATAACTATAACCAACAAACCATTCTCAATTTCTTTTGTGTATAAGTTACTATCTGCTGTTCCTTTTATAAATCCCAATTTCAATAAATACTTATCCAATCTTGCATACCAGGTTCTAGGTGCTTGTTTTAATCCATATAAAGTTTTCTTTAACTTACATACCATATCTCCTTCTTATGTCAAAGGAAAACCTTCAGGCTACTCAATGTAGACTTCTTCCAATTCACCATTAAAAAATTCTGACTTCACATCCATCTGATACACTCTGAATTTCTTGTAAGTTGCATATGCTAGAAACATTCTCACTGCTTCAAGTCTGGCCACAAGTGCAAAAGTTTCTTCATAGTCAATTCCTTCTTGTTGTGAATATCCTTTACATACCAATCTTGCTTTGTTTCTTATCACTTCTCCTTGTTCATTCATCTTGTTTCTGAATACCCACTTTGTCCCAATCACATTCTTGTCTTCAGGTCTAGGGACCAATTCCCATATCTTGTTTTTTCAATCTGCTCTAGTTCTTCTTTTATAGCATTAATCCAATGTTCATCTTCACAAGCTTCATTAGTAGTCTTAGGTTCAATTTGAGAAATCAAACATAAATGTACCTTATTCCAAGTCAAAAATCCTCTATCTAAACTTCCAATAACTTTCTCAATAGGGTGATGTCTTGAAGTATACCTGTTAGGTGTCATAGTTACTGATCTTGTTCCAACTGTAGATTCTTCTCTGCTTTCTTCTCTATTTTCTTCTCTATTTTCTTCTCTGTCTTCTTCAGTATGACTTTCATTCAAAAAATCACTATTAGTTTCAAAAAATAATTCTACATTTTCAATGTTAGGTTGAGGTTGTACTTCTCCAACAGATTCATAATCAAACATTCTTTCCTGAATTTTAAACTTCTCGTCAACTTTTACATTTGCACTTTCAACAATAGTCTTAGTTCTTTTGTTATAACATCTATAAGCTTTTCTTTTTAAATAATATCCAAGAAATATTCCTTCATCACTTCTAGGATCAAACTTTCCTATATCATCATCTCTCTTTATATAACATTTACTTCCAAAAATTCTAAAATAATTAACTGAGGGTGTATGTCCAAACCATAATTCATAAGGTGTCTTATTTGTATATGCTCTAATTTTTACTCTGTTCATAGTGTATACTGCTGTGTTTACTGCTTCTCTCCAAAATTTTTTAGCCAAATCATTTTCAAACAATATAGCTCTTGCTGCTTCAGTTATTGACCTATTCCTTCTTTCTGCAATACCATTTTGTTCTGGTGTTCTAGGGGCTGAAAGTTGTCTCTTAATACCATTCATTTCACAAAAAGTGTTAAACTCTCTAGATGTAAATTCACCACCTCTATCAGATCTTAGACACTTAATCTTCATTCCAGATTCATTCTCAATTTTTCTTTTCATGATCTTAAATTTATCAAATGCTACAGATTTTTCTTTCAAAAATGCAATCCACAGCATTCTTGTAAAATCATCAACAAGAATCATAAAATACCTTTCACCATAGAATCCTCTAGTCCTAGTAGGACCACTCAAGTCTGTATGAACAATCTCCAACTTCTCTGCCGAAGTGAACTTCTTATTGGGAAATGAACTCCTTTTCTGCTTTGCCATCATACATTCTTTGTAAATCATGTTAGTAGGTTTCATAATTCTAGGTAAATCTCTTACTGCAAGTGTAGTGCTCACCTTGACAATATTATCAAAGTTTATACGAAAAAACCTTTTATGCCATAACCAACTATCATTAATCCTAGTTATCAAACATGTCATCTTAGTAGGATTCAATTGAAATACATTACCTCTAGTTCTGGATCCTTTTCCAATCATATTTTCATCTTTATCTTTTATCACACAAGTTTTCTCAGAAAACCAAACTTGATAACCCTTATCAACTAATTGTCCAACACTTAGTAGATTATGTCTTAGTCCATCAACAAAGTAAACATCATCAGTGTTAGTCTTTCCATCAAGAGTAATAGATCTTATACCCTTAATCAAACAAGGTGCATTGTTACCAACCCTAACAATTCCTCCATCATAATTATCTAACTTAACAAACTTTCTTTTATCTCCAGTCATATGATGTGAACAACCACTGTCTATAATCCAATCAGATTTCTTTTCAACTTGTGAAACTAATGCCTTTTCTTCCCTTTTATCAGATTCAGAATTTTCATCTTTAATTGCTACAAATCCTATTTCCTCAAAGTTATCATTATCACTGTCACTTAAATGTTTTTCAATTCCTGTTTCAAAATCTTCATCATTTGCATAATAACATTCTTTAGATCTCCTAGGTTTAAAGTTGCTTCTATACTTCTTAACTCTTTTAGGACATTTAGATGCAAAATGACCATATTCTTGACAAGTCCAACATTTAAATATTTTCTTACCATCTGGTTCTCTTTTTATAAGTAATGCAATACCTTCTTCAATCTTCTTATCTTCCTAAGATCTACTACTACTGGCATAATCTCCATTCACACTAGTACTTCTTGTAGGTCTAATGCTAAGAGCACTGAATGCTATTTCCATTCTAGGTAGCTCTCTTGATAATCTCAAGTTCATCTCTACTATTTCTAATCTTCCAAGAAGAGTCTCTCTTGAAAAGTTTGATGTACAAGGTATCACTTGTTCAATCATTTGCATAGTCTGCTTGAATACTGGTGTCAAAGTTCTCAAAATTTTCCATATCACTTCATTCTCTATCTTATCACCTCCACAAGACTTTATTCCTATCACAATCTCAGACATCCTACCAATATAGCTTCTAATAGATTCATCTTCCATCATTCTATTATCTTCAAATGCACAAATCCAATTATGTAATCTAGCCTTCTTTGCATGTTCATCACCTTCAAAAGTAGAATGTAAAGCTTTCCAAATTGCATGAGATATTTTCAAACATCTTACCTGACTATATTCATTCTTTGGTAGTGCTGACAAAAGTTCTTCTCTTGCAAGTATGTTACACATGAATAGATCTAGTTCATCTTTAGTTCCTGCCTCTAGATTGTCTTCCTCAATGATAGTCTTCTCATTCTTTGTAATCAACCAATAACTTGGTCCTAAACACAATATATGTGTCTTCATCTTTTCTTTCCAGTTGTCAAAATTTACTTCATCAAACTTAGGGCTTTCTTTCTAAAATTCACCATGGATCTCCTTAAGTTGTTAAACTTTTCTTTCAAGGACCTGCTGCTCTGATACCAATTGTTAGAAAGTAAAGATCCCCAAGATAACTGAGAGGTGGGGGCGGGGGGGGGGGGGTGAATTAGTTATCTGATAATTTATCCATTCAATAGCTTTAAACAATATAAGTAATGTAGTGATCAACCATAGAAACATAACCATACACAATTGCACAATAACACAAGATATGTTAACTAGGGAACCTCTTGAAAAGAGTAAACCCCGGTGGGAATGATGCCCACAAAATGATGCACTAATATGAAAGTTCCTTGTTAGAGGATGGACCCTGTTAGGAGTCTTATGAAATACATTTAGTACATATAAATCCCTGTTAGGAGATTTTGAATCCTTGTTAAAAGATTCTAACCCGGTTAAGAGTTTATGGAAGACAGAAGGACCCACTGCCCAAATAGCTTCAAGGCAAGATCTCTGAACCCACTGTCCAAAAGATCTTAGAATTATTCAATAGAATAATATGAAATATATTACCTCCTTCACACTATGCCAAAACTACACTCTCTGCTACACAAGATCATAATTCTAGATCTCTGTACTCACAAGTCTTCCTTCATCACTGAATTAGTTCTTTTCTTCACTTCATGCATATATTCACATCTCAATCTTCATAGTACACTTTACAATAAGGAAAAAATTCCTTCTTATATACCAAACTCAAATAATTACAAATGAGTTGGTCCTCAATTACAAAATAATAAATTCTACACGCTACACATAGAATTCTCATAAAACTGTCAGCTTCTAGTTACTGTAACTTTCTCCAAACATGTCCTCAAAGTTTGTGCTATAAACCACATCATCATTAATGAGTCTCCAACATCCCTTTAACTGTGAAAAATCAGATTCCATCCCAGCTAAGAGATATCCTCTGATTTCTGAACATCGCTACACAGAAACACTGTCTAAACACTGCTTTCACCAAAATGCTCATAGCTCTTACAAATGAATGAATTTATTTTTATGCTATTAAACATAGGTTAATAACAAACCAAAGAACATACCATCAACTGTGCAAAAGCCAGTCTACAATAAAACATGTGTGCAAAACAAAACTGTACCTACTTTCCTACTAATATCTAGAATATCACTATGTTGACATCAATGACAATCCAAGTCATGAATGCATCAACAATTGCTACAGAATGACTACCAAAACACTTTGCATTCATTCCTAACAAACCACTCCCAAAATCTATCTAAAGGTATATTGGCAGCCTAAGAGCATAAGCCATTTTGAAACACCAACAAGATGGTGACTCTGCTGGGGATATGTTACACAAGTCTATAATAACCAGTAGGTCATCATTGGTAACACAAGGTTATCCTTTCCTGTTGTCTTGTCAAACTCATTATAGTACTTATTAGTGAGAAAATAGTGTTCTAAGATTCCCAATATATTTTTGGGTGGTGACTCAAACAATCTCTGTAGCAATGCTAGTCAGAAAATCATTTACAAGATGAGTTACAGAGGTACTAGGTCTTGGAGAAATAAACATCTTGAAGATAGATCGGAAGAAGGACTTCCAAGCACTTCTAGGCCTAGTTAGAGAAGGGAGGGAAGAAAAAATAAGAATATGTCTCATACTTGGAGACATAAGGAGGATACAGGATAATAAAATCAAATCCAGCCTGGTCAAGAAGGAAATACCTCAGAATATGAAGAGGTTGTTGATTTCGGGTTGAACCAATATGAGGATGGGGTTCAAATGGGAGATGATGAATCTGAGACTACTCTCCTAGAATCAGAAGAAATTTTTGAAGAAGTCTATGAGCTGGAAAGAAAATCCAAGAACAACTTGCTATTAGATAGCAAAGAGAAAAGGAAAAGGAAGAAAAAATTAGGCACGCCATGATAAGGGCTGAATAGTTAAAGATGTGGTTACTAGATTTGGAGGTGATAAATCATGTCCAAGAGCTTGAAAGAAAAAGGGAACAACCTATTGTACAAGAGGTATATGAAGTGACTAGACTTAAAGATAAAGGTAAACAAAGAGCTGTTAGAGTTACAATCAATGAACATGTTAATGATAAGGATCCTTTAGATCAGGAGTTGAGGTTAGATGCTTATCTTGAGAGATCTAGAAAAGAGAAAGAAATATGGGCTAAAGAACTTGAGAAAGAAGAATTGGAGGCAATTGCTATAGAAATGAGGAAGAAGATCGAGTTTCTTAAGAAAACTTCAGGACCTTCAAATGTTGTTGTTTCTTCTTTGGAACAAGGTGGGAATCATGGGAACCTTGCAACTTGAAAAACAAATATCCCAACACCAGATGCTATTAAGGTTTCTACTATTTCAGACATAAGGACATCTACATCTCAAGGAGTTGATCCATCTCAAGGTGGACCTGTACATGAAAGGTACAAGCAACTATTTTTCTTTGGAATTCCTGGTTATCCTAATGTGATTCCTGATTAAATTAGAAAGAAGCTCCCTAAATTTGCTGGAAATAATGTCACCACATGTGAGGAACACCTAAAGAAATTTATTGATATAATAGATGATTATAATATTGAGCCTGATGATGTTATAATGAAGCTATTTGTACAATTTCTAATTGAGGATGCTAGGGACTGGTTTAGAGGTTTTCCCCATGCTAGTATAGGGTCTTGGAATGAATGTAAAAATTATTTCAAAGAACATTATGGTGATAAAATGAATGAGGGTTTCATTTTGAATGAATTCAATAATATCAAGAAGAATCAGAATGAGGATGTTCTTGAATTCAATATAAGGTTCCAAAAATCCATGCAAAGGCTCTTGCAAGTTATCAGACTAGATGATAGGGTGTGTCTTGTGACATACTTGAATGCTTTTGATGCAAAGATGGGGTACCTTTTAAGGGATAAGAATCCCATAAATCTTGGGGAGGCTTACAAGTTGGCCATTAACATAGAAAGTAATAGAAGAATATTAAGAAAGTTGGGGAGAAGAGAGGATTGTAAGCTTCAAATGCAAAACAAGAGAGAAATGGGAAGATTTGCAAACTTAAAACCCAAAGAGGAGGATAACCTAAAGTAGATTCTAAATGCTTTAGAAGATCTGAAGCCTGGTGAGAGAAGAAATAATAGGGCTGCAACTAATGACAAGTCAACTTGGCAGCCAGGAAAGCAAAATTATCCATATAATACTCAATGGAAGGATGGCAAGCCCATCATTCCAGCCAAGAGGGATAGGCCTGATGATAGGACTCCTGATCCTTTGCAAAGAAATTTCATTAATATGAGTGATGATATCCCATGGTGTGCTACTTGTCAATCTCCTCATAGTCCCGAATATTGTATTATTGCCCTAAACATGTCTGAAAACTAGGAACGAGATGAGCAATATGATGAAAATGGTTGTGCAATGATTTCTTCACATGCTTGGGATGAGGTTGACTCTGTTGATGAGATTGAGAATCAAGATGTTATTGGCTCTCAAGCTAGGAATGAGATATCACATCAACAAGTTTTCTATGATGAAGAGGAAGAAGAATTTGATGATGTTAGATGTGGTGCAGTGAAGGGTGAGGGGCATATCTTCCTAAGGCAACCTTCTAATGAGGAAATTGCCCAAATCACTATAGATATGGTCACTCAAGGTAGGAGCAATTATAATTTGAGAGGCAAGATAGTTGGGAATATCAATGGCAAACCGGGGTAGCATGTTTATTAAGAAATTAGAAAAGAGCACACAACAATTTGAAGAAAAGGGAAAGGATGATGTCAACTAGGTCAAGATAAAAAGGAAAGTTGGGCCTATTGTGATGCATAAAGGTAAAGCAAGGAAATCAAAAATAGTTGTTCCCTTACCCCAAAAGGAAAATGAGTCTCTACACAAAAATTCATCAGACTTGACTATCCGAATAAAAGATAAGGGTGTCACTGCTATAAAATGGGATGTAGATGACCAGAAGTATGTTCCTATTGATATGACTAAGTTTCTTTCACAAATTACTATCAAGGTCCCACTTTTGAAGATAATGAGGATAGAGGAGCATAAGGTAAAAGCTCTGGATTGGGTAAATAGTGCCTCTTCCACAAAGGCCCAGGGGATGAGTAGAGGTGATAAGCATGTGGTTTCTTTGGATAACACACCTGATAGTAAAAATGAAGAAATTATCTCTGAGATTCCTCAGATATATTTGGATGCAAATGTCATTAATAATGCATCATGAACAGTGGATCCTTTCTTCCTGTCTCTTATAATAAATAGAAAATTGTTGAAGAATTGCATGATTGATTTTGGGGCATCAAACACTGTCATGCCTGCAGAAATCATGAAATCAATGGGAATAAAAGTTGATACACCTCACAGAAGATGCTAGGCTATGGACTCAAGAGAAGTGCCAGTTATTGGTACCATTAAGGCTCTACCTTATAAATTGGTGGCATAGCTAGACAAACAACTAACTATGAGTGTTCTAGTGGTTGATAACCCTCCTCAATATGGGATGCTGTTGTCTAGGAGATGGAGTGCCTCTATGGGAGGAAGTATCCAGTGTGACCTATCTTGTGCTACTTTTGACATTGGAGGAGAAAGTGTGAAGGTGTCAAGGGAAACTAGAACTCCACATATGATTGAGGAGAATGAAGATGAAAATATGAATTGTTTTGTGGACACTGACATTGGTTCTTTCCAAGTTCAGGAGGAGGTGCAAGAAAAGGTCAAGTCTATCCTTCTGACTGAAGATGAGGATAACATGGCAGAAGGTGATGTCTTATGGACTTTATATTTTGATGGAGCAAGTTTGAAGGAAGGTGCCAGAGTAGGAGTGCTATTAATATCCCCAAATGGTAAAACTTTTAAGTATTCTTTTGCTCTCATGTTTTCTTGCACAAACAATGTTACTGAATATGAGGCCCTGCTAATTGGTTTGAGACTAGCATCAAGGCATGGGATTAAATGTCTTAGGGTGATTGGTGATTCTAAGTTAGTAGTTTTTCAAATTAGATCAAGATATGCATCAAAGAATTGAAGACTGAAACAATATAGAAATGCTATTTGGGATGAAATTGAGAATTTCAGTGCATTTGGTATTGATTGGATGGATAGAGGCCAAAACAGGATGGCTGATTTGTTGGTGAACATAGCATTAAGGCTAGAGGATATCACTTTTGTAGGGATATCCAAAATTGAGGTTCAGTCTAGGCCCTCTATCCCAAATAATGTTGAAAATTGGTAGGTATTTTCTGATGATCAGGATATACTGAGATTCTTGCAATGTGAGTCTCACTTTGGTGGTCAGGAAATGGATTTCAGCACTTATGTTGACACTAGAAATGGGAAGAAGACTATCTTTGGGAAGGAGGTTTTGCAATTGAAATCAAATAGGGTTCCAAGAGGGTTGGTTTCCCTTGAGAGGGCATTTGATAATAAAGAAAGGCCTTGTTCTACTAAAATTATTGATAAGCTAAATGATTTGGAGGAAATAAACCTAGGAACAAGTATAGTACCCAAAAATGTTTATATTGGTAGGAGATTGTCTCCGAAGGTCAGAAAGGAACTAATTAATCTCCTCAAAAAATTTAGACATGTTTTTTCATGGTATTATGATGATTTGAAGGCTTATAGAGAAGATTTGTTCCAACGTGAGATACCACTGAAAGAGGGTACCAAACCATTTAGGAAAAAATTAAGACCTATGAATCCTACCTTGGCACTGAAGATCCAAGATGAACTCAAAAGGATGATGGATGCATGGATCATCAAGCCTATCAGACATTCTACTTGGGTGTCAAACTTGGTTCTAGTCAGAAAAAAGAATGGTGACATTAGATTATGTGTTGATTTTAGGAACCTGAATGTCAATTCTTTGAAAGATAATTATCATTTTCCTAACATGGAAAATATGCTACAAAGAGTCACTAGATCAAAGATGATGTCCATGATGGATGGTTTCTCTAGATATAATTAGGTTAAGGTCAATGAGTCAGAGCAATTTAAGACTGCATTCACTACCCCGTGCGGGACATATGTTTATGTTAGAATGCCCTTTGGTTTGACAAATGTTGGAGCTACTTTTCAGAGAGCCATGGAAGTGGCCTTTACAAATTTTATAAATAAGTTTTTGGTTGTGTATTAGGATGATCTCATAGCATATTCAGCTAAGGAAGCTCAGCATTGTGAACATCTTGAGAAGATTTTTATCAGGGCTTTGGAGTATGGGGTTTCTTTGAATCCAAAAAAATGTGCCTTTGGTGTTGTGGAAGGTAAACTCTTGGGACATATCATGTCTAAGGATGGAGTGAGGATTGACCCTAAGAGGGTTATGGCTATAGATAGGCTTTGCCCACCCAAAAATGTTAAAGGAATATAATCCTTTTTTGGGTAAGTAAACTTTCTAAGGAGATTTGTTACAAATTTTGTAGAAATCAGTACCCCCATCTCCAGAATGTTGAAGAAAGAGGCAAAGGTTGAGTGGAATGAAGAAGTAGATGAGTCATTTAGAAGTATCAAACAAGCCATCAAGGATGATCTAGTTTTAAGGACACCTGATTATGGTAAGCCCATGTAGATATTTTCTTTTGCCTCTTGTCTTACAATTGCATTAGTTCTATTACAAAAGAATTCAGATGGATATGAACAACCCATATCATTTTTTAGCAAATCCCTACAAGCAATAGAATTGAAATATGACATTACTGAGAAGCAGGCATATGCCCTGGTCAAAGCTATCAAGGCTTTTAGATGTGACCTTGTAGGAGCTAAGCTGGTTGCTTATGTTCCTAGTGCTATAGTTAAGGATATATTGGTGCAATAGGAAGCTTCAGGGAAAAGATGTAGATGGATCAATAGGATCCAATAATTTAACATTGACATCTAGATTACAAAATTGGTAAGAGGCTTAGGTCTTGCAAAGTTAATGGCACAAAGTAACCTAGTTGCAAATCATATAAATGTGTTAGAAGAGGAACAAAGGCCATATATTTTTGATATGGATTGTTGTGATTGGTATAAGAATGTTATTGGTTACTTGCAAAAGTTGTTTTTTCCCCCTGACATGGATGAGAATAAAAGGAGGACTATTAACTTGCAAGTTGCAAGGTATGCTATTGTAGATGGTAAGTTGTGGTGGAGAAGCAATGAGGGGTGTTTCTCAAATGCTTGGACCAGGAGAAATCCAGAGCCTTGTTAGATGAAAAGCACCAAGGTGTCTATGGAGGGAAATGTATGGAAAAAACCACAGCCCATAAGATTCTTAGGTTTGGTTTCTGGTGGCCTACAATCTTTAAGGATGCTCATCAACTTGTAAGAAAATGTGATGCATGTCAAAGATTTGCTGGTAAGTTGAAATTTAATGGGAATTTACCACTCAAGCCTATTATAGTTCAGGCCCCTTTTCAAAAGTGGGGTATAGATTTTATTGGGGAGATTCCAAACAAATCCAGTGGTGGACATTCCTATATACTAGTAGCAATAGACTATTTTACCAAGTGGGGTGAAGCTATCCCCACCAGAAAGGCTACTAGTAAGGTTGTGGCAGACTTTGTGATGCAAAATATTCTTATCAGGTTTGGTTGCCCAGAAGTTATTGTAGTTGATAATGCATGTGTTTTAGATCACAAGAATTCAATGATTTTTGTCAGCAGTATGGGATACACATTTCATTTTCTTCCCCATATCATCCACAAGGTAATGGCTAGGCTAAGTCTAGTAATAAAAAATTGATTAAGATTCTCAAGAGAGTGTTGGATAAAAATAAAAGGGCTTGGGACTCAAAGTTACAGTTGGCATTGTGGGCCGATAGGGTAACTGTAAAGAAGGCCATAGGGTGTGCTCCCCTTGATTTGGTGTATGGGATAAATTCTAGATTACCTCAGAATAATCTATTGCAGATGTATTGGTTTGTTCAGGCATATGATGAAGACTTAGATGATGAAATGATAGTAAGAATGGATGAGTTGATAAAATTGGATGAGGTAAGGAAAGATGCACATGAAATAAATGAAAGATTGTAGACATAGTGTAAGGATATATATGATAGAAGGGCTACTCAAAGGAGCTTTGAAGTTGATGACCTTGTCCAGATGTGGAATGCAAGATTGGAAGATAAGGGAAGGCATGGGAAGTTTGACCCAATCTGGTTAGGCCCTTATCTTATTGAAAGAAAATGGGGAGTAGATTCTTATATCTTGAAGGATTTAACTAGCGGTACTTTGGAATTTCCTGTTCATGGACAATTCCTAAAGTTTTACTTCTCTTGAAGTATCTTTTCCATGAGCAGTAGTTTAGGGTTTTCTATATAGTCATGTTGTTTTTGGTCAAGTTTTTGTTGGTCTACTTCTCTAGGTGATTTTGTGGTTCTCATTGTATCTGTGAGAGATACACATCCTTGAGTATGAGCCAGTATTGGTTGTGTCACAAAATTTTGACCTTTTCTCCCTGTAAAGCCCTAGAGTGTTTCCTACCCCTGCCTGCAAGCTTGTTTTTATGTGCAAAGAAAATCTATGATGTTTTATGGTTTGTGCTCTTGGCCTCATGTTCATTATTGTGTCACCATGCTCCAGTTCAAATTGCAAGGTCTAATGTGTTGAAACCAGGGAAATATTCAGGTTTCAAGGTCTACTAGAAATAATTGTCTTCATGTCGAGTGATGTCAAAACTGTTTAAGCATAAAAACCCTCGATGTTTTTGCATTCCTTTGTTACCTTTCCTTCAATGTGTAAACCTAGGTTGTTTTTGGCCTTTCACTTCTTCGTAGCTAAATCTCTGGTCTTTGGTTTTCTTATGTGCATTGCTATGACTGTGTGGGGCCTAGTTCTTTTTGATTTTCCAGTTGCTTGATCTCCAGTTTCCTGGGTGGTTAAGTCTTTTATTCAGCAATTAAGTGACTGTGTGTTCACGGGATCTCTTGATTTTGGTGGTTAAGTGCTTTTCATTCGGTGACCCAACCTTCTCTTTAGTCGCATGGTCGCCCAGTCTTGGTGGTTAGTTCCTTAGCCCCCTACGATTTGGCAAGTAGTTTGTGTTGCATCTGGTGGTCTCAGTTGTTCAATGGTTAAGGATGGCAAGATCTATGGTTGTTGCATGATCATAAGGAATATTCTTTCCCTTTGCGATCATGTGACCACTGTCTGATGGATGGGGCTAATGTGCAGTGGGTTTGTTGTCAGGAGATGCTGATGTGCTTGATTTCTATTGGTTGCAGAGGTGGTGATGTGGCAAATGACTTGTTGGGGCCCGGTTGACCATTTCTTTTGTCTTTTATCAACCGCTCAATCTGCTGGGAAGGATTGAAATCTACGGCTATGTTTTAAAGTTCTCTCAGTTAGCTGTTGCCACTAGTTTTGAATTTTTTGAGGGTTTTCTATGAGGTTAGGGATAGTGCACCAAAAGAGCCATGATGCCGGACCATTTTTGGTTATTCTCTAGCTCGGTTGCAGGTAAGAATTTATGAGGGAAATCTTGACAGCCGTTTCAAGTTGATTTTGTGTCCTGGGGAGCTTTTGTCGAGGAAAGATTGATAGCTAGGTCATGCCTTCTGTATTGTAGCCAAAAATTGTAGGAGTTTTGTGATGATTTTTGTCCTCAAAGTGGGTACATGGCCAGAGTGGCTACTTAGATTAATGATTCATTTGATCTCACCGGCCTTGTACTAGGAACTTGTCTTGTCTGTATTCACTGTCTTGAATGTGGTTAGGTGAATTTGAAATTGTTGGCTTTGAATGATCAACAACTTGTTGCAATCCTAGAGATATAAAGAATTTTGCTTGATCATTCAAAGGTATTGGGAGTTAGGTGTTTTAACTGGCATGCTCGGTGAACCCTATTCTCAATTAGGGGTTGTGACAATTTTTGGTTTCAGTGATTGTTGATGAAAGATAGAGAGTTGCAGGTCTAAGCTATAGTTTGCAAGCTTAATTATTTAGGACTGATTGTATGCATAGAAAGGATTCATCATACTTAATACAAATGTCTGATTCTTCTCTCTCCTCTATGCCAAGATAGGTGGACTTTAAGCTTTTTGGTTCATTACATATCATTTTATGTAGGTATCTTCATTCTTGTGTTCTGATCTAGGATTGGGTTAAATATTACTCTGGATGGGATGTGAGTTTACCCTTGTTTACATAAGGATTCTTTATAAGTAGTAAGAATTATGGTAAATGTATTTATGGCTATGAATCTCAGATTTTCTTTAGTCTTTGCATCTTTTGCACCTAAGAAATCTTTCCCAATGGATGAGGCACTAGCCTAGATGAGTAAATCTTTTGTGATCACACACTAACTGAAGTTGTTGCAATCACAAAATTGAAATTAAAACCATTTTAAGTTTTAAGTCTTTGGTTGAGAAGTTTTGTTTTCTTATAGAAATGGAGAGTCAATGAATGCTAGGTTGGCATTTAGTACTTTCTTGCTATCATTTATTAAATGAATCTAGTCTAGGTGTTGTGTAGGAATTTTTTTTTTACTGGGTTAGGTGCACCTACCTTGGTTTTGCAGAGCCAGAAGTGAAGAGGGAAGTCTTGTCCCTTCAGTTGGTCTAGTTACCTTAAGATCCTCTTACATTTTGGAACTAACCACTCCCAAAATCTTTTTGAAGGTATATTGGTAGCCTAAGAGCATAAGCTATTTTGAAACACCAACACACTAGACTGTGACTATGAGAATTGACAGAGTTAGTCTTTGGGTTTTTGGTATAGCTTTCAGAGGATCTAGATTCAAGGTTTATGAACTTGAAGGATGATGGAAAAGGTACTGAAGGATGTTCATTAGTTAGTGCAAGGTATGGAATGATTGGTGACATCATCTATGGCATGTGCTCTTGTGATGGTTTATTTTGAAGCTGACACAAGGAATGAAGCACGTGTTTTATTTGGAAAGCATATATTAAGGATGTCGGTCCTTAATTATTATAATGTAATCATTGTAGACTTGTTTTAGATATCATGTGTATCTTAGCAAGGATTTTTGTAATTGTTTGTAATTAGGAAAGCCTCATGGGTCGACTTAATCATGGTAACTTGTAATAAGGTATATATGTAGAATATTTTATTTGGAAAATACATGGATGGAATATATGTGATATAGAGAAATTGGAAAAGATGTGAGCTTGTGTCTACTATATGTAGAGTAGAGGTTAACTGGTGGACTTCCTTGGAACTGATCAAGAAAACACAATTGCTGGCAAACAGTTCAAAAGATTGTGTATTTCTTTATATACACTTGTTGCAAAATAGTGAGTTCTAAAGGTGGATTTAACCTTCTTTGGGTAGTGAGCCCTCTCTTTTTTTCTTGACTCCTAATAGGGTCTGTCCTCTAACAAGGACTATGTACTATAATGTTTCAACAAGCTCCTAACAAGGCTATATCTTCTAATACAGATTACTATACTCTTAGTACATCATTTGTCGATGCTAATTCCCACTGGGGTTTTTACCTTTAACATGGTTTCCCCTAAACCAAAATATTATGTTATTGTGTTGGCATTCATTGTGTTCATTAGATCTAATATTGAAGAGATTAAAGATTAAATTTTAATATTCTGTTATACAACTGATTCACCCCCCCTCTCAGTTGTATTGTGGACTGTTATTCCTAACAAATTCTTGATAGAGTGTGGAGTAAGATTGATAGATCTTTTGGTGATCAAAGTATTTTTATGAAAGAATTAGAGAAGGGTTAATTAGAGATTTATGTTATATTCCATTGGAATTGAATTTTGCATAAGGTAAATGCTAATATATAGTTCACAAAATTCTTATATTGTTATGTAAATAGACCATTGTAGTGGTCTTGTAAGGATTTTAGTCTTCCTTAGACTTGTAGCCCTAGACATTTTTGAGTAGTGAAGTCTAGCTATTAGGCCCAAAAGGATGCAGGCACAACTAAGAGTGGGGGGGGGGGGTGAATTAGTTTTGTACTAATAATTGAAACTTAAAACCACTTAAACCAATTAATGAAATGAAAGATAAACTGTAATGAAAGATCCATAACACATAAAATAGAACACCAATTTTTTTTTTGATGAAACCTGGTTAAGGGAAAACTCTAGTGGGATTCAAACCCACTAGATAGATGTACTCTATTAACAAAAACTACCTAGTTAAGTGCAAATAAAAACAAAAGGGGAATTAACATGCATTCATAGGCCCATTTCCTAGAGCTCACTTCTCACAATAAAATAATCTTTCCCTTAGTCAGGTTCACTGATTATAATTCACAAAGGTGGAAAAACTATCTAGTACAAGAAAACTAACTTACAACATTTTTAATGCTAATACAATTCCAATGAAGTACAATTTCTTCCTCAATTACATAATACAAACATGCTCTTCCTCTTTTCTTCTTCACTCACTCAATCAGTCTAGACAATCACAAAATGATTACCCATTATTTATACATATAAATATGAATAAACAACAACAAGGTCGACTAAGACCTATAAGAATAAATTATACTTAAACTAAAATATGATCCAAATCAAGTCATCAAAGAATTAGATAGGACCTAAAGAATAATCCTTGAACACACAAATAATTCTCCAAATCTACACCAACAATCACAACATGTTACTTCACCAAGCTGTCTAGAACCTAAATGAAGAAACACCAACACACTAGAAAATCACCAAACATGATCACCACAACCAATGCAAATGATCAATACGGTCATAACATGATAAAATAACACCATCAAGAAGCAATAGAAGCTACTCAAACATTCTATTCATCTCTAGTTCAAGATCCAAACTCATCTCTATACTAAATACCAACAACACTAAATATTGAACTCTGTCACATAGAAAAGGTAACTTGCTGATCTCTGAATCACAAATAACACTAGATGAAGAAAAAACCATGAATCCAAAATAGACCTCTATCTTTTCATCAATTGAATCAACCACACCGATCCTCATCAAAGAAGAGAATCTTAACCTTAGTACACATGAATACTGAAATATTAGCAGCTGATAAATCAATCAAAACTTACTCAAATCATAATATTAACTTATTGATCGAACATGCATCAACTAAAGATATATCTTAAACACCATCTAGGATCACAACAAGAGATCTTCAACATAACACCTAAACAAATGGAATCTTATTTATTAAACATACTCAACACACTATCTACAATAACAATAGTATATTGGCATCAATGAAAACATTAATTTTAGCACATATAAACAAGGTCTAATAAATAATATTTAACATACTAAAAAATCTTCCAACAATATCCCGCTTTGGCATTGATGGAAACATATGAATTGAAAAAATTATCAATGCACAAAGACATCAATATATCCACCCAATCACTCTAAAAATATATCCACCTGATCACTCTAAAAATATATCCACTTGATCACTCTAAAAATATATCTACTTGATCACTCTAAAAATATATCCACTTGATCACTCTGAATATCCATCTCAAACTTCTCAACATAATCTTTCCCTAGCACAACCTTTTCCTAATTTTCTCTACTTTTCAAACAATATCTCCCCCTTTTACATCAATGAAAAAGGGACAAAGATATCAAAAAAATTGGAACTCACTTCAAAAAGAATGATAAATAACTATTTCACATCATCTTATCACAAGATTAATCCCCCTAAGGAGAAGTACCCAAACTCATCAATCCAAAGAATAATATTCTGATAAATTTATGGACTGATGCGATCCTTAGCATCATTAGATCTGATTAGGAGGGGTCAAAACCTCAATTTTCTCTTTGAGATCCTCAAACGTATCCTTCGGAAAAGACTTTGTAAAGATATCAACACTCTATTCTGTAGTAGACACTTATTGAAATTTTACTTCCTTTTCACTAACTTTATCCCTCAAGAAATGATACTTAATAGAAATATACGTTGTCTTTGAATATTGCACTAGACTCTTTGAAAAATTTATAACACTGGAGTTATCACAGTAAATAAAAATAGGGTCATCAATTTTTATCCTTAAATCCTTTAGCATTTTCTTCATCCAAATAACTTGATTATAATTTCTAGTAGAAATAACATACTTAGCTTCAATAGTGGATTGAGAGATACACTCTTGTTTCTTACTAGTCCAAGAGATTAGTCTCTTACCCAAAAAGAATGCACCACCAGTTGTAATTTTCCTATCATCCACATTACCTTCCCAATAAACATCAATATATGCACTCAAAGTAAAGTTATCATCTTTTTCATACCATAACCCATAGTCAATTGCACCCTTCAAGTATATGAGAATTCTCTTGACAACAACCATATGAGATTCCTTCAGTTCTGTTTGAAATATTGCAATAATTGCAACTATCTTTGATATGTGTGGTCTCGTATGAGTTAAATATTGCAGTCCTCCAATCAGTGATCTATATATTGTCTAATTTGTACAAGAGGATTCATCATCCTTAGTCAATTTACAACTAGTAACCATATGAGTCCCTACCAATTTTGAATCTTCCATAACAAATTTTTTCAACAACTATTTGACATACTTGGAACGTGTAATAGAAATTCCTTTATCCAACTATGTAATTTTAAATCCAAGAAATAATTTCATCTCACCTATCATAGACATCTATTTTTTTTTATTTCATCAAAAAAATCTCCACTCAATTCATAATTACAATAAATATGATATCATCAACAAATACTTTAGCAATCAATATATTATCATCAATTACTTTGAAATATAATATTGTCTAGAGTACCTTTACTGAATCTAGTATTTAGCAAATATCTGTCCAATATAGCATACCAAGATCTATGACCTTTCTTCAATCCATACAATTATTTATATAATTTATCAGGTTACTCAATGTAAACATCTTCCTCTAACTCACCATTTAAGAATTCAAACTTAACATCCATCTAATATACCTTAAATTTTTTATAATCTACATATGCAAGAAATAATCTAATAGCTTCAAGTCTAGCTACAAGAGAAAAGGTTTTTGTAAAATAAATACCTTCCATTTGAGAATACCCTTTTCAAACTAGTCTTTCTTTGTTCCAAATCACCTTACCATCTTCATTCTACTTTTTTCTGAATACCCATTTAGTTTTGATCACATTTTTGTTCATAGGTATGGGAACAAGAATCTAGGTCTTATTTTTCTCAATCTAATCAAGCTCTTCTTTCAAAAAAGTAACCCACATCATCCTTGAATAGTCATTAATAAATAGCATAAAGTATCTATCTCCATAATAGCTTCTTATCTTAGTAGGATGATACAAATTAGTATGCATGAAATCTAGCAATCCATTTGAAAAATATGTCTTATTCTTAAAAGTAGATCTAGTAATCTTACCCAATTGACACTCTCTCCCCATATTGTCAAGCTTCATCAGTTTAAGAAAATATCTTAAAATATTAGTAGTTCTAACATTCACCATATTATCAAAGTTCACATGACAAAATCTTCTATGCCACACAAAACTGTCATCAATCTTAGAAACCAAGAACTTATTCTCAATAGTTTTTAAATGAAATAGATTATATATAGTCTTTGTGTCATATGCAATTAGATTTCCTATGCTTGTAATGATTTTTCACTTTCCTTTCATGAATTCCAATTGGTAGCCCTTATCCACTAGCTTTCCAATGCTCAATAAGTTATGTCTTAATCCTTCAACATACAGGACATCATCAGTACTATTCTTACCATCAAGAGTAATAGATCCTTTCCCTCTACTAAAAAAGGATTGTTATTACCAAATCTAACAACACCACCATCATAGTCTTCAATCTTTAAAAACTTATCTTTATCACCACTCATGTGATGTGAAAATCCATTATTAATGACCCATTCATTCCTTTTATCAACATATGAAACCAAATATTTCTCTTCTTTAGGATTATATTCTTTAATAGAAATAAACACAATCTCTTCTTCATCATCATATTCATCATCAGTCATACCTTCTGCAACATAATTTTTTTTATGACCCTTAGAATGAAATTTATTAGATAGGATCTTAGATTCCTGAGAAGCTTTATTAGGAAATCTAAATGTAATGTGAAAAATATTCTTATAGTTAAAGAATTTAAAAGGAAAATTTCCTTCATACTTACCAGATCCCTTAGGTAGTCATTTTTCAATTAAGGATTTAATCTCATCCATCTTCCTTTCCTCTTCCATGATCTCTTCCCATTTCTTAGCATAGTGGTTGAAGTTATCTTTAGAGGATCTCTCTCCCTTTTCATACTTAGTCGAGCTGGCTTTGAATCTAGTTTCAACCTTCAAAAGTTCCTTACTAAGGGTAGTCATATCATAAGAATAGAGTCTACTAGCCAAAGCTTCTCTTGAAATATCTTTGATATGTCTCTATTCCTCAATGGCTTCAACCTTCTCACTGTAACATGTAGGTAAGGATCTCATAATTTTGTTTACAACTTCATCATTAGTCAAGGTACCACAAACACATTTGATTTCACTAACCCTATCATTTACTCTCTACATATAGGCTAATATATTTTTTCTTTCACTCATCTTCATATCTTTGAATACTTCCCTTTAAGACCCTGCAACTTAGCTTTCTTAACATACTTGTTACCTTCATAAATAGTTTCTAATTTAGTTCATACTTCATGCATTGACCTCAATCCATATATGTGAGAATACTCCATATCTGACAAGGCATTGATCAAATCTTCCCTTTCTAACATCTTCTCCTTGAATTTATTCTTTTTATCAGTAGTAGCTTGAGAGAAGTCATTAGGAATGATGTGAGGCTTCTATGTAATATTTGAATATTCATCTCTCATGCATATTAGATAAGTAGTTATTCTATCCTTCCATATAAGATAATTGCTTGCATAAAATTTAGGGTTTTCTTTCCTCATGCTTGTCATGTCAGACCTCCTTCAAGCGATTAAGCTTCTCCAAAAGGACTTGGCTCATATACCAATTTTTAGGCCCAAAAGGAGTTAGGCACAACCGAGGGGGGGAGGGGGGTGAATTAGTTGTGTACTAACAATTGAAACTTAAAACCACTTAAACAAATTAATTAACTAAAAGATCAACTATAATACAAGATCCACAACACATAACACATAAAACCAAATTTAGTTTCTAGGAAACCTAGTTAAGGGAAAATTATAGTGGGAGTTAAACCCACTAGATAGATGTAATCTATTAAAAGTACTATCTAGTTAAGAGAAAATGAAAACAAAAGGGCAATGAACATGAATTCATAGGCACATTACCTAGAGGTCACTTCTTACAATACAATTTCCTAGCCCTCACTCTAGATCACTGATCCATCACTGATTACAATTCAAAAGGGTAGACAAACTATCTAGTACAAGTTAAATAACATACAACATCTACTATGATAATACAGTTATAATGAAGTACAATTTCTACCTTAGTTGTAGAATACAAACATCCTTTTCCTCTTTTCTTCTTCACTCACTTACTCACTCACTCTACACAATCAAAAAATGATTTCCTATTTATGCAGATAACAATGAATAAACCACAACAAGGTCAACTAAGATCTATAAGAAAAAAAAATACTTAAAATACAATGTGATCCAAATTAAGTTGACCAAGACTTAGATAGGACCCAAACAATCATCCTCGCACACAAAAAATCTTCTCCAAATTAACACCTAGAATCAAAACACATTAATTCACTAAGTTAAATAGGACCTAAATGAAGAAATACCAATACACTAGAAAATCACCAAACATGATCAACAGGAACAATGCAAACCATCAATGTAGTCATAACATGATCAAAGAAGACCAAAAGGTAGCAATAAAAGCTACTTAAACATTCCAATCATCTCGAGCTCAAGATCCAAACTCATCTCTATAATAAATATTGACAACACTAAACATTGAACTCTATCACATAGAAAGATAACTTGCCAATCTCTAAATCATGAAAAATACTAGCTGAAGAAATAAATGTGAATGCAAAATACACCTCTATCTTCACATCAATTGAATCAACCACACCAATCCTCACTAAAGAAAATAATATTAACCTTAGTACACATGAATACTAAAATACTAGTGCCTGATAAATCAGTCATAACTTACTGAAATCATAATATTAACTTCTATGAGAAAACATGCATCAACTACAAATATATCTCAAACACCATCTAGGATTACAACAAAATATTTTCAACATAGAACCTAAACAACTAAAATCTTCTTTATTGAACATACTGAACACATTGTCTAAAATAGAAATAGTATGTTGACATCAATGATAAAAAATTAATGTCAACAGACATAAACAAGGTCTAATAAAAAATCTTTGACATACTCAACAATATTCCAACATAGACAGTGTGCCTAAATGCATGTTCATTCCTCTTTTATAATAAGTTGTACTTCTAACAAGGTAGTGACTTATTGTGGGTTCAAGACCCACCATGGTTTTTCCCATTTGGGTTTCCATGATAAAAATCACTATTTTTTGTGTTGTGGATGTGTTTCTGATTCATGCATGCAATATTAACTCATTAATAAGAGAAATAATGGTTTAAGGGCTTAAGGGTTTTGAAGATATAGTGTTTTAGGAGGAACTAATTCACCCCCCCTTCTTAGTTTCTTATTGCCTCATTTCCTACAATTGGTATCAAATCTTGGTCCCTTGAAGGAAGACAACTTGAGGGAGATATGAAGATGACATCATACATAGATAATCCAAGGTCTTATGGGAATCACTACACCTTGTGGAAGAGCCGCATGATAGTGAATCTCAGATGCATTGATGAAGATTGTTGGAAGGTTAAAAAAGCAAGTTATTATCCTCCCGCAAACCCTACAACTCCATAAGAGATCAGTGATGCCAAAGCCAGTATTAGGGAAAAGGAAGTTGTTTTGAGTGCTTTGAATAATTTCAAAATGATCAATGTCATGGAATTGGAGATGACTAATGAGATATGGGAGAAGTTTCAAACCTTGCATGAAGGATACAAGGAAGTAAAGGTTTCCAAGTTACAAAGTTTAAAGGGAAAATATGAAATCTTGAAGATTAATGAAGATGAAAATATTGCCTCATTCATGCTTAGGGTAAATGATGTTGTGACTACTATCATATGTGCTAGAGGTACCTTGGATGAAGATGAGATTGTTTCAAAAGTGCTAAGACCACTAACCCCTTCCTATGATCATAAAGTTGCATCCATTGAGGAGATTATGATATTGATAGATGTGACAAGAGACAAGCTAGTTGGTAAGCTTACTACATTTGAGTTAAGTGAATTTTGTGGTTCTTTACCTAGGGTTAAAAATACATTTAAAGCTACTACATCTAGAAAGAGCATGCAAAAATATGATATAGGAGAAGGATCTACAAGGAGAATGTCAAGATGTGAGAAAGAGATTGATGCAGGAGCATCTTGGGTGTAAGAGCAATCTTGCATCACCCAAAAAAATATTTTTCATTTCTTTTCAATAAGGGCTATCTTGTGCAGAGCTTCTATTTTTGGAGATTTACTATTTTTAGTAAGTTTTTCATTTGAGCTCAGAATGGTTTATTTTCTTCCCCAGAGGTTCACTTTGGTCATATCAGCCTGCTTCATTGCCAAATCAAGTCTAGTTTTCAAGTCTTCGGAAGTTGGGTCACCTGAAATGGAAGAAAATGAATTTCCTTCAAAATTTATTTTTGAGTTCTAAAAGTTGTTTTGAGCTGACTCTGATGTAATAAAATGAAAAATAAAATAATTCTAGTGTTGGTCAGCTATAAGGCCTAAAATTTATAGAACCTTCTCAGGCGGTAGAAATTACCTATATAAGGAAGGTCCATAATGTTGTCTAGACAGTTCTGGCTAGTAGTTCTAGGTAATGATTCAAGGCTTTGTCCTATAGAATATTGTAAGGAAAATTCCCATGTGGCTTTGCATATTATAATTATGAAAATTTATAATTCCACACTTGTGGAGATAATAAGAAGCCCATTTTTTGTTCTTGCGAATTGCAATTGTTTCTATGTTCTTGTTATGTGTTTGTGGTATTAAGAGAAGCACCCTTCATCAGAGATGAAGAAAATTGAAGAAGAAGAGAAAGACTTCCAAGATTTGGAAGCATTGCTTGCAAGAAGACTAATAAAAGGTCCTGGTAAGTACAAAGGAAAGTGGCCTCTCAAATAAGATAGGACACTTTTCTTTTAGATGTCCAAAGAGAGATGCTAAATGGAAAGATAGACCTACTATTGTGAGAAAATGCTACTTTTCTCTTGATGATGATGAAGGTGTTACAAATGATGAATTTGATGGTGCTAAAAAGAGTGGTGATGGATTCACATCCATTGATGTCAAAGAGGAATATCCTAGGCCTATAGATCCTATTCCTACTAGTATATTCATTTCTATCAAGGAAGAAGATACTTAAATTGATGATCTAATACCTACTAGTTCTACAAATTGTGTTGAAGAAAAATCCCTAGCTGGTCAAGTTGTTAAAAAGGATGAATGAGTAATAGATAATGAATTCTCTTGATCATATGATTGGTGATAAGAGTAAATTTGTGATTCTTCAGAGGTATGATGGTGGTATGGTAAGATGGGGAGGAACCACTAGTGGTATTATTAGACGCAAAGGTTCTATTACTCTAGATGGTAATAATAATGTAGATGATGTATTATATGTTGAAGGTCCAAAACATAATCTTCTTAGTATTGGGAAATTAATGGACAAAGGTTATGACCTACACTTTAAGAATGAGACATGAAAAATCTTGAATGGCTCTAGGATAAATATTACAACATGATCAAATACAAGAGGAAACTTATTTCATTTGAACAATGGTCCTAAAATATATTTGATTTCTCAAATAAATGAAAGATGGATATCAAATAAGAGGTTCTGTCATGTAAAATTTAAAAATATTATGGCCCAATAAGTTCTAATCATGTTGTTAGAGATATTTCTAGAGTGAAGATGCCTGTTAGCACTATTTGCAAAGAATGTCAATTGAGTAAGAAAACAAGAGTTACTTTCCATTCCAAATATTGAAACTCCAATTAATTGTTATATCTTGTTCATAATGATCTGTGTGGTCTCGCTAAGACAATAATCTTTCAAGGCGATGGGTATTTCATGTTGCTAATTGATTACTCCTCTAAGATGGTATGGATTACTTTCTTGAAGGAAAAGTATGAAGCTTTTGAAACATTTAAGGCCTTTAAGTCCCTACTTGAGAATCAAATGGGATTGAGATTGATATTATTTAGATCAGAATGAGGAGTTGAATTCACATCAAGAGAGTTCAATACTTTTTGTGAGAAGCATGGAATTAAAATAGTTATCTCCTCTAAGGACTCTAAAACAAAATGGTATGCTAGAGTGGAAGAACATGTCTATTTTAGATACTACTAGGACCATGATAATTTAAAGGAATATTTCATAGACATTTTAGAGACAAGTGGTTAACACTACAGTCTATACTCTCAACCAAGTGCAGATAAAATGAAACACTGGTAAGACACCTTATGAACTATGGTATGAAAATGTTCCTATAGTCAATTATTTTAGAATTTTTGGTATTAAATGCTACATCAAGAGTGATGAGGATATAGGAAAATTTGATGCAAGGAGTGATGAAGGTATTTTCCTTGGGTGCTCTACTAAGAAAGGCCTATAAGTACTACAATAAGATCTTGAAGAAGCTAGTGGAGAGTACCAATGTGAAGGTGGATGAGTGCATTGAAAATATAACCAGATCTTGTGGTTGTGATTCTAATGATCATAATATTAGTAATTAGAGATAGCAACATGAACATCATAGTGAAAATCCAAGTGTTTCCATGAGTGAAAATGATGAGGCTTATACAAGTGGAGAAGAGGAAGCACAAAGGCCTGTGGTAAGGAAGAAAATACCAAGGTATGTATGATTAAACCATTGTAAAGATCAAATCATTTGTGACTTAAATAAAGGATTTCAAACTAGGAGAAGGATTTATAAAGATTACATCTTTATAATATCACAAATTAAACCAAATAATGTAGATGAATCCTACAAGGATGATCATTGGGTTGATGCAATGGAAGAAGAGTTATCACATATTGAGAAGAACAATACATGGATTCTTGTTCCTACACTTAAGGACAAGAATGTTATTGACACAAAATGGGTATTTAGAAACAAGTTAAATAAAGAAGAAGTGGTGAGAAACAAAGAAAGATTTGAGTGAAAAGGATACTCTTAGATAGAAGAGATAGATTATGATGAAACCTTTTCTTTGGTGATAAGGTTGGAAGTGTTGGAGCTTTTCCTTATAGAACCAGACTTGAATCAATGTATGGGCTTGATTCTCAAAATAGGCACTCAAGTTTGACAAGAAAATAGTCCAATTGATGAGGATTGAAAGGAATCCTCCTTCTTCTTTGAGCTCCACATCACTCAGGTGGGTATTGCCTTATCTACACACTCAAGACACCTCATGATAAACAATAGGCCTACAGATAGATTATTATGGAATAGTCTTCAAACCCTTGTAGGTATCCTATACCTCAAATGAAACCAAGATCTAATGCAATAGCCCTACTTGCATAGAGTGAGTATGAAAACCAGAGACCTATACTAACAACATGAAAGGGAAAGGGTGGAACTGAATGTAAATGATTTAATGATGGGTTTGAAAGGTCCCTTGAGATACCGTAAGTCCCTCATAGACCAGTGCCTTGTCCAATGGGCCACAGAGTCAAATACCCTATTGTAATAGACAATTATGAAAAAAGAAAGCAATAAATTCAATGTGTTGATGCCTAACATCAATCACACACCATGACCAAAACTCACTTCAACACCCACATGTGTATCCAAGTATGTTATTACCCATTCAAAGGCTTTTAAACCTCCCCTTAGAAGAGACCTATAAATAGATAATACATTAACCAACATCCAATGGAAGACAAGCATGACATATCTTTGAAACCTCAGCTCATACATACATGAAAACTAATCCTAAACCATTTATCTTTGCAAAGACAAATCCACTTGCAAACACATAGGAAATGCAAATATAAAAATCAAACACCCTTGATGTATGATTAATGAATTCAGAATTCAAATGGAGATAGCTTGGTAATAGTAAGAATAAATTGAGTCCTCATACATAAGACAAATCAATTACAATATGCATTATATTCTCTGAACCAACAAAGGAAGAAAGAACACCCTATATGTAGAGAGAAGGAGAAAATCGGCAGGACAGAACCTTTCTTGGAACCAGAATAATGGACCTCCAAAATTGTGGAACCCCTCAAAAATCAAAATTACAGCCATATATACCACCAACTGCCTTGGAATCCCAAAAGAATTTAGGATGCCACAGGCTTCGGATAGCTAGGGTAAGGGTTAGGATTTTCACCCACCAAACCAACCAAATTTCAATCTGAATTTACTGCATTAGAGGGAAAACCAAGCGATCAGATCCAAGAACAATCTTCATTCATGATAATTTTTTGAGAAAAGTGTACCAAAGACCATAAATTCACCAAGAAAACCAGTTTGATCACCTATCTATAACACACCTTGAGCCATTCTTCTCATTCCTTGCATGGTATAGATCTCTACAATCGATCATCACACCTTGGACCACACTGTGGCAGCAAAAAAATCATTTCTTACCAGCTCCAGCCACTTCTGCATTCAATTTTGGTCCTTCCTGTCACTGAAAACCCTCAAAAATTCAAACCCTCAAAGAAATAGCTATTTTATGGTGCCAGTAGAGAATCAACAGTCGATATTCAAACCTTGATCAACTTTAAAACATCATCGTCAGATCCTTTTACTTTTCTCGGGCCCGCTCGCTTTACATTGCTTTAAGTAAAATCGATGGTCATCATTATACCGTGATGCTAAAAGTTGAGCATCTTACCTCAGTGGTATAATGACAACCACATGATCTTCAAAAACCTATAGGCACCTTACTCCTTTTGAAAACCATGGCCCAACTGACAACATCCAGCTTGTCACCCTACCGACCAATCAAAAACCTTACATGCTAGCACCTTCTAACAACTGGGTCCACCGAGCGGTCTTCACATTAGATTCCAAATCAACGACCATCACATGATCACAAAGGGGAAGAATATTCCTTGCAATCATGCAATAGCCACAAGATCTTCAAGCAACTGACACTTGACCCCAACCTCGTTAGTGCCTGAGAAAAAGTAAAATCAATGGCTGGTGCAAGATCTCATGGCTCTGACAAATTCCATGAGAACTTACGCCAACCATAGATCCTTTATGGATGTCAGGGCCCATAAAACATGTCAGCAACCAGGTCCCACTCACAACCCTCTGAATCATCAATGCCTTGATCAATTAGGAAAAAGCAAGTCAGCACCATGTGGCACATCGGACCCACCGTTCATCTTCAACATACTGGAAGATCAGATGGTCAATGTATAATCTCAAGGGCTCCAAAGATTCCTTGAGATCATGTGCCCACCATAGATCTAGAATCTTCAAACTAAGATACCAGGCCCACCTGATAGAACATCTAGCTCACGGTCATGCGGACCAATTAAAGAATGCCAACTGTGCATACGTGTCACCTTGGACCCATAGTTTAATCCTTTAGGAGATCAAACAGCTGTCATTATACCACTGCATTAAAATCCAAGCATCTTCCCTCAGTGGTATAGCGATGATCATTTATTCTATTCACTCGTTAGCAAGTCAACAGGGAAGGAATACAGGGCCCATCGGGACAGATGGCACACATTCACAAATTTGCATGTCAGAGACCTCTGACACTAAATAGTCTTGTGAACAAGTGACATCCACAAGTTTAAAGGCTTGAAGACCTAGGAAAAATTAACGGCGCAGGGGTTTAGGACTTAGGAAATATAAAAGGACCCCGCCTGACATGGAAAAACCTAACCACAAACATATGAAAGTGGTCTTTTAATTAACACATGTGGTAAAAGGTTTTAAGTATCCTGAATAAAGTAACACAAAATTAGAACAAGGCCAAGGTAGACTTAGGGTTTTCTCCACACAACGGCTAGATTTTTGAAATTTTACCAAGGGTTTAAGGCTAGAGACCTAAAAACAATTGTAGAGACCAGAAGAAAAATGCTAGAGCCATGAAACTTTTAACAGGTGCTAACAAGAAGCAGTAAGATTATTCCTAGCATACACTACTCATAAGAACTTCAAATTTTACAAAATAAATGTCAAATTTGTGTTCCTTAATGGTGAGTTGCAAGAGGAAGTATACATAGAGAAACCTAATAGTTTTTAGTTGACCAAGAAACTAGACATGGTATGTGTAGACACCTAAATTTGATTACATAGTTAAGTAATCTTATTTGGTTTTCTCCTAAAGACATCCTATTAACTAAATATTATTATTTGGTTAATTTATGTCATCCCCTAGTTAATTAATTTAATTAATTAACTATAGTCCAATTAATTATCTAAGTGACAAACCTATAGTCTGATAATTTATTAATCCCTATTCCTCTATTATTTTAAATAGATATACTTATCTATTTAAATTAATTCATGAAACCTCATTTTCCTCCCACTTGGAATTAAATAAAATATTTAATCCCAACCTTAATCCTAACCAAACCCATCCCAAAACTCCTAACATGTAGTTCATACTCAACCCAACCCATTCACCCATGCTAATCAGTCTTAATTAGTTAATGACCCATGATTAGCTAATCCAACCCTCCACTCATTCTCTCTCCTCCCATCACATCCTCCTAAACCACCCACTTTCCTCCTAATCCAAGCCTAATCACCTCCTATACATTTTCACAATCATAATACAAGGATTAAGAAATCCTAAGCCAACCCAAGTCAAACCTCATGTCACATCCTAACATCACCCAATTCTCTCACCTCATGTCAACCTTAAATGATCTAACACATCCCTTACACACTCCATCCTTCTTTTACACATTTGTCCCCTCTCACATCTCCCAAAATGGTCACATTCCCCCATTCCTTCCAACCTCTCCCATTGTGACACTTGTCACAATGAGATGCATTTGAGAAAGCACAATCCATGTGCTCTCTCTCAAATGCATCTTGGGCCTTCCTCAAGTTTTCATCTTGACCATCCATTTGACCTTCCCTTTGCCTATAAATTGAGCTCTCTTCTCCTTCATTTTCATCCACCATTAGAGAAAAGTTGTAATGCTAGTTTGAGAGCCAAAAATATCACAAGCAACCTCATAATTCCAAAATCATCCCACACTTTGAAGCTTGAAGCATAGTTCATGAGCACACATCTAATCTATTGGACAAATCCAAACATCAAGAAGGCTTCATTTGGGAGTTTGTATTCTCTCTCTCTCTTGATTTCTTTTGTCTTAGCATAAGTGTAGTTTTGATTTGTTTTGTTGAATGTTTAACTTTTTTTCATATTCCTAACAAACACATTTCATAGCTTACATTTTGGCACCCCCGGTGAGACCCACTTCTAGAGTCATTTCTTCATCTTTGTCATTTGTTTTATATTGAAAAACTAACAAAAAGATAAAATTTGTTGTTGTTTGAGTGCTTTGCAAGGGTTTTTTGGGTGTTTTGTAGGTTTGGCATGAAAGAAGACACATTTGCACCACCATTCCCACTTTCAGATTTCACATAGAGAAGGAAAAGAAAACATAGTTTTGTAGGAATGTGGGTGCGGTCGGTGGGATTGACTATACGATTGATGGGATCGCATTCCTGTGAAGGACCCTTATATTCTTTGTCTAAATTCTGATCTTTGCTCTGAATTCACTTGTCATTTCTCTATAACATAACTATAGGATTGAATTTCCACAATGTAGGAATGCTGACTAGACATGACCATGTTTGAATGAATTAGAAGACATAAGGCATCATTTAGAAACCTCAAAATTTGTTCCTTCATTCCCGCAATGCGGGATCAAAATTTGACTTTGTAGTATCATGCATTGACTTTGCGAGATCATGTCCATAGGTATCACACCAAACTTAACATTTATTGCTTTTTGTAAATTTTTGTTACTCTGACAGTCCCGCAAGACTGCTTGTACAGTCGGTGTGAATGCTATTTTTGGTTTGCGGGATTGAAGGGATTGGCAAGAATGTTGGTTAAATTTTTTTAAAATAGAATTTACACACTTCTATTTGGTACACTAAAATGAACATTGAATTCATACACAACACCTCATCTTTTGATTTGGGCTTAAAATGAACAAAGGCTAAAAAATGAACAATCAAACATTTTCGTTGGTGTTTTAAAATCAATCCAAAATTCAATCTTGAATACTTAAGGGACAAAGAATCAATGTGATAAAAATTTCATTTGGTGTTTTAAAATTAATCCAAAATTCAATCTTGAATGCTTAAGGGACAATAAACCAATGCAATGAAACATTTCAATTTTGGGGCTTAAAAAGAATAAAAAAACAAAGTCTTGAATGCTAAAAGGAAGTAACACTTGTTGTTTTTTCCAAGAATCAAATTTTATTTTAAGCATTGTCATTTTCTTTCCAAAGAAACTTGTATGTTAAAAAAGGGTGTTTGAAGTTCTAGGATAGAAAATACTTAGTCTAGTCTAGGTTCAATTTGGAATGAAGACTTCTTGGCGTGTTTGAAGGAGTGTTTTTCAACACTTCCTTAGAGCTTTTCAATTCTTGAAAAAACCTTGATAAAGTAAGTGATGCAAGAAAAATTAACTTGTATCCGTATCCTCTCCCCTCACCTTCATGTAACTTTTGTGAAGAGAAAGATCAATTTTAATTGGTTTTTCTTCTAGCAAGGCTTGTCTAGAGACAAGCGCTTCCTCTTTAGAGAATGACCTCAAACTAGTAATTTCCTGATTGGTATATAAACAAGGTGTTGAGAAAAATCTTTCCTTATCCCCTCAAACTCAGGTGAGGTGTTTTGATGGTAGCCCAAGGTAGGTGAATATCCCTACAATTTTAGCATGGTCAACTAGGCTGTTAAGTGAGTCACACACATACAAACTGATTGGGAAGATGCCATAGATCTTACTAAAAGCCATTACTTAGAGGCCCACCCAATCTACTCCCAAAGGTATCAAAATATTTATGCAAGGATCGACCCAAGTGGTTTCCCAGGTCACCTGAAGATTAATCACCATCTGTATTCCTCTTTTGGGATACCAAGTTGTGGGCAAAGGTTTTGATACTAGCCTGTCTTGTAGTCAGAAATTGCTTGTGTTCTCTCAAAGTTATCAAACCTAGTGAAAACATTTGTTGGATGTACACAAATTGAAGTTACAAAGTTATTTTCCAAAGAGATCATCTGCCTATTCTCCCATAATATTTCTTTGTCTCTCGTGGGTCGGTTTGTCAAATACCCCAAAAGAAAACCCTAGTTTTTTCAAACACCAAGCCAAGGTATACTTATCATAGTCACTTCCTAGCTTGATTTACTCCAACATCTAGAAAGTAAAGGTATATTTGGACCTATGACCAACCCAGTGAAACACAAGAATGTTAAGCTACCAACGCCATGCGTGTATCGAGAGAAAAAGGTTGCTGAAAGAAAGATCAAGGATCACCAACCCATTGTTAATACAACCCAAGAAGAAGAGAAATACCAAGAAAGACTAGACAATGTGGAATACAATGCAAGGGTCAAATAATTTTCATTTCAAATCCGATTTAACCACTGGTTCATCAGACTAGAAAGTGAAGACTAGTAGGCTTAATCCCACTCCCTTCTCAACATGTGTGAAGTTTTCTCAACATCCACACATCTTAGATCACTTCTTAGGTGCATTTACATCATCCCCCTAGGAAGCATCAGTTAGCATCAACCCCTATCCAAAATCCAAAATCATCATCCTAGGTCTGCATCCCATCCTAGATCCATGTCCCATCCAAAGACTCATTTTGAGCTACTCAAACCTTATCTAAAGAAATCAAAATCTTAGCTTCACCCATTCAACTAAGCAGTGTCTAGGGTAGCTAGTACTTACTCTTGTGAACCTCATCATCTCAATCCAGAGATTGGCTTGCATTAGTAAGGATCCCGTCGTCCAAAGATCATAAGTCTATCCGAGGATGAAAATCCTTCATGTTTTGATCCCACATCGGGAAAGGTAGTTCATCTTGGCCTTCAGCCACCCATCCAAGCACATCACTCAAATCCTATACCATCTAAAAGATCCTTTTTATCTAGGCATCTCAAATCCTGCATTTAGAATATCATCCACATCTACGGCCATCATCCCAAGCATCAAACTAACATGTCTGTATCTCCCCCATCCTAGGACTTTGCACTTTCATGCGTAGTGAGACACGATCAAAGAAGAGGAAAGAAATGGATCCCAACCAAGCCACTAGTTTAGCAGACCTAAACAACCCCACCAGTACTATGGTAATGTATGATCCTCAACCACCTTTGGTTTAGAATGTTTGGGAAGATCCAAATGAGACATCTACCACTCTCTCCATGGAAGCCTTCATGTGCCTTACAAATGGTAAGCACAATCATTGCATAAAACCGTCTCACTATTTTGGCAAATTACACATAGGAGGGTACTCCCATTCCACCTCATTTATGACCTTCTAATCCCGAAAAGCCCATACATATCCCCACCAATGTCTACCCCACCGTCATCCCAAAAATGCATGATCCCACCATGGAGATATCCCATATAGCTTCAATTATTCCTCATCTCTTACAACCTGGATCGAAAACTCTTCCAAGTCAGACAACAGCCCAATATGCCCCTTTCTCCATCATAGGGGCACTGCCTCCACCTACCTCTTCACAAGTGTCCATACAATATCAAGCTTTTGCACAAGCACTACCACCACCCCCACATAGGCTACAACTTAGATAGTGCCCCCACCTATCATAAGTCAAGCCTCCACATCAACATCATTTCTATAAGGAGCAATAAAAGCCACTCTAGGGTAAAAGCACAATCAGCTGTCACATTTTAGGCTAACTTATCAGCACAACCAAATTTTAGTATTTCTAACTAAAAATTAATTTTGGCCAAACATATGGTCTAGCTAGATTCATTCTAGCTATGTTAGATAAGTGTTTTAACTTTTCCAACTGGAAATATCTATTAAATGCATGTTTTATACCACTTTGGGTCCAATTACCATAAAAATAAAATTATTTTTGAAAAGTGGCATTCCAATAACTCCTAATCTTTTTAATGATATTTAAAAAAAAAAAAAAAAATCCCTTTTGTAGGGATCAGAGTCAAGAATATCCTCATATAGATTATATAGTATTTCAATTAGACCTAGTTTATTGTAATTAAAAAATATTACAAGTAGGTATTTTAAAAATCAAGGAGATGTTGATTTAGAGAAAGGAAAAAATAGTAAATCATATTAAATAAATTTTAAAAACATATGGTACACTATAGGAGAGAGTCCTCTTAAAGAATATATATTTCTTTTTTTGATTGGGATAGATTTGTTATGAAAAATATGGTGCGAGATGAAAACTATCGATTTCAGTGAGTTGGAATTTGAATTGTTATAAAAAGAGAAAATATAGGTCACAAACCAATTTTTATTTCTTCATGCACTAGCTATATATGTCATCTATGACATATTTTGAAATTAGGGGAAAAAATGTTTATTTACATATAATTTTTTTTGGGGAACTAGACCCCTAATTTTTAGCATTTTTCAGGAATTGAAAAAATCATCTTAAAAAATTTAAAAAAACATATCAATTCTTATTCAAAAAATTTATTAAAAATATTAATCATAAACTTCATCCATTTTATCACATTTAATTAGTGTACATCATCTTCAAATTCCAAACATAAATGTCATTTTTATACTATTGAAGTTGAATAACTTTGATTTTGTTAGCCTTTTCCTTTGTAAAAGGGTGACAACTTAATATACTTGTACCCTCCATCCACATTCACCCAATCTATTACATAGCCTAATTCTGCACAAGTCCCTCCCCCGCCTTTTTCCATTGGCACCTAGGCTCAGTATGTCACCTTCACAATAGGAATGCCATTTATGGCATCCCAAAACCCTGCATCTGCACCACAAAATCCCACTTTTTCTCCCACATTCATAGCAACCTCTACATCATAACCCACAATGGGAATTGGTGCCACTTGGAGCCTTAACCAAGCATAAATGAATGCCTTGGGTATACCTACACACTCACACCTTTCCCAACTGGATTATCAACAAGGAACCATTCCGCAAATGGCACAACAACCATTGCCACCTCCTTTCATTGCATCTTTTCCCACATTCACTAACTAACTATCTATGGAACCTATTGCACCTCAAGCTATCCCCCCCACAATCACAATAGCTTGGCTTCACCCATCCCACTAACTCCCTCGCTCAATTGCCCATAGTACATACCCAAGCCTCTGTCCCCCCCTTTAGTAACGCAGGTGTAAACCCTTCATATATTGGCCAAGCCCAATGCCAATCCTAACAAAAACTTGTCTATCAACCTCCACAACAACAGTACCTCTTAGCACAACAACCTAATCCTCTAATCCCACAACAACAAACTAAACCATATCCCACTCATCAACACACCTCAAATACATAGTAGCAATACATCAACCAGAAATCCTTCCAAAATACATTCCAAACCACCTACGCAATAGGGAAATCCCCCTACTCCATCCCATAGTATCTTCCACATATCCCTCCATATTCACCCACACCATCTGACTCCTTCCAATGCCCACTAATTTGAAATAGGAAGAGATGAAGAACACCCTCAAAGAAATCAAAGCTAACAATGAGGGAAAAATGTTCAAGTTCAAAGAAGTTTGTCCATACCTTTTTGACAGATCAATTACAACCATCCCCTTCCCTAAGAATTTTGAAACACCCAAGTTTGACAAGTATCAAGGGAAGGGATACCTAGTCAACTGTATCAAAGAGTTCTACATAGTGTGCTAAGAGGTGGCATACAATGAAATTTATCTCATGTGCCTTTTCCCCAAGAGTCTAGAAGGGACCGCCATTGAGTGGTTCTACAAAATACCATACAGGTCTATTTCCATGTTCGTAGAAAACTCAGAGAAATTTGTGGCCCAATATGCGCATAATGTCGAGAGTGAGCTCTCCTTGCTAGACCTATGTAATGCTAAGGAAAAGGGAGGTCAAACCCTAACAGACTATCTACAAAGATGACAAAACCTCACCATGAGGTTGTCATATCAACCGCTAGAAAAACACCTCACCAAGATATTCATCAACAATTTGCATCTGATGTTATCCCACTTCATGCGAATGAACTACATACAAACTTATTAGGATATAAAGGGAAGGGAATGGACATAGAATGAGGTCTTTTGGATGATGAAGCCATTAAGCATTACAAGGAGATTTCACAAGATAGGCCTAACAATGATCGGTCCCGCTACTAGAACAAAAATAAAAATGTGGTCATAGATGGAGCCATATACACTAAACACATCCAAGTTGTTGTGGCTGGTCCCAATCCCTCTTCCCAAATGTACCAATAGCCAACACCCATGTACCAACAATTGGCATTGACCTATCAACAAATGCCTTGCAAGCCACCTGTCGATCAAGCCAATGCCATATCTATCACCTAAGGAGAGAACATGCCCCATATTCAGAACAACCAAAAATGCACATTTACTCCCCTTAGAGAACCCCTAGATGCTATCTTCTACTGCATGGCTAGTGCTAATTTGATTATATACTTGTAAACCTAGACATTTAACGAATCAACACCAAAACTAGCCTGGTACAAGGACAATGAGTATTGCAACTATCACTGTGTTAAGGGACACACCACCGTGAAGTGCATGAAACTCAAGCACTGCATCTAAGACATCATTGAAAAAAAGGAGATCACAGTTGACACCCCTTCCTATACATTTCCAAATGCCAAACTTTAGATCTACCAAAATGTGTTTCCTCAACACAATGCACTTAAGAATCAGACCAATGCCAACCCTCCCCAGAACCAAGGTAAGGGAAAAAAAGGTGACCACAGTGATGGGAAATATTATTCTACTACCTACATCAACTATGATAAGTTCATTAGTTGCATCTCCCAAGTTAAATCAATTGTGAATGTAATCCATGTCAAAGGTGCTGATAGTCAATGCATCATTACCATCTACAGAGGCCGGATATCTATTTTCAATGCCAATACCAAAACCATTCCCATTGTGTAGTACAACCTTCTAGAACACCTTGGGAACACACCTACATATTTTTCCATCCTTGACTCCTTCATACATCACCCCTTCATCAAGAAGTCCTCAATAATGCCCTCCAAGAAACCTGTGTCCCCGCAATCATTAACACTATCCAATTCAAGAAACTTGTAGGACACCTATCCACATCCTCCACCCTCTCTTTCCAAAAAACATGTCATCCGTTGAAATAGATCACAACCTCCCACTCCATATCACTATCATGATTAATGACTTTTCCATAAAAAGGGTCATGATAGATAATGGTTCGAGCCTAAACCTTTGTACATTAAAGTTCGACCATCAGGTTGGTCTCATAGAAGTAGACATCTCTCATGATGTAATCACCATCAAGGCTTATGACAACCTAGAGCATACCTCTAAAGGTACCATTTTGTTTCCTATCAAGATTGGCCCTGTAATCCAAGAAACCATATGCCACATTGTTGATATTGACCTCCCATATAACATTCTCCTTGGTCACCCATGGATCTATTCCATTAAGGTTATTCCCTCCACCTATCATCAGTGCATCAAATTCCCATATCAAGAAACTAAAATCACCATCCATGTAGACCCCCAACCCTTCACATACTATCATGTAATAGAAACTTCCTTCCCCCAATCCACTCATTGTCCTAGAATTGACATAGCAACATATGTCGCCAGTTCCTCCCAATCCTAGTGTGATCTAGAAAAAAATCCTTGCCTCCACCCTTTTTAGCATCAAGATCAACAATAGGGACTCTAGAAAATACAACCTCACCAATGCCTTTGTAGTCGGGGCTCTCCCATTGGATCCACACACTCAGTGATGCCCATTTCATCAAACCAAGGCACCTCAAGAAGACCCCAAAATTAAGGCTCTTGGCTCATCTGCTTTTGTCTCCAATGGAATTTTGAATTGTCAAGAGTTGGCACCCAACATCAACCAATGGTTATACAAGGATCCCCCTCTGCCTAACACTAAGCTTGTAGGGTATTTCAAAGACAAGTACCCCATATGTTAGGAATAGTCTCAAGAGATAACTAAGAGGGGGGGGGAATCAGTTATCTACAAGATTCAATTATTTATCCAATTAAGTATAGAAGAACATTGAGCATAAACACAATATAAGAACACTTAATACAACACCATAATTTTGGTTACGGGGAAACCTAAATTAGTAAAAACCCCAATGGAAATTAGTACCCACTATAAACTACACTGGAGTATTATGATCCCTATTAAAAGATCTTGCAACCCTATTAGGAGTTGATCTTTGTAATGCATTAAGTACAGTGACCTAGTCAAGGGTCAAACCCTGTTAGGGGTGAGGAAACACTACCCAAGAGCACACTGCTCAAAGGGGTGAAGGATGCAACCTTCTACTTAATAGATACACACTATATCTGGATCTTGGTAAACTACACATAGACCTGATGTCTTGATCAGTTCCAATGAATAGCATATACTCTCTACTTCATCACATATACCTTTTTTTGATGGCTCAACATTTTGTGCCTTCTGCTCTACTCTTATCTTTCAACTATCTGCCATGCTTAGCAATCATAGATGACTGCCTATAAATATCTTTCCTCTAAATGATATAATCAAGTCAGCCTATTAGAACCATCTTGAAATCATATTAGAGAAACAATACAACTCTCCAATAACATCTCAGTTGGCTCTACTAAGCACACAACACAAATTAGGACCGCACAACTCCATGTGAGTAGACGTGTCACTTCACACTATCAGCTCCACCAAATTAACTGATACTTTCTTCTCATTCTAAATGACATCATTCAATCTTAACAAAACATACTTAACTCTTCTCCAAACACTTCCAAGAAGGCATATCAAAATGATAAGTGCAACTACTATAACAATGACTATCAAACCAAATAAACTCAAGAAACTATGACTGTCAACTAGAGGCTTCATAACTTTAACCTGTACTACATATCTAACTCTGCATCCATGATCATAGCATCATACACATGTGTACACCATAAATATAAATTTTCAAGGCTTCATTGCAACCATACTATAAATCATATACAAAACTCTTCCTGGGACTTGTCGAGAACACTTACTGATAGAGACTACTTTATTACTGTCTTCACTCATAATCAACCTTTGTGTTTATGATATCATGTTGATAACATACCTAGGAAACATATACTCAAGGTTCTCTCCATTAGGCTTCCATGGATGCTACTTACCATATGTTATCATCAATGACAAACATATAGTCAGCACTTTGGCTTGCTGGAAAATCTCCAACAATCTCCCCCTTTGGCATTGATGGCAACATATGGAATGAAAACACCACCAATCCAAATGTATAATAATTTTATAATATTCTCCATTTCCTCAAAAAAACTCCCCCAAGGATGAATCCTCCATCTCTTACTATTTTGTTTCTTCTTGCTAAATACTCACTCCCCCTTGCTCCAATTCTTTAATAACATTCTCCATTTCCTCATCAAAAATTCCTTAAGGATGAATCCTCCACATATGACTATATTACTTAATGTTTTGTTTTTCATGACTATATACTTACTCCCCCTTTGACATCAATGGAAAAGGGTGCAAAACAATTAAGCATCGGTACTAATCCTAAAGTAGAGTAGTCAACCTTTCATCAGTCACTGAGGACTGATGCAATCCTACAATATCTAATATGATTTAGGGAAGGGGATTAATCCTAGCTTCTCCTTGAGATACTCAAATGTATCCTTAGGTAAAGGCTTTGTGAATATGTCTTCTAGCTAATCTTTTGTGCTCACATAGTCCAACTTTACTTCTTTCTCTTCTACTTTCTCTTTTAGGAAGTGATATTTTATCTCAATGTGTTTTATCTTCACATGCATCACATGATTCTTCGACATATTGATAGTGCTAGTGTTATCATAGTGAATAACAATAGGATAATGAATCTGAATACCAAAATCTTTTATCATTTGCTTGATCTACACAATTGTAGAGCAATTTAATGTTGCTACAACATACTCTTCTTCTATTGTGGACTAAGAAATATAATTTTTCTTCTTACTTGTCCAAGTGACAAGCCTATCTCCAAGAAATACTACTCCTCCTGAGGTACTCTTCCTATCATCCACACATCCTACCCAATGTGCATCTATATACCATGAAGTTCTATATTTTTTGAATTAGGATACCATAAACCATAGTCTATAGTTCCTTTCAAGTATCTGAATATCCTCTTTACTTCCATGAGATGACTTCATTTAGGATTCTCTACAAATCTCCCAAAAATACCAATTGCATTAGAAATATTAGGTCTAGATTGGGTAAGATAGATTAGTTTACCAATCATCGACTTATACAAGGTTATGTCTACTGCTACCAAATCATCTTGTTTTAAAAGCTTGCAACCTGTTATCATAAGGTTACTTACTAGCTTGCAATCATCCATCTTGAAATTTTTCAATATCTCTTTCACATACTTAAACTAATTAATGAATATAACTTTGTCTGTATGTTGCACATTTAGTCCCAAAAAGTACTTGATAGGTCCAATCATGCTCATCTCAAATTCACTTTGCATCTCTTTAGCAAATTCAACACTAAGCTTATCATTTCCACCAAAGATAATGTCATCAACAAATATGGCAACCAATATAAATACATTAGATGTTTCTCTTATGAATAAATTACAATCTGCAGCTCCTTTCTTGAATCCAATCTTTTTCAAGTGTTTGTTAAGTCTTTCATACCTTGCTCTAGGGGCTTGCTTGAGTCCATAGAGGGCTTTCTTCAATCTGCATACCATATCAGGTCTATCTAATAAGGTGAATCCTTCAGGCTTCTCTATGTATACTTCTTCCTTTAGTTCTCCATTTAGGAATGTTGACTTAACATCCATCTGGTATACCTGAAAGTCTTTGAAGGTAGCATAGGCTAGAATCAACTTTATGGCTTCCAATCTACTTACAAGGGAAAATGTATCAAAATAATTGTACGATTCCACAATAGATGAAAATAATCATGCCATTGTCTCTCCTTCAAAGATAATATATCTATTCTAAGGATTACCTATTCCATCATGAAATACACTTGAATTGTCAACCCAAGGATGTAGGATTTGAAATGGGCCAGCATAGTTTGTGCACTAAGTTCCTTTAGGAGTCATAACACTTATGCTGCAATAAAGTAAAATGCATTGGAAGAATCTATACTACTATTACAAAATAGTAAACACACCTTGGCTAGCAATAGATAATTGCAGGAAGCTTAAAAAATGAACCTAAATTAATTAACAACTCAGAACATCCACTATGATCATTTTCTGCAAGTGCTATAGGAACTTTCATAGTAATAATGCTATAGGACTAATATAGTAAATCTATTTGAAAATAAGAAACTGCAAGAAATAAATCTATTCTACCTAAATCTATTCCACCTTCCAAGTGGGCCCCCTTGGCTGGCTTCAATTAACTATGAACACAACAAGTGCTTCAAAATCTTTCTTCCATTAAAATCCTTCTTTGATTACATAGAAATTGAATAATTCATGAAAAATAGAAAGAGCAACTTCTGAATCTAAATCAACATTATCTATTTTTTCATTAGCTTACTAAGACAATCCAAATCCCTTATATAGAGGATTGGATGCTTATTAAAAACATACATAAAAAGTCTTGAACAAAAATCACCAGAAAAGAAGGTGAAAGATCAACCATGACATAGTACATTTACTACCAAGCAACAGAATAACAAATTGCAAGAAATATAGCAAGTTGTATCCCCTATATTCTCTAGAACTCCTTTACAGGTGCAGCTTATCTAGCGGAACTAAATTGTGCTTCCTTTGCCATGACCGGTCTTCATTATCTTCCTCCTTAAATGTATTAATCACCACTCTTTGCGTCACTCCTCATTCTCTTGAAGAGTTAGCAACATTCGAAATAAACATGCAAGATAACATTCCTACATTTACTCAGATATTAGAACATAGCTTAAAATTGTTATATGAAATACTACATTCTATGTATAATATTAAGCAAAATATGTCATACACACTACCCATAGATTTAGTAGGTTCTAGCTATCTCTGGCATAAGTTCACAATATATTTACAACAAGTGTTCAAGAATGTTTTGTCAAAGCACAAAGAGTGTGTCCAAATTATAAAAACTAATATCAAAATTAAGACATTAATATGCCTCATCATCTGCCCCCCACTATTCAAATGCTTGTCCTTAAGAATTTTTCTTCTTTTTCATAGCTCTAAAGTCACTGACTATGGTTCTCCCCTTTTTCCCACTTCTGAAGGTGTAGAAGAATCCTCTACTATGCTCCCAGTGATCACCTCTGTACTCCTCAACTAATAGGTCTAGTTTAGTAGCATTATTATCATAAAGAGGCCAAAGAAGAATAGGAGGTTGAAAGGACAAGGGCATCCATAGTTCCTTTCTAATTTGTCATCCCAGTTGTATGTATTTGGTCACCCTATGAACAACTACCTCATAATTGATAGGGCTATGTGGTTCTACCTTTTTGAAGGCATCTAGTAGTCGGTTCTACCTATTCCTTATCCTTGAAAAAGCTCTTTGCTGTGTAAAGTCTGGGAGTGTCTGGTAATCTCTATAAACCTTTTCTCTTTCTACAAACACTTTAGCCCTAACCTCTGGTTTTGGTTTCCCATAAGTTAATCTGAACCAATCTCTTAGAAGCTCATCAGGCTTATGTGATTCAGCCCGTAGTGGCAAAGGTTCAGAGTTTTCAAGATCTTCATAGGCATTTAACTACTGGTCATAGTTTGTCTCATTGTGCATCCAAGACATTAAAGCCCTAAGGTGAACATCTCCTATGTAAAGCAGAGGATTCCACTCTATTTCATGTGGAATTATGAAATTATGTAGATAAAGTTCACACAACAAATTCTTCTACCATGTGGGTAGAGTCTGATACACATTGTAAAATTCTTGAGCAGTTTTAAATTCACAATCAATATTCCTTATTATCATCATTAATTGAAATAACAAAAATTGTTCCTTCAGATAAACAGAATACACCATTGGTGGTGGTCTATAGGCCATGACTTGGCCAGCTATCTTTAAAGCCTTATTCATCTATTATTTTTGTTCCTCAAGCTGCTCCTTGAGGGATTCAATTTCCTCATCTTTATCAAATATTATTTTCTACATTTGGTGTCTTTCTTGTTTCCACAAGGTCTTTTGAAAAATGAAGTGATTGTACAGACCAAACAATATAGATTGAATTGTAGATGAAGGAAATTCTTGGGCCATAGCTTTCTTCTTCCATTCCTTAGCAACTTGTTGGAAATAATGGGTGTACTAGGAGGATCTATAAGGTATGATAGAAACATTAGAGTATATAGGGACTGGTGGAGAAGTAGGTTGAACACTTTTAGGGGAATTTTCTATGACTACAACAGGATTTGACTCACACATTTCTTGATCACCCTGTGACATTTCACTGTCAGACTTATTTTCACATGTTTCCACATTTTGGGGTTCCAACTATACAAGAGAGTCATCTAGAATATTCTCAACCTACTATTCTGCATGATGTTTTGATACTTGACCTTGCATGTGAGGGCTTCAATGTATAGGAACCTCTTTAACCTCTATTGCCTTGTGGATACATTTTGGTTTAGATGGTGTTGGGGTAGACACTGCAGGATTAGTTGCTGCAAGAGTAGACCTCTTTCTCTTTGTCACTTGAATAGTAGGGTTTTGGGCTTCCCTTTTAAAATTAGGGCTCTCTTCATCAACCTTATGTTTACCTTTGTTTATGGAAGAGCTAGGTATATCATCCTCTAAAATAGGCTCAATAATTTTATCAGTAGGGGGTAATGCTGGTTGTTTCTCTATTTCAATTGGATCCTGAGTAGGCCTCGCAATCTCTTCCTCATTCCCTAAATTTTGCTGAACAGGGTTGGCTTGAGGCTGCAAGGTTTTAAATTCAACAAATTTTGCCCATGATATAGGGGAGGAATCCCTAAGAGACCTTTCAACTAAAATTTTAACTAGGGCATGATGAGAAATAGAATTTTCATTTCCTTTTTGAGTTTTCTCGGCACTAATACACAACATATTGTAAAGGAAATTGGGGACATTAACCTAAATGTTATGCCTTACACAACTGAGCAACTTAAAATGATGAGCGTGTAAGTTTGAAAATCTGCCTTCGTAGGTCAAATACCTGATGATATGGTTTTCCAATTTTGGATATGGTGCTAGGAGAGAGAGTCTCTTACAACCTTGCTTTGAGATTTCCAATGGAGGGTCACCCAGTCGAGAAAACTGTGCCTGCGATGACCTGGCATCATGTTCATTTGGGTAATGCTCTCCATTAACTGGTAGTCCTATGACTTTTTCTATCTACTCCTCAGTAGTAACCACTTTCAATCCCCATATTGCGGATTCTCCTTCATCAAATGTCCTCATAAACTCCACTGCTACTTCTTCATTGAACTCTGTTAACTGTAGGAAGTAGCCAAGCCATCCACAAGTGTTAAAAGTATGGATTGTTTCCACATTTGCTAGTAGAATACCATGGACAACCAGCTCATGTCTCTGCAATTGACATCCCATCTTCAAAATGCCTAGTTTTAAATTTCTCTATTCTCACCACCCTGATAATTTTTACCCCCTTACACTTTGCAAATACCTTCTTCTCAGAATTCAAATTGATCTTTCTGAGAAATGTCAATACCACATTCTCTTAACATAACTCTGTTATGTTTGGCATGTAAAATAATGATGCCATTAATTATGAAGGACATCAAGGTTTTAACTAGGAGTGTTCTTGTATAAATGATAGTCCTTTTAAGTCATGTCAAACTCAGGAAATCTTTCCCAAAATTGGAATGAAAAGGTATGAAAAATACAATAAAGATTTAAAAATTAAAATAGATCATAGCCAAAGTACAACATATAATGTGGACATGACTAGGGTAACATGGAGATGACACTTGGAAATAAATACACTTTCCCTGCTCCCCACTAAATTTTGACAAGTGTCCATGCTTAAAATTTTTTGCACAGGAATGGAAAATTGGCTTTAGGCTTTTACGATACATTTAATGTAGTGTTATATATAATTATTGAAACCTATGCACTAAAAATGAAGAGAAAGTAAAAATGTGTACCTAAAAATTTTAGATCGTGCATCCGTATGCAAGTTGATGAGTTGGCGAAGTCTAGTGACTGCAAAAAAGGTGCTGAAAACATGTTTTATTGAAAGTAGTAAAAATAGAATTTATGGGTGATGTGGAGGGTGAGTGGATGGTAGACAAAGAAATGAGGTGAGTTGATAAGAAGAAGATGAAAAGTGAATGAAAAAAAAGACCTCATATGGATTGAGGTTTTATTATGTGTTTCTCATTGAAGTCTTGTTATGATATGGCTATAGGAAGAAGGCTTGCACCCTCCACTGTAGGAACTGTGTCCGTAGGAGCTGGTAAATTTCTTGGTTGGAACTACTGTAGGAACTCATCCTTGGTCTATGGTTTATGATAGAGGCACAATCGGTGGCCATTTACAAGTAGTTTGAACTAGATTGGATCAATGGTTGTTAGCTAGACTACTCCATTGTCAAATACATACTGAATTTTGTAAGGCCCTAACCACCGAGTCTGCAATTTTCCTGGTATCTCCTTGAATCGAGAATCATATAAAAGAGCCCAATCTCCCACTTGGAAGTGTTTATACCTGATCTGTGCATCATGCCACTCTTCCATTGTTTCTAAATGATCTTTGTTCTTTCCAAAGCTATCTTTATCATTTCATATAGTGAGTTCAAGTGGAGAAGTCTCTCTTCTTGTGCTGCAGGAAGACTTATGTTCAATTCCAGAGTAGTGCGTAATGTTTTATGTTCAAATTCAATGGGCAACATTGCTGATTTTTCATACACAACCTCAAATGGGGTGAATCCAGTTGTCATCTTCCATGTGGTTTGGTAAGCCCAAACGGCTTCAGTTAATCTGCTACTCCAATCCCTCCTATGTATTTGCACTATCTTGGTCAGAATGGCCTCAATTTCTCTGTTGGTAACCTCTGCTTGCCCATTTTCCTGAGGGTGATAAGGGCTAGATTTTCGGTGCCTTATGCTATATTCTTTCATAAGTTCAATGATCAAATTTGATGTGAACTGGGCTCCTTGATTTTTTACAAGTTCTCTAGGAACTCCGTAGTGTGTGAATATTTCTTCATATAAGAATATAGCTACTTTCTCATCTCTTGTATTTTTCATCGCCTTGACTTCCACCCATTTTGTTAAATAATCCATACATACTAAGATGTAGGATTTACCATTTGATGGTGGGTCAATTGGCCGTATGAAGTCCATACCCACCTCTCAAAGGGTGTCACAACAACCTTTGGATTGAGTGGCATCTCATCTAATCTTGTTGGCTGGCCCATTCTCTGGCATTTGTCACATTTGGTTGTATAAGTTGCTGCATCCTTATGTAATGTTGGCCAGTAATATCTAGTTGTAAGTATCTTTAATGCTATTCATTTTCTTGCAAAATGGCCTCCACATGGTTCATCATGACAAGCATGTAGTATGTCATATATTTCATCTTCCCTGACACATCTCCTCATGATTTGATCTGGTCTAGTATAGAAGAGATTGTTATCTATCCATGAATAATGAAAAATTTTCTCTACAAGCTTCTTCCTATATTTTTGGGAGAAGTGTGGTGGCATTTTATTTGTAGCAAGATAGTTTGCTATATCTGCATACCATGGTGTATGGGTTTCTATGTGGAATAAATGCTCATCTGTAAATGTATCTTCAATTGGAGTTGGATCTTCATTAGCAAGTTGAAGTCTAGACAAATAGTCAATAACTACATTGGTCTTTCCTGGCTTATCAATAATGGTAATATCAAACTCTTGCAATAACAAGAGCCATCTTGCCAATCGACCAGTTACAATAGGTTTTTTCATCAAGTACTTTATGGATGAGTGGTTAGTATGAACAAAAATAGGATAGCCAGTTACATAGTGTTTGAATTTGTTCAATGCATAAAATACAGCTAAAAGTTCCTTCTCAGTTACTGTGTAGTTTTAGTTTAGGGCCATGGAGACTTTTACTAATATAATAGATTGCATTTTCAAGGTTAGCAAGTTTTTGTCCTAATACAACACCTACAACATAGTCTGATGCATCAGTATGGATATGGAATGGAATAAACCAATCTAGTCCTTTAAGAACTGGTGCTGTGGTGAGGAGTTTCTTAAGCTGCAGGAAGGATTCATTACATGCTGGTGTCCAAATGAATTCAACTTCTTTAGTCAGCAATGTATACAAAGGACTAGCTATTTGACTAAAATTTTGAATGAAACACCTATAATAGCCAGCATGACCTAAAAAAGATCTTACATCCTTTGGTTTAGTAGGTGTGGGCAATGTTAGGATTAACTCTATCTTGGCTGGGTCCACTTGTATCCCTACTGCTGATATAAAATGACCAAGCACTACCCCTTCCTACATAAGCATGAAACATTTCTCACTATTAAGTGATAGATTATGTTCTTTTCATTGGACAAGAACCTTTTCAAGATTCATCAAAGCCTCCTCAAAGGTTACTCCAAATGTTGTAAAATCATCCATATATATTTCCATACAGTCATGTGATATGTCAACAAAAATACTAATTACAACTCTTTGAAATGTTGCTGGAGCATTACACAGGCCAAATAGCAATAAAGAGTATGCAAAAGTACCCCATGGGCATGTAAATTTAGTCTTATCTTGATCCTCTGGAGCTATACTTATCTGATTATAACCATTGTATCCATCAAGAAAAGAAAAATATTTCTTACCAGCCAGAGTATCCAGAGCTTGATCAATAAATGGTAAAGGAAAATGATCCTTCTTCATTTCCTTATTCAATTCTCTATAATCTACACAAATCTACCATTTTCCTCCCTTTTTAGGTACTATAACCAGAGGTGAGACCCATTGACTATCAGATATAGGGTATATGAAACCAGCATCAAGCAATTTTTGTAGTTCAATTTTAACTATTTCGCTGAGTGCTGGATTAATTTGCCTCTGGGGTTGATGGAGTGGAAGACACCCTTCATTGATATATATTCTATGAGTGCATAATGTGAGTGCATAATGTGGGGCTTAACCCTTTCATATCTCCATAGTCCCATGCAAAAGCTTTTTCATGTTTTCAAAGAAGTTCTGTTAATTGTTTCAGCTATTTGGGAGGTAGTTTGTTATTGACATGGAGATTATGACCTTTTGACAACTCAACAATAGTTGTGAGATTAACCATAACAACTTTAGAGATGGGACTTGTATCTAGTTCACATGGTAAAAGCTGATGGATAATGTCTGGCTCATTAGGTAGAAAACAATTCTTAGTATATTCCTCATATGTAGTTAGTTCCAACACAGAGCTATCAGATACATCCTTTTCTACCACACAAGTATTATTAAGAATACTCTATATTACTAAATCCTCCTCTTGTAGCTTTAGAAAAGACTGTCTATGTAAGATCATAAGCTGTACTACATAGTTTAACTCTTCCTCTCCATCCCCTAAATTTGGCCATACAGGTGTGCTTAAATTTGGTTGGGGTTGTACTGGAGGATACAGGACAAATTTATTTGTTGCCTGTCCATTCGATATGGTCATGTTTATTTACCTAAAACTTATATTTTCATGAACTGCAGCTAACCATGGTCATCCTAAAATGATAGGGTAACCAGCTAAGTTGACTTTTGGGGATAGAATCATAAAATCTGCAAGGTACTCTAGAGAATCTAGGGTTACTACTATGTCCTCTATCATTCCATCAGGAGTGATAGTAGAACTATCAAAAAGTTGTAGAATTTTTGGAGTAGCCCGTAATCCTTCTATGTTTAGCCTTTTCATAGTATCCTTGGTCATTACATTTATAGTAGCACCAAGATCAATCAGGGCATTTTTAACCGACTGACCATTTATAATCACATTCACAACTGGACTTCCTAGATCAGAATATTTAGGAATAACCAATTTTCCTAACATGATGTTAGCCAGTTGTCCTATAACATGGACTGTGGTTGGGTCCTTTTTCTTCCTTCCAGACATTTTAAGATAGGCTTCTTTGATAGCTTTTCCATAAATAGGAACATCTTTAATAGCTTGGAACAAAGGAATCTGGACATGCATGTTCTTCAGCTGGTCAATGATGTCAAAAGATTATTCCTTTGTTTGTGTAGGTTTACTTTGTATAAGCTTTTGTGGAAAAGGAGGTTCAACTGTAGTTTGAGTTTGAACTGAATTAGTTACATTGTCTGGGTCAACCACTTGTGACAGAGAAGTTGCTAGGGCTGATGCTATAGTAGGATCTGGTATTTCAATTATAAGAGGTGGTTCAGGTGTTGGTAAGGTTGTACTAGATCTCAAATGTATATCTGCAACATTTAGAGCATAAGCAGGATACTACTAAGCATCAGCAACATACATTGGTTGTTGTGGCTACTGGTTATTTGGATTTGGTTGAGGTTGTGTAGGCAACTAAGTCTATTTTTGAGGTCCAAAAATTGTAGATGGTGGCATTAGTGTAGGTGTATTTGCTGGAGGTGGTAAAGGTGGGTATCTGGTATTGTTAGACCATTGCTGAGGTCCTCTCCATTGGTTTGTAGACTACCAATTACCTTGGGGTGGTTGCCATTGGTTTGGGAACTATGGCCATTGGAGCTATTATGGAGGATACCATTGACTTTGTGGATTATTTTTCCAAGCATTGTTCCAATTAGGTTGTTTATATTGCGGAGGACCTTAGACAATATGGTTTTTCCATTGATTACTATATGGATTTGAATTTTTTAAAGGGTCTTGATGTATACCTTGATGTGGGGCCCATGGCTGACATTGAGAAATAAATAATACTTGCTCATCTTCTCCTTCTATCTTTAGGTACTCAATTGGAAGATGCTGGTTTTCCACATTAGCGACCAATTTGCAATGACAATCTTTCTTCTATATCTAGCAGTGTAGATAGTACTCAACTACTGCTCCTTAGCTTCTGCATGTTTCTTCTTAGCTGCCATTGTATCCAAATGTGTGGTGACATCATTGATGATGTCTTTCTTGAAATTAGACAACAAATTTGAAATTTCCATCTTTGAAATACCAGAGCCAATTCCCTTGGCTATTGCTGAGCAAAATCCCCTTCCTTTCTTTACTGCTAACCTAGAGTAGTTCTGGCAAATCTTCTAAAGGTTATCCCATGAAGATTGGGATATATCTCCTCCTACCATCAAATCCAATGCTTCAAGGAAGTTCTCATTTACTCCTCTAAGAAAAATCAGCTTCTAGGACTCCTCCTACCGGGTATGTTGTGGGTTCTTTTGTAAGTTGAATAGAAAGTGAGATATATAGTCTTCTAATGTTTCATCTTCCTGTTGTGACATTCTAAAAATGTCATCACCTTTTAAATATTTTCCCCTACAATATTCCTTATACTTGTTAAGAAACATGTGTCTCATATCATCCCAATTTGCTACTGCATTTTCCCCCAAGCCCATAAACCATTTTAAAGATGACTCTTTTAGTGTGGCTGGGAATAATTTTAGCTTGTGACTATCATTATTATAGTCAAAGCTCCAACACAAGATATCAAATTCAAATAGAAAGGTATCAGGATCCTCTGTGATGAGACCATAAAACTTTGGTAATGCTGATGCAGGTATATTTTTGAGATTGGGATTATTGACGAGACTTGGTATTGGAAATGGAAATGTGGGAGCTGCCCTAGCTAGAGGTATGGGATATTGAAACTGTGGCTAGAAATTGGTAACTATTGGAGGATTCTGAACAACAGGCAGTATTGAAGTGGAGTTAGTATGGAAACTGGCCAATATTTCCTCAAATGGATGGAGGTCAAATGTTTTCTGGATGTCTTCTTCTACTGAAGATGATGATGCAGTAAACTCTGGGCTTGCATCTAGAAATGGCAGTTCAGGTTCTTCAAATTCTCCTTTTGGTTTCATAGGCTCCTTAGGAAGGAATCTACCGTGGACATCTCTCCTTCTTTGATGCATGCAAGAAATTGGTAAATTGTTAATCAAGCTCACAACTTTGCAGTTCCTAGCTAACAAACTAATCTGAAAATAAATGACTCATGAAGGTTCCTAGCTTGACACCATCACCAATAGCGGCACCAAAAATGTACGATTCCATAATAGATGAAGATAATCATGCCATTGTCTCTCCTTCAAAGATAGTATATCTATTCTAAGGATTACCTATTCCATCATGAAATACACTTGAATTGTCAACCTAGGGACATAGGACTTGAAATGGGCTAGCACAGTTTGTGCACTAAGTTCCTTTAGGAGTCATAACACCTATGCTATAGGAAAGTAAAATGCATTGGAAGAATCTATACTACTACTAAAAAATAGTAAACACACCTTGGCTAGCAATAGATAATTGCAGGAAGCTTAAAAAATGAACCTAAACTAATTAACAACTCAGAACATCCACTATGATCATTTTCTGCAAGTCCTGTAGAAACTTTCACAATAATAATGCTGCAGGACTAATATAGTAAATCTATCTAGAAATAGGAAAATGTAGGAAATGAATCTATTTTACCTAAATCTATTCCACCTTCCAAGTGGGCCCCCTTGGTTGGCTTCAATTAACTATGAACACAACAAGTGCTTCAAAATATTTCTTCCATTAAAATCCTTCTTTGATTACATAGAAACTGAATAATTCATGAAGAACAGAAAGAGTAACTTCTGAATCTAAATCAGCATTATCTATTTTCTCATTAGCTTACTAAGATAATCCAAATCCCTTATATAGAGGATTGGATGCTTATTAAAAACATACATAAAAATTCTTGAACAAACATCGCTAGAAAAGAAGGTGGAAGATGAACCATGACATAGTACATTTACTACCAAGCAACAAAATAACAACTTGCAAGAAATATAGCAAGTTGTATCCCCTATATTCTCTGGAACTCCTTTGCAGGTGCGGCTTATCTGACAGAACTGAATTGCACTTCCTTTTCCATGACTGATCTTCATTATCTTCCTCCTTAAATGTAGTAATCACCACTCTTTGCATTGCTCCTCATTCTCCTAAAAAGTTAGCAACATCCGGAACACACATGCAAGATAACATTCCTACTTTTACTCAGATATTAGAACATAGCTTAAAATTGTTATATGAAATACTACATTCTATGTATAATATTAAGTAAAATATGTCATACACACTACCCATAGGTTTAGTAGGTTCTAGCTGTCTCTCGCATAAGTTCACATGATATTTACAACAAGTGTTCAGGAATGTTTTGTCAAAGCACAAAGAGTGTCCAAATTATAAAAACTTATATCAAAATTAAGACATTAATATGCCTCATCAATAATAAATTCCTTCTCTTTACGCATATCCTTTACATACTAGTCTTGCTTTGTTTCTTACCACTGTTCCATCTTCATTCATCTTATTTATGAGTATCCACTTGGTTCCAATTACATTATTATCACTAGGTCTAGGGACCAATTCCCATGCATCATTCTTAATTATCTGATCTATCTCTTCTTTCATTGCTTCATGCCAATCTAAATCATTACATGCATGTTCAACACTTAAGAGTTCAATCTGTGATAGTAAACATACCTATTCATTTGATGTGGAACTCTTTTCTTTTGATCTTAGCATGACTTTACTATTCTAATCTCTAATGATGTCTTCCTTTGAATGATATCTAGATGTGAATTTAGGAACATTAGGTTTGATTCTCTCATTTGACTTCTATGATTCTTCTTCACTGGTTTCAGGGTCATTGAATAATGCATCAATGCTGTCAAACATTTCATCAACAACTATTTCTCTAGTGGTAGGTCTAGGTTCTTCTTCAATCATAGGTGCATAATCATGATATCTTTCTTGAATCATAAAATTCTCATCAATCTTAACATGAGCACTTTCAATTATCTTCTTCAATCTTAAATTAAAACATCTATAGGATTTTCTTTAAGTAGAGTAACCAAGAAAAATACCTTCATCACTTCTTGCATCAAACTTTCCAATTCCTTCATCTCTCTTGATGTAGCACTTGCTTCCAAAGATTCTAAAGTATTTTACTATAGGTACATTCCAAAACCATAGCTCATAAGGTGTCTTGTCTGTGCCTAGCCTTAATTTAATTCTATTGATTGTATAGACTACATTATTGACCTCATCTCTCCAATAGGTGTGTGCAACGTTTTCTTCAATCATGATGGTACACACTATGTCAAGTATGATCCTATTCATTCTTTCTGCAATTCTATTCTGTTGAGGGGTTCTAGGTGCACTCAACTATCTCTTTATCCCATGTTCTTTGCAATACTTATAGAATTTGTCAGAGGTGAATTCTCCTCCTCCGTCTAATCTCAGACATTTAATCTTCAATCCAGACTAATTTTCAACCTTTTCTTTGTATAGTTTGAACTTCTCAAATGCTTATGATTTATCCTTTAAGAACACAACCCACAACATTCTAGAATAATCATCAACAAACAAGATAAACTACCTTTCACCATAGTATGATCTTGTTTGAGTTGGTCCACATAGGTCTGTATGCACTAGATCCAATTTGTTCTCTGCCAAATTATGCTTGCTTCTGAATGAATTTCTCACATGCTTTCCCATCACACACTACCTGCATATTGTATCAACTAGTTTTTCAATGCTAGGAAGGTCTCTTAATCCCTTTACATTGCTTATCTTTATGATGTTTTCAAAATTTATGTGACATAGTCTTTTGTGCCATAACCAACTGTCATCTACTTTAGCAACAAAACAACTTGCTTCAGGATTAAGTTAAAAAACATTACCTTTATTCTTTGAACCTGATGCAATCATTTCTCCTTCCTTGTTATTAATGATTTTTTTGTCTTTGAATTCCAATTGATATCCTTTTTCAAGAAACTATCCAACACTTAGTAGATTATGATGCAAACCATCAACATAAAGAACATCATCAGTGTTGTTCTTTCCATCCAAGGTGATAGCTCCTCTACCTATAATAGGTTTAGGAGTGTTATCTCCAAATTGAACCATGCCTCCTTTGTATCTATCTAGATGTAAAAATCTATCCTTGTCTCCTGTCATGTGATGTGAGAAACCACTATCAATGATCCAATCTTTCTTGATGTCAGCTTGTGAAATCAGTGTTAACTCTTGTGCTTTCTTTTCATCTTCAAGGTCCATTTCATCAAACATTTTCTCCATGTCTTCAAGAGAAATTAATCCAATTTCATCTTCTGTTGACTCTTCATCTGATACTCCATCTCCAACATAGTAACATTCTTTTGTATACTTGGGCTTGTAGTTAGTTTTGAACTTCTTGACTTGAGTAGGACACTTAGATGTAAAGTGACCAATCTTGTTAAATGAAAAGCATTTGAATGGTAACTGACCTTCATATTTTCCTTTTCCTTTTCCTTTCTTTCTTAGAAATCAAAGTAATGAAATCATCTAGTTTTTTCTCATCATCATCATCATCATCAAAATTATTGGAAGTGTTCAAGGATTTCTTAACATGGACTGAATCTTTGAAGGCTGTCTCACTTTTAGGCTCTGACTTCAAACTTGATATCTCAAAAGCTGAAATTTTTCTGATTAAGGTCTCTCTTTTGAAGTCTTTTGAAAATTGCATAGTCTCATCTAGGATGTTTATCTTTCTCTCATATTCTGATGTCAAAGTACTCATCAACTTGTTCGTTATGTCTTCTTTTGAGATCTCTCCATAATTTCCTCTCATTCCTGCAACTGCTTCATTAATTCTTTGATTGTAGACTATAATGTTCTCTTTTGGTAGACTCTCCAATGTATTGTACTTTTTATTCCATGTCTTTCTACATGCATTCTTGGCTTGGACATCTCCTTCAAACATGTCTTCTAGATAATTCCATATCTTGTAAGCTTTATCTACTTTCTTGATCTCAAAAAACTCACTGTCAGATAATGCGCTGATGAGGGCTTCTTTGGCAATAGCATTTTGAGTGAACATCTCCTTCTACTTAAGAGTTGCATCTTCCTTTGCAAGATCTACTACAAAGGGGATCTGAACTTCTTTGGTGGCTACTTCAAAAATATCAAAGGCAATGCACTGCAAGTGTGTCATCATTTTTTTCTTCCAATCTAGATAGTTCTCTCCATCAACTTAGGACTTTCTTTTCTAAAGAATTCTATCTGATCAACCTCAAGTTGTTAAAATTTCTCTCCGAGGTACTTCGGTCTAATACCAATTATTAGGAATAGTCACAAGAGATAACTGAGAGGGGGGGGGGGGGTGGTGAATCAGTTATCTACAAGATTCAATTATTTATCCAATTAAGTACAGAAGAACATTAAGCATAAACACAATATAAGAACACTTAACACAACACCACAATTTTGGTTACGGGGAAACCTAAATTGGTAAAAACCCTAGTGGGAATTAGTACCCACTATAAAATATACTAGATTATTATTTAGAATATCTTACAACCCTGTTATGAGTTGATCTTTACAATGCATCAAGTACAGTGACTTGGTCAAGGGTCAGACTCTGTTAGAAGTCTTTTATAATTAAACCTGTTAGGGGTGAGGCCACACTATCCAAGAGCACACTACTCAAAGGGGTGAAGGCTATAACCTTTTATTTAATAGATATACACTATATCTAGATCTTGGTGAACTGTACATAGACTTGCTATCTTGACCAGTTCTAATGAATAGCATATACTCTCTACTTTGTCACATAGACCTTCTGCTGATGGCTCCAAAATTTGCACCTACTGCTCTGCTCTTATCTTTCAACTATCTGCCATGCTTAGCAATCACAAATGACTGCTTATAAATATCTTTCCTGTAAATGATATAATCAAGTAAGCTAGTTAGAACCATCTTTAAATCATATTGGATAAACAATACAACTCTTAAATAACATCTCAGTCAGCTCTACTAAGCACACAACACATATTAGGACTGCGCAACTCCATGTGAGTAGACACATCACTTCACACTGTCAGCTCCACCAAATTAGCTGATACTTTATTCTCATGCTGAATTACTTCATGCACTCTTAATCAAACATACTTAACTCTTCTCTAAATACTAGTCCAAGTATGCATATAAAAATGATAAGTGCAACTACTATAACAATATAAACACTGTCGGCTCTACCATATAAACTCAGGAAATTGTGATTGTTAGTTGGAGACTTCATAACTTCAATTTGTATTGCATAGATGATTTTGCATCCATGATCATAGCATCATACACATGTCTACAACATAAATATAAATGTGCAAGGCTTCATTGCAACCATACTGTAAATCACATACATAACTCTTCTTGGGACCTGTTAGGAACACTTACTGATATAGACTACTATGTGTGTGAAAATTGTACCTGATTTGTAGACACAACACTTCAGTAAAATATTATAGGTTAGCTAAAATCAAAATCATGGATTAAATGAAAAACTAAACTAACTAGGTGATTTACTGCCTTCTAGTAGATGCAAGTATGTATTCTCAGATTATATCAAGATCAGTGACCTTGACAACACCTAAACGAAGGATTTAAATGCAAAATCTAGACATGGAATGGATGTAATTAATCTATTTTTTTGGTTTTTCTATGTAATTATGATGAAAACTTGATATTAATCTATGCTAACATGATATGGAAAACTGATATGCAAACTAAGCTAAGAAATGATATGAAAACTATGCAATAACAAATGAAAATGTCACAACAACTCAAATTCTCAAGATCGATTCTTCAGTCTCCAATTCAACAACGTGAGTGTGCAATTCATGGATGGATGGATTGATAATGAAGAGCTAAAGCCTTAATTTATAGAAATCTAGGGCCTTGGAGGTGCATGAAAGAAAGCCATAAATCACTCAAATAACTCAGGTTGATTTTTGAGTTATTTTTTAATAAAGGATAAATAACTCACAAAAACATGCAAAAGAAGAGTTCAACTCAAAATAGAGTTTAGATTTAATTGATAATTGATAGTTGTCTTCTTTTATGATTCTGCATATTTTATTTATGAATTAATTTAATAATAAAGTGATTTATTTCCAACTTAACTGATTTTGAAAAATAAAACAATTGATTTATGGGTTAATCAACTATTTTTTAAACTTTTATTCAAAATAATATTATTAAAAATTGACAACTTGCTTTAATTAATTAAATAAGAATTTAATCAATTATTCATAGGATTTTGGATTTATTGTCAAAATTAAATAATACAATTTAGGAATAAATATAATTAACTTCAATTAAACAATTAAGTGGCAGAATTAAATCTAATTAATTAAATATTGAGAATATTCAATTAATCAAACTTTAGGATAAATAGGATTTATCGCCAAATAATCATTAAATCAAAGATAATTAGGATAATTAGGAATGTTACTAGGAATATTCCTTGATGCAGAATTTGAGATGATCAATTAGAATTCGATGATGTTCAGATGTACCTTAGGTTAGGATGTTGATGTTGATTTCATTTGATTTGATGATGTCGGAGGTCAATGAACTTATAGCCCATTTTTGGGGTATTACAACTACTATATTACTATCTTCACTCAGAATCAACCTTTGTGTCTATGATATCATGCTGATAACATATCTAGGAAACATATAATCAAGGCTCTCTCCATCAATCTTCCATGCATGCTACTTACCATATGTTTTCATTAATGAGAAACATATAGTCAACACTCTCACTTGTTGGAAAATCTCCAACACCATATCCAAAAAATGGGCCACTGAACAATGGAACTATCAAGGTAGTAGTCTCATACCTGCATAGGCTAGAATAAAAGAACCCATGTAGGCATAAAAAATACACAACACTAAGGCCTCAGCTTTAATGCCCCTCACCCACACATATGAGGACCCACTATCATGACTGGGGGCACTAATTAGATTGGCATGACCCTCTTGAATATCCAAAACAAAATCGTAGAAGTCAAAGACATTCTAGAAGAGGAAGAAAAATGATCGTATGATAATATCTTTGATGATGAAACCTTCTTGGACAATTCTATCCTCTTCCAAGTCACCATTAATCTCATTCAACCCCCACTCCTGCACCCCAACCTCATAGAATGGGATCAACCGAGCATGGAACATATTGATGAGTTCTAAAGCAAGGCCACACTCCTAAAATTCATGGGCACTACAGGTAAAGAATCAGATTGGGAGTAGGACTTAGCAAAAGTTTATCAACTCAACCCCAAGAGTTATTTTTGGGAAGAGGAAGTCTTGAACTAGAAAATAAAAAATCAAAAAGAAAATAGAGAATCCTAATGTGAAAACCCCTCTAGGCACATCTTGATTCAAAAATAGTAAAAATAAAGGGCGTATCCTCTAGTAAAAACCTCTTTGAGGTGCTAGAGGATGGAGACTTACCTCTTCCATCCATCTAGGATTATCGGCCAGAGTAGTCATCCATTCTCATCAAGGAAACCAAGCTAGTTAAGTTGGGCAAGGAGGAATGTCCTTGAGTGACCTACATCATGATGTCCTTAATAGAGGGTGAAGAATCGACCCTCATATCTCTTCTTCAAGAGTCAATCATAAATTTTGCATGGTCATATGCCCACATGCTTGGACTTGACCCAGATCTCATCGTCCATCATCTTGTAGTGGATCCTAAAGCCAAGCCACTAAAGTAGAAACTCCACAAAATGCATCCTAAGGTATCTCTTTTAGTCAAAAAAGAACTACAGAAATTGTTACAAGCCAAGATATTCAAAGCCATTGATTATTCTGATTGGATCTGCAACATGGTGCCTGTCACCAAACCCTCAGGAGAAATATGAATCTGGACAGACTTCAGGGACTTGAACAAGGAATGTCCTAAAGATGACTTCCCACTACCCAACATTGACATGATATTAGACCTCATAGTCGGTGACAAGATGCTGTCACTCATGGATGGCTTCTCAGGGTATAATCAGATCAGAATATCCAAAGTAGACCAGCAAAAAATAGTATTCACCATGCCATGGGGCAGCTTCTATTATAACTTGATGTCATTTGGGCTCAAGAATGTGGGAGCTACCTATCAAAGAGTGATGACCACAATATTTTATGATATGATCCATGAAATTATGGAAGACTATGTAGATGACATCCTCACCAAATCAAGAACATAGTTAGAGCACCTAAATGTCCTCAAGGAGGTCCTTGATTTCCTACATCACTATGGTTTAAGGCTCAATCCAATGAAGTGTGTCTTTGGTGTTACATCCAAAAAGCTGTTAGGGTTCATCATATCCAAGTGAGGCATAGAGATCAATCCCAAGAAGGTGAAAGCCATCACAGAGATGCTGCCTCCTAGAACCCTCAAGTAGTTGTGAAGCCTATAGGGGAAGCTATAGTTATTCCACAAATTTATTTCACAATCAGTAGACAAGTTCCAACCATTCACACATTTGTTTTGCAAGGATACTACTTTCAAGTGGGACCCCATCTGTCAGTGCAATTGCAAGAATATCAAGGAATACTTGGAAAACTCACCTATCCTTGTGCCACCAATGCCAGGTAGGCCCCTAATTTTGTACATATCTAAAACTACCACAACATTGGGGCACTCCTACTCTAGTTTGATGATAACAAAAAGGAGAGGGCCATCTATTATATCAGTCGTACACTAGTGGGCTATGAGATGAATTACTCCTCGATGGAAAAAGCTTGTTTAGCAATGGTCTTTTCCACTCAAAAGCTTCATCACTATATGCTTAGTTACATGATAAAACTAATCTCAAAGGTTGATCCTCTCAAGTACCTACTCTCATGAACCATGCCCACAAGATGGATGGAAAAGTGGGTAATGATTCTTGGTGAATTTGACATCTAGTACATTGATTGAAAAGCCATCAAGGGATAAGTTATTGCAGATCATCTAGCCAAAGCACCCTTAGTCGATGCGTACCCTCTAGTGATGGAGTTCCTAGATGAGCATCTATGTATGGTCAAAGAACAACCCTTGTGGAAACTATACTTTGACAGATCATATACATCACATGGATAAGGTGCAAGGATACTATTTGTGACCCCTTAAGGTGACTACATCCTAAATCCTTCAAATTAAGATTCTTGTTCATGGACAATATTTCAGAGTATGAAGCCCTCATCATAGGCCTTAGAAAAAATATCCAGTGGAGTATCACAGAGTTATGAGTATTTAGAGACTCTAAAATGATCATCAAATAGGTCCTCGATGAGTTTAAGACAAAGGATGACAAGATATTACCTTATAAAGAGCTTGTGGATAAGCTCAAAGAACACTTTGTCATCATAAAGTTCACACAGGTACTAAGACTTCAAAAGAAGGTAGATGACACCATGGTGACTATCAGGTTGTTATTGGAGATCCCTCATGACACAATACAACATGAGTTCTTAGTTGAGTAGCTACACACACCTGCTTATGAGAGCATTGATAAATAAATGGTGTGCATCTTGGTTAGTCCCCAGTCCCCATGGTACCATGATATTTACACTTACCTAAAGAATGGTATCATATCTCCTCACCTCACCAACACCCAAAGCCAAAACCTCATTCATAGAGCATCCCACTAAACTCTTGTAGACAACACCATATATCGTCATGGGTATCATAATGACCTCTCTCGATGTTTAGAATCAAACGAGGCCACCTTGGCTTTACAAGAGGTTCACACTAGCATTTGTAGTGCCCACATGAGTGGAATTTTCCTTGCAAAGTAGCTACTTAGAGTTGGGTATTACTATCTGATGATGGAGCATGACACCTGGGAGTTTGTAAAGAAGTACCTACAATGTCAACAACATGCTAATTTGATCCATACACCATTACAAGATCTGCAGCCCATCGCACCCCATGGCCCTTTTTCATGTTGGGGTTTAGACCTTGTTGGCATGATCACCCCTCATTCCTCTAATAGACACAAGTATATCATCACAACCATAGAGTATTTCACAAAGTGGGTTGAGGTGATTCTATTCAGCCTAACTACAGGTGTCTAGATATCCAAATTCATCCTCTACCATATCATTTTCTATTTTGGCATCCCCTCCACCATCTTCACAGACCATGAGATGCCTTTTGAGAACCATCATGTCAAAGGACTCTGTTGGGAATATTCTTAAAATTCTGAGGTTTTTGTCCATTCTGATAGGTTAATCCTCTGGTTTCGCAAAGTTTCCTAGGTCCAGGTGTTGGAGTTCTTCAAAAATTAACATAACCCTATTTCAAAGTCCTTACCCTAGGTCTTGCCCTTGAAGAATTTCAAACTCATGTAAGAAACCCCCAAAATGCTTACCACTTTCAAAATAAATCCTAAGTCATTGTCTTTATTCCTTTTCGAGCGTTACTTTTTAAAAAAATCACTTAGGTCCATTAAAGAGCACATGCATTTTTTTAATACGCGGGGGTTATGTTTTTCCTCAGTCTAGAAACTTGGTGGTATAAATAAACATTTTTCTTATGTTTTAAGTTCATTCCAACCAAGAATCTTCAACGAACATCTAACGGAGGTCGCATGTTCACGTGGAATCTTTTAAGATATGTGAACATGCGAAATGGCCATTGATCTTATAACAAAAGTCAGATGTGGAGATCAGTGGGACCACTTACAAGTATCTTACAACTGATGGCTTTCTATTTGTTGAGATCAGTGGGGCTGGTGACAGAAGAATCTCTGAGGTTTTAAAATAGTAAAGGGAAGATCAGACGACCATCGTATAATCACATGGAATCTTTTAAGCTATGCAATTATGTGATAGGTCGTTGATCTTACATTGAATCAAGTGCGATTCTTCGGTAAAACCTTTTGACAGATGTGCATAAATGAAGTTTTCTCATTGGTTAGCTTCAACAAACACCAGTGCTCAAAAAGAGAGAAAGTACCTAACATTCTGCCAGGTGTCACAAACGTGGAGTTTCTTTATTGACGAAGGCAGGGTGGGACCAGTGGTTTAAAAGAAGACAGTGATGGTTAGTGGTAACGGGTTTTTGCATGTTTGCATAAGCTTCTTTTAAGCTATGTGATCATGCGAAAAGCATTTCATGTTAACAAAGGAAAGTTACAAGTGACCGCTAGGAACAGAAAGGTAGTGTGACGGTTAGTCACATGTTCACGTGAGTGTTTTTTAAGCCATGCGATCATGCGATAAGCCATTGGATCATCTGCTAATGAGGATCAACGGTTCTCATTAAAACTAAAGGTAAAATGGTGCGAAGTAAGGTTTCTCATTGAAGAAGTGATAGTTCACTCTTCTAGAGGAGTAATTGTTTCAATCGTGCTAAATTAATTGTTAACAGGACTACTTTAAGTGGCTCATATATCAAAATTTCACGCACTTTCAGAAGCACAAAGAGATCAAAGTTTGCAGAGATTTAGGTGTGAAGATTTTTGAGGATTGGTTGCTTTTCTCGGGTGGCTTCTAAGAGAAAAGGTTGGTAAAATTCTTGTGCGATTTGCTTCCTTATTGAAAGGATTACAGTTCTGTGTTTAGTCTATTGTGCAAGAATTTCTGTTAAAATAAACTTTAAAATGGCCCCAAGGAAAGAATTGTCAGGTAAAGTAGAGTATAGTGAAAGAGGTTTGCACGAGGATTTATTGTAGTTACTTCCTAGCTCTTCCACTACCCCGGTGAAGAGTAAGAGTCTGATTCCTAAAGACCCTAGGGTAAAAATAGCAGAAGGTTTATATGATACAGCAAGTTTTATTAGAGAGGCCAAGATTGGTACTATCAATGCAAGAGGTGACTCTGATACCATAGGACTGGAATTGTTCAAGGTAGGTTTTAGTCAGAGAAATGCCCCTCATCCTGCAAGCAATATATGGCAATCTGACTTAGGAAAACTTGTCGTGCCTGGTGTCTTTCTAGATATAGATTTGATGACCCAGGTTGCAAAAAGTTATGATCCAATCACTAGAGAAATTAGGGATGCAAAGGGGGTGTTATTGTTTAAGGTTTCAGCTGAAGAAATCAGGAAGGTGTTCAGATTGAGTGAACCATCAGAAAGTTTGGAAAGCATTAACTTTGAAGAATTAAGGAAAGTTTACAATGCACAAATGAACTATTATAGAGGCAAGTTGTTGAAGGATTTTTGCACAAAAATTGGGAAAATGGTTGTTGTGGGGCAGAACACTTCGGAGCCTTTTAAAATAGAATATTTTGATCTCAGAGGTAGGGGTGCATATTGGTCATTGTGTCAAGTTTTTGGAGAGGATGTTAGTGACAGGATGCCAATACACTTGATGTGCATGATGATCCAAATTTTACATGCACACGTGTCTATCACTTTTGATTTTGCTCCTTTCATTGCTGAATTAATCCATAATGGATTAGTAAAGATTCAAAAGAATGAAAGTGATAGACCCTTTGGCTGGTACTCTTTCATGATGTACATGTTTCTGTTCAAAAGAGCAAGCTATTTTGAACAAGAAATGGAATTGGTGAGAAAGAAGGATGGTGAAGACATGCCAGTCCAATTATGGAGCCTCACAATGACCTGGGATAAAAAGGATCATAGTTTTATCAATTTTGATAAACGTTTTGTAGCTAGACTCAGGAAGCTGTTTGTTTTAGATAACCCAAGAATCCCAACAATGTTAGCACAACTTGTTAGGCCAAACCAGTTTGCCAAGAATTTGAACATCATCCACAATTGGGGAGATGTTATTTTCTGCAATGTAGCAACTGTTATCAGATTGTATGGTTTCAGGGGGACCCCTTTTATACTGCCCTATCAAGTACCCCTTAGGATTGGAATTGCAGAGTTTTTGAGGCAATTGGGTGATATTGAGGAGTGTGCCCTCACTGGGAAAGGCAAGGGAATGTTATTCCCAAATGTTACCATTGCCCATCAATTCATAATTACCAGGGGTGGATGGGTCTACATGGATAAAGTTTTGGCCCCGTACCATATGGCTACTGCAGTTGCCAAAACAACAGATCCAGAAGGGTTTTATAATGAAATGTTTAAAAAGAGAGCCAAGTGTGCCATGATCAACCACATTTTTAATTTCCTTGAAGACATCGTCAGGAATGTAGCTAAAATATAGGAACAAGAGGTCATGAAAGAAAAATGGTTGGTATACAAGAAAACACTAGATTTTATCTGGCAATTTGATTCAGGATGGGATCCCCTGAAAAGCATAACTCCAATGGGGAAGAAAATAGACACTCTCATGAATTGTTTTCAGGGTGTTTTCCAGACTTTAAATGAGAAGAAGGAAAAAGTGATGAAGGATGATCCAGAAAAGGCTAGACAATTGTTGAGTAAGCCTGTGTTTGCAAAAGGATTACCCCCGGGGAGATATGTGGTACAAAAGAAGACTAGTTACAATGTGGTGATACCAGAACAGAGCCAGCAAAAGTAGATGGATAAAAGGGATATCCCATCAACCTCACAACAGGTTGGAAAACAAAAGGAAATTGTGGAGATCCCCGATTCTCCTCCTCAGATTGCTGAAGATATTGTTGATTCTCCACCCCCATCAAATAGGCAAAGGTTGGAAGAGAGACCTGTTCATGTGGAAGAGGAGTACTCCCCATCACAGTCTCCTATAAGAATTTTTGATGACCAAGACATTGCAGAACAAGTGCAGCAAGTAGATGCTCTAGGTCAGATCTTTATGACTTATGAAGAAGTAAATGAGGGAATGCCAGAGCTACCAGAAGAACCTAAGTTGGATCTAACAGTAGGGGAGTTAGCAGGCACTGAATTAGACCCTGTAATCAAGCAAGCTTGTGAAAAGTTTTTGGTTGATGACACTTTTGTTAAAACTAGGGCCTTTATGCAGTTTCTTTGAAAATTAAACATCAAGCAATTTCAAGAAATCTATGAGAAGAGACATGAAGTGAATTCGGATAAGGATTTACAAGTTATAGAGGAAGAAGTGAAAATAGAGATGATTGCAAAGTTCAAACAAATCACTCCAGAATAGGGAAGAGATATGGTAAAGATGTCAAGAGTACTGATCCTCCCAGAATGGGATATAGCTGATGCAGTAGTGTTTGATGCAGTCAAAAAGCAAACCACTCCTCTCCATAGGACTCTAGAAGAAGCAGAGCAAGCTGTTAAAGGTGTCACTTTCAGTGATAATAATCAAGCATTGGTGATGTGGTCTTTGAGGAAGAATGAAAGTGATAAAGGAAAGCAAATTGTCAAAGATGACCTCTCAGGGAGTTTAATTGTAAGAAGAGTTACTAATACATCTTTGGTGGAGGCATCAGGTATGGTAATGGCCACGACACAATTAACAGCAAAGGTGGCAGAAAAGGAAGCTAGAGAGAAAGATGAACTCACTACAAAACTAGAAACAGTCTTGAAGGTTTATGGTGAGATGAAACAGGGGATTCTTGAGAGAGATATTCTGATTGCAGATTTAAGAAAGAAATTGGGAGAACAGGGCCCAATACAGTTATCAGAACAAATTTAGATAGCTTCCTCCTCTACAGGGCCTTCCTCATCAAGCCCCATTATTGAACTTCCCCCTTCCCCTTCTCCTCCTTCCATGGATGAAGAAGATGTTGATCAAAGGGTAAAAAATAAGTTAGCTGGTAAGATAAGAGGTGTTGTGTCACATTTTGTTGCCAAGGTGAGACCTAAAGAAGTATACAAATCTGCAAAACAATTGGCAGATGTCTTAGTGACCTTTCAAAAAGAGGTGGCAACTATGGACAAAATTTTGGAAAGATGGACTGCAAGGAAAGACACTCTGAGGTCATGGTTTGATCGAAATAAGGATCAGTGTGTTGTAAATATTGAGCTTGCGAGTACTTATAGGGTTACCAAAGATCTTTTTGATTTTGAGGTGAATAGGGAGAGTATAAAGAGAAGGTCAGAAGTCTTAAGAACAAGATATTTCCAGGATGATTTCCAAATTTTCCCTAGTCTTATCAAGGCAGATGGGGTAATCAAGGATAAAGGTCAATAGATGGAGCAAATAGATAGATGAGTGCTAACTAAAATAAATGACATTCTTGGTACAGATGATAATGCCCCATTTGTGCATTTTATTGAACTCCTCCAGAATGCTAGGTTACATTTTGCTAATGTGAGAATAGAGGTTCATCAGTTGGTTGCTGAGTGGGAAAAGTTGTCCCCAAAGAAAGATGAGGTCCTTGCCTTTCATTGGCCAAGTGAAGAAACCTACATGACTTGGGAATCCACGTATCTATCAGGAGATTCAAAAGAAAGGGAAATTAGTTGAAGAGGTGGCAGGTGCTAGTATCCCAAACTTTTGAAAGTCAAGGTAAAAGGGACAAAAATGTCAAACAAATTGTCACAGACACGAATGGGACACTTGGCCAAATAGAGTTGCAGATGGCATCTGATCCAAAAAATGAGGGAGAGTAAGTTTCAAACAAAGAATGATGTAAATTAGCCGGATGGCAGTCATCATTCACACAACAAATTTAGCAATTGCTCTGAAATATCTTTAGACAAAGATGCCACCTGCGGGACTGTTGGAAATAGATATTTGTAATCTGTTGTTGCAAACAACTTTCCCGATTTGTAATCTTATTTTTAATGCAATATCTTTTAACAGCCATCAGAAGCTTGTTGCATCCTTTTGAGGATTCCAAGATGGTTGATTGGTATAAGTAGTAGGGCCTTGTTCATTTTAAAAGGAGGTTGAGAAATATACTGTAGAGGCTGAATGCCATTGTTGAAATCTTAGAATATTTTATCAGATTTTGAAGTGTATTAATGCAGTGAGGTTTTATTAGAATATAAAAAGAATTCCCTTGCATGATTTCAATTGTCTTCTTGTTTGAATTATATGGCTTTTGTGTATTGAATCTATAAGGTGTAATACCCCAAAAATGGGCTATAAGTTCATTAACCTCCTACATCGACAAATCGAACAAAATCAACATCAAAGTCCTAACCTAAGGCACATCTAAACATCATTGAATCATAATTGATTATCTTAAATTTTGCATCGGGGAATATTCCTAGTAATATTCTTAATTATCTTAATTATCTTTAATTTAATGATTATTTGGCGATAAATCACATTTATCCTAAGTTTGATTAATTGAATATTTTCATATTTAATTAATTAGATTTAATATTTGCCACTTAATTGTGTAATTAAATTTAATTCTATCTATTATTAATTATATTATTTAATTTTGACAATAAATCAAAATTCCTATCTTTAATTGATTAAATTCTTATTTAATTAATTAAAGCATGTTGTCATTATTTAATAATATAATTTTTAATAAAAGTTTGAATAAATAGTTAATTAACCCATAAATTAATTATTTATTTTAAAAAATTAGTTGAGTTGAGGATAAATCACTTTATTTATTTATTTAATTCTTAATTATTATGCATATTCAAAAGAAACAGTTAAACTCCAAATCAAAAAATCAATGCAAGTTATTGACTTTTTGGAACTCAACATCCTTTTGGAGTTCAAAAAGCTGATCTAAACTCTAATTTGAGTTAAAAAGCTATTTTTGCATGATTTTGAGAATTAACTATCTTTCATGATCAGATAACTCAAAAATCAAGATGAGTTAATTTGAGTGATTTATGGCTTTTATCCATGCACCTCCCAAGCCCTGGATTTCTATAAATTAAAGGCTTCAGCTCTTCACAAATCATCTCATGTTTTTGCACAATCACGCTGGAGAATTGGAATTGAAGAATCAAAGCTCTTGCGAATCGACATCTTTGTGAGATCAATCTTATTTTTGCATTCATATTTCATATCATTTCTAGATTAGCATAGCATATCAGTTTTTAATAGCATTCATATCATATCAATTTATCATTCTTATTGCATCATAAAATATCAAAAATATAGATCAAATTGCATTCAAATCCTTCATTTAGGTGTCGTCTAGGTCACTGATCTCGATTACAATCTGAGAACATTAATCTCGCACCTATTAGAAGGCAGTAAATCGCTTGGTTAGATAGCTTTCAATTTTGCACGATTTTGATTATCACTAACCTCTAATGTTTTACTGAGTGTTGTGTCTATAGATTAGGTACAATTTTCACACATGCATTTCTGGTGCCTACCGTGGGGCAACCCACCTTTGCATGCTGGTTTTGATTTTTTTGGGAGCTAAAACCCCAAAGTTTCAAAGATTTAATTTTATCTCCCAAACGGCTTGGAATTTTGGTCTGAAATTTTTTTTGCAGGTTGGTGATATGTCATGGAAGCTACAGTAAAAAATTTAGAATTTTCTGATATGTTTTGAATTTTTAATATTTTTTTCTTAAAATTTCAGAAAAAATTAATATCTGACACAAATCAGCATATTTTTCAAAAAATTTTATATTTTTGGAAATCTATTTAAATTATACAAGGGGTCCATTCTTTGTGTTTTAAATTTGGACATGATATCATAGCTCAAATAGTCAATTTACAAAAACTGGTCTGTTTTGATAAAATGGGTCTCTAGGGCACAAATGAAGAGATTTTTCTAAAATTTTTGCATTTTTGGAAATATCTCTATTTTTTAGTAGGGGTTTTTATTCTAAACTTCTATTTTTGTGGCCATAATCATATCAAAAAAAATAGATCTTGTTGACTAGGTCAAATGCAGCAAAAAAAAATAAAGTTTTGTGATGGGTATGCACTTATTTTTTTACATGGTTCAATGAATGATATGAGTTGTCATTTGGGTTAATTTCTGGTTATTATTACTGATAATAATTGATTTTTAGAGCTAACCTTATAGTTTTCATAAGTTGAATATATTTTGCATATCTTGTTTGCTTGTTTGCTTGTTGGAGAGTTCGTCACTTGCTTGCATGGAAAAGCTCAAAAAAAATTGCTAAAAATCAAGTAAAATCTACTAAGCACATTGCGAGGATCCCAGGTATTCTCCTTCATCTAATAATATTTTGATTTGGGACTTAAAATAAATCTCTTATGTGTCAAGCTTGTGTGCATCTTTTCATGCTTTTGATCTATTTCTACACACTTGCATAATTGATACTAGGTTGTGAACCCTTAAGGATTCATTAAGTAGTCTTAGAATACTTGTGATTGATCTTGATTGCTATCTTGGGTTATTGGACTTGCTAATCCACCGGCCCCTCATTTCCACCCCGTGGTTGCAATCTCAGCGCCATAAAAGGGAGGGGTCAACAGGATAGAAGCGTTAAATGTTCCACTTGGCAACCCTTTTGTGCTTTTAGGAACTCACTTGTTTTCTAAGTTTTGGACTCATTTTTAGCTTGTGTGAGGTGTTAAGTGTTCCACCCTGTGGACTCATCTCATATTCACTTTAAACGTTAAGTGTTCCTCTTTCTACTTTTTGGATGCTTTTGGTAGATTTGCTTTCGGAATATACATCTGTGCTCACATAGTAATTAGGCCCTATGAACACTATTTGTGATTTTTGAGAGATTGGATTCCTAGCGAAATCCTTCCTTGACGATAGAATCCTTGTAGGTAGGGAGGATACTTAGTGCGTTTCATATTCAACTTAGTTAGTGAGTCTTCTCTTATTGATCGACACATTTTCTCTCTGGAGAGGTTGATAGATCACGTGGGGTTGTTATCACGAGCTTTGGTGAATCAAAATTGGTTAGTGTGTCTTCTCTTATTGATTGATACATTCTCTCCCTGGAGAGGTTGATAGATCACGTGGAGTTGATATCACAGACCTTGGTGGAACAAAACTTTGTCTTAGCGTGTCGGATTAATCTGCTTGCTTTGTTTGGGTTAAAAGTGAAGAGGTGTCAAAACCTTGAATCTAGAGCCAAGTCCCCTTGTGGTATAAATTTGTGTGTCACCTTTAGAGAGGGTTAACCATAGCGAACAATCCCTTCATAGGGAAAACTACATTGATAGAACCTCAAGTGGTAATAGCCATTTTCGCCATGGTAGTGACAGTCGCTATATAAATGTCCTTGTGGAAGAAATCTCCACGGGTATGGTTCATTGTTGGGTTGTCAGATCTCCCTAGCAGCTCTTGAAGATTAAGTTCTCGGATTGTGTCAAAACCCTGGTGCGTCGGGATTGGAGTTCACCCCTTTGAATCATAAAAGTTGCAGAGTCAAACCATTACTAAAAACCCTAGAGAGGCCAATTTTTCACTTTCAGGTATATGTGTGTTATTGCAAAACTTTTTAGAACATACACAATTAGTACTCTCAGGGATTAGCACAATTTGGTCACTTGATTGTTCATGCGCAAGGTTGCTTTTGCCCTTGTTCATTGTTTTTAGACATGCTTGGAATCACTTGCTTGCTATTCTGTGTGCTTGTTTATCTACTTGGCTATTAAAAATGATCAAATCTGGTATAACCTTCAAAATCTAGACAGTACAATTTGTAAATAATCCAAAACTGAAGACCTTAAATTTTGCAAAAATTGACGTAAAATCTTTCTGGAGTCAAAAGTCATTTCAGGAAGTCAAAAGTCGTACGAGTTTTGTCAACTGTTATTTCATATCTACCCAATTGTCATATGAGTTTAGCAACTGTCGTTTCATTTATACCCAACTGTCATACGAGTCTGCAGAGTGTCATTTGGAAAAATTTGAGAAAGTTGTCAGAAATTGTCAAATTGCAAGATATCCAATGTTTCCAGCCTAGTTCCAGAATCTGTCAAAAATATCATTGTGTCAGGAACAGAGCAGTAGCTATTGAGCATTCTACCATTTTCTGAGTTTGATCTTTTGAATCTGATCTAGTCTTCTATTTGATCAATTTGAGTCCTTTTTATCTCGTGTCAAAACCTTGTCATAACTATCAATCTTCAATCAATCAATCTTCAAAAACAAACTAAGTGTTGAGAACTCGTGTCTGCTATCTTTTGGGTGATCTATCCCATCCATCCAGGGCACAGTTTCCTTCACCCACATCTCATCAGATCTTGAAAAGTATCATAATCTTGACAAGGTTGCGTCATCAGATTTTCTTGAATCAAATTGTTCTTCAGTTGTCTTCATCCTTTTCTTCTGTTTCATTCAAAGTTAATGGTGGAGACCAAAGCTTCTTCACACAAGAAATAAGAAGAAACATCTCAGAACTTACTTTTGACCAATACCCCGGGTCCAACTCTTGAACAACTCATCAAATCAGGTATCTACGAAGACGACGGTCTCGGTAACTTTTGATTAAAAACTGATTACATACCTCCTCTATCAACTCACAGAGGTAATCAACAAACTCCTCCTCAATCTATTCCAGGGAGCCCAAAAACTCCTACCATGTCTCAAGTAGGGACAAACCATGGTTCTCTAGGAGGAGGATCCCAGGGACACCATTCTCAACATAATGCCGACCAAGACCCTACACCCTCTGAAATCCATCGGTGTCAGAATGACGATGAATTCAAAAGAATGATGAGGCATTTCTTGAAAATGGATAGAGAGGCATACTTTTTGCAATTAGCCCAAGAAGGAGCTAAACTTCCTCCTCACTTCAATGTTGAAGATATCATCACGCATGAGGAAGAAACTCTGATGACGGCCATAATGAACCAGCTGCACGCTATGCAGGTCAAAATGAATAAAATTGAGAAAGAGAAGGAACCCAAGGAATTCTCCATGGAGGCCCTTTGTCCTTTCCCTTTTGACAAAGACTTGTATATGCCTCCATTCCCAAAAAGAGTGGAGATACCAAAGTATGACAAATACGACGGACACTCTGATCCTCAAGATCATGTCAGAGAGTTCTGTATGCAATCCATGGAATTCATGCATGAACTGACTTATCTAATGCATCTTTTTCCTAGATCCTTGGGAGGAGCATCCATTCAGTGGTTTTCAAGATTACCTTCTACGATCAAAACTTTTGAGGAATTGATTAAATTGTTTTATCACCAATATTCTTACAATATTCAACATCCGATTACCATGATTGATATCTGTAACCTCAAGCAATATCCAGGGGAATCATTCCTAACTTTTCTCAAGAGGTGGCGAAAGAAGTTTTCTTTATATGCTAGACCAATTCCCGAAATGGAGAAACTTGAAATCTTTATCAATAACCTTGTTCCAGAGCTCAACTATCCATTACAAATGCAAGATCATGTATCTTTTGATAAAATGGTGGATAATGCAATCAAGATTGAGAAAGTACTTGTTAAGAAAGGAGAAATCACACTTCAAAAGGACAAGTCTGAATCGGGATCTAGCTCAAAAGATAAAAACAAGTGCTGGAATAGAAACAAAGGTATCGTCTCTGACGATGTTGTTGACACTATCCACACCCCATCAAAGGCACCGGCCTACAATCTCACCCTTGCCACCAAATCCATTGAAGCTTCAGAGCAAAAATCTGCTGAACCATCTCCAAAGAAGCCATTCAAATGATGGGATAATAAATGAAAGTTTACTCCCCTAGGAGAATCTTTGGAATCTTCTCTGAGGACCTTGATAGCTGATAACATGATCTCTTTACCACCAATCTAAAAACCTGATCCAGATCCAAAACCATGTTGGTGGAAAGATAATGAATTCTGTGCTTTCCATCAAACTAAAGGCCACAGAACTAATGGATGCTTCCATTTGAAGCATACCATTCAAGACTTGATAGATCAAGGGGACATCACAATTGATAATCCTACTAGCAATAATGATCACACAGCATTTACAGAACCTTTTCCACAACATGGCAAGGGAGTTTCCACTTCTCAGCCTAACATGGGGCAAAAGTCAACTATGCCTACCCTGGAAATGATGCTGTCATCAATATGGTGGAACCATGCCTCTCTGAGAGCTGTAATGTCATCATGATTGTACGAAGAGATAGAAATCATTCCTTAGCTAATGCAGTTACCAGATCAAAAGCTCAGATGCATCTGAAAGGACAAACACCAAATTCATCTGATGTCCCTAAGATACCTTTCAATCTCACATCTGCTTCTAAACAGAAGGTTTCCTTGAAATCTTCCAATCCAAAGGATACCAGACCTACATCTTACAGCATCGTACAACAACTCCAGCATACCAATGCCAAAATCTCTATGTTTGAGTTACTTTGAATATCTCCAGCTCACAGAGATATCCTAGACAAAGCTTTGCTCAGCTCTAATGTTCCTGATGATCTAGATCTAGATAGGTTCCAGACTATGGTTGGTCATCTAACATATCCGTAATATATCTCCTTTTCAGAAGAGGATGACAACTCCCTAAGTCACCCACATAATCAGCCCTTGCACATAGAAGTCTTGATCCAGAACTGTCGAGTCAAACGTGTGTTGATAGATGGGGGCGCAGGCCTCAACATTTGTTCTTACAACTTAATCACACAGTTGGGATTCTCAGAGATGGCTATTGATCCTCGAAAGAAGATCACCACAAAAGCCTATGATGAACAAGAAAGAGCTTCTAAAGGCACCATTGTCTTGCCCATCTAGGTGGGTCCAGTCATCAAAGATACCACATGTCAGGTGCTCGATCTACCATTGGCTTACAATATCCTTCTACGGAGACCCTGGATACATGAAATGCAAGCTATTCCTTCGACATACCATCAATGCTTGAAATTTCCCTATGAAGGAGTGGAGGTTACTCTCCTAGCTGATCTGAGTACAACTTGCAATACATTGAAGGAAAGTGCCGATAAACTTGTTCCCAATAATAGAGAATCTTCCATCAAGCAACAAAATGTGGCTTCCACATCTAAGATGGACGACATTGCTAAAGAGATCAATATCAAAGAAAATGGGATGGGAGAATACACTATAGAGCCAGTCTTGTCTCTGACATCTCTCCCAATCTCACCTAAGTCATATGGCCAATCCTTGAAGCAGTCTAAATCAGAACCTAAGGAACCTATGGAAGCATACAAAAGCCATTTTGTGGTGGAGCAAGTATCCAAACAAGAATTTGAAGAAGATGAAGCTATTCTTGCATGGCTATACAAAGATGATTCTGAATCCAAAATTGTTCAACCTAGTGAATCTATAGCACCTACAATCCCTTCTAATTCATATGGTCCAAGAAACAAATTGATAGCCAAGATGGGATATTCCAGTCAAGGACCTCTAGGAATTAGGGGAAAGGGTCTCGTGACCCCCATTTCACACATTGGTCGAGCCAAAAAAGATACTGGTGGCATAGGGTTTAAGAAGAAACCCTATCATCTCAAAGGTGGTTGTTCTCATGTCATAGAACAAATTGCACCAGGAGATCCCCTTCTTAAGAAAGAAGACATAGAACCCTCTGATGATGATTCAGATAGCTCTGAGATTATCCCCTATGAAAAATTTCCTAAAGAGATCAAAGATCTTCTTGATGATATAGATGATCCTATCAGAAGAATTAATGTAGTAGAAACACAAGAACCTACTATAACGCAAGAGATGGTTGCACCACAAGAACCAGCCAATCTCGAAGGTAATCAAACTGATCCAGAAGAAGGGGGTAGTTATTCTGACACTGATTCCCATGAATATGAATTCAAGTCAGAGACTGAGGGTAATCCTTCTTGGGGTATTCATTCTGATTTCATGCACTTTCTAAGATTTCCTAGAGATTCTAAATCAGAAGATGAGTCAAATGATTATGAATGGGGTGCCATTCCAGAAGAAGATGAGCTTATAATAGAGAAATCTATTGATGTTATTCACCAATATGTCTCTCAACCCAATGTAGGTCTAGAGTGAAACAATGAACTTAACGTGTCTGATCCACCTATGGCTGAAGAGGACTCCCATGATGATGTTGAGCCTATTCACAAATTGAACATTCTGAGCTGTAATATCACCTTTGAACTTGAGTGTCAGGTTAGGACCAATGATGACATATCCACATCTGTGAACACCATATCCCAAGCCTTTCCCGCTTTGACTATCCAACGCCCTGATCTTATCGACCAAACTTCCACCAACCCAAACCATGGTATGTATACCTTCCCAAATGACTATGCCCTTGCCTGCTACCTCAATGCAGTTGAGCCTATGAGTACTTCCATCAGTGAACCGAGCGTCAGCATGACCGAGTCGGACATCAAATATCTTAGTCAGAAAAACAAGAGTAAAAAGAAAAAGAAAAAGATTTCTGAGGGTGAAAACCACTTTGTGGCAGTCTCAGAACTGACAAAAGTAAAAAGAAAAGATGTATCTGAAGGTGAAAACCTCTCTGAGGCACCTAAGGATGAGATATTTGATGTCCTTCTGAGTCATTTATAGGATAGATCTCCAGTTCTGATTGAGCCAACTCAATCCATCAATTTGGGTACAACAGAGGAACCACAATTGGTACATGTAGCACAATCTCTATCAGACGAAGAGAAACAAAACTTCACTACCTTCTTATCAGAGAAAAAGATCAACTTTGCATGGAAATATTCAGATATGCCAGGATTGGATCCCAATCTCATTATGCACCATCTATCCATTGCTCCCGGAGTAAAACCAATCAAACAAAAATTGAGAAAGATGCATCGTCATGTTGCACTCTTAGTCAAAGCAGAACTAGAAAAACTCCTAAAATCTGGATTCATCCATGTCATAGACTATGCTGAGTGGATTTCCAACATTGTACCTATTTCCAAACCATATGGTTCAATCAGAGTATGCACGGACTTTAGAGACGTGAACAGAGCATGCCCTAAGGATGATTTTCCACTACCTAACATTGATATGATAGTGGACATGACTGTGGGCTATGAAATGTATTCCTTAATGGATGGCTTTTCTGGATACAACCAAATCAAAATTGCTCCAGAAGATCAAGAGAAAATAGCTTTCACATGTGTGTGGGGAACTTTCTATTGGAATATTATGCCATTCAGACTCAAAAATGCTGGAGCTACATATCAAAGAGCAATGACATCTATTTTTCATGATATGATGCATAGAACAATGGAGGATTATGTAGATGATACCTTGGCAAAATCCATGATTAGAACTGAACATCTAACAGACTTGAGCATGATCCTCGACAGAATGGAAAAATTTAGTCTTCGACTAAATCCTAAAAAGTGTGCTTTTGGAGTCACTTCTGGAAAGCTCCTAGGATACATCATCTCTAAGAAAGGCATTGAAGTTGATCCAGCTAAGGTCAAGGCTATAATAGAGATGCAACCTCCCACAAATATCAGTCAAATGAGGACATTGCAAGGCAGAGTTCAATCTATCAGAAGATTCATATCACAGCTAGTGGACATCTCACAGCCTTTTACAAAAACATTACATAAAGGTGTGACCTTTGCATGGAATGAAGAATGCGAGAACAACTTTAAACATATCAAGAAGTATCTATCAAATCCGCCTATATTGATGCCTCCTATTCATGGGAAGCCATTAATATTATATGTCTCCACAAAAGATACATCACTGGGGGCATTGCTAGCATAGCATGATGAGAACAAGAAAGAAAGAGCCATCTACTATATCAGCCGAACTTTAGTGGCCTATGAGAAGAACTACTCAATGATCGAGAAGGTATGTCTAGATATGATCTTTGCATCATAGAAATTGAGACACTACATGTTAGCTCATACCATTCATTTGGTAGCTAAAATTGATCCACTGAAATATCTCCTAAGCAAAGCTGCCCTCACAGGTAGACTAGCTAAATGGGTCATGCTCTTGAGCGAATTTGACATTGAATATGTTGAAAGAAAAGCTATCAAAGGATAGGTCATCACTGATCAATTAGCTGAAGCACCACTATTTGATGATACACCCATGCAAATGGAATTTCCCAATTCCTCTATCATGCACCTCTCTTCTAGAGCATGGCAGTTATTCTTTGATGGCTCCTACACATAGAATGGATTTGGAGCAGGCATATTGTTCATTACTCCTCAAGGATACTCAATACCCAAAGCATTCAGATTAAAGTTTCCTTGCACAAACAATATTGTTGAATATGAGGCACTTCTCAATGGTATGAAAATGGCAATACAGTGGAGAGTTACAGAGATGCACATTCATGGAGACTCACAACTGGTCATCCACCAGGTCAATGATGTGTACCAAACCAAAGATGAAAAGCTCATTCCTTACAAGAGAATGGTAGATGATTTAAAGAAATACTTCATCTCTATCATGTTTGAGCAAATACCCAGAATGGAGAATAAGGCTGCTGACGCAATGGCGACATTATCTACTCTTTTACAGTAGCCCGAACATGAACTACGCTATGAGTTCCTGGTGGAAGCCCTATCCTATCCTGCATATGACTCCCCTGAAATCCGCATGATCTGCACTGTTGTAGGTTATGACTCATCTCGCTACAAAGATCTATTCTCCTATCTCCATGACCAAATCATCCCTGAGTCCTTTAACCATTTTGAGAAACAAAACCTTATCCGATCTGCATCCTGATATGTCATCATTGGTAATGATCTGTACAAACGAGGTCTAGATGGTACACTGCTTAGATGTTTAGAACGAGAAGAGTCTCAACGTGCATTAGAGGAAGTCCACGAGGGTATATGTGGGTCACACTTGAACAGATTAACGTTAGCTCAAAAACTTATTAGGGATAGGTATTATTGGCCTGAAATGGAAAAAGAAGCTATTAAATTTGCTAAAAACTGTCAACAGTGTCAAGTACATGGCAACTTGATTCATGCTCCAGGGAGAGATCTGATTCCCTTTACTACACAATGGCCTTTTCAACAATGGGCATTTGATCTCATAGGTGCTATCCATCTGCACTCTTCTAATGGACATACCCATATAATCATAGCTACAGATTATTTTACAAAATGGGTAGAAGCAGTTCCTCTAACACAAGCAATGGGGAAATAGATCTCTATGTTCATCCTGAACTACATCATTTGTAGATATGGGATCCCTCACTCTATAATCATAGATAACAGGGGACAATTCAAAAACAAGGACCTAGATGACTTATGTGCCAAGTTCAAAATTACTCAACATTGGTCATCTATCTACTATCCTCAAGGGAACGGACAAGCTGAGGCTTCAAACAAAAATCTCCTGAAGATCTTGCACAGAACAGTGAATAAAATAGGAAGAGACTGGCATCTGATGATCAATCCAGCTCTCTGGGCATACAAAACTAGTATCAGAATGCCTACAGGGGCTACACCTTTTTCTTTAGTTTATGGGTCTGAAGCGGTACTACCTATTGAGGTTGAAATCCCATCACTCAGGATCAGAATGCATGGACTTGTCACTGATGAAGACTACAGAGTGTCGAGGTTACAAGAACTTGAACTACTAGATGAGTGTAGACAGGTAGCGTATGATCATCTTAGAGTGTATCAGAAAAGAATGTCTAGAGGCTACAACAAGAAAGTCAGACATAGAGAATTTCAGGTTGGCGATCTAGTGTTGAGAGAAAATCCTAAAAATCAATCACATCAAGAACGCAAGGGGAAGTTTGAACCCAATTGGTTAGGTCCCTTTGTTATCACTACTACTTTTGGCTCTGGTGCCTATCAACTCTCAATGACTGAAGGAGAATAGCTCTGAGAACCAATCAACATTCTCTATCTGAAGAAATTCTACGCCTAAGGCATTTAGTGCTTGGTAAATGTCCTAAAAAAAATCTTAAAAATCAGAAAAAGTCCTAAAAAATGAACATATTGGTGAAAACCTAGCAATAGGCACCTTGATGATTCACAAAAAAATCAAAAAATATCAAAAGTACAAAAAAATTAAAAAAATGAAAAATACAAAAAAATGAAAAAGAAAGAAAAAGTGCCTTGGTGAAAACCTGGAAACAGGCACCTCGGTAGCAAAAATAGAATCTCTACCAAGATGGTGAAAACCTGGAAAACAGGCACCACTTGTTCCAAATGCTCCATCTATCAGCACAATCTTGGTCTTTCCCAGCTTTCAGTCTTGCTTTAGTTTGTACATATCTCCCGGTTTGTTCCAGCATTTCCAGTTTTCAATAAGTCGGCCTGTACACCAACCAGCTCAAGCGTCTGCATCCTATCAATGTTCACACTTGGGGGCAATCAATGTCATATCCTATGGTCTCCCATGTATCTTAGATGTGTCATATCCACTCAGAGTCCTTTGAAGCTTCAAGTTGAGTCAGTCAGTCAGTCTCGTCTCCAGAAAGGATTTTGCATCAACAACAATCAAACATCAAAACTCAACTGAAAACAATCTGTGCTTTTCATGCTTTTATCTCCTTGTAGGCTTACTGATTCGCATTGAGATTTTTGCATATTGTGTCCCTTCGAGCTCTTTGATGATGTCCTTTATAGGATTTAGAGAGTGATGACTGGGGGCATAATCTTTTCTTTGTCTTCTGCTTGTATGTGAAAATCTAACAACTTTGAAAATTTTGGATTGAAATGGTGTCCGACTGTAAGAGCCTCTATCTCGAATTGGATGGCCATGCGTACCTCGACCATTGATACCCAGACAATTTAAGGAAGTTTGATCTAACTATTATCTTTTTGAGTAAGTTCTTTCTCCTACTGTGGAACGCAAGCTTGCCTAAGGATGTGAATGATAAAGGGTCACTACGGGTAATTCACATTGGATTTAGAATGATCTCTTGACTGTTTGATGTGTTTGTAATGCAAGGCATACTCAGGTCATCACAATGTTTATGTTTTGATGCTTGTACAAATTGCTATATCAAAATGGACATGATATTCAGGTCATCCTGGCGCTTGTGCCTTGGTGCTTATATCTAATCTGACATTTCGAAAACAAAATCAATATTCATATATCCATGGTTGTTGACCAGTGGGTGTTGTATTGATTCTTGCGCATACAAATCGATATTCATATGTCTATGGTTTCATGGCTAGTGGGCATTGTATTGATTTATCCGGTTACCTAAAAGTTCAATGATGATAACAAATCGACATATGATCAGTGACTAGGTCCTAAGTCTTAGGTTGCATTTCATTTTGCATGTCTCATTGCATTTTACATGTTTGCATGATCTCACAATGATTAAATGAACTTCAATGCTTAAATGATTCTTCAAATCGCATCTTCAAGTCTAACAAGAACTGCATCTCACATGAAGGTTCCTCCAATGAAATAGCAAGTAGAATCCTTTTTGGGGATCAAAATTCAAATCTGAGATCATTCATATTATTAATTTCTTGCATAATCAACCTTCAATCATCACAGAAATCCAGTATTCAACTTAACTGATTATCTTACATCACACTATCAAAATTTCAACTTGGTCAACCATGGTCAACTCATGGTCAAACCTAGTCAAATTCAGTCTCTAGGACCTTCCAAACGATGCAGAATGCATTCTCGAATGTATATAACCACTTCTCAAATCAATTAACATGCTTCTAAATTATCAACGCTGACTTTTTCTTGTCAGATTTCAATTTTAATCCCAAAGGGGGCATGGTATTGCACATCAATTCAAAGTCTGTAAATCAAAATTCTATCGATCAAGTCTATCAATATCTTTCATCAGTGATCAAGACAACAATCACGTCTAGTCACTGATTCATCAAAAGACCTCATCGCTCGAGGCAAATCTATCATCACTTGGGGCATATCAGATTCATCGATCCATATCAATCTGGTATTCTCCTAATCTTGTAAACTGTATCAGTTTTTGCAACCATCAGATCATAGTGTTCTTTCCTTGGTTCTTCAGCAACTGAAGGATTCGGATGTGATACCTGCTAGTTCTGCTAAGACAATCGAGTCTAGAATGGGTCACTCACTTCTTATCAATCCTAAGGTTCAAAATCAGGTATTTTGACACTTTTTCGCAATCATAGGTTCATCGCTGCTACAGTAAACATTATCTCTGGTCATTTAGGACCTCCTATCTCAATATCTCTCAATCAGTTTCTATCTTGAGATCGGTTTATCTTTCGAATCAGTTTCATATCTCTATCAAACACAGACTTTCTTTGAACCACTGCGCTTCGCACAGTAATTCAAAGAGGGGCAAAATTTAATACCCCAAAAATGGGCTATAAGTTCATTAACCTCCTACATCGACAAATCGAACAAAATCGACATCAAAGTCCTAACCTAAGGCACATCTAAACATCATCGAATCATAATTGATTATCTTAAATTTTGCATCGGGGAATATTCCTAGTAATATTCCTAATTATCTTAATTATCTTTAATTTAATGATTATTTGGTGATAAATCACATTTATCCTAAGTTTGATTAATTGAATATTTTCATATTTAATTAATTAGATTTAATATTTGCCACTTAATTGTGTAATTAAATTTAATTCTATCTATTATTAATTGTATTATTTAATTTTGACAATAAATCAAAATTCCTATCTTTAATTGATTAAATTCTTATTTAATTAATTAAAGCATGTTGTCATTATTTAATAATATAATTTTTAATAAAAGTTTGAATAAATAGATAATTAACCCATAAATTAATTATTTATTTTCAAAAATTAGTTGAGTTGAGGATAAATCACTTTATTTATTTATTTAATTCTTAATTATTATGCATATTCAAAAGAAACAGTTAAACTCCAAATCAAAAAATCAATGCAAGTTATTGACTTTTTGGAACTCAACATCCTTTTGGAGTTCAAAAAGCTGATCTAAACTCTAATTTGAGTTAAAAAGCTATTTTTACATGATTTTGAGAATTAACTATCTTTCATGATCAGATAACTCAAAAATCAAGATGAGTTAATTTGAGTGATTTATGGCTTTTATCCATGCACCTCCCAAGCCCTGGATTTCTATAAATTAAAGGCTTCAGCTCTTCACAAATCATCTCATGTTTTTGCACAATCACGCTGGAGAATTGGAATTGAAGAATCAAAGCTCTTGCGAATCGACATCTTTGTGAGATCAATCTTATTTTTGCATTCATATTTCATATCATTTCTAGATTAGCATAGCATATCAGTTTTTAATAGCATTCATATCATATCAATTTATCATTCTTATTGCATCATAAAATATCAAAAATATAGATCAAATTGCATTCAAATCCTTCGTTTAGGTGTCGTCTAGGTCACTGATCTCGATTACAATCTGAGAACATTAATCTCGCACCTATTAGAAGGTAGTAAATCACTTGGTTAGATAGCTTTCAATTTTGCATGATTTTGATTATCGCTAACCTCTAATGTTTTACTGAATGTTGTGTCTACAGATCAGGTACAATTTTCACACACACATAAGGTAGTTTTGATATACCATTTACAAGGTATCTGTGATTTTAATCTCTAGCTCCTTTCAAGGAAAGGGTAATGTCTTTAGGTTAATTTCTGAGAGCTTAGGAATTTAGCAAGAATTTGATGATCAAACGTGTTTAAGAGAGGATGAATTGTAAGGCACTTCATTTGGGATTTATTTGTGTTTCATTTAGAAGATTTCTGTAGGTATACATTTCACTGTTTGACTCTATAACCCGAAGATAGGGCACTGGTCTATCCTCGATTTTCAGAGATCTCACCCTCAACAATTTTCAAATAATAATTTACTTTCGTGTATATTTTGAGTGACTAAGAAGATAAAGTTTATATCAAGAATATAAGCTATTGTTGTGATCCTTTCAAGAAGTAGATCTAAAAGGGGTTAACCTGCCTGAGTTCAAAGCTCAAAAAGAAGAAGGAGTTTATCCTTATCACACTTGCCATTTTCTACAAATAAACATCTGCTCCAATTAATATATCATCATGGAACATCAAGTCTGAATATAGGTACACCCACCTGGGTCTGTGGAGCCCGAAGTAGAAGGATGTGGTCCTTATCAATTAGCCTTTTCCCTATAAGAATCCGGAGTTGAGAACCTATGAGTCAAGTTTGAAAACTATATTGGCAATTCTACATGAAAAATAGCTAACAAATTGGTGACTCTACTGGGGAACTCTACTGGGGAACTAACTTTCTGAATAGCATGCAAAAGGTTAGTGCAAATCCTATCTTTTGTGCATTTGCAGACCAGTATAAAATATTTTCATTCCCGCATAAAAGCAGGTGGTGACTCTAAACTCTGTGCTCCTAGTTGCTAAATTGTTGTAAACTTTGCTAATATTACTATACCATGAGTCAGCCAAAGTACACTAGGTCTTACTACAAGGATCACCCTGAAGAGAATATGGGTGATGAGCTCCATACGCCAAGTAGAAAACAATGGTCTAGGAGAGGTCAACATACTGCTAGTTCCCAAGGCCCTTCTCGAGAAAGATCTTATGTCCCACTCCCTCATGAGTCTTCATCTTCTTCTGATGATCCCGAACATGTCAAGAGGGTTACACCAGGGGTGCACATGTAGAAAGAAGTAATCACAGAGACCACAGAAGCAAGTTTTTTCGCTTCAAGAGAAATTTTAGAACAACTAGAAGAAACCTCTACTACTAAGGCCACCTCCTATGATTCTGACAAGTTGAGAGAAGAGGTGGTTGCTTTAAGAAAAAAGGAGAGTGAACAACTGGCTGAGATTGCCAATAGGTTGAAAGCAAGAGAACAACAAATCTATGATTTACTCATAGAGAGGTAGGAACTTCTCAAGAGAACCAAGAAAAATGAAACCCAAGTTAGTAATTTAAACCAAGATGTTCAAGGTTTAAATAGGGACTTATTTGGTGACATGGAAGATTTGAGAAAGCAGGCCTAGGATAATAAACTGAAGCAGGGTGAATTTGAAGGAACAGGCCATGTCTTAAGGCAATTGAATCCCTCTGAAATTCAAAGAAATAAGGAGATTATAAATGCTCACAAAGAAATCCCTGATAAGGGAAAATAGAAATTGGTGGGTATACATATTAATGAGCCCAATAAAATTGTAGTCCCTCCTAATATACGTTCTCACACAAGTATAGACTTGGAGAAGGCTAGAAAAGCAAAGGAAGAATTGGCCATTCAACTGGAGAAACTTGAGTTGGAGGCTGCTGCTGATGAAATGAAGAGGAAGATTACCTTCCTACATGCTAACATGAACACATCCGCTAGTACCTCTGTCCCTATCACTATAGGAACAACTCCTTCTAGTCAGCCCAATACTTTGCTTCCAAATACTCAAGCCTTTCACCCTGGACAAACTTTACCTGGACCGGTTCCCAATCAAGTTCCCATCATAGCTAGTGGTACAATGGGAACTATACCCTATCAAAATGTTGCAACTACCCCTTTGAATCAACCAACTATCCAAAGATGACCAGTTCATTTGGATAGATATAGGCCTTTGTTTTTTGATGGTATTCCTGGCCAACCTAATGCTATCCCCAATGAAATCAGAAAGAAGATCCCATTATTTACTGGGAATAATGTTATTACCTGTGAAGAGCATCTAAAGTTTTTTATAGATAAAGTCAATGATTATGAAATTGAACATGAAGATGTCATAATGAAGCTCTTTGTTCAATCATTGATTGAGGATGCCGAGGATTGGTATAGGGGGTTACCTGAGAATAGTATTGCATCTTGGGAAGAATTTGTCAGATGTTTTAAAGAGCAATATGCGGAACATGTGAACTCTAGTTACATGCTCAATGAGTTCAATAATATCAAGAAACATTACAATGAGAGAATGTCAGAGTTTAATAGCTGATTCCAAAAGGCTATGTACAAACTATTCCAAGTATTGAGGCTAGATGATGCAGTCTGCATGACAACTTATTTCAATTCTATGGATGGTAAGATGTCTTACCTTTTGAGAGATAAGAATCCCCGTACCCTTAGAGATGCTTTTAAGTTGGCTATAAATATTGAAAGTAACCGAAAGGCATCTGGCCAAATGTATAAAAGGTATGAAGGTAGATTGTGGAAAGAAACCAGGCCACAACCTATAAGGCCATCCAAAGAGGAGGATAGAATGGACAAAGGGCCTATAACAATAAAGATTTCCCAGCAAGGTTTGATAAAGGTGGTAGAAACTTTCAAGATATGAGACCTCCTTATCAAAGGCAAGACAAAGCCCCTAATCTGAGAGATATGCCTTACAAAACAAACTGGAAAGATGGGAGGCCTGTTCCTGACAACAATGAACCCCAAAAGGGAAGGGATACACCAGATCCTTTAAAAAAAAATATAGCACATAATGTGGAAAGTACATCTTGGTGTGTGGCCTGTAGTATGCCTCACTCACCATTCCAGTGTGTTGTTGCTCAGGATCTGGGAGAAGAGGCCACTGACTCATATGCAGGAGATTATGAAAGATCTGAAAAGCCTGCTATTAACATGTTTACTACTGAACTAATGGAGGATCTTGAGTCCTCAGATGATGAATTTATTTTCCCGGATGTTGATCATAAGAGGAATATTTTCTCTGATTATGAATAATAAATATTTACTCAGTCTAATTAGGAAGAGTTTGATAATGATGACTATAAGACTCATATGATAGAATCCGAATCAGATGAAAGACAATGGAGAAAGCCCAGTGAAGAAAAAATTAAGAGTTTAACTGTGGCTGCTATTACACAAGCAAAATCCTCATATAATTTGAGGAACAGAAAGGTAGGTGGTGATCAGGGAGTCCCTAGATCAGTGTTTTTCAAAAGTAATCCTCAGAATAAGGACTCCCCAAAGCCCAATATTGTGAACAATAGAGATGAAGGGTTTGAAATTGAAAAGAAAGGGAAACAAGAAGTTATTGTCGACAAGGTGAAAAAGAAGTTTGGTAAGTCAAAAGATCACCCTGATTTTGGTACTGATTCCCCAACTTTTGATATGAGACATGCTTTGTCCCAAATGAAGGTTTCCATTCCTCTGCTTGAAATGTTGAAAATAGAAGAGCACAAAGCAGCAGCCCTGGCTCTCATAAGTGAGCAGAGAACTACTCCTGCTCTACAAGATGAAGGGAAATCCCTAGACAAGCCAATAGTAATTGATGACATCTCTGATGTATGTGTGGGGACAATTGTGACACAGGAACCCTCTTCTATCAATCCTTTCTATGTCACTTTTCTTGTAAATAATTTTTTGCTAAAAAATTGTATGATTGACTCTGGTGCTGCTACAACTGTAATGCCTTACCAAGTAATGAAGGAGTTAGGATTGCAGGTTGATACATCCAAGGGAAGGTGTTATGCCATGGACAACAGGGTAGTTCCTATTGTAGGGAGCCTGATTAGAATAGAGGTGAAAATTGCTGCATTCCCAAAAGCCACATATAAAATGGATGTGGTGGTTGTTGATACAAAACCTCACTATGGCATGTTATTGTCAAGACAATGGGCTGCAGCAGTGGGTGGAAAATTGCAACTGGATTTATCTTATGCTACCATCCCAATAAATGGAACTGAGGTAAAGTTGTACAGGGAGCCCCGTTCTTTAGCCATGATTGAAGTGGTTGCTCCGGAGGATCTGAATTGCTTTGTAGATATTGACATGAGAAATTTTGTGATTGAAGAAATAGTACCTCAGTTAAAAAACATAGACCCAATTGTGGATGAGTTGATTTTGCAGCAAGATGGGCTTTGGTAAATGTTCTTTGATGGTGGGTGCTCTAAGGAAGGATTAGGAGCTGGTGTAGTGTTCATTTCCCCATCAGGTATTACATTTAAATACTCATTCTTGTTAACTTTTGAGTGTACAAATAACACTGCTGAGTATGAAGCTTTGATACTGGGGTTAGATGTGGCCATAAAACATGGTATTAAATCTTTAAAGGTTCATGGTGATTCCCAGTTGATTATAGCCCAAGTGAGATCTCAGTATGCCTCTAAAGATGAGAAACTAAAATTATATAAACATGCTGTTTGGGATAGGCTAGAATTTTTTGATGCTTTCAATCTGCTTTGGGTAGAAAGATCCAATAATATCATGGCAGATTTTCTTGCAAATGTTGCCCTTAAAAGTGAAGATATAACCATCACTGGTGTGTCTATGTTAGAGGTCAAATCTAGGCCTGTAGTGCCTGACAATGTATATAATTGGCAAGTTTTTGAGGATGACTTAGATATCCTTAGGTTCCTTCAAGGCCTTGATCAATATGATGGTCAGCAAATAGATCTCAATGAGATACAACAGTGTGTTGAGGGAAAAGAATGCATCATGGGGAATGAGATAGTGCAGTTGCCATCCAACCACATACCTAAAGGGTTAGTAGAATTGGAAGGAATGTTTAAAATAAATGATGGTTTTTTGTCTCAAAAGTCTAACACTAAGATGGAGGACTTAGAGGAAATAAACCTGGGTTCAGAAAACTTCCCCCAAATGGTATACATTGGCAAGAAACTGAGTAAAGAGATAAGAGGAAATCTGATAAGACTTCTAAAAAAATACAAGGATGTATTTTCTTGGTCCTATGATGATCTCAAAGCCTATAGGGTTGATTTATTTCAGCATGAAATTCCTTTAAAAGAGGAAACCAGGCCTTTTAGACAGAAGCAGAGACCCATTAACCCCCTATTGGCTACCAAGATGCAAGTTGAGTTGACAAAATTGAGAGATGCTGGTATTATTGAGCCAATTAGGCACTCAACTTGGGTCTCGAATCTTGTGCCAGTAAGGAAAAAGAATGGAGATATTAGGCTCTGTGTTGATTTCAGGGACCTGAATGTAGCTTCACGTAAGGATAACTATGGATTGCCCAATATGGAGGCTATGCTACATAGGGTGACTGGATGTGAACTCTTGTCAATGATGGATGGTTTCTCTGGGTATAATCAAGTGCTGGTCAAAGAATCAGAACAATTCAAGATAGCCTTTACAACCCCGTGGGGAACATATGTATATGTTCACATGCCTTTTGGTTTAAAAAATGCTGGAGCAACATTTTAGAGAGCCATGGATGTTGCATTTGAGGAATTGATAAATGTCTTAATGGTTGTTTATCAAGATGATCTCACTACTTATTCCAAGAAAGCTGAGGATCATTGTTCCCATTTGGAGAAGGTCATTCTTAAGGCCCTAGAATTTGGTGTGTCTTTGAATCCCAAAAAGTGTCAGTTTGCTGTGACAGAGGGGAAGTTACTTGGGCACATAGTGTCAAAAGAAGGAGTCAGGATTGATCCTAAAAGAGTAGAAGCAATTCAAAAGGTCCCTCCACCAAAGAACATAAAAGGTGTCCAATCATTTTTGGGACAGATTAATTTTGTAAGAAGATTTATTGCCAACTTTGCAGAATTGGTCAAGCCCATAGTGAAGTTCCTGAAGAAGGATGTGAAGTTTGATTGGAACCTTGAAGCTTAGCAAGCTTTTGCAAAAATAAAAAAATCAATTCAGGAGGCCCCGGTTTTGGTATCCCCTGATTACTTAAAACCATTTTCTCTGTTTTCCTTTGCATCTTTTCATACTATTGCAGCTATCCTTTTGCAAAAGGATCAAGAAGGGTATGAGCACCCTATAGCTTTTTTCAGCAAGTCATTACAATCTGCTGAATTAAATTATGAACTAATGGAAAAGCAAGCTTATGCACTTGTGAAGGCAGTCAAGGATTTTAGACCATATTTGGTCTATGCAAAGGTTAATGCTTATGTTCCTCATTCTGCAGTGAAGGACATTTTAACACAGAGTGAAGTCACAGGAAAGAGGTGCAAATGGATAAACAAGATTCAAGAGTTTGACCTAGAAATTCACATTACAAAATTGGTGAGAGGATTGGGACTTGCTAAGTTAATGACTGAGGAAAACATGGACCTTGTTCAGGTAAATAATGTTGATACTAACATTGATATGATTACCAATATTGAAATGCAACCCTGGTACAAGGATGTTATTTATTTTATTAAAAATGCCAAATGTCCACCTGAGTTAAGTGATAACCAAAGAAGGAGTCTGAGATTGCAAGCTCAAAGATATGTATTGATCCAGAGTGATTTGTATTGGAAGGATAATGATGTTATTTTACTTTTTTGTCTGGATAAGCATCAATTAGAGAAAATGTTAAAAGAAATGCATTCTAGAATGTGTGGAGGACATCATTCTGCTATATCAACAGCTCATAAAATCTTAAGAGAAGGATATTATTGGCCTGTGTTGTTCAAAGACACTCATTCTTATGTGAGGAAATGTGAACCTTGTCAAAGGTTCTCTAAAAAATTGAAGTTTTCAGGTGCATTATTATTGAACCCTGTGGTTGCAAAAGCTCCTTTTGCAATGTGGGGTATGGATTTTATAGGAGAATTCTCTGAGAAGTCTAGTGGGGGACATAGTCACATTCTAGTGGCTACTGATTATTTCACCAAGTGGATTGAAGAATCCCAACCAAAAGGGTGACCAGTGCTATTGTCATTGAGTTTCTGATGAACAACATAATTACTAGATTTGGTGTTCCTATTAAATTGGTTGTTGACAATGCTATGAGCTTCAGGTCACAAGAGATCATTGATTTTTGCTCAAAAATAGGCATAGTATTGTCTTACTCATCCCCTTATCATCCACAAGCCCATGGACAGGCTAAATCCAGCAACAAGAGTATTCTGTAAATTTTGAAGAAAACCTTGGAAAAGAACAAGAGAAGCTGGCATGTAAACCTAAAGTTAGCACTCTGGGCTGATAGGATTTTTGAGAAGAGGGCTACTGGTAAGTCCCCTTTTGAAATGGTATATGGTGCTAAATCAAGATTGCCAGTGAATAACTTCCTTCCGATCTATAAGTTCATGCAAGAAGAGGATATGGAAATCAGTGACCCACTACAGGAGAGAATGGTTCAGCTGATTGAATTAGATGAAATTAGAAGGGAGGGACAAAAGGAAAATATAAAGTTGCAGCAGTAGATGAAATATCTTTTTGATAAAAGAGCAACTGTGAGAAAGTTCCAACCTGGTGATATGGTTCTCCAATGGAATGCCAGGGCTGAAGATAAAGGAAAACACAAAAAAATTGAGTCCTTATGGATGGGACCTTATGTTGTTCATCAAACCCATGGTAAGGATTCATATTTCTTGCAATATTTGGATGGTGAAAAGCAAGAATTTCCAGTGCATGGACAATTTCTGAAAATTTTCTTCAGTTAGTTCTTTTTCCATGCACAGTAGGCTTGTATATTTGTATAGGTGTGTTTGTTTCCTATTTTAGGTTTAGGTTTTGTGGTCTACCTCCCAGAGATTCATAAGTTCTTGCTATGATTTTGCAAATCAAGCATCCTCAGATAGAGCCACTGTTGGGAATATTCTTTAAATTCTGAGGTTTTTGTCCATTCTGATAGGTTAATCCTCTAGTTTCGCAAAGTTTCCTAGGTCCAGGTGTTGGAGTTCTTCAAAAATTAACATAACCCTATTTCAAAGTCCTTACCCTATGTCTTTCCCTTGAAGAATTTTGAATTCATGTAAGAAACCCCCAAAATGCTTACCACTTTCAAAATAAATCCTAAGTCATTGTCTTTATTCCTTTTCGAGCGTTACTTTTTTAAAAAATCACTTAGCTCCATTAAAGAGCACATGTGTTTTTTTTAATACGTGGGGGTTATGTTTTTCCTCAGTCTAGAAACCCGGTGGTATAAATAAACATTTTTCCTATGTTTTAAGTTCATTCCAACCGAGAATCTTCAATGAAGATCTAACAGGGGTCGCATGTTCACGTGGAATCTTTTAAGCTATGTGAACATGCAAAATGGCCATTGATCTTATAACAAAAGCCAGATGTGGAGATCAGTGGGACCACTTACAAGTATCTTACAACTGGCGGCTTTCTATTTGTTGAGATCAGTGGGGCCGGTGATAGAAGAATCTTCAAGGTTTTAAAATAGTAAAGGGAAGATCGGACGGCCATCATATAATCGCATGGAATCTTTTAAGCTATGCGATTATGCGACAGGTCATTGATCTTGCATTGAATCAAGTGCAATTCTCTGGTAAAACCTTTTGACAGATGTGCATAAATGAAGTCTTCTCATTGGTTAGCTTCAGCAAACACCGGTGCTCGAAAAGAGAGAAAGTACCTGACATTCTGCCAGGTGTCGCAAACGTGGAGTTTCTTTATTGACAAAGGTAGGGTGGGACCAGCAGTTTAAAAGAAGACAGTGATGGTATAAGTAGTAGGGCCTTGTTCATTTTAAAAGGAGGTTGAGAAATATACTGTAGAGGTTGAACGCCATTGTTGAAATCTTAGAATATTTTATTAGATTTTGAAGTGTATTAATGCAGTGAGGTTTTATTGGAATATAAAAAGAATTCCCTTGCATGATTTCAATTGTCTTCTTGTTTGAATTATATGGATTTTGTGTATTGAATCTATAAGGTAGTTTTGATATACCATTTACAAGGTATCTGTGATTTTAATCTCTAGCTCCTTTCAAGGAAAGGGTAATGTCTTTAGGTTAATTTCTGAGAGCTTAGGAATTTAGCAAGAATTTGATGATCAAATGTGTTTAAGAGAGGATGAATTGTAAGGCACTTCATTTGGGATTTATTTGTGTTTCATTTAGAAGATTTTTGTAGGTATACATTTCATTGTTTGACTCTATAACCCAAAGATAGGGCACTGGTCTATCCTTGATTTGCAGAAATCTCACCCTCAACAATTTTCAAATAATAATTTACTTTCATGTATATTTTGAGTAACTGAGAAGATAAAGTTTATATCAAGAATATAAACTATTGTTGTGATCCTTTCAAGAAGTAGATCTAAAAGGGGTTAACTTGCCTGAGTTCAAAGCTCAAAAAGCAGAAGGAGTTTATCCTTGTCACACTTGCCATTTTCTACAAATAAACATCTGCTTCCATTAATATATCATCATGGAACATCAAGTCTGAATATAGGTACACCCGCCTGGGTCTGTGGAGCCTGAAGTAGAAGAAGGACGTGGTCCTTATCAATTATCCTTTTCCCTGTAAGAATCTGAAGTTGAGAACTTGTGAGTCAAGTTTGAAAACTGTATTGGCAATTCTACATGAAAAATAGCTAACAGACTCTGTGCCCAGTTCCACATCCATCAGCGCTTTTCTAGCCCATATTTTCCAAAAGGAAATAGTCAAGCGGAGGCAACTAATAAAACCATCCTAAAAATCCTACAAAAGATGTTAATAATTCTAGCTATGACTAGCACCTCCAAATCAATCCCTCCCTCAGGGCCTACCACACTTTATTCCATACCCCCACAGGCATCACTCCATACTCTCTAGTAAATGGTGCTAAATTTGTTCTACCAATTGAGGCCAAAATCCCTTCACTATGTGTGTCCATGAAGAATTACATCACAAATGAAGACTATCACGTGGCATGCCTCACTCAGCTAGACCTGTTGAATGAAAAGTGGCAACATGCCTATGATCACCTAATCATGTACCAAAACTAACTCAACCAGAGCTTCAATAAAAAGGTACTATTGGGTCTTCCCTTTGATCTTCAACTTATAGATTTATACTTTGATGGATAACTTTTAATGATACTTTGACTCTATCACCACTCCAAAGTCTGCAAGGAAGAGGGCCAATTAACAAGGATCAATAATGAGATCCTCCTACACTTAGAGCCTTAATGCTCAGGTGGGTGTACCCTTGACTCACTTCTCCAAAGGAGTCTCAAAACAATTTACAACTATGTCCTTTACTAACTGACTGAAAGATATTATCATTTAAATTTGGGTGTGTATGGTTGATGACAATGAAATGCCTCCAAAAGATGGACTAGTGCCTTAACCTAGGGCAAAGAGTCACCTAATTACATAGGTCAGATGAAGATCTTAAATCAAACACTCTTGGGCTCAGGATAAGTGCTTTTCCTATTACCCCTCTCCCTCAAACACAAGGACATCAGATTCTTATTTGGTTGTAAACTCACTGAACTCACCTAAAAGACTTTAATCCTAACTTTGTTAGAAACTCAGAGATGACTTCACAATACTCTTTGTTTACCATATGCTAATACAATTTGTGACACTAACATATATGAGCTCAAAACTGAAATAAGAAGACATACACAAATGTAAGATTGGAACTCAATAGCATTCTCATTAACATATTTAGGATCAATATACAATCAAAGCAATACAAAGATAGGAAACAGACCCAAAATCTAGCTTCTCTTTCCTCAAATGTTCATACAATCACAACCACTAGAACTAACTAAAATTCAGAATAGAACCTTGGGACCGAACCCCTACTCTATCACAAAACTAACTACTTATACCCCTAGTCACCTTGGAATCCTCAAAGAGGATGCATCAAGCTTCAGGTGACTAGGGTTAGGGTTTCAACCACCCAACCAACTAGAAATAGTAAAAAAATTAATATGGGTGAAGAAACCTAGGCAACCAGGAGAAAATAGATCCCAGAGTGATCCTCAATCATGACAATTTCACTGAGAAGGTATTGAGAACCATGAAAATGCCCAATTTGTCAACCTGTTTGGCCACCTACAACATGCCTCGAGCATAAATAACATAGTACAAACCCCTACAAATGATCATGGAACACCCTGGACCACACTACAATAGTTTGAAAATCATTTCCACCAACTCCAACCACTTAAACATTGAATTTTAGTCCTTCTGGTCACAGGAAACCCTTTATAAATTTGAATTTGAAATTAAACAGCTAGTTTCAAAGTGCCAGTAGCAAATCAACGGTCCACATTTAAATTTGGATCAACTTTAAGTCACGACATTTAGATCTTCATATTTCCTGGGCTTTATGACTTATCTTTTAAAAAGACCCCAGTTACATTTAGTGATTTGGCAACTAAAGACCACCTCCAAGTCATAGAATTCCTTAGCACATCGCTAGATAGTTTAGCGATTATGCAAACATAGTGTTCGCTAAATTGCCAGCCTTTTAGAACTCTGCTACTTTTCTTCATGAATGAGTGAAACCCTTGTACTATATCAAAACTGCCAAACATTTTATCTAAACTGCTAGACCCTTTGATAATCCTGGGCACACCTAGAAAGATGCCACATGTCAACATATCATTCGCTATACTTTCTCGGTCACCACTAACAAAGGACCCACCGCATACAAGCCTTTAATCAGACAGTGGGTGCAAGATCTCATGGCTCTGACAAAACTCATGAGATCTTACGCCAACCGTTTGATTCTTTGTAGTTGTCAAAACCCCAAAGACATGCTGGACACTAGGTCCCACTGACACTTGCCAAATCATCATTATGTGGACCAATAAGAGACCACCAAATGTGCATGTGTGGCATTGGACCCACTAAGAACATTATACCGACTGGAAGATTAGATGGATGGCGCATGATCTCAAGGGCTTGGAAGATTCCATGAGATCATGCACCCATCATCAATCATGAATCTACTGACTGAGATACTAGGCCCACCTGATAACACATCCAGCTCACTAACATATCAACCAATAAGATGCCACCATTTCAACACCCTCTGACAGTGGACCCACCCGCTTAGAAAAGCTACGTCATGAAAAGGAATCAACGACTGGCATAAGTTCAGAAGCCTCTGACACATCTTATGAGAACTTATGCCCACCATTAAATTGAGATGGTGTCAAAGCCAGGCCCAAGAAAGATTTAAGCTAGAACATTAGAAAGAATTAAAACGCTAGACCTAGGGAAAATTAAACCCACCAAACTTTAGGCTTAAGGAAATATTAAGCGCTGAGGACTTAGGGAAAAATTAAAATGTTAGGCAAATAGACTTAGGAAATATTTGTGCACATGGGTTTTAGGGAACTTAAGTGGCCCAAAAATTAATAACAAATTAGAATAGGGCCAGGGTAAAACAAAGGGTTTTTCATGGCAATGGCTAGATTTTCAAAATTATCACCTAGGGTTTAAGCCAGAGACCAAAAAAGAGACTGCAGAGGCCAGGGGAAGAACAGTGAGGGTAGGAGCCATGAAATTTTTTTTGACTAATAATAGGTACACCCCTAAAAATTCCAAGTGGGAGACATGGTCCTAAAAGAGAACCAAAAAGTACGAGCCAATCGTGAGAAAAAGGGAAGTTTGAACCCACCTAATTAGGTCCCTATGTGGTGACAAATTATTTCAATTCTAGCACTTACCAGTTATCCACACCCAAAGGGGAGGCCCTCAATGATCCTATTAATATCATACATCTGAAATGGTTCTATGCTTGAACCATTTATATGATCCTGAAAAAATCAATAAAAAGTAAAAAACCAGCAAAAAAATATAAAAAAATAAAAAAAATGAAAAAAAGTAAAGAGAAAATAATTGCCCAATGGTGAAAAATTGGCAATCAAGCACCTTTGGTAAGTATGTTGGTAAAAACCTAGAAATAGGCACCACACATAATGGGTTGTATCATTATCTATAAAACTCCCAAACCCACTCGCCATCGCTTGTCATCCCATTATCCTTTCATTTCACCCCTCCCTTGTTCCCAAGGTGTCATTCCCATTACGCCAGTAGATGAGAACTACTATCCCACATCCTAAGCTTCTTGTATATACCAAGTAATGACCTATCCCAAAAACATAGAGCTATGTACATAACTATCACTCATTGACCTATCCTAATTACGTGAGCTTCTATAAATATCCACTATATATAGTGTCTTTAGTTTGTACATATCATCCCATTTTCTTGATAGTACTTTGATCACAAAATGCATGGCCTATCAAGACCACAATATTAGCATTTTCCTCAACAATCATTCCTTGTCACTATGCTTCTCCAAGGTTCTCCACTTGTGCATCAACAATTCAATTTGTAGTCAAACCCACCAGCCAGGTCCTTATATGATACCTCTTTCCTCCTGTCTAACCTAATCACACCATCCATAGTCGATCAATCTCTTTTGGAAAAGGGCATCTTTTGGTCTTATCATATTGATTTCATAATGTTTTCTTGGATTTACTATTTGTTTTGGGGTCTCATTTGACTTCTCTCCTTAAGGTCACCATGATCCTTTATATCATGGTGCAATATGATGATGAGATGCTTTTTGGGGCAAGGTCTTTTGCACTCTTTTTGCTTATGCCTTTGGGTCAATTTGATGCAACCCTGACAAAGTCTACATGTGATCTTTTAGGTCACCTGTTGTTGATGGGAAGTATCATTTGTTTGTGGTTTCCTCAACATCATTTCAACCATGTTTACCTCTGGGTGCATGCATGATGCTGGGGTGTCCCTTGCGTGTCTTTTTCGTGTCAGTCCTATGCAACGCTAGCACCATGGCCTCAAGTTTCCTATAACTTTGGCTAGTCCCTTTTGTTGCTATATCAAACTAAGTTCTCAAACTACATGGTGGTATTCCCCTTTGGAATACCCCACACTCAAGCTTCAATAAATGTCCCCCCTCCTATCAAACTTCTTAGCTAAAACCCACATCCTTGTCCAATCTCAACAATCATCTTCAAAGATCTCTAGAAACATCATCCTCACATCATTTTCACCCATTTTCCTTCAGCCCCCCCATAAACCTCATCTTGATGCAAACCTATCTACCTTATCCACCCTCAGAGGATGTTCCTAACCCATGGATTTTGATTGTGCAAATATCCCCTTTTCACCATCCCCTTGAACTCTCCACACCACCCTCCCCTGCCCCTCAGTGAGGGTTTAGTCAGGAAGTGATATGTTGTGCTATCTCATCCTCACATCTCACCTCCTATCTCCCATCTATATTCATTTATCTCTCCCCATCTTACTACATACATTTCATTTCGTATCACTATCCTAGGTTGCATTGTCTCATTTCATTTTTGCCTCCTCATCTCTCGTTGCATCCATAGCTTCATTTTAGGGTCCATTTCATCTTGCATTGTTACTAAATTTTTAGGTTCATTTCATATTTTATCATTAATCATTTCCCTTTTAGGTTCATGCTATCTTGCATTGTCCAAATTCATCCATAGTGTGTTATTCATCATTTCCATTCATTTTAAAGATAATTTCATTTGCATTCATTTTTCACATTCATTTTATCTCATTAATCATTTAAATGCATTTCCCATTCATTTTAATCTTGCATTGTTAGATTCATTCATTATCTTCCATTCGTCATTTAGCTCATCATTATCATTTAGATTCATTTTAATCTTGCATTGTTAGGATTGATTTTAAATTCATTCATTATTTTCCATTCATCATTTAGTTCATCATTATCATTTAGATTCATTTTAATCTTTCATTGTTAGATTCATTCATTATCTTTCATTCATTATTTAGTACATCATTATCATTTAGATTCATTTTAATCTTTCATTGTTAAGATTCATTTATTAAATTTCATTAAGTCATTTAGCTCATCATTACCATTTAGGTTCATTGTTATCTTGCATTGTTACATCATTTTTTAATCTTTCATTGTTAAAACATCATACATCTATATGTACATTAAATCATAACATAAATAAATCATACATCACATATAGGGAATCACATCATATCCTGCATCCACAAACCATTAGTAACTGCATACATACATCATATCAAATATCACATATGACACCTCACATCTTACATCACACACGTGTGAATCTCACATCATAATAAACAAAAGTATCACATCCTGCATCACCCACATCAGTGCATCATAAGCATCCATACATCCATACATAACACATCATATCCCACCCGGCTCATCATGTATATATAATCACATAAAAAGAAAGTACAAGAATGCTCCATCCCAAAGAATGAACAAATAAACTGTCTATCCATGTCCATCAAAGGTACATAAATAATATACATAGGGACTGTGCCCTCCATCAAAGAATAAATAAAATACATAATCTAGATCACAACATATCACTATCTATCTACCTCTCCTAAGGGAGGCTACATGTCAGCATCATCAGCTAGGGGTCCACCTATGCAAAATCCTATAAGGGTGCCTATATCCCTGCACTCTATACCTATGTGGCTCTCTGCCCTATCCCTGAGTCTATCTCCATCCCTACCCCTGAAACCTTAGCCTACGCCATCTACATAGAGCCACTAGCTGATCCCTACTAACTCTGTATGTATCCTGACTAATGACTCTCATGTCTTATCCTGTGGGAGGTGCCAATCATGGGCATGCTACCCCTGTACTTTGGCTACTGCCAACCCCTACACTTGAGCCCTATTGACCCTGATCTTGTGGCCCTAGAGTGGCTCACACATCTATAGTGCTGATGTTGATCCATAGGCACTAAAACATGGTATACGCCCCTATACCATCCAATCTACTGGCTCATCCTCATCAAATTCCTCTGCAAGAAAGATACCTCCCCTGATCAATCCTAGGAGCCTTGCACTACGGTGTCTCCTCTTAGGGTCTGCCTCTCCACTGTTAGCTACTAATAAACCATATCCCTCTTCCCCTATAGATAGTCTCACTCTAACTATAGACCATCTCTCTCCCCTCTTAGTTGATCCCTCTCTACTAGCAGTGCATCCCTCTCTCTCTATAGCTAATCTCTCTCATCGATGGTTAGAAGCCCATCTTGTATCGGCTGAGCTAGCTGTGCTATTAGGATGTCTTTCTCACCCTGTGTGTCCCAAAGCATCTAGTTAGTCTAGTTAAAGGCTACCTGTAGTGAAGTGAGATGCCCTTCTAGATCTCCCCCTCCTCCTCCAAATGACTCCACTCCTACTAATTGCCCTGGTGGTGGTGGTGGTCCCGCTATTGGTGGTGGCCCTACTAGTGGTGATGGTCCTATGGGTGGTGGCCCTCTTGGTGCTACCTATCCTATAGGTACTTATCCCTTGTCTCCTCCTCCATCCCCTCCCCCATCCACATCCATCCTATCTCCTCTTCCCCCTTCATCTCCATCTCCATCTCCTCTCCCTCCCCCTCCTCCTCTCCTCTTCCCTTGGTTTCTATATACAGGTGATTCTCTCCCACTAATAGGTAACCATGATCTCCCCACCACTCTCAGTGGCTGAAACCATACATCATATGTAGGGGTAGTCCCTAGATTTGGCTCTCCCCCCACCGAATCCCACTAAAATGGTTGCATCACCTGATACTCATCTAGTAGCCCCATCCTATCTTGTCTTAGCCCAAACTCAGTAACCCATTCTCATGTGGCTCACTGATACCAGTACTGTGTAGGGCATGGTACATCCTGCACAAAGCCAAACTATTATGTGACCCTATCTAGCCTATAATGCTTAATGATGTACTCCCATCTCCCCATCAAGAATGTTGGTAATGGGGCATACATAAGCTCTCTCTAGTCCTCTACCCATGGTTCCTACCCTAGATATGGCCACCAGGGGATCCCATTGTGGATCTTATCGAGTGTCTCCCATCAATATTCAATGTCATCTACTCCATGATAAGTCATCAGATCCCCCCAACTATATGCAGTAGGCTCATACAATTGCCTATTCATCTAGCCTAAGGGTCACATCATAGCTATGTGCTCCCATGCCCATACCTGTAACAGAGAAGCAAAACCAAAGCTCCTCCCCAAATTCCCTACTGCATGGTACACAATCTGGTGTAGGTCCATGTACATCTCTACTAGCATGAGAGTCCCCCATACTGATGGAACCCCCACGTCAATTATCTGAATGATCCCTAAAATGAGTGCCAAGATCAGTCCTGTACCTCTTGCATTAGGGACAATGTACCCCAAAACTAGTCCACACAAAGAAATAAAGTTGTCATGCTATTGGTTCCATTGCCACATGGTGCACCAAGGCTAACTATCCATGGCACAAGATTGGTGCTATACCTAGCCCTAGCAGTGGGGCCACTGCCTGCAACTATGTGTATGTCCCTACTACCAGTGGTGTGCCTCAAATTGGTAGTTGTAAAATTTGGTACATGTCCTTTGGTGTCACAGTCATCTCTCTTATCAAAAGGTGGAATGTTGCCATCTTTGAGTGCCATCACTCGCACAGAGCTATCACTAATGCCATGAAAGTCCTCCTATAGAGCATCTAAGTCAAATATCTAAACCCAAGTGTATCCACTAGAGCCCACTTTGTTGGTGTAAACTTCTCTCCCACCGCTAGTACCATCGCGTGTCACTCCCAACTCATTAGCAAATCTAGTGACCAATACACCCAAACCAAGTCAAAATGTCAATCCTTCCTCTTTTCCAAAAAACCTTTCATTCCCTCATTCCCACCACCTATTTATTTCCCACGTTCCCGTAAATTTTTTTTTCTTGCATTCCCATGAAGATTTCTTTTTACTCGTGATTCCACCATCATGGGATTGCATGGGTTCCCCATCCCTATCCCAATGTGGGAACACATTCCTGTGCCACCCGTCTAACCCCTCCTCCCCTGGGTATGCATTTTTTATGCACCCCATTGTGTTTTTTCTCCAGGAACGTGATCCCGTGAAACCTACTTGCAGGATCACATTCCCACCAAACCTTGACTCTCCTGCTTAGACTTTTGTGATAACAAAAAAAGCCAATTAACCTAACCCAACCCCCCTCCCTTTGTATTTTTTGTAGGAACACATTCGCATAGGTGCGAGAAAATTCCTGCTGATCTTGCGCTTGTAGGATCACATGTTTTCCTCACAAAACATGAAATAAATGCTAAAATAACTCTAGGAGAAGGGGCAATTTTTGATCCTACCTTTTGGTCAAGGATCCCATGTTGCCAAAAATGTAACATGATGTCTGATCGGTGAGTCAGTTTCCCTCTATCTACCATTCTACTTCTTCACTCGTAGCTCCAAATTCTCTCTTTTCAAGGTCTCTAGTGCGCAAATGACTTATTTTTGGCCTTCTTGGCCTTTATTAAGGCCCTCCTAGGCCCTGTTTTTCCTCTTGAACACCTTTTTTCTTCCCCTTTCCTCCCCTCATGTTGAATATTTCCCTGCATCTACCTTTTTCATCCCCCTCTTTCCCATCATACCCTCTTCTTCGCGTGCAACACTCTTTCCTTGCCTTTCTTTTTGAGATGTCACCAGGGCCTTTTTTTCTTTCCCTATCACCTTCTTGAGGGGGCATCACCCATCCTAAACATCCTAGCCTATAGTCTAGGGAATTTTCACCATCTATTCAATTCTTCATGTCATCTATTATTTCTGAATGTCTTCAAAATAGCATTATTTTAACACTATGTCAAAGAGGGGCAAAATGTAGACACCTAAATCTAATTACATAGTTAAGTAATCTTTTTTAATTTTCTCCTAGAGACATCATATTAACTAAATATTATTATTTGGTTAATTTATGTCATCCCCTAGTTAATTAATTAACTATAGTCCAATTAATTATCTAAATGATAAACCTACAGTCTGATAATTTATTAATGCCTATTCCTCTATTAATTTAAATGGATTTACTTATCTATTTAAATTAATTCATGAAACCTCATTTTCCTCCCACTTGGAATTAAATAAAATATTTAATCCCAACTTTAACCCTAATGAAATCCATCCCAAAACTCCTAACATGTAGTTCATACTCAAACTAGCCCATTCACCCATGCTAAGCAGTTTTAATGAGATAATGACCCATGATTAGCTAATCCAACCATCCACTCATTCTCTCTCCTCCCATCACATCCTCCTAAACCACCCACTTGCCTCCTAATCCAAGCCTAATCACATCCTAAACATTTTCACAATCATAATCCATGGATTAAAAAGTCCTAAGCCAATCCAAGTCAACCCTCATGTCATATCCTCACATCCCCCAATTCTCTCACCTCATGTCAACCTTAAATTCTCCTACACATCCCTTACACACTCTATCCTTCTCTTACACATTTTTCCCATCTCTCATCTCCCAAAATGGTCACATTCACCCATTCCTTCCAACCTCTCCCATTGTGACACTTTTCACAATGAGATGCATTTGAGAAAGCACAATCTATATGCTCTCTCTCAAATGCATCTTGGCCCTTCCTCAAGTTTTCATCTTGACCATCCATTGGATGTTCCCTTTGCATATAAATTGAGCCCTCTTCTCCTTCATTTTCATCGACCATTAGAGAAAATTTATAATTCTAGTTTGAGAGCCAAAAATATCAAAAACAACCTTATAATGCCAACATCCTCCCACACTTTGAAGCTTGAAGCATAGTTCATGATCACACATCCAATCTATTGGAAAAAAGGAAACATCAGGAAGGCTTCATTTGGGAGTTTGCATTCTCTCTCTCTTGCTTTCTTTTTTCTTAGCATAAGTGTAGTTTTGATTTGTTTTGTTGAATGTTTAACTTGTTTTCATATTCCTAACAAACACATTTCATAGCTTGTAGTATGCAAGTTGAAGAAATCACTACATGGGTTGAAGCGAGCTCCTAAAAATTGGTATTCCAAGTTAGAAAAATACCTTCTTAAGATTGACTTCAATAAAGGTATGGTAGATAGTAATTTGTACTTCAAGTTAGATAATGAGAAGATTTATATTTTATAGGTATTTGATGATGATATGATCTTCGATGGTAATGATAAGTTTAGTCAAGAATTTACATTGAAAATGCAAAATGGGTTTGAGATGTCCATGATAGGAGAAATGAAATTATTTTGGGGACTACAAATTACAAAATTAGAGGATGATATTTTCATATTTCAAGCCAAGTATGTGAAGAAACTATTGATATTAAGGAGCACTAAGGAGGAGGCATGAATTAGTGTTCTAAAATTTTTAACCTTATTGAGCTGTGCTTAACTATAAACCAAATGCAATTGAAAGTAACAACATAAATATAAAGAAAACATACACAACATTATGACACCATAATTTTTGTGTAGAAACCCTATTAGGGGAAAACCCACGGTGGAGATGAAACCCACAAATAATTACTCAATAAAAGTAATAACCCAATTAAAGGTTTGTGTGCAATAAGAGGAATGCACATGAATTTAGGTTCACTGTCTAGAGATAACTTCTCAATTACAAAACATGGATACAACCCTTAGGAAATCACATTACTTTACAATAAGTATTGGACTACAATCCAAAAATATGAACTAGAATATAGCATCACATATGCTAATACAGTTCCATGAAAGTACAAAATATCTTGTAAACTACCAAATGAACCACTAATTACCAATCCTTCACACAAAAACACATAACTATATCATATCTAACCATCAAAATCACAAATCATAAAAAAAACTTGATCTTATATATCCATTTCTAAAAATAATATCTTCACTAGTTGGCCTCAAGAACAAAAAGTGTACCATGTGATGTGTTCAAAAAATCTTCTATCAAAACATTATACTAATATTTATACATGCCACATATATCATCTACCATTTTAAATCCATCAAATAAAACTCATATATTAATCAATTAATTGATCCAATAGGACCACTTAATGATCCAATGAACTGTATCATTGTTCTTCCCTGAAAATCAGGAATCCTCTACTCAGAGAACCATAACTCAATTATCTAAGATCATCAATAGATAAAAACTTGGAATTTGGTGTAATATGCCTCCATGAAGCTCTCTCTAGGATTGCATCTCAAAACTCCAAGGTACATATCTGTGCTAATCCATATATTGAGCTTTGTACATTGTCTCTATGCTACCATAATTAGCTAGATTTAACTCCAATCCTTTGGTAACACAAAATTGTGACAAGTGACCATTTTAATTATGTATTATTATCATTAATGATAATATCCAAGCCATAAAGAGTAGTGTCTCTTTCCAAAAATTTCCCTCTTTGGAGTTGATGCAAACACTTAGTGAAAAATGACTAAGTGCCCAAGAAATGCCAGACTCTAACTATTGTCCTCAAGAAACAAAAAATTATGCTCCCCTAAGTTAAATATCTCCTCTTCCACTAATTTTTCACTCCTTATCTCCCCCCACTTTGACACAAATGGAAAAGGATGGGGATCTCATCAAAATTCATCTACCAAAATCCTATATATCTATTCTTATATAAGTATGCAATAATATACTAAAAAAAGTTTAAAAATATATGAGAAAATAATTCTTAGAGGACTAAAATATGTATCCCAAATTTTTTTTATTCTCTCCAAGATCTCAATCTACCCAAAAATAGAATATGCAAGTTTTTCTGTAGCTACAAGATCTGATGCATCAGGAGAAGTGTAGGTTGCCTCTTCTTCTTGCAAACCATTAAGTAGGATGTCAAGTTTTGGAGTAATCTGATTTATCACCTCAATGATGCTACCTTTCACTCTTTTCTTCTCAGTTACATGTGTTCCAATATTATCATTTAGTGGTGTAACTTGAACTTCATGAATTGAAGATAAAATCTTTAAAGGATCATATGATTTTAATAATTCAAATGACTTCTCATCACTTTACTTTATTAACTTCTCTATATTTATAACACATTTAGGATATTTAATGAATTCTCTATAAATATTACCTCTTGAAAATATTTTAGGTATCCCCATGCTATGCTTCTTTTAGTGCTACTTTCTAGCATACAATAGTAATTCCTAATTTGAATGGCCATGGGTACATCATTTTTCCATGTTATGTTTCCAACTCTAGGAAAGTAGTTCATGAAATATAATTAACTATAGAAAAATAATGATCCATACTTTAAGATATAATTCTTATCCTTCTTAATATTGGCCAAATTATCTAAGAGATGCACTCTCAGAACCTCATATATATCATACTTTGCATTCTCCTTGACCATCCTATAGGAGTGTGAATTATGGTACTTGAGATAGAGTTTTCCCTATTGGAATGGAAGAATTTTTATCCTAAAACCATTGATTTGAACCTAAGATTAGGTTAATTTATATTATTTATAGTCATTTTAGGTTTGTCCCATTGTGATTCAGTCAACTGAGTAACTAATTCCTCCTTGATAGATTTTAGGGATGGAACCTTACCACATGCATTAAAACCTATATCATCTTAAAATGGAATCACTTCCATGTTAAGATAATTTAGGTATCTAAGTAAGTAATTTGGGATCATTTAAAGCACCTAAAATTGGTCTTTTCTTGAATCTGACATTTTCCCCTGATTTTGCCCCCCTTTTCCACTTTCTTTCTACATTTTTCTAGCACTCTGGACTGAGACCCTGAGATCTATGACCTCAAGGTCAAGGATGACCTTGAGGGGTCAAGGAAGACCTTGAGGGTCAAGGATGACCTCATCCTTGACCTAGGTTAGGTTCAACCTCATCCTTGACCCTAGGTTCAAATTTAAAGGTCCCATGATTCCCAGATGTCGGGTTTCAGAAAGAATTGTTTTTCTCACTTTCGGGTTGACTGTTTTGGTCTCTAAAATAGTAAACTCTTAAATTATATTTAATATAGGTATATTTATAGTGGTTAAGGTTAATTTGGATTTAATTCTCCAATGTTGGCCTCTCTATAAGTTTATGCCCTAGATCACTATAAAAGGAAGCCTTCCTCTCTCATTTTCTCCATCTCATTCCATCATGCATCAAGCACTCTCAAGGAGACATTGGTGATCAAGAAAGCATTCCATAAAGAATTTTCAAAGAAGAATTCAAGTCCTTTTATCCAATCAATTTCTCCATTGAATATCAAGGATTCAAGCATTCAAGCCTTTGAAGGGATTTGGTTCAAGCATTCAAGATTCATCATTCAAACCCTAGATCTATCCATCATGATGGTGTGATCTTCCTTCAAGATGCTTTGTTCATCTTCAAGATCCATTCATTCTTCCATCAAGGTGGATTCCAAGAATACAATCATGGAAGTTTATATTTACATTTTTTAATGTTATGTCCAAGCTTGCATATCAATATACTTGTTTACATTTGAAATACAATTTCATATCTATTGAATTTCATAGCTTTATTATTAGATCTACTTCTACTACTTGCTAGCATTCTTTATTTCAATTACATTATTAAGGTTGATTCCAAATTGGGGTTTGACTAAGGAAAACCACTCATCCAAACAACAAAACCATTTTTCTTGTAGGTATAGGTACATGATGATGAATTAAAGTGTAGATCTAGATATCCTTTTCAGCAAATTTTTGAGATCCACAAATAGATTTTTTGTCGGAGCAATGCAGGTCAAGGTTGGAACAAAAGGGGTAGGTTTGTGCCCTACTATTTGGGTCAAGGATGACCTCCCTTAGAATTGAAAAACATTTCTAGGTTTTGTAGATCTCGCAGTTTCAGTTCAAGAGCACAAAAATCAACAGTTTCTAAGACTGTTTGATAGGGTTTTCAGCCAATTCTTTTTCAGAGGTAAGTACCTTTATTTCTTCATTTCAATACTTATATTTATATATTTACATTCCATCCCCTTAAAATTCAAATGTATGTGTAAAATATTGGTCTTGGGGTCTTTTTCATGTGCAAACCATTGTTCTAGGACCCCATCCATATTTTATCCTATTCATTTTGGTGAACTCGGCATACTTACCCATTTTATTTTGTGGATTTAGATGCCCTATTGTTTTATATCTCCCTTTTTATTATCTTGTGTGTTCACCTTTTATCCTATTCATTTTGGTGAACTTGCGATAGACAACTCTTTCTTTTGTGGTGTTAGATTTACATTTTATGTTAGATCTTACATGCATATAAATTTCTTATCTTTGGTGGAATTAGATGCCCTATTGTATTTTATTTTCATTTGAATGCATTTGGATATATCTAGATCTATTTTCTATGCATTTATTTATTCTTTATCATGTTGCACAAGTTGTTTCAAATGTTTTCCAAAACTTTTGGGATTACACAACATCCTCCTCTTACCTTACCTTTACATGGTGTTACACCTAGAAAGACTTCATTTAGTACATGTGATAAGGATATATTAGAGCAAGAAGATGACCTTAATCTATATCTCCATCATATTTATCTTTATGGAGATGAGTTGAGGATTGATTTTAATTCTTCTCCTAATGAGCCTACTTTAAAATGTAATTCACCTTCTCTCCCCTTTAGGGATCAAGATTTAGTGATTTATGGCGATCCTACAATGTGCTTTATTGGTAGGGATGATAATCCTCCTATTTGGGATGAACCTTTGAATTTGGATGTTGATTACTCTCTTCCTCATGAAACCATTATGGATGATCCCTTGGATAAGGACATTGATTTATCCCCTCATCGTGAAGAATCTTTGATAAAAGAGGGTGATTTATTAATGGATGACATATTCATACATGATGATAATTCTTTTTCTAAAATAAATTCCCCTTATGCCAATATTTTAGCCAAAGAAGATGACATTATATATTCTTTACCTCCATTTGGGATTCCTTCTAGTGATGAGGCATTATCAAAGAATGATATGAATTCCCTTAATGCTCTCCCTATTAGTGAAGATCTTATGGAGAATCAAGATCCTACTTCATCTCCTCCTAGGATGTCTTATTTTATTCCTTCTTTTGAATCTATTTGTAGTGTTGAGAAAACTAATATGGTTTTTCTGAAACCCTTGTTGATGGTCAAAGATTGTCCTCACAGTACTATCAAAGGTAAACCTATGGAGTCTTTAGAGTCTTTTAATGATCAAGATTAGATAGCTCACACATATCATACAAGGAATAAACTTCAACCTAATTTGGTGGTTTCTACTTCTTTACCACCTTCTTAGCCTATTCTTCCTCCTCCACCCTATCTTCCTAGCAAGGAGTATGATTTGATAAACCAATTGCAAAATACTCTTGCCAAGATTTATTTATGGGAGCTTCTTCAAAATTCACCTACCTACTATGAAGCCTTGCAAAAAGCTCTAGAAAATCTTCCTACTCCACCTCCTAATCAAGAGAACATCAATAACTTCTTACAATGCATGCAGGCTACCCCATGTCCTCCTGACATTGTGTTTACTCAAAAAGATTTACCTTATAAAGAAGTTCATAATCAATATGATGCTCTTATGGTTACTGTTTCTATCAATAAAAGTATCATTTGTAGGACCTTGATTGATAATGGATCTGGGCTTAATGTTTGTAGCATGGACATGCTTAAAGAGATTAAAGCCGATCTTTCAACTCTTCAACCTAACAATATTCCTATACATGGCTTTGATAACATTGCTAAGAACACTTTAGGCATCATTACCTTACCTATCAAAGTAGGACCGGTCATCCTGAATACACATATTTATGTTATGCCTAGACCTCTCAATTATAATCTTCTTTTAGGTATACCTTGATTGCATGAGATGCATGCTATTCCTTCCACCCTTCACCGTAAAGTCAAGTTTATACATAACGACAAGATGTATTCAATTCATGCAGATGATGCGCCTAATCCTTGTTTGAATATTCAAACCTACACTACTCCTACTCCTAATAAAAATCCTTCTACCTCTAATGCTCTTCCTGATGATGATTGGGGAACCTTGGATTTTACTCCTACCTTTATTGGAGAGTATAAAGTCTCTGATCATCATTTTATGAAGCAACAAAGAGAATTTGAACATGTTTTTACTTCTACTTCTAACACCCTTAGTAATAACTTTGTCACTGCTTCTACCAACAATGAATCTATCAAACCTATTAATGATGACATAGTGACTACTGAAGTTCCATTGAATCCTTCTAATATGGCTTCTTGTTATGGTCTTGGTTATCATTTCCTTGTTAAATAAGGATTCAATGGTCAAGGATGTGGTAAGCATAAATGGGGAATTTAAATTCCCTTATAGAGTGGGGGGCATGAGCATTCTTATGGATTAGGACTTAATCCTCAACAAAAAATCAATGTTAACAACATCTCAAATAAAACTTCAAAACATGATGAACCTATGAAGGAATTTGACCAAGAAGTTTTTTTGCTTAAACTCCTTCGTGCTAAGATGATTACTAGACATAAACGCAAAAAGAAATGTAGTCCACACTTGAAGAATCTTCCTTTTTGTTTATATCATAGATTTCATGATCACTCTACTAATGAATGTCAAGCTTTACATTATAAGATTAGGCAGCTCATTGATAATAATGTTATTTATATATCATGTGGCAATGAGTTGTATTTCAATCCCATTTTCTCTAAATAACATTTATGTTCCTATTATGGAGCTCCACATTACGTAAAAAATGTTAGCCTAATCCTTGGGGGCTCATTGTCTTGTATAGTGTTGTGAGTGATATAATAGGTCCCCTTCCATCTTTGTTCCTACTCTTGGGGGGCAAGGATGCCATTTCCTTCATTTCTATCTTTTCGGGATTCAACTATTTCTATGGTTAAGCAGTATTTATCTATTATGTGATATCCAATCATAAATGAAAATTTTTGGTTTGTATTGAGGATCTTTGTCCTTGATCACAACCTATTTTTTTGTTTGACATTGGGTTTCCATGGTTGATATATCTCTCACCTTGGAAATTGAATAGTGTGCTATCGCTCACAAGGGTTACTTTTTCACTTCTTGCATGATATCTCTTTGCATTTGTCCTTTCCATGGCCTCATAGGAGCAGTGACCTTCTTGGCTTGGACTAGGTGTTGTCTATGGATATTATCTTGATGTTGAAGAAGGCTTTATCCTTGTTCTTTTCTTTCCTTAACATCTCAAAATAGTATGTTTTTTCCATATTAAGGAGGGGGGCATATATATGGCCTCCCTAGATCTATATTATGCATTTTTGTTCTAACCTTTTGTTTTGCAACATGCTAAATCTTGGAAGGTAATGCACATAAGTTGATAAATCTTGAAGAGACACACATTTTTCAATTTTCAATATGCTAAATCTTGGAAGCTAACACACATAAGTTGCTAAATCTTGAAAGGACATGCATTTCCAATTTCAAATATGCTAAATCTATTAAGGTAACACACATAAGTTGCTAAATCCTAAAGGGACACGCATTTCCAATATGCTAAATCTTCTGATGGTAACACACATAAGTTGCTAAATCCCAAGGAGACACGTATTTCATATTCATAGTGATACAAGAAGCTAGATCTATGGGTATTCTAGAAGCCATCAGAAGATGCACTATAATTTCAAGGCACATTTTATGAGTGAACTTGTTGGGCTCTCCCTCCAGGGTGATTCACGGTAAGGTGGGCATCTTACTGGGTGAGGTAATCACTTTATCCTTTCTCTCTTTTCACTTTCATGCTAGTAGGACTGAATCATGAAGCTATGTTATTTATAGTGTTTCTCTTATCTTTCTTATTTAATCATTTATGCTTTTATGACAGCTTTCCAAATATGTTATTAGTATAGGAAATATTTCTTAGCAAGGTTTCCTCTACTAGTTGATTTGGGTTTGTTTAGTACTAACCCTTGTTCTTTTGGTTTTCCCTTTTTGCACCCTCGTGTGTGTATGTTGAGTTATAATCCTTAGCTTGGGGGATTGTGTCCTTAGCTAAGTGTTATTTTATCTTGTTGCAAATCCACTTGGATCTCTTCTTTCTTCTCCTTTACCAAGAGTTTGCATCGAGTCTATACTCTTGCTAAAGTGGGGGCTTAATGTATCATCTTAAAATGGAAGCACTTCCATGTTACAAGTGTTTATCCCTCCAAGTAAGTGATTTGGGATCATGTCAAGAACCTCAAATTGGTCTTTTCTTGAATCTGGCATTTTCCCTTGATTCTACCCCCTTTTCCACTTTCTTTCTGCATTTTTCTAGCACTCTAGTTTGAGATCCTGAAATCTATGACCTCAAGGTCAAGGATGACCTTGAGGGTTCAAGGATGACCTTGAGGGTCAAGTAAGATCTCATCCTTAACCTAGGTCAGGGTCAACCTCATCCTTGACCCCGGGTTCAAATTTCAAGGTCCCATGATTCCCAGATGTGGGGTTTTAGAAAGAATTGTTTTTCCCACTTTTGGGTCAACTATTTTGGTCTCTGAAATGGTAAACTCTTAAATTTCATTTAATATAGGTATATTTATAGGGTTTAAGGTTAATTTGGATTTAATTCTCCAATGTCGGCCTCTCTAGAATTTTTTTCCCTAGATCACTATAAAAGGAAGCCTTCCTCTCTCATTTTCTCCATCTCATTCCATCATGAATCAAGCACTCTCAAGGAGACATTGGTGATCAAGAAATCATTCCATCAAGAATTTTCAAAGAAGCATTCAAGTCCTCTTCTCCATTCAATTTCTCCATTGAAGATCAAGGATTCAAGCATTCAAGCCTTTGAAGGGATTTGGTTCAAGCATTCAAGATTCATCATTCAAACCCTAGATCTATCCATCATGATGGTGTGATCTTCCTTCAAGATCCTTTGTTCATCTTCAAGATCCATTCATTCTTCCCTCAAGGTGGATTCCAAGCATATAATCATGGAGGTTTAGATTTACATTTGTTAATGTTATGTCCAAGATTTCATATCAATATACTTGTTTACATTTGAAATATAATTGCATATCTATTATAGCTTCATTGTTAGTCTACTTCTACTACTTGCTAGCATTCTCTATTTCAATTCCATTATTAAGGTTGATTCCAAACCAGGGTTTGACTAAGGCAAACCCTTCATGCAAAAAAAAAAACCATTTTTCTTGCAGGTACAGGTATAGGATGGCAAATTAAAGTGCAGATTTGGATAACATTTTGGCGAACTTCTGAGATTTGTAAACATAATTTCCATCGGAGTAGTGTAGGTCAAGGTTGGAACAAAAGGGGTAGGTTTGTGCCCCACTATTTGGGTCAAGGATGACCTCCCTCAGAATTGAAAAATATTTTTGGGTTTTGTAGATCTCACAATTTCGATTCATGGGCGTTGAAAATCAACAGTTTTTGAGACTATTTGACAGGGTTTTTAGCCGATTCTTTTTTGGAGGTAAGTACCTTTATTTCTTCATTTCAATACTTATATTTCTAGATTTACATTCCATCCCCTTAAAATTCAAATATATGTGTAAAATATTGGTCTTGGGGTCTCTTTCATGTGAAAACCATTATTCTAGGATCCCATCCATATTTTATCCTATTCAAAACCTATAACTACTTCTAGGACCTCTCTAGTGATTTTGTATTTTTCATCCAATCACATGAATTGATCATGCATACAACTCAATACATATATGATCCACTTCAGTTCATCAAAGATATGAAAATCCATTACCTGAAATGTTTTCTTGGTTTCCAAAGCTCTATATTCATCCCTTAGCTGACCATCTACACACAATGTCTTATACATCTCATATATTGAAAATTTCCCTAATTCATCAAAATTACAATGGATGTAGGCCCTAATATCTTTGACATGTAACACACCATATGAAACTTGTAAAAATTCACCTTTAGGGTTATCTTCCATAGACTTTTAGGGATGTTTCTTAAATGTAGGTCTATGTCTATCCTCAAAATTTACTATTAATAGTTCATCCATGATTCATGAACTAAAATATGGAGTTACATAATGAAAATACCTTTTTACACCTTAAATAAGGGTTTTCAATTAGATCTTTGGAAATGCATTCAATCATTGTTCAATCACTTCAAATAACTCTGCAAGCTCTTTCTCCAAATAGAAAGGTGAGTAATGAACTATCAAAATGCCTTTTTAAACTTTCACATGAAAAAATGTAATCACATTTAATGGGCTGAACCCTAGATTTAAATTGTGTAGGAGAATTTCCACTTTAGGTGTGAGATCCACCTTTAGTGCTCTTATCACATTATCATCCTCTCATTGTTTCACATATTGCACACAATTTGTTGTAAAATGGAGGATGATCCACCTTTTGTGGACATACGATTACACCTTATCTAGTTGATAGGTTATCATTTGCATCTCTCCTAGTTATCATACCTTACCTATATATTCTGGCACATCTACATTGTACTTAATTAATTTTGTGTCTATTTTATTATTGATCATTATTGAATCAATGAATTGATCATATCATATTTATCTCTCTTGTCCTATCAATTGAGCTTATAGATTTTGGAATTTTCATTCTTCTCCTTAGGAAAATTCTTACATGGTATGAAAGCCATAGGATTGTCATTGTATAGCCTATTTTGAGAGAATTTTGTTGCAGGTCAAAATTGGAGCTTGCTAGTATAAATTAGTGGTTGGCATCACATTGAGGAGATCCAAAAAACCCTAAATAAAATTTTGTTTCATCTAAATCAGGCACCCAAGGCCAAATCTAGAGCCATTTTTCTTTTGGAGGTGTGGTGATGACAATTCTATTTTTTTTTAGAGGTGATTTTCAAACAGTGATATCTAAGATATTCAAACTCCTTTTTTTTGAGATTTCATTTTTGTGGTAGAATTTTACGATCTACATAATGGTGCAGGTGTTTTCTAATCTCTATTTATTATTATTTCTAAAATTTGCAAATCTTGATTTTTGCAACTTTAGAGGCTTCGTTCAGACTCATATGGACACATTTTTAGGTGCTATTTTTTTGAAAGTGCATTATTTTTGTTCTACTTTCTAGATATGGTATCAGTTTGGATAAATTTTGAATGGACATAGTAGTTTTATAATTTAGTCTATTTTGGCACTTGTAATTGATTAGATCCTTCAGAGATCTTGTGTCTTATTTTGTTGAGTCTACTATAGCTTCATATTCTCTATTATAATCATCAAAATAAGAAGTTCACTTTGGTCCATTTTGATAAGTAGAAATTGTATACACACTATATATAAAGTGCCAAAGTCATCTATTTTGGGGGGGTTCTTTGATTGAGTGATTTTGGGGTGGGGGGTGTCTTGATCAATGGTTGTGCTCCTCTTTTGTGTTCTTTGATTTTGCATCATGAGTGTTTTAATTGACTTGGAGAAAGGGAACTATAAGAAATGGAGTGATCTCATTCTTGCTAATCTTAGTGAGCATAATCTATTGCCATATATATATATGCAAGGAATTTCTCATCTTGGTAATCCATTCAACTAGGACTCTTTGGATAAATTTCTCAAATTTATTTATCTCAACATGGATGAAGATGTTATGGATTCCATTTATGGTAAGAAGTGAAATACAATTTATGATCTTTGGATCATTATTTGGGAAATGTATGAAGATCCACATGTTCCTCCATTCCTGCAAGATTGAGAGCCTCCAATTGAATCTCGTAGTGATATCATTTCTATTGTTACTCCTGATGATGCTTGCATTCCTACAACCATGGTCTCTTGTGATTTAGTAAAGAAGGATAATCCTTGTCTACTAGAATTAGTTCCATCAGATGACTTCTTGACAAACATTTATGGTTTGTTTTTGGAGTCCTAAATTGAGGATTTTGGAGACTTCATTGATGAAATTCATCTTCTCTTTGCTGAGGATAATCCTTCTTCAGATGTTGTGAGGGAACACTTTGATCCTCATCACTCTCTACTTGATCCTTCTTTCAATTTTGGAATGATTGTGGATCATTTGATACAAAATTTGGAGGAGGTCTCTTTCACTTCACAGAAGACATTTGAGTCTTTGAAGATTGGTTTTGATGAATTTAAAACTTTACTTGAGATGTCACATTGCATGGTTCAGGTTGATCATACTCATGTGTTGGATATTCCTATTTAGTTTTTTGAGACTTCATACATCTTGATGATTCTTCCTAGAGATTGGGGAGGATTCCTTGGTACACCTATGGAATTGTTTCTTTCTAAAGGGAGGAAAATCATTCAATTTTATTGGTGCATTTTATACATTGATCCAAGTGCACCTATCATGGGTTTACATTCTACATTGAAGGGGGAATTCTTTTCTTCTCTTCCTACTTCTTCATTTGAGGAAGCATTTTTTCTTTGGAGTTTGATCAAAATTATTACATGGATCAGTTACCATTGGTTCCTTTTTTGTCACCTTCTATTAGGTATGATCTTGATTGGTTAATAGTATCTATCTTCATCAACCAAGGACATGGTGACATATGAGAATACTTTAGAGACATCAAACTTCATTTGGATTCCCCTTCCTTCTTCCTATCCACAATGGAAAGCCTTCTTGCATCTATAGTTGGTGTATCTTCTTCCTAAGAGGAGAAATGTTGTTTGTAGGCATTGGAATTTATTTTTCCTTCAAACACTCATCATCCTTGGAGGATATTATTCATTATGGGGGGGATATAATGTCTTCTTATTTCCTTCCTATGGGGGGATTCTTGATTGTATATGCATGATGTATATCATAATGGGGGGGTCTTTATTACTCCATCCATCCATGCATCTTATTTTCATCTCTCTTTTTGGGAGAGGGTTTTTCCCATGTGGTCTTCCCTCTTTCTCCACTTGATGAGAGATTGCATTTCATTTATCTTGCATATTGTACATGGGTACCAAACATGTCCCAGTAGCTGAGACCCATCATGAATTTTCATCTAGCATTGTGAGCTTAAGTAAATTCCCCTAAGTTTCACTTAAGGGGAGAGGTGTTGGTCTAATGCATTACATATTAGTTCTCATTAATTACACTTTACTTAAGTTTACTTAGGATAATGCATTACGTATTATTTTTCATTGAGACACTTAGGAGTTTGCATTTAATTTTAGCACATGGTGTAGGAGAATTTCCACTTTAGGTGTAAGATCCACCTTTAGTTCTCTTATCAAATTATCATCCTCTCATTGTTGCACATGTTGCACATACTTTGTTGTAAAATGGAGGATGATCCACCTTTGGTTGACATTTGATTAAACCTTGTCTAGTTGATAGGTTATCATTTGCATCTCTCCTAGTTATCATACATTGCCTATATATTTAGGCACATCTACATTGTACTCAATTGATTTTCTATCTATTTCATTATTGATCATTATTGAATTAATCAATTGATCATATCATATTTGTATCTCTTTTGATATCAATTGAGCTTCTAGATCTTGGAATTTTCATTATTTGCCTTAGGAAAATTCTTACAATTCTTCTTTCAAGGATTGTGAATCATTAGTGCTCCCTTTTTTCTTTAGTTTCTCAACAAGATCTTTCCTCTCATCCCCAGATTTGTTCAATTGTTCCTTTAAATTCTCAATGAAGTTTTCAAAATTCTTGTGTCTTCTTTCTAGTTCCAAGTTATGAGCATTATATTTGTCAAGATCTTTAAGTACAATGAAGAGATACCTTTGAATACTGCTAGAAACTAATGAATCACCCATCATGACATCTCTCAATCTGTTAGAATTCCTTTGATGTACAAATATTTGATACTAATTATTGATATTAAGGAACACTAAGAGGGGGGGGGTGAATAAATGTTCTAAACTTTTTAACCTTATTAAACTACTTGCTTAACCATAAACCAAATGTACAACATTATAACACCATGTTTTTTGCATGGAAACCCTGTAAGGGGAAAAACCATGGTAGAGATGGAGCCCAAAATAATTACTCTACAGAAGTGATAACCCGATTAAAGGTTTGTATAAAATAAGGAGAATGAACATGCATTCAAGATCATTGGTTGGAGCTCACTAATTAATTAAAAAAGAGGGAAACAACCCTTAAGAAAGTATAATTATTTACAATAAGTATTGGACTACATCCAAAAAGGTGAATTGGAGGATAACATCACATATGCCAATACAGTTCCATGAAAGTACAAAATTTATACTCAAATATCAAACAAACAACTTATTACCTATTCTTTGTACATACAACATATAACCATATCATATCTAACCATCACAATAAAAATCATGACACAAATTGATCTTATATATCCATTTCCAAAAATAATCTCTTTATTGGTTGGCCTCAAGAACTAAATTATATCATGTGAAGTGTGAGTGAAATCCTCCATCAAAACATTATGCTAACCTTGATCAATTATATAGATCTCATCTACCATGTTGGATCCATCATGTAAAACTCATAAACCTATCAATCAATCGATCCAATAGGATCACTTAGTGATCCACTGAACTATATCACTATTCTTCATGGACAATCAAGAATGTGCTACATAGAGAACCATAACTTCATCATATGAGATCATAAATATATGAAAACCTAGAATTAGGTTTAATATACCTCCATGAATCTCCCTCTAGAATTTAATATCAAAACTCAAAGGTTCATGTCCATACTAATCCATATACTAAGATCTGTACATTATCTCTATGCTACCATACTTAGATATATTTATCTCCAATCCTTTAGTAAAAAAAAATTGTGAGAAGTGACCATCTAAATCATGTATGGTTTCCATCAATGACAACATAAAAGCCATCAAGATAAATACATCTTTCCAATATGAATTACTTGTTAGGAATAACAATCAACAATACAAGTGAGAGGGGGGTGAATCAGTTGTATGATAGAATATTAAACTTTAAAATTTAAGCTCATTAATATCAAATCCAATGAACAAAATGAATGACAACACAATAACATAATGTTTTGGTTTCTGGGAAACCCTGTTAAAGGTAAAAACCCCGGTGGGAATTAGCACCCAAAAATGATGTACTAAGAGTATAGTAATCCTTGTTAGAATATATAGCCCTGTTAGGAGCTTATTGAAACATTATAGTACATAGTCCTTGTTAGAGGATAGACCCTATTAGGAGTCAAGAACAATAGAGGGCTCACTACCCAAAGAAGGTTAAATCCACCTTCAGAACTCACTAGTTCACAACAGGTGTATATGAAGAGATACACAATATTTTGAACCATTTTCCAGCAACTTGTCTTTGCTTGATCAGTTCCAATGAAGTCCACTAGTAATCCTCTACTCTACATATAGCAGACACAAGTTTGCAACTTTCACAACCACCTTATATCATACATTTTCCATCCATGTCTTTTCCAAAGAAAAGACCTTTCATTTATAGCTTATTACATTTTACCAAGATCAGGTTGGCCCATAAGGCTTTCCTAATTACAAAAAATTACATAAACCCTTGATAAGATACACATAGTATGTAAAAAAAGTTTACAATGATTACATTACAATAATTAAGGACCTTCATCCTTGATTTATGGTTGCCAAACAAAACACACGCTTCATTCCCTGAGTCAACTTCATAATAAGCCATCGATAGAGAACACACCATAGATGACATCACCAATCACTACGTACCTTGCACTAACCAATGAACATCCATCATTACTCCTTCCATCATCCTTCAAGTTTGCATACCTTGAATCCAATCCCTCTGAAAGATATATCAAAAAATCAGAGGCTAACTCTGTCAATTCTCACTGTCACAGTCCAGTGACCAGTCTTTACTAAAACAACTGTAACTCTCTTAATATGAAATAATTAATGATGCAATCACAATTATAAGATCAAAAAATCCACTTGAACTCTCATCTAACTTCATAGCATCTGAAACATCTGTACACTAACTGTACACTATGATTTCCAATCTAGTTTCTTCATAAAAGCATATGTTGACATCAGTGACAAAACACAACTGACAATAGTATGAGTGCTTATTGAGTAACATAGTGATTAAACATATTACATGTCTCAATCACCACCCATGCATTAGCAATATCCAACAATCTCCCCCTTTGGCATTGATGTCAACATATGGGAAAATCTTATCCCAAAGTTATATCAATCCAAATTCCTTCAACTGAACAATCTCCCCAAATAGAAGAGATTTTCTCATAGAAACACTCCCCCTTTGACAGCAATGGAAAAGGGTGCCATGAGCCTTCAACCACTTTCACATATAAACTTTCTTCAATGATCACTCCCCCTGAGGAGTAGATCCCTACATCCAGTCTAGAAAATGATAAGGCTTTGAATACTTCTAGACTAATGCATTTCTACATCAATTAGTTATGACTAGGAGGGGCCTGAACCCCCAACATATCTCTGAGATATTCAAAGGTATCTTTTGGTAGTGGCTTTGTGAATATTTCTATGATCTTCTCTTTTGTACTGATATATTATAATTTAATTTCTTTTTGTGCCACCTTGTCTCTCAAGAAGTGATACTTGATTGAAATATGTTTGGTTTTGGAATGCATCACCGGATTATTTGACATGTTTACTGTACTGGTGTTGTCACAATGAATAATCATAGGCTCTTCAAAAGTTATTCCAATGTCTATCAGCATTTGTTTCATCCAAATAATATGAGTGCAGTTTATAGTAGCAGTAACATACTCTGGCTCAGTAGTAGATTGTGCTATACAATCTTGTTTCTTACTTAGCCAAGAAACCAAATTTTTCTTAAGGAAAAATGCACCACCACTGGTACTTTTTCTGTCATCAATATTTCCTTCCCAATCAGCATCAATATAAGCATGAAGTTCAAAGCTATCATTCCTATCATACCATAAACCATATTCTATGGTTCCTCTAAGATACCTCATTATCCTTTTCACAGTAGCTAGATGTGTCTCTTTAGGTTATACTTGATATCTAGCCATAATTCCAATATAATTAGTAATATCTGGTCTAGTATAAGTAAGATATTATAGCCCTCTAACCATTGATCTATACAAAGTCTAAAAAACACATTTTGATTCATCATCAATTATTAGCTTGTTTCCAGTCACCATAGGTGTTCCTACTGGTTTAAATCTTCCATACCAAATTTCTTAAGCAATTCTTTGAGATACTTGGTTTGAGAAATGAAAATACCATTCTCATTCTGAGTTATTTGTAGTCCAAGAAAGAATTTCATTTCACCTATCATGGAAATCTCAAATTCACTTTCCATTTATTTAGCAAACTTCTTACATAGATCATCATTACATCCAAAGATAATGTCATCCCAAAATACTTCTACTATCAGGATTTCATCTTTAGTAGTTCTTAAATACAAATTACTATTTGCAATACCTTTTTTGAATCCAAGTCCAAGTAGATACTTGTCCAACCTTGCATACCAAGCCCTAGGAGCTTGCTTCAACCCATACAAGGCTTTCTTCAATTTTCACACCATGTCTTTGTCTTCACATAGAGGAAATCCATCTGGTTGTTCTATGTATACTTCTTCTTCAAGATCTCCATTCAGAAATGCAGATTTAACATCCATTTGATACACTTTGATGTTTTTGTGTGCAACATAAGATATAAATAATCTTACTACCTTTATTCTAGCAACAGGAGAAATTGTTTATCTTTTTATCCCATGCTCTTCACAGTATGAATTGAATAAATCTGATATAAACTATCCACCTCTATCTAATCTTAAACACTTTATTTTCAGTCCTAATTCATTCTCCACTTTTTCTTTAAAAAACTTGAATTTATCAAATGCTTCTGATTTTTCTCTCAAATAAGTAACCCACATCATTTTAGAAAATTCATCAACAAAGAGTATAAAATACCTTTCACCATAGTATGAATTTGTTCTTGTAGGCCCACATAGATTTTTATGTACCAGATCCAACTTCCCTTTTGATGTAAATGATTTTCTTTTATGACTGCTTTTAGTTTTCTTTCCCATAACACATTCTCTCCATACAGTGTTAGAAGGTTTCACAATCTTTAGTAGATCTCTTAATGCATTAGCCATACTTTCCTTCACAATGTTATCAAAGTTAACATGAAAAAATATTCTATGCCATAACCAACTATCATCTACCTTCGCAACAAAACAAGAGGCTTGAGATGTGTTTAGTTCAAATACATTACCTCTAGATTTTGAACCAGTAGCAATCAGTTTCCCTTCCTTTCTTATGATAAAGCATTTACCATTAACAAAACTTAATTGAAAGTCTTTATCCATTAACTATCTGACACTCAAAAAATTGTGTTTCAGTCCTTCAACAAGTAGTACATTGTCTGTATTAGTCTTTCTATCCAAAGTAATGGATCCTACTCCTATGATGGATTTTGGGAGATTGTCCCCAAACCTTACAACACCTCCATCATAATTTACTGACTTAACAAACTTGTTCTTATCACCAGTCATGTGATGAGAACGTCCACTATCAATTATCCATTTAGTTTTCTTTTTAACATGAGATACTAAGTCTTTTTCTTCATGATCAGGTTCATCTTTAATAGAAACAAATCCAATCTCTTCATTGTCAATCATCATCAGCTATTTTTAAGTCATTCTTAGCCTTCAAAGATTCCTTCTTCTTCATAATCATCCAGTAGTCTATGCCCATACATAGCATATGTGTTTGCATCTTGTTTTTCCAACTTTTGAAGTTTTCAAGATCAAACTTAGGAATTTCCTTCCTATAGAATGCCATTGCCAAGATCACCTCAAGCTGTTAAGCTTTCTCTTTGAGGACCACAAGCTCTGATACCAATTGTTAGGAATAATAGTTCACAATACAACTCAGAGGGGGGGTGAATTAGTTGTATGATAGAATATTAAACTTTAAACTTTAAGCTCATTAATATCAAATCCAATGAACATAATGAATGCCAACACAATAACACAATATTTTGGTTTCGGGGAAACCCTGTTAAAGGTAAAAACCCTAGTGGGAATTAGCACCCACAAATGATGTACTGAGAGTATAGTAATCCTTGTTAGAAGATATAGCCCTATTAGGAGCTTATTGAAAAATTACAGTACACAGTCCTTGTTAGAGGAAAAACCTTGTTAGGATTCAAGAACAATAGAGGGCTCACTACCCAAAGAAGGTTAAATCCACCTTCAGAACTCACTAGTTCACAAGAGGTGTATATGAAGAAATACACAATCTTTTGAACTATTTGCCAGCAACTTGTCTTTACTTGATCCCATTCCAATGAAGTCCACCAGTAATCCTCTACTCTACATACATCAGAGACAAGTTCACAACTTTCACAAGCTCCTTATATCATACATTTTCCATCCATGTCTTTTCCAAAGAAAAGACCTTTCATTTATACCTTATTACATTTTACCAAGATTAGGTCAGCCCATAAGGATTTCATAATTAAAAACAATTATATTATCCCTTGCTAAGATACACATGGTATCTAAAACATGTTTACAATGATTACATTACAACAATTAAGGACCGACATCCTTGATTTATGCTTTCCAAACAAAACACATGCTTCATTCCCTAAGTCGACTTTAGAATAAGCCATCGCTAGAGAACACACCACATATGACATCACCAATCACTCCATACCTTGCACTAACCAATGAACATCCATCAGTACTCCTTTGATCATCCTTCAAGTTCACATACCTTGAATCCAATCCCTCTAAAAGATATATCAAAAACTCAGAGACTAACTCTGTCAATTCTCACTGTCACAATCCAGTGAGAAGTCTTTACCAAACCAGTTGTAACTCTCTTAATATGCAATACTTAATGATGCAATCATAGATATAATATCACAACATCCACTTGAACTCTCATCTAACTCTGTAGCATTTGAAACATCCGTACACTAACTGTACACCATGATTTCTAGTCTAGTTCCTTCATAAAAGCATATGTTTACATTAGTGACAAAACAAAAATGACAACATTATGAGTGCCCATTTAGTAACATAGTGATTAAACATATTACATGTCTCAATCACCACCCATGCATTAGCAATATCCAACATTACTAAATAATTTTGGGTTGGATGAATCCAAATGAGTGGGTATAGTTAAGGTGACAGGTTGTAAGTTGTTTAGAGATGACGAGTCCCCTAAAATCGATTAGTCCATATATAGGTCAATGGTTGGTGGCCTACTTTATTTGACTCATACAAGACCCAATATCATGAATTAAATGTATCTTGTTTCAATAATTCAAGAAAATCCAATACAAAATCAAGAGGATATTCAAATATTTGAAAGGGACAGTGGACTTTGGAATGTGGTATCTTAAAGGAAATGATTTCACTTTGTGTGCATATACTGATGCATATTGGGTAGGTGATGTTGATGATAAGGAAAGCATAAGTGGTGGCACTTTCTTTTTTGGAATCAATTTGGTCTCATGGATGAGAAAGAAGATGAACTCAATCTGTTTATCTAATACAAAGGAAGAGTACATTTCTATTGATATAAATTATAAACAAATATTTTGGATGAAGAAATTTTTACTATATATAGTTGTATTTGATGATCCTATTGTTATATATTGTGATAATTTTAGTTCCATAAATATTTCATAAGAATCTTGTGCAACACTTAAGGATAAAGAGCATATCAATCAAGTACCACTTCTTGTCAGATAAGGTGAATGAGAAAGAGGTGAGACTAGTATATGTTCCTACCAAGGAATAGATAGATGATATATTCACCAAGCCTTTTCCTTATAAGGATACATTTGTGCATCTTAAAGGTAAGTTAAGGGTAATTTCCCCTTTTGATGATAACTAAGATGTAAAGGATTATATTAATCCAATACACTTCACAAATATATATTTCAAATTGGATTGGTGTTTGGAGGCTACTACTTAGAGGGAGTAGTCAACATAGTAAGTTAGGAGTTTATTTTTTATGTGTTTGATTAGGTTTATGATGGCTCAAAATATTTAATATACCTTTTTCATTGATGTCAAAGGGGGAGAAGAGTGCATGTGAAAAATAAGTTATATACATAGACATAAGAAAGAGTCTCATCTAAGAAGAAGAGTGCATATATAAGGGGGAGTCACTGATGGAGAGAAGAGAAAAGATTAGGACTAAGGGAAGCTTAATTCCAAGGGGAACAAAAATAGAGAGATCTTGAAGGAAGATGAATTAGAGATACTCTAAAACATAATGATGAATATTTTTGATACTATTGGTATTATTATTGATTACCCTCCTAGGATGGAGATTGTGTTGGCTTCTAGTTTCATTATGTGTTTTTCACATCATTTGTTTCCATTAATGAAAAAGGGGGATATTTTTAGAAAGTTGGATGTGTTGACATTGATGTCAACTTATCTATTTGTGTAGTTTGGTTAGTGGTGTAATATGTTCAAAGGTTTGGTGAGGATTAGTTATTGAAGATGATGATTCATACACCTCATGAGATAACGTAGAGTTTGTCTAATTGGTCCATGTAAGTTTTTAGTGGTTGACATGATGATTTGGATGAGTTATGAGGATAGGAGTTGTGAATGGTTATTTTATTGTCTGCTAGTGTTGACAGGGTAATAGAGATTGGTTTGGTGTGAACTTCTAGGTTTATATTTTTGTCTGCACACATAGAAGATTATTTGGGACATGATAATGTGTCCAAATTCCAAAGGGTTTTTATTCTAGAGGTCTATAGTGCATTCTTTTTTTTTTATAGTTAAAGGTGACAATATTCTTGAGGTTCAACAAGAATAATATAGGTGAATCCAAAAATTGGGGTGGTCTTGGATGTTTATGTATTCTTCATGACGCCTATAGATGTTCTTAGGTTATGTGTGTACTGAGTTGGCAATTTTCATATATTTTGGTGATCAAGTTTGAAGGATTTCCTAGTTGACAACTATTTTCTTATGTTCTTGGGTGACATGATCAGTAAAACATTTTTTTTGTAAATTGAGGCATGATTTATAGATGCGTTATGATCTTGAGAGATTTTTTATGGATCATTGATATGTTTTGGAAGTCAACATGGATTTGAATTGTGAATTTAGGTATGTGGTTTTTAAATTTTAATTTGATGGTTTTGCCAACCTTGTTTGTTGTTCAAGGTTGATGAATTATTTAAGGAATTAGGACAATATTTTGTTTTCTAGATGCTTGATAGAGTATGGAGAAAGAGTGATAGATTTTTTGGTGATCACAGCTTTTTTCTAAAGGAATCAGAGAAGGGGTGATTAGGGATCTATGTTTTACTTAATTGTAACTTAATTTTGTATAAGATAGACTACTATACAACTCACAAAACTATCAAATTATTGTCTGAGTCAACCATTGTAGTGGCCTTTTAAGGCTTTTAGTCTTCCTCAGGGTTGTAGCCAAGGGAATTTTTGAGTAGTGAACACTAGGTAGTGTGTCTGAATGCATGTGCATTCCTCTTTTATAATAATTTTTACTTCTAACAAGGTAGTGACTTATTGTGGGTTCAAGCGCCACTGTGGTTTTTTCCATTTGGGTTTCCATGATAAAAATCTCTATGTTTTGTGTTGTGGATGTCTTTCTCATTCATGCATGCAAGATTAACTCATTAAGATTAATATTTTAGGAGAAATTGATTCACCCCCCCTCTTAACTTCTTTCTACATCATTTCCTATAGTAGAAAAATGTGTAAATAAATTTTTTATTCTAAATTAATTCTATCATAGGTGGCCTATTTCCACAAAGAACATAAAGGATCAAATTGACATTCTGGAATCTCAGACTATGAAATTGAAGAAAATAATTGATTTCAAGAATGTTTGAGATGGATTAGAATTATTTCAAAAAGAAAAATTATGTATACAAATAAATATCCTAAAAAATCAAAAGAAAAAGATAAAGAAGTAGTTTTCTCACACGAATGATATTGTTGATCTAAAAATGAACAAGATGAAAAAAATACTTTGTTGGTCTAAAAAGATGGTTTAGGAGTTTAAGTCTCTATAGAATACAAGAGATATAGAGGAGCTTCTTGTGAAGATAATGTGTTGGTGCACCTTTATGATCTCTATGGTAGATGATTTTAAGACAACATGGGCACAACTAAAGGTTCTTAATCACACAAATTTTTTTTCATCAAAATAGGTTTCTCATTATTGGTACCATCTTTCTATGTGTATTGATGCCAAATTAATGAACAAAAGTGCTATATGTGTGTGTGTGATATGGAAGTTTTGAGTGTTGTCATGATTGTCAACTTGAAGGTGTACTATCAACCTAGTGTGTGCATGGAGCATGGAAAATTGGTATATGTAGGAAAGACAATGCAGACAAGGATAGAAGGAACTCAAAGAGTTTGATCCAATCCTTGCAGCAAAAGTCACATAATAAAAACAATAAAAAAAATACTTGAGAGAATGAAAGATCAACCTTCTTATTAATAGATAATAAAGTACAAAAGACTAGAAACATGCAGTCATATATTCCAAGCATACAAGCCTGATTCATGAAACCTTATATGATATCTCTTTATAATAGCTATTCTAGAATCTAGCTATAGGGATATAAAAATGTCTCTTCCTTATATAACTTATATCATCTATATGATTACCTAAAGAGATTAATTACAAGAGTTTATCAAGCCTTCGCAAGAGAAAAGTTGGACTAAGAAAGATCACATTCCCTAATGAAGAGAAAATACATTACAAATATAGGCTAGAACTCAAATCATAAGGATCTTCATTCAATTGATACAACATGAGATGTGATGCCTTAAGAAGGTCAACCAGAAATGTGTCATCATCAAGAAATGTGCCATTAAGCTTCACCAATCAGGAAAATCCTTTGTGAGATCAAAAAATACAAACTAGTTGTTAAATGTGAAGAAAATTTAAGGCCCACCAAGAATCTATAAGACCTCATATGTGAAGAAACCAAATAGGGTGCAAAGCTAGGAGAAGGTTCAAGAAGGATCCATGAACATGCTAGAAGGTTTGCAGCTACAAAGGAACCAAAATGAACGAAGGATAAGAGAAATATCAAGACTAAACTTGCAAGAAAATAGAATTTTCTTTTTTTTGGTTGATGCAAGCTTTCCAAGAACCCAAGATGCTCCTGCATTAGACACTTAGGTATTAGAATGTGAGGTTGATGTGTTGTTTTCATTAATTATTGTCATTGATGTTAGCATATATTGTCTAGATGTATTAGTTTTTGTATACTAGCATGACATCTTATCGCTTATTTCTTACTTGTGAGTTTGTATTTCAGTTGGTTCTTTCATCGATGGTTCATGTGGCATGCCCAAGGAAATTTCAGTTTAGTCCTATCTAGATATGTTTTTGGTCCTCGATTTGTGATGTAACATACTACATATTTCTATTGGAACCTAGTGAGAAGGTATTTTAGTTTGAAGGATGGCATGTTGGTTTGGTTGAGGTAGTACTCATTCATTTCCTTCAACTGTGGGAATGGTATGGTGTGACCTATTTCAAATATTATGGACAACTTGTTGGATCTTGGTGTGCCATATATATTGAGGTGTAATCATGTGTTATTATGTATTGTATACATACATATGAAATGACTAGAAATTCATTAAAAAAGATATATCTATTCTTACAAAATAGTTTGAAGATCTTAGAGGTGGATTCTATATCTATTTATATCTTTTATGTATCATCAGTGAGCCTTCTTCTATTGACACTAAGCCTTTGTATATTGGTAGTGAGTCTTCATGTATCAATAGTGATATTGTGTATCGACAGTGAGACCTTTTCATATCTAGAAATGAGCCTTTGTAAAAATTACCTTTTGGTATGACCCTAATAGGTGTTTTTCATATTCATGAGAATTAGCTTCTCCATGGTTTTTTGTAGTTGAGTTTTCCATGCAAAATCTAGTGTTCTCTATTTTAGTGTTCCTATGTTACTCATTCATGTTAGGAATAGTCCCAAGAGATAACTACGAGGGGGGGGGGGGGGGGGGGTGAATCAGTTATCTACAAGTTTCAATTATTTATCCAATTAAGTATACTTAAACATAAAACATAAACATAATGAAAGAACACTTGAACTAAACACAATATTTTGGTTATGGGGAAACCCAAATAGGTAAAAACCCTAGTGGGAATTGACACCCACTAATATTCTGTACTAGTGTATTATGATCCTTGTTAGAAGATCCTTAACCCTGTTAGGAGTTTCTTTACAATATCTTTAGTATAGTAGACTTGGTCAAGGGTCAGACCCTATTAGGAGTCTTTTACAATTGTCCCTGTTAGGGGAGAGGACACATTGTCTGAGAGCTCACTACTCAAAGGGGTGAAGGCTACAACCTTATGAATAATAGATACACACTATATCTAGATCTTGGTGAACTATGCTTTGACCTTCTATCTAGATTAGTTCCAATGTATAGCACAAATACTTTACTTGGTCACATAGACCTTCTTATGATGGCTCAACACTTCGCACACTCTTCTCTACTCTGCTTAATCAACTATGAACCACACTCAAGCAATCACAAATGATTGCCTATAAATATCTATCCTCTAAATGATATAATCAATTCAGCCTGCTAGAACCACCTTAAAATCATATTAGAGAAACCATAAAAAATTTTGATAAAAATTTTATCAGCTCTACTATGCACGCAACATAATCTGGGACCTATCTAATAAGATAATTGTAGATGCACACTACACATTGTCGGCTCTACCAAATAAATTGTATCTTTCTTCTCAGGCTCAATTACTTCATGTGTTCTTAACCAAACATCAATAACTCTTCTCTAAGGTTAACTCCATGGGCACATACCCAAAAGATAGGTGCAACTCCAGAACCAATAAAATCTCTGTCAGCTCTCCTGAACAAACATAGGAAATTGCTATTGGCGAATAGCGACTACATAACTTCACTTCTACATATCATCAGACTATGCATCCATGAATGTAACATCACTAATATGTCTTCAACATATATCCAAGCACGCAAGGCTCCATGATAACTATACAGACAACCATACGTAGAATACTATTTGTTACTTTATCAGGAACACTACTGACACCAGCAGCTATATAACTATCTGTACTAACAGTTAACCTCTATGCCCATGATATCATGCTAATATCATGTCCATGCTACATATATTGAAATCTTACTACATAAGAATTCCATGCATGCTACTTTCCATATGTTGTCATCAATGACAAACATATAGTAAGTACTGGCCTATTGGCAAATCTCCAACAATCTCCCCCTTTGGCATCGATGGCAACATGTGGAATGAAAAACCACCACCAACCCAAATGAATAATTCTATATAACATTATCCATTTCCTCTTAAAAAATCCCCCAAAGATGAATCCTCCTTTTGCTGTACTAATCTTCAATATTCTCCATTTCCTCAACTGAACTACCTCCAAGACTGGATACTGCCCCCCCTTAGTATATTACTCCTTTTTACCTCTATTTTTCATGACTCTATATATTACTCCCCCTTTGACATCAATGGCAAAGGGTTCCATTCATTTTAAGTACTGATACTACTCTTGAGGTAGAGTAGTCAACCATTCATTAGTCCTTGAGTACTGATGTCTTTCCTTCTTTCTTCTAAGAAGAATCAGGGAAGGGAATTAGTCCCAATTTCTCCCTGAGATACTCAAAAGTATCCTTAGGCAAGGGCTTTGTGAATATATCTACCAACTAATCTTTTTTACTTACATAGTCCAGCTTGACTTCTTTCTCTACCACTTTCTCTCTTAGGAAGTGATACTTGATCTCAATGTGGTTTGTCTTTGCATGCACCACAGGGTTCTTTGACATATTGATAGTGCTAGTGTTATCATAGTGAATAACAATAGGATAATCAATTTGAACTCCAAAATCCTTTATCATCTTTTTGATCCAAACAATTGTAGAACAATTCAAGGCTGCTGCAACATACTCTGCTTCTATTGTTGATTGAGAAATGCAATTTTGTTTCTTGCTTTTCCAAGTGACAAGTCTATTACCAAGAAACACTGCTCCACCTGATGTACTCTTCCTATCATCAACACATCCTACCCAATCAGCATCATTATATACATTAAGCTCAACATTTTCTGAATTAGGATACCATAGACCATAATCTATAGTACCCTATAAGTATTTGAATATTCTATTTACTGCCATGAGGTGACTTTGCTTAGGTTCTACTACAAATCTTCCAACTATGCCAACTGCATTGGAAATATAAGGTCTATTCTGAGTAAGATATATGAGTTTACCAATCATAGACTCGTACAATGTTGTATCCACTACTAGTGAGTCATCTTCTTTTGTAAGTTTGCATCTAGTGATCATAGGAGTCCCTACTGGCTTGCAATCATCCATCTTGAATTTCTTGAATATTTCTTTCACATACTTGGATTGATTAATGAAAATACCTTTCTCTATCTACTGCACATTTAATCTCAAAAAGTATTTGATAGGACCAATCATACTCATCTCAAATTCATTTTGCATCTCCTTAGAAAATTCAACACTAAGCTTGTCATTACCTCCAAATATAACATCATCAACAAATATAGCTACAAGTAGTAGACCTTCAGATGTCTCTCTAATGAATAGATTACAATATGCTACTCCTTTCTTGAATCCAATCTTTGTTAGATATCCATCTAGTCTCTCATACCATGCTCTAGGGGCCTGCTTAAGTCAATAGAGGGCCTTCTTCAATTTGCATACCATATCAGGTCTGTTTGATAAGGTGAATCCTTTTGGCTACTCAATGTATACTTCTTTCAAATCTCCATTTTGCTGAGGGGTTCTAGGTGCACTTAACTATCTCTTTATGCCATGTTCTTTGCAATACTCATAGAATCTGTCAGAGGTGAATTCTCCTCCTCTATCCGATCTCAAGCTTTTTATCTTTAGTCCAAATTCATTCTCAACCTTAGCTTTGAATATATTGAACTTCTCAAATGCTTCTAACTTATCTCTTAAGAATGCAACCCACATCATCCTAGTATAATCATCAACAAATAAAATGAAATACCTTTCACCATAGTATGATCTTGTTTGAGTTGGACCACATAGGTTTGTATGAATCAGATCCAACTTGTTCTCTACTGAATTGTGCTTTCTCCTAAATGAATTTCTCACATGCTTTCCCATCACACATTCCCTACATATAGTATCAACTGGCTTTGCTATGCTAGGTAGATCTCTTACTACTTTTACATTCCTTATCTTTACTATATTATCAAAATTGATATGACATAGTCTTTTATGCCACAACCAACTGCCATCAACTTTAGCAACAAAACAACTTGCTTTTGAATTGAGTTGGAAAACATTACCTCTTGTCTTTGAGATTGATGCAATCATAACACCATCCTTGTTGTTAATAATGCATTTGTCATCTTTAAACTCCAATAGATAACCTTTTCCAAGTAACTATCCAACACTAAGAAGGTTATGTTTCAAACCATCTACATAGAGAACATCATCAGTACTATTCTTTCCATCCAAGGTGATGGATCCTCTACCAACTATGGGTTTAGGAGTGTTATCTCCAAATCTAACCATACCACCATTGTATTTTTCTAGATAAAAAAATCTATCTTTATCACCTATCATGTGATGTGAACAACCACTATCTATAATCTAGTCTATCCTTATATCAGCTTGGGAAATAAATGCTAGCTCTTGTTCCTCTTTCTCATCTTTATGATTTCACTTATTAATCATTTTGTCTATAATAGTAATGAATCAAATTTCTTCTTCACCTGATTCATCATCTGAAACTCCATCTCTAGCATAGTAGCATTCCTTAGAGTACTTAGGCTTGTAATCCTTTTTGAACTTTCTAGCTCTAGTAGGACACTTAGATGCAAAGTGACCAATCTTATTACATGAAAAGAACTTAAATGGTAATTGAATTTCATATTTTCCTTTTCCTTTCTTTTCTCTTTTGGAAATCATAGCAATGAAATCATCTAATGTTTTCTCTTCATCATCTTCATCAAAATTACTAGAAGTGTTTGTAGATTTCTTACCATGAACTATTGCTTTAAAGGCTGTCTCACTCTTTGGTTCTGTCTTTAATCTTGAAATCTCAAAAGATGAGATTTTTCTGATCAAAGTTTCTCTCTTGAAATTAGATGTAAGCTACATGGTCTCATCAAGGATGTTGATCTTTCTTTCATAATTCTGGTGTGAGAGTGGTCATTAACTTGTCTATAATGTCTTCCTCTAAAATCTCTCCACCATTGTTTCTGATTCCAGCAACTGCTTCATTTATTATTTGATTGTAAGCTCTAATATTTTCTTTAGGAAGCATCTCTAATGCATTGTATCTTTTCTTCCATGTCTTTCTGTGTGCATCCTTTGCTTGTTTGTCTCCTTCAAATATGTCTTCTAGGTGCTTCCATATTTTGTGGGTTGTATCTACCTTTTTTATTTCTGAAAACTCACCATTCGATAGGGTGCTGATAAGAGCTTCTTTATATATAGCATTGTGAGGAAACAATTCATTTTTCCTATCAGTAGCATCATCTTTTGCAAGGTCTTCTAAGGTAGGAATCTTGGCTGCTTTGATAGTTACATCAAAAACTTCAAAAGCAATGCACTGCAAATGGGTCACCATCTTTTTCTTCCAATCAAGATAATTATCTCCATTGAACTTAGGAATTTATTTTTTGAAGTAAGCCATCTGATCAACTTCAAGCTGTTAAAATTTCTCTCCGAGGCACTTGGCTCTGATACCAATTTTTAGGAATAGTCCCAAGAGATAACTGAGAGAGGGGGGGGGGGGTGAATCAGTTATCTACAAGTTTCAATTATTTATCCAATTAAGTATACTTAAACATAAATCATAAACATAATGAAAGAACACTTGAAATTAACACAATATTTTAGTTACGGGGAAACCCAAATAGGTAAAAACCCCAGTGGGAATTGACAACCACTAATATTCTGCACTAGTGTATTATGATCCTTGTTAGAAGATCCTTAACCCTGTTAGGAGTTTCTTTACAATATATTTAGTATAGTAGACTTGATCAAGGGTCAGACCCTGCTAGGAGTCTTTTACAATTGTCCCCATTAGGGGAGAGGATGCACTATCCGAGAGCTCATTTCTTAAAGGGGTGAAGGCTACAACCTTTTGAATAATAGATACACACTATATCTAGATCTTGGTGAATTGCACTTTGACCTACTATCTAGATCAGTTCCAATGTATAACAAAAATACTTTACTTGGTCACATAGACCTTCTTCTGATGGATCAACACTTCACACACTCTTCTCTACTCTACTTAATCAACTATGAACCACACTCAAGCAATCACAAATGACTACCTATAAATATCTATCCTCTAAATGATATAATCAAGTCGGCCTGTTAGAACCACCTTAAAATCATATTGGAGAAACCATGAAAAACTTTGATAAACATTCTGTGAGCTCTATTATGCATGCAACATAATCTGGGACCTGTCCAATAAGATAATTGTAGATGCACGCTACACACTTTTAGCTCTACCAAAATAGTTGTATCTTTCTTCTCAAGTTGAATTACTTCATGCGCTCTTAAATGAAAATCAATAATTCTTCTCTAAGATTAACTCCAAGGGCACATACCCAAAAGATAGGTGCAACTCCTGAACCAATAAAATCTTTGTTGGCTCTCTTGAACAAACACAAGAAACTGCTACTAGTGAATAGCAACTACATAACTTCACTTCTATTGATCATCAGACTATGTGTCCATGAATGTAACATCATTAATATGTCTTCAACATATATCCAAGCACACATGACTCCATGATAACTCTATGAACAACCATACACAGAATACTATCTGTTACTCTGTCAAGAACACTGCTGACACCATCTACTATATAACTGTATGTACTAATAGTTAAGCTCTATGCCCATGATATCATGTTGATATCATGTCCATGCTACATATACTAAAATATTACTGCATAAGACTTCCATGCATGCTACTTTCCATATTTTGTGATCAATGAAAAACATATAGTCAGTACTAGCCTGCTAACAAATCTCCAACAATATTTACTATGGATGTTTTTTGTTCTTAACCGACAAATCTCAAGTTTTCATCATTACTATTTATGTGTTTACCAATAGAGGAAAAGTTATATTTATTTTTGTGTGAATAACAGATTCCCCCCTCTGAGTTATTTGAATTTTTCAATACTGGAGTTATTTGAAAAGTGATCCTCTTACTTTCTTGGGGCTAAAATAAAACCAAGATGGTCAACCTCAGCCTATGAAATCCATGAATAAACATCCACTATTCTATCTTTGCACTTGACAAGATACTCCTTATACTATTTACCTCTGTACTTCAACCAACTCTTCTATCTAAAATCTCTTCTATCTCATCTATTTTTTTCTTAGGATATTGTTTCTCAACATCTGATTCATCACTATCATGAAAATTAAGTTCATGATATTTATATGAATTCACAACATTGAATATAGGTGAAATATCCATATCATCTGGTAACTCTACTTCATAGGCATTCCTTGAATCAAATTTCCTTAAAATCTTACATGGTCCAAACTTCTTCATCTTCAAATTATTATATGTTCCAACATGAAACCTTCCTCTCTTTAGATACATGAACACTTCATCTCCTACTTGGAATTCCTTATGTCTCCTCTTCATATCTACTTTCTCCTGATATGTTTGATTCACTATCTCCAAATGTTGTTTGACTTGATTATGTAAGATAATCATGTGTTCTATCAATTATTCTACTTCTTCACTCCTCTCATCTTCATGATTAATATCCCTCAAATATGATACTCCTTTAGGATTAAAATTAGTAACTACCTCAAATGGTGTTAATCCCATGGTTCTATTGACTGAATTGTTATATGCAAACTCTTCTTGTGCTAGAACTAAATATTGATTTCTAGTCTTTTATCCAACCAAACATCTAAGTAAGTTACCCAACCTTCTATTTGTCCATTTGTGTGTGGATGAAATACATAACTAAACTTGAATTCTATTTTCATCTTCTTCCAAGTTTCCTCTAGAAATAACCAACAACCTTACTATCCCTGTCTGAAACTATACTCTTAGGTAATCCATGTAACCTCACAATTTCCTTGAAAAATAAGTCAGCTACATGAACTACATCTATTATCTTCTTACAAGGTATATAATGAGAAATATTTGAAAACCTATTTACTATCACAAATATAAATTATTACCTCTTGGTGTCTTCGATAACCCCAATACAAAATCCATGCTAATTTCCTCCCAAGGTCTTGTCGACACTGTCAATGGTGTATAAAATCCAATATTCTAATGACTTTCTTTGGCAACTTGGCAAATTCTACAACTTTAAACAAATTCATAACATCCTTATAAATTTGAAGCCAAAAGTAATTCTCACTCACTAAATCCACTATCTTTTCAATACCAAAGTGTCCAACTAATCCTCCATAGTTCTTTTCCTTATTCAGATTATCCCTCATATAACTTCTAGGTATACACAATTGAATTCCTATGAATAAAATACCATCCTAAATAAAATAGTCCAACCATTTGCTTCGGTCTACTAAAGTAGGTTCTCTATAGCTTTCCAAGGTTTGGAAAAGTTAGGGTCACCCTCATAAAAAGTCTTCAATCATCAAATCCCAATACTTTAATTCTTATCTTTGTCAACAAATTCCTTCTAGTCAAAGCATCAACAATGTTATTTGTTTTACCACTCCTATGTTTCAGCATGAAGGTATAACTCTATAATAATTCAACCCATCTCATATGTCTCTGATTCAACTAACTTTGACTATTTAGATATTGCAATGCTTGGTGATTGGGTACAACACAAATTTATTAGGAAAAAAGTAATGTCTCCACTTTTGCAAGGCTTATACTATGGCATAGAATTCCTTGTCATAAACTGAATATATTCTCTTGACATCATTCAAATTTTTACTAAATTAGGTGATTGGTCTACCCTCTGGAGTCAACAGTGCTCCAATTATATTACCACTCGCATCATAATCTACTTGAAACATTGTATTGAAATCAACTAGGGCTAACATAGGTTATTTAGTCAGCTTCTACTTCACCAATTCAAAACTCTTTTGTGCTCCATGTGTCCACTTGAATTTTTATGTCCTTCCTCATTATCTCAGTCATAAGATTACAAAATGAACTAAAATTTCTAATGAACTTTTGATAAAAACTCACCAATCCATGGAATGATATCACTTCTCTAACATTCACAGGTGTAGGCCATTCTAAGATTTCTTTAACATTTTTAGGATTCATCTTTAATCCTTCTACAGATATCACAAATCCCAAATATACTATTTCTTCCTCCATGAAATAACATTTCTTGACATTTATCAACAACTTCTCCTCTCTTAATCTCTACAATACTTGTTTCAAATGTAAAAAATGATCTTCTTTTCTCTTACTAAAAATTAGAATGTCATCAAGATAAACAATTAAAAACTTACCCAGTAATTTCTTCAATACCTCATTCATCAACCTCATGAAAGTATTGGACACATTAGTAAATCAAAGGGCATCACCAACCATTCATACAACCCTTTTATTGTCTTGAATGTACTTTTCCATTCAGCTCCTTCTTTGATTCTGATATGATGATATCCACTCTTCAAGTCTATCATTGTGAAATATCTGGCTCCACTTAAACAATCTATTATATCATCCATCCTAGGAAAAATAAATTATTACTTTAGTGTGATCATGTTAATGAGTTATAGTTAATACACATTCTTCATTCTCCATTCTTCTTTAGTGATAGTACTACAGGTACTGGACAAGGACTTAAAATTTCTTTGATCTATACTTTCTACAATAATTCTTGCACTTGTCAATTGAATTCTTTATTCTCTACTAGTGTTAATCGATGTTCTTCCTTATTAGCTAAAATTTCTACAAGAATTAGATCCATACAATGACTAATAGTTCTCATAGGTGGAAATCCATCTGGTACATTATCTAAGATCACATCCTTATATTCCTTCATCAATTCTCTTATTTCTTTAGGTTGTTTTTCTACCAACTCTACATCAAGCTTCTTAGGAACCAAAGCATAACACACTTTATCATTTTTGATGTTAGAATAACTGAGAGGGGGGGTAAATCAGTTATCCATAGTCCCAATCACAAAATGTATATCCAAAAACAATTTACTAAAAATTCTGCAGCTTGGTAACATAAAATAGTATTCTATCTGTGCTTTTACCGATTACAAGTTAATAACATATAGTGATTACTGATCAGATCTAAAATGTAACATGTAAAGTATGATAGAAAAAAATCATCACAATCAACACATAACATAAGAGATTTAACGTGGAAACCCTGTGAAGGGAAAAACCACTTGGGACCATCAACCCAAAAATTATTCACTCTTCTGAAGTGAGGTTGGTGAAGACCCAACCTTGTTAAAGGTTAAAAACACACTGTGAGGTGTGACCTTGTTAGAGGATTTTAGACCAACTGTTATCATCCAACCATCATTCACTATGGGGTTGATAGGATAACAAATGTACACTCTATGAATGACATTACAAGACTTTCTAGTCCACTTTGTTAAGAGATTTATCTGTTAACAATGGTTAAAATGTAACAACACTTGATCTAATTACAACACAACTTCAATTGCAGATTATTAGATCTATGTTAAGCTCATTCAAATCCTCTGATCAATATATCAATTCTATTTCAATCAATATTCAGTAACTTACTGTCACTCGGTAATGGCTTTTTGACACTTGTAATCTCTATAGTTTAGTTCTCCTTAACCAGTCTAATCAGGCATGCATGAAGCTTGTTCAAGCGATATCTTCTATAGTCTCCTTCTTCTAGTATGATTTCATCATGAAATCCTAGTCTCTTAAATAGACAAGTAAACCATTTTAATTCTATCCATTAGATTTCTCCACTTAATCTCCTTTGTTAATTTTGCCGATTAAACCTTCCTCAGCTGATGTTTCAGTAACACATTTTATTTCAATCCCTTAGATCTTCTTCAAATTATGTTAGCCATCGATCTTCCTAACAAACATTATCTCCAATTTCGTAATCATAACACTTTCCAGCTCATCAACTTCCATTGGCTAAACTAATCATTTAGTTCTTTTCTTCTGCTCGGTTAACAAAGAAATGTGTCAGTGAACACAAGCTTAGTTTATACTATGCTCAGTATACACTACACTGTGTCGGTGTATACTGAAATGCTTCTTTAACTGACCACACTACTTTGTGCATTTTTCTCTATCCTTCATCATAGATGAATGCAACATAATAAAGTCAATAACATAAGGTCATAGACTCATCCATTAGTTACCCAATGTGTTTCTTATCCTTATTTGTCATATCCATCTTCCTTATGTAGATATATCTATTCTTCATCTCTTTTCTACTTCTTTCTATAGATGTTTGGGTATAGTAACTTACAAGATAAGTATTGTCAAAACTAGTTGACATCAATGACAACATATTACTGATTTAATCATCTTACATATCTAATCAATAACTCAGTGATCTAGAATCATAGATCTTCAAGTTATACAGTTTATTCAAATCAGTTGTAGTTCATCAATCTCTCCCTTTGGCATTGATGGCAACACAAGCAATATGAAATATGACATACACATGCCAAACATGTATTCTACAACTTTTTCAACAAATGTTGTAACTCGGTACAAGCTCTCCCTAGCTTAATATGTTTAATCACTATGTTACATAAAAGCATTTGCAAGTGCAGACTAAATTTTGCAAATATGATCTTTTTAGCTCGCAGGTTTTGTTCTGTTCTTAGTAACTAATCTTCAATGCTCTCCCTTTTCTATATCTCTCTCCCTTTGACAACAATGCCAAAGAGAAATAAAAACATATAGCTCTGTAGTAGCCATGTAACTCTTTGTTTTCTGGTGCATTCTCTGTATCTCGGTATACTGATGTGCAAATCTATTCTAGTACTTCATCCTTTCACAACCTTAAATAGAAATCCAAAGTGTGAACTCTGTTGCATCAACATGCATGATCTTCTGATAAGATTAGGCTGATGTAACCTCCAGATCACCTTAGTGACCAGTAGATAGGGGACAAACCCCAAGTCTAGTCCTCAAGTATTCATATGTATCCTTTGGTAGAGGCATTGTAAATGTTAGCAAGTTGTTCTTTTGATGTAACAAGTTCTAGCTTTACTTGCTTCTCCTATACTTGTTCCCTTAAGTAGTGATAATTAATAGATATATGATTTTTTTTAGAATGCATCACTAGATTCTTTGAAATATTAATAGCACTAGTGTTATCAAAGTATATAATCACCGGCCCAATGATTACCTAATTCATACCTTCCAACACTTGCTTGATATATGCAATATTTGAACAGTTAGTAGCAGCAGCAACATACTCCACTTCAACTGTAGACTAGGAAATGCAAGCCTATTTCTTACTTGTCCATCTAACAAGTCTTTCACCAAAGAAGAATGCTCCTATGATGGTACTCTTTCTATCATCCACATTTCTAGCCCAATCAGCATTGGTGTATACCTTCAGTTCAAACTTGCCTTTCTTAGGATACCATAGTCCATAATCTTTAGTTTTCTTCAGGTATCTTAAGATTCTCTTTGTAGCAACCATGTGTGACTCTCTAGGGTTTGAAAAAAATTTAGCAACTATTCCAACAACATGTGCTATATCAGGTCTACTGTGAACTACATACATTAACTTACCAATCATGGATCAGTACAATGTCTAGTTTACCTCACTAGATCCATCTTCTTTAGTTAGTTTAAATCCAGTAGCCATCGGTGTTCCCACAAGTTTAGCATCTTCCATGCCAAATGTCTTCAATACTTCCTTTATATATTTATATTGTGTGATGAATATACCATCATTCTGCTGAATCACTTGTAAGCCTAGAAATAACTTAATCTATCCAAACATAGACATTTCAATTTCACTTTTCATTTCATCAGTAAATGACTTACAGATATGATCTTTCCTCCAAATATTATGTCATCCACAAATATCTCAGCAATCAAGATAGTATAATCAGAATTTCCTTTCATGTACAGATTACTGTTCTCACTTGTTCTAACAAATCCAATACTCAGCAAATAGTTATGTAGCCTCTCATACTAGGCTCTTGGTGCTTGCTTCAAACCATATAAATCTTTATGTAATCTACATACCATATCTTTGTTGTCTGGATCAATGAACCCTTCAGGTTGTTTTATGTAGAATTCTTCTTCAAGTATCCCATTCAAAAAAGTAGATTTAACATCCATTTGGTAAACTCTAAACTTTTTGTGTGCAGCATATGCAAGTAACATTTTGACTCCTTCTAATCTAGCAATAGGTGCAAATGTTTCACCATAATCTATTCCTTCCTCCTGTGCATATCCCTTGCATACTAGCCTAGATTTGTTCCTTGTTACCTCTCCATTCTCATTAAGCTTGTTTCTAAATATCCACTCAGTACCGATAACATTCTTTTACTTAGGTCTGGGTACTAAACTCCAAGTTTTTTTCTTCTCTATCTATTCTATTTCCTCTTTCATTGCATTAACCCATTCATCATTTTCTAATGCAAATTTTACATTCTTCAGTTCATATTCACAAACTAGACATGTACCTTGTCTTGCTTTATTCTTGTTTGCATGCCAGCTTGTCTATTTCCAATGATTTGTGTCTCAAGATGATGTCTTCTGAAAAATCTTGCCAGTATTTGATCTCTTCTTTCTTGTTCATCCTATGTAGGTTCATTTGCTTTCTTGGTAGGTGCTTCCTGCTCATTGGTTTCCTTTTCCTATTCCTCGGTATTGTTTTCCAGTTGACCGGTTGTCACTATCTATGACATTGGTAGGTACTCTGGTTGTTCAATGTAACTAAATCTACCTTAGTCTTTCGATTCCTTTGTGCTTTCCTCTGCATTCTTATCATCAAAATCATAAACCTGAACATTAGTACTTTCAATCATTTTATTAGTTACTTTGTTAAGACACTTATATGCTTTACTTTTAGTGGAATATCCCAGAAATATCCCTTCATCACCTTTTGAGTCAAACTTCCCATTTCTTTCATCTTTCAGAATAAAGCATTTACTTCCAAAAATCCTGAAATAACTTACAGTGGGTTTGTGACCAAACCATAACTCATAAGGTGTCTTATTAGTGTCCTTCTTCAGTTGTACTTGGTTTAAAACACAAACAACTATGCTGACTGCTTCTATCCAATATGTCTGAGCAACATTCTTTTGTAACATCAGTGTTCTTACATAGTCAACTATTGACCTATTTCATCTTTCAGCTATTCCATTTTGTTGTGGTGTCCTCGGTGTAGAGACCTATCTTTTAATACCATGGTCATTAAAATTTTTAGTAAATTCATCAAAAATAAATTCACCACCTCAGTCAGATCTTAAGCATTTCAATTCTTTACCAGTCTCTTTCTCAACTTTTTCTTTATACCACTTGAGCATCTTAAATTCCTCTGATTTTTCTTTCAAGAACATGACTGTCATTAATCTAGTATAATCATCAACAAAAATAATAAAATATCTATCTCCATAGTAACTTTGAGTTCTCATAGGACTACATAGGTCACTATGCACTAACTCAAGTAATTTCTTTGTTGAATAATCTTTGCTTTTGAAACTAGATTTTGTCATTTTACCTTTCTAAAATTTATGACACATAACATGATCAGGCTTAGATAAGTTAGGCAGACCTCTAACCTTTTTCTTTTTACTGATCTTAATCATGTTATCAAAATTCACATGACATAACCTTTTATGCCATAACCATGCATCTTCATCTTTCATCATTAAACAAGAAGACTGATCATTATCAAGATAAAACAAATTACCTCTTGATTGTGTTCCAGTTCCAATAAGTCTTCCTCCATCATCAAATATCTTCACTTTCTTGCTCTTGAAAGAAACTCGATGGCTTGAATTGTTCAACTATGACACACTTAGAAAATTATAGTTTAGACCTTTTACCCAATAAGCATTGTCACATCTAATTTTATCATTTATCATCAGGGATCCTTTTCCTCTAACCATACAAGGTGCATCATTACCCATTCTAATCGATCCTCCGTTATGTTCTTCAAGATGATCAAATTTTTCTTCATCACTAGTCATGTGATGTGTGCAACCACTATCTATGATCCATGTATCATTTTTATTAACCTTAGAGATAAGTGCTATCTCTACATACCTTTCATCTTCCTCTGATTCATCCTTCATTACAACAAATACTACCTCCACATCTTCATCAGTGTTGGTATTGGTGACATCTTCTTCTACAATGTAGCACACCTTCTTTCCTTTATCATTATTGTCATAGTTGTCTCTGTTGTAGTGTCGGTAACTTCTATTGCCTCTTCTCCAAAAGCTTCCTTCACCAGATCGGTCTTTGTTTCTGTCATCATCTTTCTTGTGTGGACATCTAGCAGCAATATGACCAACCTCTTTACAATTAAAGCATGCTAAAGGTAATTTACCTCTATATCTTCCTTTACCTTTAGCTAACCTTCTAGCCATAAGAGCTTCAATTTCATCAAGCTCATCATCAGTATTGCTATCACTATCATCATTCTTATTTCTACTACTAGACTTACCAATCTTTAGAGAAGATATAAAAGCAGATTCAACATATGGTACAACACTATTATCAAAGTTATTTAGTTCAAAGGTTGTAAGCTTACCAATCAGATTATCAAGAGTAAGGTTGTTACCAGATGTAGACCTAGTTTCATGAATTGCAGATATTCTAATTGCATAAACTGACAATAAGGTTTTGAGAGCTTTTCTTACCATTGTCTCTTCATCAATAACACCATTAGATGCTCTAATAGCATGTACTACCTCTTTTAGTCTATTTGTGTACTACACAATATTTTCTCCTTCCTTCATCTTCATATCATCGAATCTTCCCCTTAAGCTTTCAGCTCTAGCTCTTTTGACATTCACATCACCACTATAAACTTGAGAAAGTTTATCCCACATGCCTTTAGTAGTAGTGAAATTTTTAATCTTCAAATTTGGCATCTGTATAGGTAGCAACAATCTCCATCATAGTAACATTATGTTCATGTCTGTCTCTTAGTTGATCAAGGGTCAAGGGACCAGTGGGCGGTGCAATGTAGCCATTCTCCATTAGTGTCAGGGAAAAATTCCCAATTCTAGATACATGTAGCTTCATTCAGCTTTTCCATACTATAAAGTTATCCTTGTTTAGATTTGGCACTTCCCTCTTGTACATTTTGAGATCTTTGTGTTGAAATCCTTAAAACTCTATTCCAAGAAACCAACGCTCTGATACCAATTTTTAGAATAACTGAGGGGGGTGGGTGAATCAATTATCCATAGTCCCAATCACAAAATGTATATCCGAAAATAATTTAGTAAAACTTTTGTAGCTTGGTGACATAAAATAGTATTATGTTTGTGCTTTTACTGATTACCAGTTAATAACATATAGTGATTATTGATGACATGTAATATGCAACATGTAAAGTATGACAACAAACAATCATCACAATCAACACATAACACAAGAGATTTAACGTGGAAACCCTATGAAGGGAAAAACCACCTGGGACTGGCAACCCAAAAATTGTTCACTCTTCTGAAGTGAGTTCAGTGAAGACCCAACCCTGTTAAAGGTTACAAACACACTATGAGGTGTGACCTTGCTAGAGGATTTTAGACCAACCATTATTGTCCAAACAACATTCACTATGGGGTTGACAAGATAACAAATGTACACTCTATGAATGACATTACAAAACTTTCTAGTCCACTCTGTTAAGAGATTTATCTATTAACAATGGTTAAAATGTAACAACAGTTGATCTGATTACAACACAACTTCAATTACAAATTATCAGATCTATGTTAAGATCATTCAAATCCTCTGATCAATATATAAATTCTATTTCAATCAATATTTAGTAACTTACTATCGCTCGGTAATAGCTTTCTAACACTCGGTAATCTCTATAGTTTGGTTCTCTTTAACCAATTTGATCAGGCATGCATGAAGCTTGTTCACGTGATATCTACAGTCTCCTTCTTCTGGCATGATTTCATCATGAAATCCTAGTCTCTTAAATAGACAAGTAAACCATTTTAATTCTATCCATTAGATTTTTCCACTTAATCTCCTTTGTTGATTTTGCCGCTTAAACCTTCCTTGACTGATGTGTCAGTAACATGTTTTGTTTCAATCCCTTAGATATTCTTCAAATTATGTTAGTCATTGATCTTCATAAAAAAAATTATCTCCAACTTCGTAATCATAATACTTTCCAGCTCATCAACTTCCATTGGCTAAACTAGTCATTTAGTTTTTTGCTTATGCTTGGTTAACAAAGAAATGTGTTGGTGAATACAAGCTTGGTTTATACTTTGCTCTATCCTTCATCATAGATGAATGCAACATAATCAAGTCAATAAAATAAGGTCATAGAATCATCCATAAGTTACCCAATGTGTTGCTTATCTTTATCTGTCATATCGATCTTCCTTATGTAGATATATCTATTCTTCATCTCTTTTCTTCTTCTTTCTACATATGTTTGGGTATAGTAACTTACAAGATAAGTATTGTCAAAACTAGTTGACATCAATGACAACATATTACTGATTTAATCTTACATATCTAATTAGCAAATCAGTGATCTAGAATCACAGATCTTCAAGTTATAGAATTTATTCAAATAAGTCATAGTTCATCATTTGAAGCCATCAAAGAATTTCCTACCTTTGACCAAACAAAATCTAACACTGGTACAGCTCTCATTCTTAGGAGTCTCAATGAAAGGCAACAACACTTTCTTCATTCAATTTGAAACAATAGTATACCTATTCTTTCTCCCATCATGAAAATATTTTTTTATCATATTTCCAAGGCCTCACCAACAAGATAGAAGCTAGGTTGTCAGAGCTTCCATTGTCAATAACCACTTTACAACATTTTCCTTCAACTTTACATATATTTTTGAAAAAAATTCTTTGTAATAATGAATCATGGTGTATTTCTTCATGACAAAGGAATCTTCTTACTATTAGGACTTCTCCATATTTAGGGTGGTTCAAAGGTTGTTTGGATTCTTCTTCCACAAAAGAATTTCTAGTACCACTAATCTCAGTCTTCTTGCCTAAAATTCCTTGAGTACATTGAAATGCTCAGTGCCCTCCTCCACATTTGAAAAGAATATCTCTAAACACTCTTCTATCATCATTTCTATAGCTATGCAAACCATCACCTATCTAGAAATTTACATCATCTCTTCGGTATGAATTTTCCTCCTTGAATTATTTCTTACCCTTGTTCTAATTTGAATAAGTTCTTTTTCTACTCTACGTTCTTCCTCTTTGATATCTTCCACCTCTTCCTCTTTGTCTTTTCTCATGCCTTTTGTTCAATTTCTCCTCAAATTTTAGGGCATATTGGTAAGATTCTTTAACACTTTTCAATTTGACCAAACTGATCTCATCTAGGATAGATGTCCTCAAACCATTTAGGTACCTTAAAAGCCTTTCAACATCATCATCAATATATCCAAATCTGATATATAATCTAAATAATTACTTAGTATATTATTTCACACTAAAATCCTTTTTCTTTAGGTTTTTCAACTTCGTAAACAAACTTACTCGGTAATTATTAGGTAGAAACTTAGATTTCAATTTGTTTTCCATCCTATCTGATGACTTAATTTTATCCTTACCTCTTCTTTTTCTATCAGTGATGAGGAGGAAAAGGATTGGGTAGACCAACTATTCTCATACAAAAGGGTTTCAAAAGTCTTGCAATATCTACTGAGATCACTATCTTGGTCCTCCAGCCCAACTACCAACACAAGTCACCAATATTGATACTCCCTTGGATGCTTTAGTGGGCTACACAAGTGTTTAGAGGTTTGAATGGACCTCTATACCAAACCAACATACTAACCTATGGAGTGATGTTCTTACAACCATGCAACATAGAAGAAACAAGATTCTACAAACCAACATACTAACCCATGGAGTGATGTTCTACAAAACAAGATTCTTTCAACAAGTATTGACACATGCCCTTGAAGAAGCCTAATTAGTATTAGGTCTCCTAATTGGGTGATAAATTTGGACTCCCTAAAGATATATAAAAAATAAAGGATTTTTAAGATACCCTTTTTGGAGTTCTAAACAATCCCTTGATCGTAGGTTCTCAACCAATTTAAAACTGACCCAACTAATACTACTTTGAAAGGGGTAATAAGAATCAATTAGACCTCTTCCAAAAGAATGCTAACAAGTTTTGATTTCCCTGATAAAAAAAATCTATCACTAAGCAAAGACTAGACTAAAAAAATCTAAAATATGTCTCCTCAACATTCAAACCCCTTCCCCAATTTCTTCAATCAATTTTCAATCTCTGAACATACATATTCCTTCCTGTCACATTGAGATGTCATGCCTAGGGATTCTTGCCAAAAATCTCCACCTTGTTGGAATCTCTTGCAAGTAACATAATTTTAGAAGGCATATGAGACCTATAAAACCTCAATGTTTCAAGGAATCTGGCTGGAAGATGATAGGTCACAATTCATGATTTCACTGGACCCTAGGTCTATGCGGGTTTCAAACCACTAGAGAAAGATGTGTTTTCCAAATTAAATAGAGATTAATTCAAAAATTAAAACCAAATGGAAATAAAAGGTAATACTCATACATTCATGAATCTACAACTTAATCATACTTTCCAAAAAAAACAACACATAAAATCTACATAATTTAGGCAAATACACAGAAAACTCTAACTGTATTATCACTTCTCTTCTATCACAATTACATCCACATACACCCCATACACCAACCTCACATAAAATGGATTCTAAGATTTTAAAACTTTTTTCCAATAATTTCAACCACTTCCAACCATATTTCAAATAAAGTGACCGTTGGAACAAAAAAATGTAACTTTTTGCCAAAGTTGCAAAGTTGTCATGACAATTGTTTGAGAACTTAATTACATAAAATATGACTCAGATAGACAATTCATCACCCATTTGACCCTATTCAACATTAAAAGTCCTAAATGTACTACTTTTTCCAACTTTGTCTTACAATTGAATCAACGCATTACATCTTGCACCCAAATGACTCTTGGAGATTTATTACAACACTTCTACCCTACTTAGCAACTAACATGCCCTTGGGCTTACATTAATTTATTAAGGTACCATTGCACCATACTCCCCAGGTGAAATTTGTCTCAAGTCCTCTTAGAGACCAATTTCTCTATATCACCCTATTTCTTGACATTTTCTTCCTACATCCATGTAGCTTCTGATTCAGGGAGTTCCTACCACTTGAGAAAATGTTCATAGTAGGTCTTGTGCCTTGTCTTGTTGTCCTCTCTAATATCCAAGATACACTCCATCTTTGGTGTCTCCTTAGGTGGCATTTCCCTTATCCATTCCTCATATTCTTGAATAGATAAATATTCATCTTCACTTTTAGTAGGACTCTTGTACAATATTAGATCAGAAACATTAAATATTGGGGAAATAAAAATATTAGAAGGAAGTTCAATTTTATAGGCATTAGGACCATATTTCTCCAAGATCTTGCAAGGTCCTATCTTTCTCATTATCAATTTTCTATGGTTAACCTTATGTAATATTTCCTTATTGAGGTGTACCATGACCAAATCACCAATTTGATATGGTACATCCCTTCAATTTTGATCAATTCTTGCCTTAGTCTTTTGAGTGTTCTATTGTAACGTATCCCTAACTTGGTGATGTATTTCCCCAATTGCATCTACAAAGTATTTAGAATGACCACTTCTCTTATCTAATCCCTAAACATATCTCAAATCAAATACCCTTCTTGTGTGACTTCCATATATAATCTGAAATGGGCTCATACCTATACTACTATTTGTAAAGTTATTGTAGGTATATTCTACCTGAGGAATCACCATATCCCAACTGTGTCCATGCTCCTTTGTCAGACATTTAAGGAGGTTACCCAATGATATTTTCACCACCTCATTTTGAGCATCTATTTGAATGTGGTAAGATGAACTAAATGCCAAATTAGTTTCCAATCTCTTCCACAAAGTCCTCCAGAAATGTCCTACAAACTTACTGTCTCTATCTGATACTATGTTCAATGGAAAACCATGTATCCTAACCACCTCCTTAAAGAATAATCTTGCTATATAACTAACATCATTCATGGTTATATAAGGAATAAAATGGGATATTTTACTAAAGTTGTCAACTACAACAAACACACTGTCAAAATAAGACTTGGTCCTTGGAAAAACCATAATAAAATCTACACTCAGGCTCTTGTTTATAGCTGAATGTGGAGCTCTAATCCAGCCATATACACAACATAGTCATTGCTCAATCATCAAAATTATGAAGGTGAGTATGAATTACTCAATTTGCAATATCTATCGATTCGACTTTTTGCCTCCTAATTAGCTAGGGTGTTTGAATTACTCTTAGAATGAGAGCCAACAACCAAAAGACCAAGCTAATATGAAGGATTTTGAAAGCTTGAAAGATGAAAAAATTGCAATTAATCTAAGATCAAGATGCAATTAATCTAAGAATGAAGTGTAGATTTTAAATCTAAGAACATGAAATAGATGTGAGAATTAAGCTAACAACAATAAGAAAATTACACTAATATGAGAATGCAATTAACTACAAATGGAAATTAATCTAATTATGTAATAATGAAGCTTGGAAGCATGAAAATTGAGACTAAATTTGACTATAGTTTTGATACTCTCACAATTGCCTCCTTCAAAATGAGAAAATAAGGTTCATAATATAAACAAGCCCGCAGAAAGGATGAAGAGTTTCTTGAAATGAAATGGTCGACTCTTCATTTCCAATTGAGACAAATATTGAAGGATTATTTAATTAAAAGAATGAATTATTGCCACATATGGGTGACCCTTTGAATAATTTGAATTGTTAAATCCAAATAAAGATAATCCATTTGAATAATGAAATAATATTAATCCCTTTTACGTGTATTAACTAAAGGGGGTGAGTTTAATTTAATTTTAAAGCACTTAGGACTTTAGAATTAAATTAATAATTCATCATAGGGATTATTTAGCTAATAAAGTTGAATACTTAGGAATTAATTATAGTGTGAGATTAATGCAATTTAGGGTTTTTGCAATTGACACAAAGTCAAATAAGGTCAGGTAGGAGAGAGAAAATTGCCTAGATAAAATAGAACTTTAATGATGTAAAATTGAATAAAATGCACCAAAATTGATCAAAATTATAAGGTGCTAGTTTTGGGGTATTACATTTTCCCCTCTTTGAATTAATGCATGAGCAATGTGTTAATTCAGAGAATAGTGTGATGTGATAGATGATGAGCATTTCAAAAGTCAAGGTTAGATTGCCAAGACACCGATCAGATCAAATTGTAGAACCACCTGCAGAGAGAGGCATGATTCTCCAAAGTCTAAGTTAGATTGGGAAGACAATGGTCTAATGACAACTTGAGAAGAGACTGGAATCAAGGTTAGACTACCCCAATGCTCATTGATCAAATGATGACATATGCAGATTTAGGACTAATCTTCAGAATTAGGGTTAGATTGCCCCAATATGAAGCTTAGCCCTCCAAGACCCAGGTTAGATTGCCCAACTAATGATCTAAAAAGAGATTTCAAGAGTCATCTCTAGAATGAAGCTTGACTTTCAAGAATTAGGGTTAGATTGCCTCAATACCTAATAGATTTTGAGAACCATCTCCAGAATGAAGCTTGATCCTCAAGGATATGAGTTAGATTGCTTAGATACCTAAAAGATAGATGACAAGATGACAAGATGTGAGACCCAAAGATGCCCCTAGAGATGAGATGCCCCAAGTGGTGAGGACTTTGATTCAAATCAGACTGATATGAGACTGGTTGGAAAAGATTCAAATGATGAAATCATCCTACCCCCTTAGGAATGAAATCAAAAGATGACATATCAGAAGGATGATTAACAATAAGAGGTTATAGAATAGAAGTAGTCAGAATAGATTCAAGAAGTTGGAGAAGCAATTTGGAGCAATTGGGAGGTCTAGTTGACCAAGTTTTGACTAGATTTGACTAGAGTTGACTTTAGATGAAAACATTGAAGATCTTAAGAAAATGGTGAGGAGATGAGAATCTGTCAGGAAAATGACACTAGAAGGCTGACTGCACAAGCGTCCAATCCCAAAGAATCCTAGAATTTTAAAACATGATTTTGAGCTATCTAGAGATGTCAGATTTAAATTTTAATCCTAAAAATGGATTCAGAATGGTCGATTCAGCCAAGGGTGAAGTTTTGGGGCAAAATAAAGCACTTTTGAAAATTAGGTCAAAAGCTATATAAGGCCCAGAGGGGTCATTTTCAAATCATTATTCACTTTGTCTTCTTGTGAATTTGAGAGCTCTGAGAGAGAATGGAGGATGTCCCAGTGCATAAACATCAATTCAAGTATTCCTGACACCATAGCTGATCGCTGGAGTATGACCCACTTGTGAGTAGTCGATAAACCATCCTGTATTTCAAGTTTTAATCACTTTCTAGGTCATTTAGGTTAGATTTTTAGCATGTTTAGGGTTAGTTCTTCAATTCTCACAAGAGGAAATAGTTTCCTCATGCTAGCCTCAATTACCCCTCATGTGAGAAAATAGTTTCCTCATGGGGGTTAGGGCATCCTCGCATCAGGTGGCTCCATGTTCTTGCATGAACCACTAGAAGATGTTGCATGAAATTTCATCCTTGGTGATGAAATATCATGTGAGACAGGATCTTCTCTCACATGAGATAGGATCCTATCTCATGCATAAATCTACTATAATTTGTAGAATCTTTGCCAAATTTGCATGAAATCAGCCAAGTAGAGTGTCAAAGAGTTGTGTTTAGGATAGATGCATTTCTTCATTTGTTGTTGTTTCTCTGAAAACCACCATGTTGAGATACTGATCCAATGTCATCACTTTCTTTGTAGGTCGACTTCCCAGATGTTGCATTTTGATCACACCATCTAGTCATCACCACATTAGTACAGAGGTTGACCAATGTTGAGGGTACCCACATTGATGGGCTATGATTAACATACTTATGTGATATACCTGATATTTAGGTAAATCACAGTCTTCTAGGTGCACTTGTCAAGCATTTCCATTAGGAGATGAACACATTTCATTTACTGATGGGGGATATGAGAGTTACTACGAGGATGTCTACTAGATACTAAGGATACCCTTCCATGGCACCTGAGTTGACTATGATATATAGTCGAGGGAAGGTACACTGGCACTAAGAGCCATATTTAGAGATGAGTTAGTGATGGGTCAGGCCATCTCATGGGATGAGCTAGTTAGCAGATATGGAACTGCTCACTGATTAGCAGTCATTTTAGCCATGTTCTTGAGTTGTTACTTGGTTCCTGATCGGGGTTAGCATAGATTGGAGTTTGGCTGGGGACAGATGCTATAGTGGATGCTAGATAGGCCACCTGTCAGATTTGGATGGGGTGAGTGCATGCTTGCACAGATGTACCATGAGATGCATAAGGTCATGTATCAGAGCACCAAGACCATGGCTATTAAAGTTTTTGTATTGTAGATCTAGGCCTAGGAGCATCTCCCTATTTGTAGGCTGATATTTCATGATACATAGAAGGCCCTTGAACCCTACATTTACAGATATGCAAGCCCTATGACTCAGCCAGTGCTAGGTAAGACCGAGCAGTGGAAGGGGTAGTTAGATGATATGGTAGTAGTTATGTGGGGGCCTTGGGTAGCCATAGAGCCATGGGATGATGCTTAGTGGGAGCTCTCCCATATGTTCATCTTGCATCCACTGATTGGACATACTATTAGCCTCATTGAGAAATTCTTTCTCACATGTTTCATGAGGTAGTTTGGGAGGCCACAGGACCTCTCATAGGAGTATGCTACATATGCTCACTTCATCGATGAGATGAATAAGGGCTAGCAACCCAGGTTAGATCAAGGAAAATGCATGATTGAGGCACGAGTACCTCCAACTCAATGGGACTACATGGTGGATGTCACCAATGCAGGGATGATGCCTGCATATCAAGATCACTTCTTGGCACACCCCTTCCCTAGATTCATAGATCCTATCAGCATGGGCTAGGGGGTGCAGTAGTAGCCTGCACAACAATAGTAGCAGGTACCTACCCAACAATAGATACCAATACAATAGCCTAGACAGTAGTAGGTTGCACAATAGGGGCCATAGGAGTAACAACAGAGATAGAGGGTATTGAGGTTGAGGACAGGATAGATGGACATCCCCTCGAGGACTATGGGATTAGATGTAGGGGCTGGCAGTAGTGGGACCCAGCAGAGGGTCACTAGATAGAGGATGGGGGACCCATCATAGAAAAAAACTCTTGAAAAGGGGGCACATAATGATGTAGATATGTTGGATCAGGTTGCACAAGGGCCACCTTAGATAGCACAGGTACAAGAGGCTCTCAGGAAGAGCCAAGAGAGAGTTCAATAGGTACAGTGGGAGAGGGATGACTACCATACCTAGGTCATCATCTGAGAAATTTGGGTTGCTAACAAGGAGTAGGAGATTAGAGAGCTCCGAGAGGAGCTGACGAGGTCTCAGCTAGAGACTAGATATGAGTCTGCTCAGGCAACTTACTACTATGTGGCATATGTTGGTGTTGTTCCAGATCTATTAGAGCAGGTGCATCCATTTTCTAAGTATGCTGGAGCACCACAGGGACCATCACCATAGGCACCTCCACAGGCACCTCCTCAGGGACCACCACCATAGGGACCATCACCACCATCTCCTCCAAGTGGTGATGGGTAGAGTTAGCCCATTTTGACATTCATATTGTAACCCATATTTTGATACTATGCTCAAGTAGCACCATTCTTTTTGTACATGACATTGATTAACTACGAGATATATATATGAGATCACCTCTTTGATATCATTGTACTTGTTTATATATTCCTTTAATGTTGATGTTCATGTTTTATGAGATGTTTCCTAGATGATTTAGATGTATGGATTAGATATGTATGAGATGCACATGCTTTCTTTTATGATATGAATATGCACATGTTTTATTTTATGATATGGTATGCAATGCAATGATGGAATGTATGGTTTGATGGTAGATAAATGAATGCAATGTATGATTTGATTTATGCTTATAATGGATGCACATGAAAATGAAAATGTAGATGTAGAATGTATGCATATGGATTTTATGGATGCAAATGGAAATGCAATGTACATGCAATGTATATGATACTAATAATCTCATGCAAGATTTTGCAATATATGATAGGTACCAACCAAAAGAATATTTTGAAGATCAAGAGCGAGGACTAGACACTTGTGTAGCCAAGATGAACCTAGGACAAAAGATGAGAACCTTCAATGAATAGATCCACAAGAAGACAATAAAGAGAACACCAAAACACTATCTCAATGCAAGCCTAGAATGAAAATGGAAGCGTAAACTAGAACTTGGTTGTTGGACTCATCGTATTATCATCATAGAGTTTTTAGCAATAGACATTCAAAAAATTCCATACAATCCTCACTAACATTGCAATCATGAGAATATGAATATGATTTTAGTCTTAGATTTGTCAGAATGGGATGTAAGCATTAAGGCACAAGAATCCATAATGACCTGAACACCTATTCCTTTTGATTTAGCAAGTTAACATAAGCATTAAAGCATAACTGCTAGAATGACCTGAATGTTGCTTGCATACAAACACACCAAACACATGAGAGTTCCTTCTTTTTTCTAAGTGAATGATAAGGATATCAAAGGTGCTCACAATGACCCTTACATTCACTTTGCAGGACAAGCATTAGTAGTTTCACTTGTAGCCAAAAGAAGTCACTCAAAATAGGCAAGGAGAAGAACCAACCTCACCAAAGTTTTCATATAATAGGAGTCAAGGTACACATGGCCATCCAAAACTAGATGAAGGCTCTCATAGTGGAAACGCTTGTTATATAGATTCTTTGGATCATTGGAACTAAACCAGCAAACAAAAAGCAAGAAAAGATCATGCCCCTAGTCTTCAGATTTCTTAGTCAAAAAAAACATCTTAGATTCGCTCAAGGGGAAATAAAAAAATGGAAGAAAAAACACACAAAAGAGAAAAGCTCAGCATGCTCTAGAGAATCACAAATTCCATTTTAGTTTCAGTTTAAGTTTGTGTTCAAGTGGATTGATGTTGAATCAAAAATGTACAAGATTAGAAGTCTCAACAGGATAGCGATAGTAGGCAGACATAGTGAGAACCACTGGTGTCCATCGTGAGAGATGAAGTCTCAAGGAGATATCAAAGCACTAAAAAAGTATCAATAGGTAGATGTAGTGAGAACTACTGGTGACCGATACAAGAAGGATTCTCGAAAGATAGAACCAAGGACGAATGAAACATCAGCAGGCAGACATAGTGAGAACCACTGGTGATTGGTGTAAGGAAGAGGTCCCAAAAGAGAGGGGTTCAGATGAGAGCTAGGTATTAGTAGTAAAGCATAGTGAGAACCACTAGCGACCAATACATAAGAGATCCTCAAGGAGATAAATCTCAAAAGTAGCTAGGCATCAGCAGGCAGACGTAGTGAGAACCACTAGTGATTGATGCACGAACAAACTTCTGAAAGAGATAGGACAATGCCCTATAGACCAAGAAGGTGCCCCCAAGTGTGACTAGTTTCAATCCATGAAGAGTCGAGCAAAATCTCAAAAGTAACTAAGAGAAAGTGCATGAGCTAGCAAACTAAAGTGGGAAATGAACTAAAGCAGGAAACAAACTAAAGTAGGAAACATGAAAGCAAACTAAAGTAGGAAAGCAAGAGCCAAGCGGTTCTCCAATAGGTATAGAATTAGGGAAGAAGAGGCACCTATTTACCAGGTTTTCACTACCTTGGTAGAGATTCTATTTTTTCTACCATGACACCTATTTGCCAGGTTTTCATCAATGACACATTTTTCTCTTCTTTTCAATTTTTTCAATTTTTTTTTAATTTTTTTGTATTTTTGAATATTTCATTTTTTTTTTGTATTTTTTCATTTTTCAATTTTTTTGATTATTATCAAGGCACCTATTTACTAGGTTTTCACTAAGATGATCATTTTTTTAGGACATTTTGCAATTTTTAGGATTTTTTGACAATATACCATTTTTTAGATTTTTTTTCAAGATCAATAAGTATGTACATGAGCACATAAGAAATGTCTCAACTGTAGAATCTCTTCAAGTGTAGAGTGTTGATCAGCTCTTTGAGCTATTCTCCTTTAGTAGTAGATAATTGATAAGCACCAGACCCAAATGCTAAATTGATAACATAGGGACCAAGCTAGTTTGGTTCAAATTTCCCTTTCTGGACCCATTGCTACTGATTCTTGGGGCTCTCTCTCAGGATGAGATCACCCACTTAGAATTCCCTTTGTCTGAATTTCTTATTGTAGGCTTTAGACATTCTCTTCTAGTATTCTCAAAGATGATCGAATGCCACCTTCCGATGTTCATCCAGTAACTCTAGCTCTTGTAGCCAGGATATTCTATTTTCTTCATCAGTGATGAGGCCCCTCAGAGAGACTCGCAACGTAGGAATCTCAACCTCAATAGGCAATAATGCATCAACTCCATAAACCAAGGCAAAGGCCATGGCCCCCATTGATTTTTGAATTCTTGTTCTATAGTCCCATAAAGTCAAATTAATCTGGAGGTGCCAATCTCTACCAAATTTTTGAACTATTTTGTGCAAGATTTTGAGAATTGTCTTATTAGAAGCTTTTGCTTGTCCATTACCTTGGGGATAATAGATAGACAACCAATGCTGAATGATCCTAAATTTGGTGCATACTTTTAGGTCCCTATTCTTGAATTTTCCCCCATTATCAGTGATAATGGATGAGGGTACACCATATCTATAGATGATATAGTTTAGTATAAACATAGCCATAGACTTGCCATCAGCTATAATCAGAGGGACTGTCTCAACCCATTTAGTAAAATAGTCTATAGTTGTGATGATAAACTTATGTCCTCTTGAAGAAGGATGTATTTGACCCACCAAATCAAGGGCTCACTACTGAAATGGCCATAAACTGATGAAAGGAATAAGCTCTTTAGCAGGAGCATGGATCAGATTTTTGTGAAATTGGCACTATTTACAAGCCTTGGCATATTGAATAGCTTCTTTTTCCATATCTGGCCAGTAGTAACTAGCTCTAATAAGTTTATGAGCTAATGTCAAACCACTTGAATGAGACCCACATATACCTTCATGTACCTCAGCTAACACACATTTGGACTCATCAGGTTCTAGATACCTAAGGAGGGTACATTCTAGACCCTGTGTATACAAGTCATTTGCTATGATGACATACCGTGAAGCATTACAAATTAGGTGACGTCTTTCATTCTAGGTATAGGTGTTGGGAATGATTTGGTCATAGAGGTAGGAATAGATATAGCAGTAGCGGGATGAATCTTTTCCAATGACTAAACAAATCATCCTAGATTCAGGGATGTCATAGGTTGGGTAGTGTAATGTCTCCACCAAGAATTCATGTTTGAAGTCATTTTCTGGCATCTATAACATTGAGGCAAGAGTGGCCATAGCATCGGCTACTTTCTTGTCTGCCCTTGGAATTTTCTAGAAAGAAATGTGTGCAAAATACTATTTGACATCATCCACAATTCATTTGTAAGGCACTAGCTTGTCATCTTTTGTTTGATAGATATCATTAACTTGGTTGATGATTAACTAAGAGTCTTCAAAGACCTTGAGCTCATCCACATGCCATTCAATGGATGTATTCATACCGTTGATGAGAGCTTCATATTCAGCGATGTTTTTTGTGCAGGGAAACAACATTTTATAAGCTTTGGGAAATGAGTATCTTTGAGGTGTTATAAATAGAATGCCTGCACCTGATCCTTGCTGAGTGAATGATCCATCAAATAACATCCTCCAAGCTTGATATGTGAGAAGCAGGATGGATTCATCTGGGAATTCAATGTTCAAAGGCTGGTGATCTTTCAAAGGAGCTTCCGCCAACTGATCAACAATTGCTTGTCCTTTAATAGCCTTTCTTTCCACATACTCAATGCCAAATTCACTGAGTATCATAACCCATTTTGCTAATCTACCCATGAGGGTAGCCTTTCTTAGTAAGTACTTTAGTGGATCAATTTTTGCAATGAGCCTTGTAGTGTGAGTGAGCATATAATGCTGCAACTTCTGTGAATAAAACACTACTTCTATAAAAGCTTTTTCAATGATAGAGTAGTTCATTTCATAAGAAACCAATGTTTTACTAATATAATAAATATCTCTCTCTTTGTTGTTCTAATCTTCTTGAGCTAGGAGAGCAACCAAAGATGTATAGTATGAGCAGATTCCCATGAATAGGGGGCATCAATATAGGTGGATTAGCAAGATACTATTTAATTTGAGTGAGTCCCCTATCACATTCTTCATTCCATTCATAAGTCACACCCTTATGCAAAGTTTTAGTAAATGGTTGTGCCTTGTCAGCCAACTATGAAATGAAGTGCCGAATAGATTGTAGCCTTCCTTGAAGTTCTCTCATTTGACTCATGTTCTTAGGTGGAGTTTTTTCCATAATAGCTTGAACTTTCTCAGGATCAACCTCTATGCCTTTAGCTGAAATGATGTAACCCAAGAGTTTCCTAGAAGTGACACCGAATGCACATTTTTTGGGATTAAGTTTGAGACTAAATTGTTCCATGTGGTCAAGTATGGGACCCAAATCTGTAAGGTGAGCTTTTCATTGTATGCTTTTGGCCAAAGTGTCATCCACATAATCTTACATTTTTTTATGCATCATACCATGGAAAATGGCAGTGATAGCTCTCTAATATGTTGCTCCAGCATTCTTAAGCCCAAAGGGCATGAAATTATAGCAAAAGGTTCCCTAGGCACATGTGAAAGAAGTCTTTTCTTGATCTTCTGGTTCAATTTTTATTTGATTATAGCTAGATAAGCCATCCATTAAGGAATACATTTCATAGCCTGCTGTCATATCCACTATCATGTCAATATTGGGCAATGGTAAGTCATCTTTTGGACATGCCTTATTTAGATCCCAGAAGTCTGTGCACACACGAATGGATTTATCATGTTTGGTAACTGGAACAATATTTGAAATCCACTCTGCATAGTCAATAGTCCTTATGAAACCAGCCTTAAGAAGCTTTTCTAGCTCTACTTTGACTAAAAGTGCCACATGTGGATGCATCTTTCAAAGCTTCTATTTGACAGGTTTAATACCTAGTGCAATGGATAGATGGTGCATGATTAGATTGGGGTCCAATCCAAGCATATTAGAGTAAGTCCATGCAAAGTTTATTTTCTTACTTTGAAAGAAGCTAGTGAACTCTTCTTTTTCTTTTCCAGATAATAACTGTTATAGATGAATAATTTGTGGAGCAGCCTCTGTACCCAAATTCACTGGTTGCATCAGCTAAATCAATATTGATGATCTCTCTTAAAAGTGGCTTAGAAGTGTATCAATTATCTCATCCTTGGGTGCCTTAGAGAGGTTTTCACCCTTAGATATGTCTTTTATTTTTACTATTTTTGGCTCTGACACTGCCAGAATGTGGTTTTCACCATCAGAGCATCTATTTTTTCTTCTTTTAATTTTTTGACTAAGATACTTGATATCTGCCTCTGTCATGCTGACACTACCTTTGTTGGTGGAGGAAATTATAGGTTCAATAGCATGGAGGTAACAGGCTAGAGCATAATCATTTTGGAACATTAGGACTTCATTGGATGATGAGGGAGAGTTCTAGTAAATCAGCTTGGGATTTTTGAGTGAGAGAGAAGTAGTGGCTAGTTCAATTATGTTCACAGTATAATCATCAAAAGTGCATATGAGCAAGTCAAGACCTAGAGAGATCTCATCCAAAGGAGTGTTTGAATCCCTATGAGACCCCATGTTGGAAGTAGAGGACAAGATAACACCAATGGTGTCTAATTCATGTGTCCTAACACTAGACCCTTCACCTACTTCAAGAGAGTTTTCAAAGGTATGCACCATGTCTATATCTTTATCATCAGTAGCATCAGAAAAAGAGTCAAACTCATACTCATGTGATTCAGTACTTGATGTGGGAATTCCATTAGCACTGGATGTATCATCTAACTCATCTTCATCTCTTGTAGCATTAATGGCTTGCTGAAGTTGGTCTTGTTCAAACCGCTCTTAGAAATGCGGTGGTATGTACCATTCACCTTGAGAATCAAAATCAGCCATTTGTATTTCTCTCCATTGGTCATACATGAGTCGATGCACCAAAGTGGTATCATCAAAATCACTATCAGTCCATACTAGGTGGACATGTACAATAGGTTCATTCGGTTCTACAAAGAGTGCAGTGAATTCTAGAGGAATAGGATATGGAAAGGTGTCTTCATCAGAGCTAGCCTTTGGGTTTACCTCTGGGGTAGTATCTTCACATTCAGGTTCAGGTTAAGGTTCAAGTTTTGGCACAAATTTGTTTATCCCTAAATGAAAAGGGATCTTTTTGAAGCCTAATCTAGTAGTATCCTTTGTGCGGTAACCTGTAGCTTCAATGAGTTTTAGCAAATTATTGTCATTCATTCCTATAGGACCACTCCCTTTATAGCTAAAGTTCATCATGATCTTGAAGGCCTCACTGTATGGCTCTTGCTCTAAGTCTAGAGGTGGAGTAGTCATTTCAGATGTTTCTTTCCCTTTATAGATCCAAGCTATGATAGCCCTTTCTTCATCCTTATCTTCTAAAGGTTTAGAGGCCTTGACAAAGGCACCATCATAGATTACTTGGGGAGAACAAGCAAGAGGTTTGTTTTTCTCAGAGGGTCTCCCATATGAGTGCAGAGATGGAGGGAGAGAAGCTAGTGATAGCACAGGTTCAATTTGATATCCTCCCATGCCTTTATCCTTGAGTTTCAAAGTCTATTCCATTTCTTTGAGTTTAGCATCATAGAACTTAGTAGACTCTCTATTAGCTAGAACAAAGCTATTTGTAGATTGTGTGAGCGTGTTGCAAGAGTAGTTGGTATTAGCAGGCACAATGACTTCCACACCATGGAACAAGAACTTGATACATTGGTGATACATAGATGGGACTACCTACATCTCATGAATACATGGTCTTCCCAACAATATGTTGTAGGCAAGAGGAATATCAAGAACTTGAAAAGTAACATCTCTCTCAACAGGGCCAACTCGGATTGGTAGCACAACTAAACCTTGGGATTTGCATTCCTCTTCATCATAAGCTTTAATAGTAATTTTCTTGTGGGAAGCTATACAATCCTCATCATAGCCTAGCTAGGTGAGCAACTTAGCAGAATAGATATTAAGGCCAACACCATTTTCAATAAGCACATGACGGACATGCTTGGGACCTATCATGACTTCTATGTGCAAAGGAGCATTATGTGGATGACTCAGCAAGTGGTCATTTTATTTAGCAAAGGACAAATAATGAGGTGAGGTCAAGTGACCCACCATGGATTGAAACCAATCAAGATCAAGATCCTTGGGGATGTTTTCCTTAGTGAGGGCTTTATCCAGAATCTTCCTATGAGTAGGCGAGATCTTCAACAACTCAAAAATGGTAATCTAAGCGTTGGTTCACTAGAGCTGATTTAAGATGCTATAAATAGAAGTGCTAGGCATAGGGACCAATTTTGAGGTTTTGTTGGTAGGACCAGCAACAATCTTATCCACAATTTGTTTTGGAGTAGATATAGGAGGATTGGTACCTTTCAAAACAATCCTTCCACATGATTGAGTAACAACATTGGCATAATCTTGAGGTTGTTTAGATTCAGATGAATGAGACATAGAACTATGCATGATGAAAGGAATCTTGGGTTTGGGAGCATCACTGCTCCCCTTGAAAGTAATCACATCACAATACTCAACTTCAATAGGTTCAATCATGTTGATGACATTATCATTGGTAGTATATGTATAGTTAACCTTGGCGTTGGTATTCTTAGCTTTGGAAGACTCACCTTTCTCATGAGGAGGGAAGGGATCCTTAAATGCCTAGTGATCTAAATTCTTGTTATGGTTGTCCACAATAATGTCACCATTGTCAATTAGATCTTGAACCTTATGTTTTAGCTGGAGACAAGTAGAAGTCTTATGACCAATGTTTTGGTGATAGTCATAGTATGCGTTGTCATTCCACCAATGAGGTCATGGTTGCGGGTCATAGGGACATTTTTCCAAAGGAGTGAGTATTTGATTCTACACAAGAGTCTTATAAACCACATCAAGCAGTTCTCCCAAGGAAGTGAATTCACGCTTGGGTTGAGAGGCCCAAGGTTTGATTCTAGAAAACCTTGAAGGTTTCTGATTTTCCATCACAAGCTTTTCAGTGGCTTTGATCACCTATATGCTAGAAGAGAGATTGAAAATAGAGTTAGCATGTTTCTAGGTCACATTGTCAACCACTCCATCATTCACAATGTCTCTATTCTTGTTGATAAAATTTCCTTTATCTTTGTTCGAGGTTGAAGATCCTTGTTTGTTGTCTTTGTTCAAAGTCAATTCCCCTTTCTTGATTATAAATGCCTCTATTCATACCACTTTTTTAATCATGCTATCAAAGGTTAGGGGCACTTGTAATTGCACTTGATATTCAAAGTTTGGGACAAGATTGTCCCAAAAGATGTCAAGCCTTTCAGACTCTGGTAGCTTGTGAGGACACCTTGTACATAATTATCTCCACCTTTGGAGAAATGTTAGGAAATATTCCCCTTGTCGCTGCTTCAAATTGCAAAGATCCTAGATGTTGACCAGATGCTGAATATTATGTGAGTAATGTTGGAGAAATAGAATAGCCATTTCATCAAAAGTTTTAATGCTAGTGGGCAATCAAGAAAACCATTCCATAGTTGGTACACCCAAGATATGAGGAAATAGGTGCATAAGATATGTCTGATCATGCATGAATTCCATGGATAAAGTGCCAAACTCCCTTAAGTGATCTTGGGGATTAGTAGAACCCAAGTTTTTGTCATATTTAGGTAGTTCTACACCTTTGGGAAAAGGTGGCATGTGAAGACTTTTATAAAAGGGGAAAGGAAAAATGCTTTCCATTGTGAATTGTTGTGTTGGTTTGTCATTGTTCTTCGCAAGTTGGATAATCTGATCTTGCATGTCTTAGACCATCTTTTGAAACTTAGTGGTCTCAATTTCTTCTTCTTTGGCCACAAGCATTTCAACTTGATAATCTGAGGGTAATTTGGCCCCTTGTTTGGCTAGCTCAAGAAAGTATTTTTCCTTCTCCTCTAGAAGGAGGATATCCACCATCTTGATAAGACCCTTGTTTGCTTTCATAGCATCTATGTCATTTTGAGTTATTGTGTCATCACCATCATTTTCAAGAATCTCACAAATGCTTGGGACTTGATCTTGACTTTGGTCATAAGGAGGAGGATGATAGTGATATGCTAGTTGACCACCTTGAGCTTTGTTTTGAGCTTGGTGCTGATTTTGATCATTCTGGGATTGATCATAATGTTGATCATTTAGAGGTTAAGTATGATGTTGGTCATTGGAATATTGACCATGATGCTAATTGTTTTGAGATTGGTCATAAGTTTGGCTATATTTACCAAGTTGGAAGTCAAATGGATCTCCCATCTTGTCAACGTAGGACTATCCAACAAATGAAGACTTATTAAAATGATATGAATGATGCTGAAAGGGTGTAGCTAAGGTAACTTTTGGTGCATGAATAGGATCAAGAGGGTCAACTGGTTCAAATGAGTTGATAACTTTAGCGGGATCGATAGGTTCAATAATAGGACTAGTCCAAGGAAGTGGTCTTCCAAAGTTATGAAACAATGAGTTGTTTTGGAAGAATGAGTTGTCTTGTTCTTGAAATGAGAAACTAGGTTGTGCTTAAAACAATGGATTAAAACACTCTTGGAACACTAGAGGTGATGATTGAGATAGGATATCTTTCAAAGTACTCAATGAAGAAGAACTTGAGGATCCCTCGCAATGCTCAGATTTCATGATAGGTTCAAGATGATCTATTTCTTGATTATGAGGTTTACCTCTACCTTGTCTAGTACCATGAATGGGGTAAGTGTTGCCACTTCTAGTCATAACAATCATAGATGAAGATTGAGAGAGGACTTGGGATAATGATAAAACTCTATCTCTAGGAATAATGAAAAGGAGATAAAGGCTAGAACAACCAAGATGTGAGATACACCCGGCACGAATCCTCAAGAGAAATGGCTAGAATAGTCAAGATAAGACTATCGCAATGCGAGGTACAAAAGCACAAAAGATGAGACAAATAACAAGGAGACAATCATGAGTTCAAGAAAAATCAGTCGATTCAGAGCTCGAGACACTTAGTTTCAAACAGTGGATGATAGGAAAATAGACAAATAGACCTCAGACAAAAACTAGATTAGGCAAAAAGTTCATTAGTCAACAGGAATAAGCTCACTTTTTTGAAAACTAGCATATAGGTTCGCACGAGAAAGTGCTAGGCCACATGAGAGAATGCCAAACTTCACGTGAGAGAATGGAATCTCGCACAAGGAAGTGCTCTAGAAAGTGAAATTTTGCACGGGAAAAAATCAAAGTTTGACAGTTTGACACAATTTTTGAGGTAGAAAGTCAATTTCTGAGACACAGCCTGAACTTTTCTATGACATAATTTCTAGTTTTTGAATAGTTTAAAGGCAATTTGAATCAGAAATCTCATTTTTGAAGGTTTCAAGCATTCGTTTATAAGCACAAAGTTTTGATCAAGTAGTAGTGACGCAAGAAGTAGTCAAAAACATACCTACCAAAGAAAAAGCAACTTGGCAGTATCATGGGAGTCTTTGTTTAATCATGATGGATAGTTTAAGAGTTGATAACAAACACATAGTTATCCCTACAAAAAAAATGGTGAGAAGATAAAATCTGTGCCTCAAAGCTTATGCACATGCGTTCACCTCACACAACTGTGTCACCCCCTAGAGGGTGCCCATGTTTTTGGTGTTTCCAAGGAATCAATAGTATATGTTCAAAGGTTACCCTTGAAGTAGGGGCCATTGTCATATACCACCTTCAAACATCCAGGTGCATGCCTATGGTGAGAATCTATGGGAGAGATTCTTCCCACTCCTCGGGCAAAGATTATGTCTCCTTTCGAAGGTGATCTGAGTAGGCAACTGAATAAGGAAAGTTTTTAGTGAGCTTCCATTCACACTAACCTTCAGTGCCCCTAATACAGGGATAGGGCCTCGTAGCCACACCAACACCAAAAAGTCATACACCCCCACAAGTAGGGCTAGGAGTGGCACCACTTAGTACAACAGATGGAGCCTTCTCAAGATGATAGTTGAAGTCAAGAGAAGGAAGTTAACATGGTTTTGGAGTATTTAAACTCAATAAAACATTCTTTATTATAGTGATGTGGAATCACCGACAATAGGTGTGTACTCACTCAGGTCATTCCTGGAGGTTCAACTTCTAGCAGGCCCTCTAAAGGTGACAAAACTTGGCTTGGATTCAAGGGTTAGATTTTTTGATTCTCTCAAAGAGAGAAGAGAATACTTCTCTACCTCTTCACCTTACCCAAACACATCAAGCATATTCATCACTAAGCTAGTTTCACTCCACCAAATCCACAAGCTTTTGGGTTTCTGGTTCTCTCAAAGAGAGAAGAGCATAATCTCCTGGCAAGTAGATGTGCTAAAGATTCACTACCTTTCTTTGCTTCACTAGGTATCCATCATTCTAGCAACATCTAGGTCTTGGTTTCATCCATGGGCATCACTTCCAAGTAATGAAGAGCCTATTACCCTACTTTTCTATCAAGACCCTTAAGAAATTTTAATAAAGCCCTAGTTATACTATGTGATGAAAGCAATAAAACAAGCACAATGTTTTAAAAGTCTTTGAAAACCATCCTGCAAGAAAACTATTAGCGAGTTTATATGTCTTTGACAAGCAACCTGTAGACCACTGTTACGCTATAGCAGAAATATGAAATATGAAATCAACAGTAGAAAGTAAATGTCAGGAAAAAGTAACAGTAAACTGTAGAATCTAGAAAATTTAAATGATTGACAGAAGATCTTCGTGTGAGAAAGTATTGCATTGTGCATGAGAAAATGCAAGGACCTGTGTGAGAAAGTGTTTCTTCATGTGACAAAATGCTACTGGGAGAAAAACTTTGTGCAACACACTCTAAAATTTTGTGTGAAATTTCATACATAGTGAAGTACAGACGTACGACAGAGTTCAAATTCCTTATCAAAATTTTTGGAGAGTGAGGTCAGAAATGATTTTTCTTCCCCATGGTGGGCACCATAATGTTTATAGTTGAAGGTGGACCTCTAATCCAGCCATATACACAACATAGTCATTGCTTGATCCTCAAAATTACGAAGGTGAGTATGAATTACTCAATTCACAATATCTATTGATTTGACCTGTTGCCTCCTAATTAGCTAGGGTGTTTGAATTACTCTCAGAACGAGAGGCAACAACCAAAAGACCAAGCTAATATGAAGGATTTTGAAAGATTGAAAGATGGACAAATTGCAATTAATCTAAGATGAAGATGCAATTAATCTAAGAATGAAGTGTAGATTTTAAATCTAAGAACATGAAAGAGATATGAGAATTAAGCTAACAACAATAAGAAAATTACACTAATATGAGAATGCAATTAACTAGAAATGGAAATTGATCTAATTATGCAATAACAAAGCTTGGAAGCATGAAAATTGAGACTAAATTTTACTATAGTTTTGATACTCTCACAATTGCCTCCTTCAAAATGAGAAAATAAGGTTCATAATATAAACAAGCCCGCAGAAAGGATGAAGAGTTTCTTGAAATGAAATGGTCGACTCTTCATTTCCAATTGAGACAAATATTGAAGGATTATTTAATTAAAAGAATGAATTATTGCCACATATGGGTGACCCTTCGAATAATTTGAATTGTTAAATCCAAATAAAGATAATCCATTCGAATAACCAAATAATATTAGTTCCTTTTATGTCTATTAACTAAAGGGGGTGAGTTTAATATAATTTTAAAGCACTTAGGACTTTAGAATTAAATTAATTCATCATAGGGATTATTTAGCTAATAAATTTGAATACTTAGGAATTAATTATAGTGTGAGATTAATGCAATTTAGGGTTTTTGCAATTGACACCAAGTCAAATAAAGTTAGGTAGGAGAGAGAAAATTGCCTAGATAAAATAGGACTTTAATGATGTAAAATTTAAGAAAATGCACAAAAATTGATCAAAATTATAAGGTGCCATTTTTGGGGTATTATAGCTCTTCCATGGACTATTTGGTATAGGAAAAAGTTGGTATATTCCCACATTTTTTGAAACCCCCTTGGTTCTTTGATGAATAGTGCAACTCTCTAGAAACATAATGATGTTAGTCTGCATCCTAGGCCAAAGAAAAAACCTCCTAACTAGATCCAATGTCTTATTGAGCCATAAATAGCCTCCCAAACCACCACTATATTTATCCTTCACTAAATTTTCCCTCACGGAGCACTTAGGAATGTAGAGTTGACACCTTTTTGAATAAAAGACCATCCTTCAAAGTATACTCACAAAAATCTTATATCTCTTTAAAATCTCGATCCTCTGATTACATTCCTTTGAGTACCTCAAAACCCATGCTTTATAATTAAACTTCTTGTACTTTCAACACCCTCCTAATTAGAGCATTTGCAACCTTATTGGCCTATGATTTTTTATGCTTGATTTTGAAGGTGTATGATTGTAGGCTTTCAACCCACTTCATGTGTCTATTATTGGCATTTTGTTGAGCTGGCAAGGTTGTAATAATTGGAAGTAATTGGTTTGGTTGTCATTGATGGAAACTAAGTTAGTTTAGTCATACATCATAATAGGTGAAGTACATGATGCAATAATTTTGAAGGATAAGTAATTGACTATGCAGGAAAATGGTTAAGTCTAGAAGATCGGTAGGTAGAGAAGTCAACACTATGGTAGCGATTGTGACAGTCAAAGAATTTTGAGGTGTGGTCACATATACAATATCAACATGGTCAAAGTAAACTAAGGTTCTAATGACAACTCATTTTATTGATCAGTGATAGATATCTTGGTGACACAGTCATTCAGACAAGAAAGAACACTTGTTCTTGAGTGTCAGTTAAAAGATGTTACATTGATAAGAGGTATAGTGATTACAATGATACTTAGTGTTATGATGACATGTAACAATGATGATAGAATTGATGATGAGTTAATTATGGATTTGAGGATACTATTTTGGGAAGATCTAAGGTGGTGCATGGAAAAAGTCAAAACATGTTTGATTATTTTGGAGAAATATAATGTAGATCTTATTGTAAGTTGACACAGCCATATGAAATTATGTTTTGCATAGAGATTATCACTTTGGAAGTAAAATAATTAATTCTCATGAAGTCAACAATAGAAATGTATATAAGTGGTACTTCTCATATTGAAGTTGTGTTGTTATTGTTGTGATATTTCGTGAAGGTTTCTATGGTTGATTGTAAAAATCAATTAGGGTTGCGATCAAAGATCTGATAGAGTTAGATTGGTAAGAAGTTATAGAGAGAAATAAATATATTGGATACATCAAGAAGTCAGTACTACATCTAGATAATTCAACTTGTTGTTTCCTAGCAGTTATAGAAAGAAAATCCCTTAATCGAGTGAAATTTAACATGTTCTTGTTATAAATCCCTTAACCGGGTGATCTCTTAATAGAGTTTTGAAATTCTCTAGTAAGGTAGATCTCAGAAGATGTTAGGAATGAATGCTAAATGTTTGGCAGCCATTCTATAGTAGTTGTTTTTGCATTCATGACTATGATTGTCATTGATGTCAACACAGTGATTTACCAAAGACTTGTAGAGAAGTAGATAGAGTTTGGATTAGCACACATGGGTAATTGTAGTTGGAGCTATGTGATGTTGAGGTTATACTCTTTGATATGTTATATTTCTATGGTTAAGAGGATAGATAGTAATTCATTAATTCATGGAAGTTATGATCATTTTGGTGGAAGCAGTATTCAGGTAGTGTTCCTAAGTAGCGGTTTGTGGAAATTGGATGATATCTCCTAATCGGGATGCAATCTAGTTTTACATAGTTAAAGAGAATTTGAAGACACATTTATAGTGATGTGGATGATAGCATAGACTTTGAGGTCACATGAGTGAAGATTTATTGTATTTGGAAGCTGACAATTTTGTGTAATTTTGACGTAGCGCGTGGAAACTTTTATTTTGTAATTGTATGCCAAGTCATTTGTAATTATTTGAGCATGGTATAAAGGAAGGAATGTATTTAATTTTTTTCATGATGTTGGAGTAGTAATTAAAGATGATTTTGTGTGATGTTGTATGCATGAAGTGAAGAATATAGCTAAGTATGAAAGCGAATATGTGAAGGAAGACATGCGAAGTACAAAGATCTGAAATTGAGATATGATGTAACAGTGAGTGTGGTTTGGCATAGTCAAAGAAGAGGTAACATATTATTTTGTTGAGTAATGCAAAGATTATTTAGACAGTGTGTTCAGTGATCTTACCTTGAAGCTATTTGGGCAGTGGGTCCTTCTATCTTCCATAACTCTTAATAGGGTTAGAATCTTTTAACAAGGATTCAAAATCTCCTAACATGGATTCATATGTACTGAATGTAGTTCATAAGACTCCTAACAGATTCCATCCTTTCACAAGGAATATTCATATTAGTGCATCTTTTGTGGGTATCATTCCCACCGGGGTTTACTCTTTGATCAAGAGGTTCCCTAGTCAACATATCTTGTGTCATCGTGTTATTGTGTATGAATATCTTTCTATGGTTGGTAATTATATTAATTATCTGGTTTAATTCTATTGAAGATGATAAAATTTATAATTATCTAATAACTAATTCACCCCCCCTCTCAGTTATCTTGGTGGACTTTACTTTCTAACAATTGGTATTAGAGCAGTAGGTCCTTGAAAAAGAAGTTTAACAGCTTAAGAAGATCCATGGAAAATTTTAGGAAAGAATGCCCTATGTTTGATGGAGTAAATTTTGATAGTTGGAAAGAAAAGATGAAGACACATCTACTATGTTTAGGACCAAGTTATTGGTTGATTACAAAGAATGATAAGACTATCATTGAAGAGGACAATATTGAAACATGTACTGCAGATGAGAGAGATCTATTCATGTGTAACATACTTGCAAGAGAAGCACTTTTGACAGCACTTCCAGAGAATGAGTACAATCAAGTAAAATGCTTGAAAAAATCTCATGAAATTTGGAAAGCTTTACACTCAACTTTTGAAGGTGATGAACATGAAAAAAGAGTTATATTACATAATTGGATATGTGCATTTGAAGATATAAGAAAATTGGAAGATGAATCTATTAGAAGCTATATTGGTAGAATGTCAGAAATTATTATAGGTATAAAATATTGTGGAGGAACAAAGACAGAGAATGAAGTGATATGGAAAATTCTAAGAACATTGAATCCTATATTTAAGTAGAAAACATAGATGATTGAACAAGTCATACCTTGTACTACAAAATTTACAAGAGAGACTCTTCTTGGAAGATTGGAAGCAACAGAAATGAACTTGAGATTATCAGGAGACTTACCTAGAATGGAGACAGCATTTAGTGCTCTTAGTGTTCACCCTACTTTGTCAAGAAGTATCAGTGTGAGCGGAGATTGTGTTGGTAGCAGCAGATCTAGAAATGAAGAAGACAAGAAGATTGAAGAAGGCATTGCCTTGCTTGTGAAAAGAGAACCAGATGGTAAGAAAATATTTAAATGTTGGACTTGTCAAGAATATGGTCATTTTTCATCTAAATGTCCTAAGAGAGTTAAAAAGTACAGAAGCAATTTCAAACCTAGAAGATCTAAGGAATGTTATTATGCTAATGATGAAGATCTTGAAGCTAGTATTGAAAGAACTTTAAGTGAAAGTGATACTGAGTATAATGATGACATAGGATTTGTAGCAATTAAAGAAGAGAATTCTGAAACTGATGTTAAGGAAGAAAAATCCTTAGTTTCTCAAGTTGAAAAGAAAGTTGATTGGATTATAGACAGTGACTGTTCACATCATATGACTGGAGACATGAAAAATTTCATAAAGTTTAATGAATATGATGGAGGAGTTGTTAGACTTGGAAACAATGCACCTTGTTTGATTAAAGGTATAGGATCTATTACTCTTGATGGAAAGACTAATACTGATGATGTTTATTTTGTTGATGGATTGAAACATAATCTTTTGAGTGTTGGACAGTTAGGTGATAAGGGATATCAAGTTTGGTTTACTGAGAAAACTTGTGTGATAAAGGATAAAGATGGAAATTTGATTGGAACTTGATCTAGAAATAGAGGTAATGTATTTTAGGTGAATCCTACTAAGATGACATGTTTGATTACTAAGATTGATGACAGTTGGTTATGGCATAGAAGGTTTTGTCATATAAAGTTTGATAATATTGTGAAAGTAAGTACTACACTTGCAGTAAGAGATTTACCTAAGATTATGTAGCCTACTAACATGATTTGTAAAGAATGTGTAATGGCTAAATAGAAGAGAAGTTCTTTTCCCAGTAAGAAGTTTACATCTATAGAGAAGCTTGAGATTGTTCATATAGATTTGAGTGGTCCTACTAGGACTAGAGGATTCTATGGAGAAAGGTATTTTATGATTCTTGTTGATGATTTTACAAGAATGATGTGGATTGCATTTCTTAAAGAAAAATTTGAACCATTTGATAAGTTTAAAATTGTTAAGAATAAAGTTGAGAATGAATCTGGAATGAACATTAAATGTTTGAGGTCTGATAGAGGTGGAGAATTTACTTCTAGAGAGTTTAACACCTTTTGTGAAGAAAATGGCATTAAGAGACAGTATTCAGCCCCTAGAACACCTGAACAAAATGGCATTGCAGAAAGAAGGAATAGATCAGTGACTGAAGCAACAAGAGCTATGTTGTTTGAGAATGATTTGGTGAAGATATTCTGGAGAGAAGTAGTGAACACAATAGTGTATACAATGAATAGAGTACAAATCAGAGCAGACACAAACAAGACACCTTATGAATTATGGTTTGGACATGCACCCTCAGTTAAGTATTTTAGAATTTATGGAAGCAAATGTTATATAAAGAGAGATGATATTGGAAAGTTTGATCCTAGAAGTGATGAAGGTATATTTCTTGGATATTCTTTGAAAAGCAAAGCATATAGATGTTACAATAAAAGAACTAAGACTATTCGCAAATGTTAAAGTTGATGAAAAATTCAAAATTTAGGAAAGAATTCTTGATTATGAATTTGATGAAGAATTTCATCCTAAACCTAACACTGGATCTACTGAATTATTTTATGAAACTAACAGTGATTTTTTGAATGAAAGCCATAGTGAAGTCATTAAAGAACCTACATATGAAGAGAGATCTGAGATAGTGACACCTAGTAAGAGCTTGTTAAGGAATCATCCATTTGAACAGATTATTGGGAGCATTTAAAGAGGAGTTCTAACTTGAAATAAGGCACAATAACAGTTATGTTTGATTTCTCAAATTGAACCTAAGACTACTAGTGAAGCTTGTGAAGATGAAAGTTGGACTAATGCTATGAAAGAAGAACTAGATTAGATTGAAAAGAACAAGACATGGGAATTGGTCCCTAGACCTAAAGACAAGAATGTTATTGGAACTAAATGGGTATTCAAAAACAAGATGAATGGACAAGGAGAAGTAGTAAGAAACAAAGCAAGATTGGTATGTAAGGGTTACTCACAACAAGAAGGAATTAACTATGAAGAAATGTTTGCACCTGTTGCAAGAATTGAAGCAGTAAGAATGTTTTTGGCTTATGCAGCTTACAAGAAATTCAAAGTATATCAGATGGATGTGAAGTCAACATTTCTAAATGGAGAATTGGAAAAAGAAGTCTACATTGAGCAGCATGAAGGTTTTTCTTTGACTCAAGAAGGAGACATGGTATGTAAATTGAAGAAAGCTTTATATGGACTTAAACACGCACCTAGAACTTGGTATGCAAGACTGGATAAGTATTTGTTAAAATTGGGATTTACAAAAGGAACAGCTGATAGCAATCTATACACAAAAGAAATTGAAAATGGTTTGTTAGTTGTAGTTATTTTTGTTGATGAAATTATCTTTGGAGGAGAAGATGAAGCTAGTGAAAAATTTGCTGATGAAATGAAGACTGAATTTGAAATGAGTATGATTGGTGAAATGAAATACTTTTTGGGATTACAGATAACACAAAACAATGATGGTATCTTTGTAAGTTAGACAAAGTACTTGAATGACTTGTTGAAAAGATTTGGAATGGAGAATTGTAAAATAGTTGGAACATCCATGGTGATTGGACATAAGTTATCTAGCATAGATGAGACTCCTACAGTGGAACAGAAGAAATACAGATCTATGATTGGAGGATTGCAGTATTGGACTCATACAAGACTTGATATAACACATTCAGTTGGAATTGTAGCAAGATTTTAAGCTGAACCTAGAGAATCACATTATGTAGTGGTAAAGAGGATACTAAGATATTTAAGAGGCACGATGGACTATGAATTATGGTGTTGGGACTAAAAAATGCAACATGGGTTTTGAGTACCATGTTAAAATTTTGCAGTTTGAAGCCGTTTAAATGTTTTTCATGCATATATACCCGACTGTCATTTTGAAACCTATGAGGTGTCCTAGGTATTTAACACACTCCATTCAATATGTGCATGCAATCTTTGATGTGTTTTTATGATCCTGAATCATTCTGGGAAGTCCCATTTTGAGCAGGTAACAAATTGCACAATTCTGCCTGTGTCAAATAGAGTACAGTAGCCCAGTTTGCCTTTGAATATCTTGTGTCTAGAAATGTTTCATGACCTACCACTTTGAGGATGTTTAGTATGCATATTAGAGAACCTATGCCCCAATTTTCAAGTCATTTCAAATCCATTTGATTAGGTTCCGAACCCCTCAAAGTTGGTAGTTTGTTGTCATGCATTTGTGTAATTGTTCAGAATTCTGGAAGGGCCTGTTTGACCAGTCATATCTTTGACCCAGTTGACCCTATTGAGAAAATTCCTTTTGCATCATATTCTAGGGGTCAAATATTTCCAATGTTCCAATTTTGAGGTCTTGACAAATCTGTTGGCTCAGTTTGCAAATGTGATTCCAAACACAACTTCTGTTGTTTTACAAGTTGTGAAATGTGCAAAATGATCTATACCCCTATTCGTGATGTTATAACTTTTGATCCATTATTGATGAGCCTAAATGGGTTGTACCACTATGTTCTACTCTGAAAATGCTACAAGTATGCCAAGTTAGAAGTCTTGATAAATCTTTTAGCATACTTTCCCAGGGTCATTCCATATGCACAAATCACTATTTTACTATGTTTCCCAGTTTGTAATTCTGAGAGCTTATCTTTGCCTGATTGCCAAATGCACCCTGTTATTCATCATGAGCCCTAATTGTGGAATTATATTCTCTATATGACAAAGAATGAGTGCCCCTATTTTTGGATCCTGATGTCATGTTTAGCCCACTTTCCCAGGCCAGTTCCAAAGCCAATTTATGTAATTTGACAAGTGGAGACATGATTGGTTTCCATGTGACCTTGTTTGATCATTAATAACTTTGAGCTCGAATCTTTTGGGAGGTTCTCTTTTGGCCAACATGTTATAACATTAGAAGTCAGCATTTGTGCTTGATGGTTCTCTCTTGTCAGGTCATTCATTCAGTTTTCTAAGCCAGTCCCAAAGGCTATTTGCCATTAATGAGTTCATTTTGCAGAAATGTCAAAAGTGTTTGTGGTGGCCTCCAGTTCGAATGTCTTGTGATTCGGGTGCATAGTAGACTATATTTTAGTAAATTGAGGAATCTGAAGCATCTAGATTTTGTTACGTAAGTGACATTGGAGCTCCATGCTTGGCACACTTGCATTTGGGGCTACCTCCCATTATCGGGAAGATAGATTATGGGAAAGTGTTTAGAGTTTTGTCCTCTCATCTTCAGTAAAGAGTAAATGATCATGTTAAAAAGGCCTTTTCAAAGATGTGTGATCTTGATCTCATACAAGCTATGATCTACAATGAATATGTACACTGGATTTAATTAAGATGTTTTGGTCAGCCATAGATACATTTTTTGGTGTTCCTCTCATTGCAATAAATGGAGGCTAGCATTTATAATATAGGAAACACACATTTGTTCTAAAATGTTGCACCTAATATTTGAGGTTAGCATGGGTTAAATGAAGTGCTAGCATATAATGAAGGGGGTCATGTGCTGACAACAATGTCATACTAGTTGGGGCATGCCGTGTCTGAGGAAGGATAGTGTCCATGATGAAATACAAGGAGATGGCCAAACATTTCCAATTGCTACGCATTGAGAGGTAGTTGATGAGTGCGTAAGTCTGCATAACAGCTAGCATGTGTAGTGCTTAGCCCCCCACAAGTTGTTGTGTAACTTTGAGATTGGCTGACATTTGGTTGAAGTCGCATGTACAAGAGAGGAAGCCATTCTCAGGCCATTGTGTGAGGAAATTGGAGACTCATACAAGAGCTCACACACAAACTATAAGCAAATGGAGTGGCATGCCAGCCAATATGGAAGCCCACACAAAATGCTAAATGAGACTATCAGCATGTTAAATAGGGGCAACTTGCTGCACAATGCAATGATGGAGGCACATTTTTGATGTGCCAGCGTAAGAGGAGGGGTCACACTAATAAAAGGATTCCCACGGTAAGTATTCAAATGGCAGTCAATATACACAATGGCTTATGTAAAATAGAGATGACTTCCACAAATATGGGTTGCCTACACATTAGAACAAGGCTCATGCTTTGTATGGTGAGCTTGCATTACTATATGCCCTATAAGAAATGGAAACCAACACTTTGAAAATGCCAACCCAATGGATGTGGGATGCTGCATAAGCAACTGGCTAATAATGCTTTGGAGGTTCCCTATGCAAGGGAGACAAAGGAAGCTGCTTGCTTAATGGTGTGACCTGCATACAAGACAAGAAGAAATTAATGAAATGAGGAGCGCTTGACTTAGATGTTTCTATTTTGAGGGAGCTCATGATAGGAAGATGCCAACCCTTCATTGGAGGACTTATACATTGGAGACCTCATGCATCAAATAGAATGGGATCATGGTTAAGAGGTGAAGGCATATGCACTTCATAACACTGCGTGAGGTTGTGAGGTACTAATGTAGTTTGGGGCCTGTAGTATAGTGGATATGCACCAATGGTTGATGCATGGCACCCACGTAAAACAATTAGTCACTTGCGCAATAAGCATTTGCAATGCATAGGTTGCAAGATGAAAAATAATGAACATGGAGGTCTTGTGCAAGCATGAGGGATAGAAGTCAATCTGAGGTGGAGTTTGTGTGAGTTATAGAGGAAGACTACCGGAAAATCAAACATAAACCAGCACATGAAAAGAAAGGGAGGTTTCCAAGTTTGAAAAGCTCGAAGTTTATTATCCCACATGCAGTGGTCAATTGTCATGTATGTTGTTTTTATAAAATAACACTTGATATGTTATTTGAAGTTAAGAGTTAGATGCTCTTGGAGGCTGCGTAGCATGGGGGATTTACTGTGGTGGTGGGCCCCATAAATTTTGAGCTAAAATGCGTGCAAAGTTTAAAAATCTCAAAACCAATATCCCACATTGGTGCTAAAATAGGTCTGCGAGGTGTTTAAATACATCCACCCAAACATATGAAGTAAGTTGAAGTACTGGAGCCTATGCACATGACCCTTAGTGTTAGTGCCTTGATTTTCATGCTCGCTCCAAGGAAGAGGTAATTTTGCAGGAAGTGACATGATGGTGACTGGGTGAAGGTGGACATAAGGTAGACACGTGTGAAGTCATGAGAAGGAGCCAGCAGTTAAGAGATGACCACGCAACTCAACGGGTGGTTAGTTGACTGCTAGTCACCAGGTTGCCAGATCCTGGTGGTTAGGCCCTAACCGGTCCATGATTTAGAGAATAGGTAGTCCCATGTTTGCGTGATAGTGGTAGTCAGATCCTTAGCATTTTGAGATTACGAGAATGGGCCTAGTTGCTAGTTCGCCTGATTTCACCTGAGGTCAAGGCTGGATTCTGAGAATTGGAGAATAGAGCTATTCACCTAGTCACCAGAGGTAACTACAATTAGGGATTTTATTCAGAGACCTAGAGAATGCATATGGTCGCTAGTTCTCTAAATGGGGTGGTCAACCTAAGGACAAGTCCGTGCACCCAATCAAAATGTGACAAGTGGTGCTCCCTAGTGCTTTCTGTGGTATAAAATGCACAAATAATGTAATACTGTAGATTTGAAAGGATTTAAAAAATTGATATAGTCTGACTATAGGAAAATATTCAAAAATTTAAATGGCAAGCCTGCTCACTGAAAATTGTCCTGGAAATTCATTTTTTGGCCAAACATACAAGCGTTATATGTTTTTGAAAATGGGAAGAGACAAGGAATCTCATGGTGATGATGATTTTTCAGTTTCAGTGAAATGGATGAGAGCAGTTCGGGTTCAAATTCTGAGGACAAGAATTAGAATTAGGATCAATTTGTTGAAGACATGATTGCTAGAATCAGATCATTTTTTAGAATTAGTTGCAGGTCATGGTGAAGAGAAATTGTGGAGATATTTTGTGCTAAATGGACAGCTTTCAATGGGCTTTTGAACTGACTCTCATTTGCTATATCTCAGTTTTTCTCTCATTTGTAAGGGGATGTTGAAAAATTTATGCTGCTAGGACAGCTTTAGGCTTCTAAGTCTTGTATTTTTGGGTTCATAGTTTTGCAATGTACAGTTTTAGATAAGTTTTAATGAAAACATGGAATCCCTATTCATTTCTTTGTTTGATGTCTTTGTATGCATTGTTTAAATTCTTGTATATTGACTTGTAAGGCATATTAATATACCAGTTATAAGGTATCTATGGGTTTGAATTTGAGTTTCTTTCAAGGAGAGAATAAATCTTGATTTCAAATTCAGAGAATTCTAGGTTTGCGTATGAATTTGATGTCCAGGTATTGAAGTGAGAGGAATGGTTTGCAAGGCATTTCATTCAGGTTCTTGAGTTGGAGTTAGGTTTTTCTAGGATTGCATATTTGTTTGACTCTGTTGCCTGATAGATAAGGCACTAGTCTTGGCTTGAATAGTAGTTTCCATCATCAAACCGTTAATTCAAATCATTTTACATTTCCTATTTGAAAGTATGAATGTTTAGAATCTGTATTTAATAGTACAAACATTGTTGGTGATTCCTTGTAGAAGTGAATCTAATAGGTTAGCTTGCCTAAGCCTTCGGGTTCAAAGAGAAGAAGGGTGAATATCCTTGTCATAATCCACTATTTTTCATGTCTGCATAAAGGGTTTAGTGAGAGAGTAATGTGTATGAAGATTTAATATGTATTAGATACACCCGCCTGGGTCTATGGAGCCTAAAGTGTAGAAGGAGTTTCTCCTTGTCAATTAGTCTTTTCTTTCTTGGAATCAGGAGTTTAGGAATCATAGAGTTCAATTGAAGCATTTAAAGCTTGTAATAGGAATCAACAAGAAAAATAGCTAACATATGGTATGAAAAATCTGATGATTTTACCCTATGTGCATATACAGATGCTGATTGGGGAGGTAGTGTTGATGATAAGAAAAGCACCAGTGGTGGAGCATTTTTCCTTGGAGGAAGATTAGTTTCTTGGCTAAGCAAGAAGCAAAATTGTATCTCACAAAGCACAAAAGAAGTAGAATGTGTAGTAGCAGCAAATAATTGTAACCAGATAATTTGGATGAAGCAAATGCTGAAGGATATTGGAATAAAATTTGTTGAGCCTATTGTCATACATTGTGACAACATCAGTACAGTTATTATGTCTAAGAATCCTATATTACATTCTAAGAAAAAGCATATAGAGATTAAGTATCATGTTGTAACAGAGAAAGTTGCTGAGAAAGAAGTTAGACTTGAGTACATAAGTACAAAGGAGTAGATAGCATATATATTCACAAAGCCTTTACCTAAGGATATATTTGAGTATCTGAGAGGTATGCTTGGGGTTATACCCTAGCCTAATTTTGAAAAGTGATGTAGCTAGTTGCATCCATCTAGTGGTATATGAGCCTTATCTTTCTTCTAGACTGGATGTTGGTACTTCCTCTATGGGGGAGTATGTGTATCTGAGCTGAGTCATAAGGACTCTAGTAAATGTATTTTCTGAATAGTGTCTTTTGACATTGAGTTTTTGTTGACATAGTGATGAAATTTCTATCATTGATGTCAATGGGGGAGAAGTATACATGAAAAAAAATCTAGAACATTTGTTGGAGAGAACTTAATAGGATAACGAAGCAAGATTTGATTGATGAAGAGGATTTGAAGAAGCAGTGTTGCAGTATTGGATTTTTGGAACATTGGATGTTTTTCATCTATGTTTCCATCAATGCTAATGGGGGAGATTGTTAGGAATGAATGATAAATGTATGACATCCATTTTGTAGTAGTCGTTGTTGCATTCATGACTATGATTGTCATTGATGTCAACACAGTGATTTATCGAAGACTTAGAGAAGCAGACAGAGTTTGGATTAGCACATGTGGGTTATTGTAGTTGGAGCTATGTGATGTTGAGGTTATAATATTTGATATGTTATATGTCTATGGTTAAGAGTGCAGAAATTAATTCATTTATTCATGGAAGTTATGATCATTTTGGTGGAAGCAATATTCAGGCAGTGTTCCTGAGTAGCGGTTTGTGGAAATCGGATGATATATCCTAATCGGGATGGAATCTAGTTTTGTGTAGTTAAAGGGAAGTTGAAGATACATTGATAGTGATGTGGATGATAGTGCATACTTTGAGGTCGCACGAGTGAAGATTTATTGTATTTGGAAGCCGACAGTTTTGTGTAATTTTGATGTAGCGTGTGGAAACTTTTATTTTGTAATTGTATGCTGACTCATTTGTAATTATTTGAGTGTGGTATAAAGGAAGGAATTTATTTCCTTTTTTTCATGATGTTGGAGTAGTATTTGAAGATGATTGTGTGTGATGTTGTATGCATGAAGTGAAGAATAGAGTTAAGTATGAAAGCGAATATGTGAAGGAAGACATGTGAAGTATAGAGATTTGAAATTGAGATCTGATGTAACAGTGAGTGTGGTTTGGTATAGTCAGAGAAGAGGTAACATATTATTCTATTGAGTAATGAAAAGATTATTTGGACAATGTGTTCAGTGATCTTACCCTGAAGCTGTTTGTGCAGTGGGTCCTTCTATCTTCCATAACTCTTAATAGGGTTAGAATCTTTTAACAGGGATTCATATGTACTGAATGTATTTCATAAGACTCCTAACAGATTCCATCCTTTCACAGGGAATATTCATATTAGTGCATCTTTTGTGGGCATCATTCCCATTGGGGTTTACTCTTTGATGAAGAGGTTCCCTAGTCAACATATCTTATGTCATTGTGTTATTGTGTATGAATATCTTTCTATGGTTGGTAATTATATTGCTTATATGATTTAATGTTGTTGAAGATGATAAAAGTTATAATTATCTGATAACTGATTCACCTCCCCCCCCCTCTCAGTTATCTTGTTGGACTTTACTTTCTAACAATTGGTATCAGAGCGGCAAGTCCTTGAAAAAGAAGTTTAACAGCTTAAGGAGATCCATGGTGAATTTCAGGAAAGAAATCCCTAAGTTTGATGGAGTAAATTTTGATAGTTGGAAAGAAAAGATGAAGACACATCTACTATGTTTAGGACTAGGTTATTGGTTGATTACAAAGAATGATAAGACTATCATTGAAGAGGACAATCTTGAAACATGTACTACAGATGAGAGAGATCTACTCATGTGTAACATACTTGCAAGAGAAGCACTTTTGATAGCACTTCCGGAGAATGAGTACAATCAAGTAAAATGCTTGAAAAAATCTCATGAAATTTGGAAAGCTTTACACTCTACTTTTGAAGGTGATGAACATGCAAAAAGAGTTAGATTACATAATTGGATATGTGCATTTGAAGATATAAGAATGTTGGAAGATGAATCTATTAGAAGCTATATTGGTAGAATGTCAAAAATTATTATAGGTATAAAATCTTGTGGAGGAACAAAGATAGAGAATGAAGTGATATGGAGAGTTACAAACATGAAATGGAACTTGGGAATGCACACAAGATGATACATGAGTTGAAAGAAAAGCTAAAGAAATCATTGACAATAAGGAGAAAACTTACTCAATAGCTAAATGAGAGTCAAGACTATATTGAACAAATATCTAAAGGTAGTATGTCTAAATATTCTAAAGAAACAATTGTAGACATGATGGAAAAGAATAAAGGACTTAAAGAAATGAAAAATTTGTAACAAGAACTTGAAAGTCAATTTGTCAAGATGTGTGAAGATCTAGAAGGAAAGAGAACAACTGAAAGTGCAAGAAATATTTCTAAGGATGCCCTAAAGGCTAAAGATGAAGAACTTAATAAACTAAGGCAAGAATTTACATTATATAGAAATCAGATGCATTATGTTACTAAATAAAATTTGCAATTCATAAGTGAGAATGAAATACTTAGAGATGAGAATGCAAAACTGAAGAATTAGGTACAATTTGAGAAAGTAATCAATGAGAAACTAAGAAAGTACAATGAAATCTCACAAAATCTTCTTGAAAAATTGAATAACCAAAGGAGAAACAATGGTAAAAATGGTATTGGTTACATTGGTCAAGGAACATTTGAAGTAGGACACTCTATAATGCCCACCCTAGTATCTACATATTTTGGATGGATAGGATTATTACTTTCGTACTTTGGATTATATATTTGGACTATGTTATTTAATGATGGGATATTTGATTTCATATTTTTTTTGGTTAATAGAGTTTATTATGAAATATTAAATAATTTGAAATAAAATGATGAATGATTAGAAATAAACTATCTCTAAAATGTTTTACATTTCATTTATATTATGATGGATCTAACCCTGCTAACCCCTTATGTTTAGATGATTACATTGTTTGATGTGAGTGTAGGATGAGGAGAGGTAGTCATAGTTACTCCTATGGGAGGTCCACACGATGTCACACTCTCCCTCCTTGTTTTCCATTGTTTGTGTATATATATGTATATGCATGTCAATTGGTGATGCAGGATGCAGGTACCAGGCATTGTCTCCACCTGGCTACACAGGTCTGAGCGTGCCTTCAAAATACTTGAACTATTGTTGTGTGGAGATTTAAACAAGCTACTCTTGAGGTTACCCATGGACTTAGATATCTGTTAGGCAGATACCCTAGTTGGTAGAGTAGAATGTAGTTTATGTTGTGGTCTTGTGTTTCAATCTTGGTCTGAGTTTATGTTATGAGTCAGAATTAACCTTGTTTATATGTATAATAATTATTCTATAATTATATTATAATTGTTTGTATATGTTATATAGGTATGTGTATATGTGGGTGCTCACGCATATAACCATGCTTATATAAATAATAATATTTGTATGTTTTTATTGATTGAGTAAATGACATGTTCTTTATGATAATTAAATAAGGAGAATTAAATAAAGTGTATAAATAAATAAAGAGTGAAAATGATATTAATAATAGTAATAATAAAAGTAAATGCTTTTTTATAGTAAAACTAGCTATCTAGGAGGGAGTTGAACTTGAGACCTCCTAGGAGTTAGGCTATTTGGTTTCCATGTGTGCTATGTGTTTTTCTTGAGTTTGTTGGACTTTCTTGTTATAGTTTTATTTTAAAGCTATTTTAATTAAATTTATTAAAACTTTGTTAAGTCATTTACGGGAATAATTTGGTTTTTCTTCCAACCAACTATAGAAGTTGGAGAAGTTACTTCCCATAAAGCAACTCCTCCAACTAAATAGTTGAAGGATAAATATTTGTATTTTGGGGATTGAGGGGGAGTTGGAGTTTTTTTGGAAGGTTTTTAAAGTTTTCTACATTGATATTTTTTCGGAAGTTATTTGTAATTTTCTATGAGATTGAGAGTGTTTTAGTTTGGAGGGAAAGTGTGTGGATTGTTTGGATTTTTATTTCTAGAGGAAGCTTTCCAGGAGGCTACCATCTCACTCAAGGTTTGGAGGACTTGCAGAGGTGTGCTCCAGACATTGTGAAGTTTCTCCGTAGGACTCCAGGTAGGATCTGGATCCAAGAAGAATCACCTTCTTGCCTATGTGTATTTGTGGGTGTTTGTGTGTATTCTAGAAATCAATAGTGTGTTCTTATGATATTTCAATATTTCTTTTGGTTATATATGTTATGAATTAAATATTGTTAAAAAAACATATTGTGTGCAGGAAGTTTAATGACATAGTTTATTTTCTTTGTCAAAACTCTTCCTGGAAGTCTATAATTAATTTTATGATTATAATTTGGTATATTTATTTGGGCATATGGGTGTGTATTCTTAAATATATATATTATTCATATGATCTACAAATTTTATGTTGTGAAATGATTTGTAAATAGGATGATAATAAAAAAAATATATTAATAGGAATTAGACAAAGTATTCTTGTTTATTTTTCTTTATATACCCGTATTATGTTATTAATAACTTTTTAATTGGATATTATTTAGAAAATATATTTAGTGAGAATGGGATTAATTAGGTTTTATCGAACATATATAAAAATTAGGAAGATCCAACGGTTCAAACAAAAGTTATGCTCACCGCACTGAGACTATATTTTTTATGACAGTCATATAAATGTTTCTAGAAATAGTCAATGCATAAATCCCTGTAGGTTCATTAGTTTATAGTTCACTATTCTACCCATCAATATTTATTGATTTATAATTTATATTACCTTTATTTTCTCTTTGGACCTCCTGTGGAAACTTTAGAGTCATGGATTTCAGTGTTGGATAATTGTTTGGCTTAGGGGTTTGGTTTGTATCTTCCAACCTTGATCACGGTCTTTGTCTGCATCTTTTTACTTCTCTGAATGATTTATTTTATTATTTTAAGTTGACCATAATATTTTACTTAAGGTGTCTTGATTATGTGACATCCTTTTACTATTCTTATGTTGTTTATGGTTAAGGTTAGGGCTCGTCCTAGTGGTCTGAGTACACATGAGAGATTCCTAAACCTTTGAAATAAAACATTTGAAATATTGCAATTCTTTTGTCATGTTTTGGGTAGGTAAATAGGTACCCTAGGTGAGTGGCTCACCATAGGAGTTGGAACCCTAAAGTGGTTACCAGATGATCCTATGGGTGGGTAAGTTAAAAAGTGATAAGCTAATAATGAATCTGGGAAGGGGGGAAATAAAAGATAATGAAAGAAAACATGTTAATGGCCACATAGTCCTGTTGGAGAACCGGGACCATGGGTAACTACCAGGGTGCATCCCTATTCATAAAGGGGGGACCAGGGTTACATGATTGCCAGGGTGGATCCTAATACATAGGTTGTGTGATGGCACTCACTTAGGTGGTATCCTAGAACCTTGACCTTTGTGCTATAGTATGATGCTATTTTATGCTCTTTTTGAGTCTTGGATTTCTTTATCTTTTGAGCTTTAGATTGCTTAGGGCCTTGTGAGTATCTTGGTTCTATCTCCTAGCACGAGGGGTGGAACTTCACCAGTTTCACATGGTTGGATGGAAAAATATCTTTCAAGGTCTTGTTCGTGGTTCGTGACTTGGATGCATTCAAATTTATGCATTGATGCAGATATTTGTATTTTGTATTATGTATTATTCAAAGGAAAGATGAAAAGATATGTTTGTAATTCCTTTGGGCCATTCATGTACTTGTTATTGTAATGAGATCTATTATCAGAAAGATGTAATTGAAAAGCAAAGCCATGTAATTGGGATGGATAGTTTTAGGCTTTGTTTCAAGGGTTGTTATTTGAAAGATCAAAGTTGGAAATATATTATGTCATGTTGAAATTATCTTTTCTATCTCTCCTATGTTGTGATGAAAGAAAGTGTTTATTATGCTAAGGTTAAAATGTGGTGGTAGGGAATAGTTATTCAATGTGTAGGAAGGAGAAGTGAAATTAGTATATAAAGTAAGGAATATAATTGTAAATGAAATGTTATTTTCTTACCCTATCTCTTAAGTTCTAAAATGTGAAAGTAAAGAATGGAAATGAAATTCAATTTGGATAAGTAATGTAAATATGTTAGAAAATGAATTCATTAAGGGAACCTTAAGGAATGTAAATGTGAAGTAGTAATGATGTAATATTAGGAAAAATAATTTTGTTAGTTGCAATTTTTGGTTATAAGACCTGATTCCTTATGGGTTCCCTGGTGGGGACATTACACACTCATCCAAATCTGAACCTAAGAAGCCACAAGACCAGAAGGAAGAGCTAAGAAATGAAGGTAAGAAACCTAATAGACCTACTTGCTATAACTATGGAAATATAGGTCATACTAAAAATCTATGTAGGATAAAACCTATGAACAAACCTTACTTATTTGATGGTTATTGCTATAATTATAATAAGTATGGTCATACTACATATTATTGTAGATCCCAATTTAGAAATAGATCTAACAATAGATCCAATGGTGGTATATTTGATGGATACTATTTTGCATGTAACAACTATGGACATAAAGTTGATAATTACAAGACTAAATCTTATGTTCCAAGGTCTTCGATCAAACCAGTAAGCCCTAATGGAAGAGAAATACAATTTAATGTAAAATATTATGTATGTTGAATTTATGGTCATCTAGAAATGAATTGAATAATGAGAACACAAAGAGGTAATGATGGAGCTTGGAGGTCAACTAGTATGACATAATTTATCTTCCATAAGGTTGATCATGTTGCAAAAGATAGTTGGTTCAGAAAATGGTCATCCTACTAGTTAGAGGATAGAAAAAGAAAAAGGATTATTAATGTTGAGGGAGTTGATCAAGAAATGTAGAAGATTTGGAGGAAATAAGGAGAGAATAAAGAAGCTAAATAGGTAGAAGAAAAATCATTCGAACACTAGTACATTTTGTCACACCCCTAGCTATGACTGGTCAGTTCTACTTGATTTCAGTATGCTTGTTTTGGGTATATGTTTGTTTTGGCCTAAAGGGTCACTGATCCTTTGGAGTTTTGGACCTATTATTGCTAGCTGATTATTATCAATTTGTTTGTATTCTATCTTGACACTTGGATTTTAATCAGTATGAAATAAAAGTGGAGCTTGACACTGTTGAGAATTCTCAGCTTCACACTTATGTTGTTGTATGGTACCAACCAAACACTTGTTCTACTTTTGATTCTGGTATCATGAGATTTGTATTCATGCTATAACTTTTCTTAAGGAGATTGGGTTTTGTGCATTCTCAGTTTTTAATTAGTTGTTTCTATACTTATAAATACATGGTGGAGATGATTTGGTTGTATATGTGATTACTCTTAAAGTATTTCTTGTATAAGAACTTCTCTTAATAGTAGATAATCATTGGAAAGCAGACATTTCATCTAATTTCATGTATTATAATTGAGTTCAATATATATCGTTATGATTTATCAGAATATTCATCATTTGTATATAAATATGTACTTCGAACTTAGTGCATATCTATACACAATTGATTTTACATTCTTATTTTGGTAAAATGAGGATATTGTTATACATATATGGGTGAATTTTAATTCACACATATATGCTTATGTTACTTTGGAATATAATATGAATATTATTAATACAAATATATAAATATATGCATGAATTTTAATTCACACATATACCTACATATACATATATAATAATACCATATTGTAATTTGTATCACCTATGTAATTCAAATTAAATCCTTTTTCAAATTGTGTGGGATTTGATAAACCCTTCACCGACTTGGGAAAATTTAATGATTGAAACCCTTTTAAAAGGGGTTGGCAGTTTTGTTTAAGCTTCAATGAAGCTAAGGCCTTGGGAATGTTTGTTGGAAATCTTAGATATCCTATCAACAGCAGCATATTATTATCAAGGGAATTACCCTATTTGGTTGATTTAGTGTTTGGGTTAATAGCATGAGATTTTTCATCTTTCACAACTTGGTAAAGCAGTATGTATCTTATGTTACCGCAACCTTGTTTAATGTCAATGTGAATTAAAAAAACATCTTTGATGCTATTTACCTTTTGCTATGAGAATTAACTTATAGTGGAGGCTTCACATGTATCGTGCATTAATTTGTATAACTGTGCAACACTTCACTTGGCTATTGTGTTGCCAACAATGTGGAGATAGTTACAGACTGGCATGGGTAGTTAAGAAACTTTAATTTGGTTCTTATCTTCTCATTGAACTAGTTGCTGCCATTTGAGCATTATGCTTTCTGATTGTTGTTGCATTAGAGGTATTATGGTTGGACAGTAATGGAGATGTTGATCCTTGGCTATTTTCATGGCAATGTTTGTGGATGGAGCTGGCATTTGAAGGGTCTCTCCTCCTTTTATGCCTATTTCAGTTAGTCAGATGATGGAATCTCAACATCTTCTTTGATATATTGAATGTGGACCTTGTTTCCTTTCAGCTTTGTTGTGTGAGAATCATCTCTCTGCTTCTTTTGGAGGTTTTCACTGGGAACTTCTTATTGATATAGTGTTCGGCCAGAGGGTTGGTTGCCTAGTTCAAAGGGCTTCGAGCTAATCTCAAAGCTTGTGAAGGACACATCATTTACTTGCTGGGTTTTAGCTAGAAATTTGCTTGACTCTCTACCTTTTAAAAGGTCAGGGCCAGCATTCTAACCCATATTCCTTATGTTCATTATATTTTAATATGAGATTACTCTCTGTCATTCTCAAAAAGGAATGATTCAGACATGAGTAAGAGAGAGATCTCTACCTCATGCCTGAATTTGACCTTTCCGCTTTGACTATGATGAGATTCCTATTAGTTTTTATGTTTGCAAAAATGACATTGTATGCTTACTGACAAACATTGCTCATATAGTTGAATTCATTGTTGGTAAACTCTATACTATTGTGTAGCTATTCAGAATGATTCTAGGTGAAGATTGAATAGGGATTATGAGGTTCTCTTTTGTGATGCTTAGACGGTCAAATACACTTGTAAGGGGGTTTTGAGTTGAACTTATTGTTAGGCATTCTCTCCTTGTACAAGTTCATTTTGGTAGTGTGAGAGAAGATGTCTGTGAAGGGGTTTATTTTAAGTGATTCCATCTTCTATTGAGCAAGGTTTTGGGTAATGATCTATTTAAGAGATGTTGCTGGAGATTGTGGGGAATAGCATTATATTTGGAATTGATTCCTTAAGTCTTTCCTCTATACACTTACGGGAACTTAGGTATTCCTAGTATGATATGTCAATAAGGGCTTTTCATCTCAGGTAAATGGGTTTCTGTATTCACCGTATGGCCAGACTCCTAGGGCCGGGTGGTTGTGTAAGTAGGAAGGGGATTCTCTAAGTTTACACAGTATTTCATTTTGGAAAAACATTTATTATGAAATCTGATACATTCGGTCTCTGCCTATTATCAGTGTAATGAAATGATTATGGTGTCGAATAACAAATTGGGGCTCAAGTTTTGAGCAATTCAGTTTATTTCTTGGAACGGAAATGTTTATTTGATATCATTTGAATGTAGGTCATAGTGATAAGAGGAAATTGGTTGTTTACTCAATTTTTGACATTGAAATACATATTCATTAGTTCTGGGATGACTAACTTGTAGTTAAAAGCTATTAAACAAATTTCAAATACCTAAGACAGTGGCAGACAATATAATTATGGGTTATCATGTCAGGTCAAGTTTTGGATTAAATGGGTTGGTCTTGGTAAAAAACCATATAACTATTCATTGTAGATTGTGGATCTGATTGTGGCATTATAATCAGGCTTTATTGTAGAAGAATAGGGGGTTGCAGGCCTATTGCTGTTGTAAATAGAATATTGATGGTAGTAGTTGGTTTAGTAGGGGTAGAAAAATAGTTGTCTATTGAGATTAACTTAAGTAGCGGCATGGACCTTGAAACATATTATGTTCATTAGTTACCAATTAGAGTGTTGAGATTGCCTCTAGTTGTCAATAAGGATATGTTAAGTTGATAGCTTGAGAACATAAAGAAATGCTTAGATTTGTGGCTGGAAATTATAACTATGGTCAATGTGAAAGTACAGCTTCTCATTGGGCTGATTCACTTTATATTTTGTTTTATGTTAACTAGAAATCAGTTACTTATTAAAGGATAATAATGTGTGTTATCATTGTTGTTGTTGGGTAGATAGTATGGAATCAAGATTGATTCATTAGATTTGTTCACTTATATAACTATTTATTATTATACAGATCGGTCAATACTAACAGTTTATTGAATTGATTTCTGTGTTTAAATATACTTTTAAGTTCATAGTTGTGGACAGAATAATTGATCACTTATAGTAGGTGAAAACACATAATAATGTTGAATTATGTTAAGTTTGTTGAGAGATTTTTTGGATTAAATGAGATCTTATTACTGAACTGGAGTGTAATTTTAAATGGAGATTATGACTATGCTGGTAAATTTATATTTGATCAGTGAAAAGTTAGCATTCATTTTTCTCTGTCAAAATAATATTTACTATTGCATAGAATGTTGAAATTTGTATTGTGATTTGTTTTAACATTGCTACATGGAAGCGTGAAAAAGAGATGTCGGTGTATGAGTGCAATGTATTTGATTATTTTGTAAGTTTGATATTGATGATTTGTAGACTAATGGTGCTGTGAGCATGAAACATTAGTTTACAAACTATTGATATTAGATTTGAAAGACATGCCTATTGAATTGTATCTTGTGTTGTAAAACTATGAATGCACTAAAGATACTGAAACTGGAATTTTTCTTAATTCTGCTATTGTGATAGTAGAATAGATGAGTAATATGAAATTGGAATTTGTGGATATGGTTTTCTATCTTTGATCTGTTCCATTACCAGAATTTTAGAATCATGTGGAATAATAGATTGATTTCTATTTACATGTACATGTCTGGATATTTTAGTTATAATGTGATTGTTGAGAATTCAGTTGATGAACGCATATTGAGGCAGCTGAATTTGGGAAACCAGTTCAGTGGACAAGTGATAACCTTTAAAATTAACTAGGATCAGATTTCATATTAAAAAGATAATTTTCCTCCCCTATGTCTATGATCTGTGTGATCAAGAATGGAGTATGGGGCATAAGGTGCTGTTACGTTTTTAAACTAGTATAACAGTTAGCTATGGGCACTGTTTTGTTTATAAATGAGTACAATAGATTATCTTGCACTATAAGCTATATCATGAGCACAACCATGGGTGCAAAAGCATGATTCTTCAGTGATAATTCACCTCGGTATATATGTGCATCATCATTTTGAATTCTTACTGCGATTTTACTTTCATTTTTTCCATGCAGAAATGTTGTATTCTTGTGGATTTTAAAATGATTTACTTGCTTTATGGTAGCTTGGATAAATGTACATTGTGGTACTAACATTATTGCAGGTAGCATATGGAGGTATCTTTGTATATATATATGCTGAGCCCTGTTGTTTGTATTGTGATTGTTATTTTGTTTTACAGGTAGTGATATGAGAAGAAACAATCTGATTTAAGCAGGCAACTTTGGATTGGTCTCTAGATTGTTATTCTAAGAAACTTTCATTAAGATGTACTTTTTAATAGAGTGGGACAATCTCTATATATAAATCAAGATTATGATATACATAGATGATGTTTTATTATTGTTATAGATTGTCATAGGGACATTCAGCTGATGTAATTTGTAAAAATATTTTAAATAAAAAAAAAAAATTGTGGTTCTCTTTTAAGTTACTATGGAGTTTTATTGTGTTTAGAGTGGTGTTACACATTTGGCCTAGTTTTTCTACCAAAATTTTTGACAAAAAAATAAGAAGGTTTTGCTTGGTTGGATTATAGAAGGAAAAGTTTAAAAAAAATTAAAATTATGCTCGTGTTTGTCAAAATAGTGACAAGTTTCATGGTGGTCAAAATTTTGACAAACATGGGCATAACTTAAAAAAAAAGAGAATTTCATTTCTAATTTCATTATTTCATTTACAAAAAAAAGAAGGGTAGCGCACGCTCGAATCTACTTGACATCGTGGGGTAGCAGCAGGAGGTTGAGCTCAATCTTTACATAAGGTATGTGGTAGAGGATTATTAATTCATGCATTCTTATTTTCTTTGCTATGTATTGAACAAGGGCTTTTGCAGGTTTATGCATAAGATTGTGGCATTTGGCTTTACACCTGCCAACTGCATTTGTTTGAAAGCATCTAAAGCATTTTCAACATATCTATTTTTTGCATATCCTCCAATCATTGCAGTCAACGAAACCACATTTCTTTGAGTTATTTTGTCAAACATTTTGAGTATGTTTTACTATCATACCCTGACTATTGCGAAGTAGATAAATGGATTAGTTATTGCTGCAAGTTCATTTTATGCACTATTTCATTAGAGTTCAATTCACTGGTTCAGGATAGTCATTTTTTGTTGTAACTTTTTTGAGATCCCGAACTCTCTGATAGACTAGCTTGGGAAACCTTTTAGTTGGCTCTGTCATGGATTTGGAGCCTTGACCCGCATTTCTTTTTCCATTGGGAATCAATGCCAATGGCTGAGAACCAAGGGGAGGCTATGTATTTTAATTTAAATGCTTAGATTTTGGAAGTAGTTGCGTTGCTTCAGGATTGATGCCCTAGGTTAGATATATTTTATGTATTTAGCTAGAGTGAAAGGAAGACATGTTTACCACAATGTAGCAAAAGGAACTTTAATTTGTTTCACAGTTGAATTCTAGGGTATCGGTGACAGTGAAGACTTCTTGGTGTTGTGACCCACTATAAGTGCCCATCGATTGATCATTCCAGATTGACCCTAATATAACTTGATCAATTATATTAGAGTGTCTCTATAACAGTCAATAGTGTTAGAGCAGTGTGGTTAAAATTAATAAGAAGGTCTTGCTTGACAAAGTAGAAGACAGTCTATTTTATGAAGAAAGATTTGGACCCAAACTATTTACCAATTGTAAGAAGAAATATTGTTGCAAGTTAAAACTAGGAATAGGAAAAACTTGAGATAATTCAAGTTTGAGTGACTATGAATGTTTTGTTAATTAAGTTATAACCAAAAGTGTAAAATAGATTGTAATGACTTGTTGGCACCTAGTGAAGTTATAATCAAAATTTGTAACAAATTGTGATCTGTTGAAACTTGTGGAAGAGGAAGTGATACTTGGAGACTTTACCATTCCACTTAAGAATATTAGTGGTTGAAAGAGACATTCCATACTTGGAAGCATTCTAGGACTAAGGAGTTGACAGAGTTGGTTGGAACCATTGTTCATGGTTTGAATTGACATTATTATTCAATTGTGATAGTGGGTTGGGCTTATTCAAGCTTTAGTTGTTACCACTCTGCATCATAGTTTGAGAGATCATTTGTTTGTTAATAATCTTATAGAAAACTATAATTAATTCTTGTCTTGCACTTAAGTAGGAGAGATCATTACTGAGGCCAAACTTATACCTTACCACAATGGATGCAAATCAATAGTTTTTCCCTATGTGCTTGTAATCTTGCATTACCTATCCACTAAAAATTTTTAGCATTTTTTTGTAACATGAACTAGCAATTGTAATGGCCAAGTAACACTTAATCTAAAATTTGTATTTGTTTTGTATGATCACTTATTTTTTTAGGCTCTTTAAAGTTTGAATCCATGATCACATTTCTTAACAAACCTCAAATTAGGGCCTTATGAGTAAGAACAGTTAGAATTATACCAATCTTCAACATTTTATCTTGTAATTAGTATTCCCTTTGATAATTACCTTGCTGGCAGTGTCCATCAATTAGTGAATTATAAATAGCATGGTCAGGAATGGAACCTTCTTCTACCATTCTCTCCAAAACTTGTTCCTATTTTCATAAATTTCCTTCCTTATAGAATCGATCAAATAAATCTTTCCAGATATAACTATCTAGGGAAAGACCACATATGATCATCTCTTGTACAAGTTCATCTTCTTCAACAATCTTCTCAATCTTGCAAAGTGCATCAGTAAGTGTCTTGTAAACAACTAAATTAGTTCTGAGATGTTTTCCTCTCATTTCATATTTCAATTTGTTATCTTTCTCCATATTGCCTTGCTTACAATGTCCATCAATTAGCACAACATACATGATATCTCTACCAAGATCCATCCCTTTCCGTACTTTCTTCCTCAAGAGCTCATCAACTACATCAAATCTATCATGACTGCAAAGGTATTCACATGTCAAGGCTACATCATGAGTTGAAAATATAACAAACCCAAAGTCTATATGTTTTATAGTTGGCATGTTCCATGCTAGCTGAATTTTCTCAAATTTGCCATAATTTTGAATTTTCTCTAATACAATTCTCATCCTAAGTAGATAGAATACCATCAACAAATATAAAATTAGCCTACACTTAAGAATATAGTATACCATTCCAATAAGAAATGAATAAATATGAGATATTATAAGTTGAGCCTATGTAGCACTATTTCCCTACCAAAAAAATTTGCATCGCAAAAATAAGATTCTATCAAGAAGCGAGGCATAAAATATTAAGTGAGAAACTAGAAATACTAGAATTTAAAAAATCTAGAATGGCATGTGCAAGCTTATAATAAAACACCTACATAGAAGTTGAAACCCATTGTTCAAATAACCATATTAGTTGACTGAAACTAGCTATTGCACTTTGTTCCAAGTACATATTCTATTACTATATTTATTTCCACCATTATTTCTTTTAAAGAAATATCATCCATCTTAAATCTGTTTAAAATTGTGGTCTGTTTAAATCTCTCTGTATTTATTAAAATTGTTTAACTTTGTAATCCTTTAGTGGCATTTGCAGTATAGATGGAAGTGTGAACTTTAAAATCCTTTTAAATCTCAAAACATTTAAGATGTAATATTAATATTTTGCAGTTGTGATTAGAGGTTGTATGTAATTACTGGTGTGCTCTCGATGTAACATGTGGGCCCTAGATTTATTACCAGCTCTTTTATAGCATTAGATTGGAGTAAGGTAGAAGAGAATTCATTCAAATTATCTGTAGGGTTGATGAAGGGTGCTCCCCTTAATACCACAAACACATAACAGAAATAGAGAAACAACAACCATAATATGCAAGAATAGAAAATTGGCTTCTTATTATCTCCACAAATGTGGAATTACAAACTTTTAGAATTACAATATGCAAAGCCACATGGGCATTCCCTTACAATATTTTGTAGGACAAAGCCTCGAATCAATACCCAGATCTACTACCTAGAACTCCCTAGACAACACTACGGGCCTTCTTTATATAGGCAATTTCCACCGCCCGAGAAGGTTCTAGAAATTTAGCCCTTAGGGCCGACCAAACTTAGAATTATTTTATTTTACAATTTATTACATCAAAATCAGCTCAAAATGAGTTTTGAAACCCAAATAGAAATTTTGAAGAAAAATTATTTTCTGCCATTTCAGGTGACCCAACTTTCGAAGACCATAAGTCATCGCCCATTGACCCAATTGGCTATTATAACCCCATTCTGGAAACACCACGAAGCACTCTACAGGCTTGATTGGTGCAAAGCACCTATCACCCAAATTTTCAACCTTATCTGGGGCCTCTAAAGCCTTCAAAACTGAGTTCGAAGTTTCTGTACCCTACTACCAATACCAAAAATCTTCAATATCTTCAAAACTACACCTGATCTAGCCATAAAACTTTGCTAGCAGGTTGATATGACTGAGATGAACCTCCATATGTAAAATCAGACATTCCGAGATCATAAGACCAACTTACTAAAAATAGCAAGTTTCCATAAATAGCAACTCTGCACAAGATAGCCCTTATTGAATACAAAAATAGAAATATTTTTGGGTGATGCAAGATTGCTCTTACACCCAGGATGCTCCTGCATCAGACACCTGGGGTAATTTGAGAAGTGACCCTATCACGACTCAGGTGTGCAGAGGAAAATCAAGATGGTTAACCTCCTCCTTTGTTAGCCATGATGAATCTTCTACAGGTCATCCTTTCCATTTGACCAAATACTCTTCATATGTCCTGTTCCTTGTGCTTCTGCCAACACGACTGTCCAGTATGTCTTCAATCTCCTTGATATCTGACCTGGTTGCTAGAATACTCCACTGTGCTACTGCAACCTCATCTTCAACACCTCCTTCATGATACTCTGTCAAATCTGAAATGTTAAACACTGGTGAAATATTCAGCTCACTAGGCAATTCTACCTCATATGCATTTCCTGAATCATGCTTCTTCAGTATCTTACATGGTCCAAACTTCTTCATTTTCAGCTTGTTATATGTACCAACTAGAAACTGCTCCTTCCACAAATGAACCATGACTTCATCCCCAACCTGAAATTCCTTATGCCTCCTTTTCTCATCTTCCTTAGTCTTATACTACACATTTATCTTGGTAATATGCTTCCTCACCTCCTCATAGATGTTCTTCAAGTGTTCTATAAAATCCTCAGCTTCAGCACTACTTATTTCTCCTTTATCTATCTTTCTCAACTCAGATGCATTTCTTGGACTACTTCCATATACAATCTGGAATGGTGATTTACCAGTGCTCCTATTGACAGAATTATTGTATGCAAATTCTGCCTGTGGTAAAATCAAATCCCATCCTGTTGGCTTATCTCCAACCAAACATCTCAGCATATTTCCCAAACTTCTATTCACCACCTCTATCTGTCCATCAGTCTGTGGATGATGTGATGAACTGAACTTCAAATCTATCTTCAACTTCTTCCACAATGTCTGCCAGAAATATCCAACAAACTTAGTATCTCGATCTGAAACTATGGTCTTTGGCAAACCATGTAGTCTCACCACTTCTTTGAAAAATAATTCTGCTACATGAACAACATCATTAGTCTTCTTGCAGGGAATGAAATGTGCCATCTTTGAAAATCTGTCAACTACTACAAAAATTGAATCATTTCCCCGCTGTGTCCTCGGTAAACCAAGAACAAAGTCCATACTGATATCCTCCCAAGGCTTCTCTGGTACAGGTAATGGCTGATACAACCTTGTATTCTGCTTCACTCCTTTCACCATCTGACATACTCTGCAACTCTGTACAAACTTCTTGACATCTTGCTGCAACTATGGCCAATAATAATTTTCACTAACCAAAGCAAGGGTTTTATCACGACCAAAATGTCCAGCCAATCCTCCACTATGCTTCTCTTTGATGAGATTCTCCCTCATAGAACTTCTTGGAATGCACAACTAGCTCCCTCTGAATAGCATATCATCCTGGATGATAAAATCCAGCCACTTCATCCTATCTAGAGTAACAGGTTCTTTACAAGCTTTCCAACCTTCACCAAAATCAGGATCCTCTAGATACAAATTCTTGAGTTCCTTGAACCCAACCACCTCAATCTACATCTCTATCAGCAATAGTTGCCTTCTGCTAAGAGCATCTACAACCCTGTTAGACTTTCCACTTCTGTGTTTCAAAACAAATGTATAACTCTGCAAAAACTCAACCCATTTCAAATGCCTCTGATTCAACTTTCCTTGACTATTCAAATATTGCAAAGCTTGATGATCAATATACAAAAAAAACTCTTTAGGAAGTAGATAATGTCTCCACTTCTTTAATGCCTGAACTATAGCATAAAATTCCTGATCATAAATAGAATACTTCCTCTTGGCATCATTTAACTTCTCACTAAAATACGCAATAGGTTTACCTTCTTGGCTCATAACAGCTCCTATTGCAGTACCACTAGCATCACAATCTACTTGAAACACCTTATTAAAATCTGGAAGTGCTAAAATAGGTTGTTCTATAACTTTTTGTTTCAACAATTAAAAACTCTTTTCTGCCCCATCAGTCCACTTAAACTCTTTTCTATCCCCTCTCATTGTTTCAGTCAAGGGTCCACAAATACTACTAAAATTTCTGTAAAAGCTAGCCAAACTATGAAAAGATCTTACCACAGTAGCACTCCTTAGAGTAGGCCATTTAAGGATAGCCTGTACCTTCTTTGAGTCCATTTTTAGACCTTCTGCTGAAACTACAAATCCCAAATACACTAACTCTTTCTTCACAAAACTGCACTTCTTCAAATTAATCAACAATTTCTCATCTCTGAACTTCTCAAACACCATATGAATATGCATCATATGTTCCTTCAATGTCTTGCTAAAAATCAAAATATCATCTAGCTAAACAATGACAAACTTACCTAGAAATTCTTTTAGAACCTCGTTCATGAGCCGCATGAAAGTGCTCAGTGCATTGGTTAGCCCAAAGGCATGACTAACCACTCATATAGTCCTTCCTTTGTTTTGAAGGCAGTCTTCCATTCATCTCCTTCTCTGATCCGAATCTGGTGATATCCACTCTTCAGATCTATCTTTGAGAAATACACAGCTCCACTCAAACAGTCCATAATATCATCCATTCGTGGCAATGGAAACCTATACTTGATTATGATCTTGTTTATTGCTCTGGAATCTATACACATCCTCCATTCTCCATTCTTCTTTGGTGCTAATACTGCTAATACAGCACATGGACTCAGGCTCTCCTGAATCAATCCCTTTTGTAACAACTCATGTACTTATCTGTTCAACTCTTCACTTTCTGCTGGTGTCATTCTGTGTGCTACCTTGTTTGGAAAACTGGTTCTTGGAATCAAATCCATCTGATGACTAATCTTCCTTACTGGTTGTAATCCATCAGGTACATTATCAGATGCAATATCTTGAAACTCATTCAACAAATCTACAACCTCTACAGGTACATCCTCTACTTCCTCTTTACCACCTTTTGGAATTAAAGAAAAACACACATGCTCATGCCTCATACCATCTAGGAATTTTCTTCCATCAACAAAAGTTATTCTTGCATTGCCACATACCTTTTCTTCAGTCTCCTTCAATGGCTTTAGCTTATGTCACACTCCATCCTTTGTCAGGGAATAGGTATTCGCACGACCATCATGTATAGCACATCTATCAAACTACCATGGTCTACCCAAAAACATATGACATGCATCCATAGAGATGATATCACATAGTACCTCATCTTGGTACCCATGGATCTTGAACTTTACCAGGCACTGTTCACTGACCATGACCTTGTGGTCATCCTACACCTAGGCAATCCGATATGGATGTGGATGTTTCTGTCTCTTGAGCTTCAACTTTGTCACCATCTCTTCTGACACCAAATTATCAGTGCTTCCACTATCGATAATCACATCACAACATTTACCTTCACACTTGTATCTAGTGCGAAATAATCTCCTCCTTTGTTCAGGTTCATTCTCACCACTCAGCAGGACTCTTTTGTTAATTAGCATTTCTCCTCTTTCAGCATCTTCAGAATTTGATGATCTGGCATCTTCATCTACATGTGCAACTCTAGCCTGACCTTCATTTCTCCTATCTATTCTACCTTGGCACTGAGGACATTCAAATGCCCTATGACCTTCTTCTCCACAGTGAAAACATGTTCCATAGAAGCCTCCTCTTCCAGATCCTTGTCCTCTTCCTCTTCCTCTCTGATCTCTATTACTCTGATCCTAGAAATGATTGGAATTATTTCTTCTCTAATTCTGACTGCTACTGGCCTCATTTTTCTTTTTTGGATCTTCATTTCGGCCACCATATGACCATCCACCAGATCTTCCACCATGACCTCTTCCATTTTGTCTGCTCTCAAACTTCTTGTTCAACTTTTCCTCTACTTTTAGGGCAAAATGGTATGCCTCCTCAATATTATTCATTTGAACCAAATTTAACTCCTCCTAAATACTTGGCCTTAACCCATTAAGGTATCGGGCAACTTTCTCCTTATCAGCTTCTGCATGGCCTATTCTAATGAGGAGTCGATAAAACTCCTCTGTATACTCTTGAATAGATCTTTTTGCTTGCTTCAAAATTTGCATTTTCTTTAGTAGGTCAAGCTCATAATCAACAGGAATGAATTGTTGCTTCAATTTATCCACCATCTAATCCCATCTTGTGATTTTATCTTTCCCTCTTCTATTTCACTCCAATTGAATCTCTTGCCACTAGATCTTCGCATGACCTTTCAATCTGGCCTTCACAAATTTGACCCTATCAGGATCCTCAACATCTTCATACTCAAAATATTCCTCACATTCATTGATCCAGTCGATCAATTCCTCTAGGTTAAGATTTTCAAAAAATGTAGGAACCTTAATCTTAGGTCTTTTCCCAATCTTGGAAATCGCCCGAAAAAGTCTTTCTTCCTCCTAGTTCACAATTTCAGCTTCTCCTTCTTGATATTCTTCTTCGGCTTCATCCTCACTTTCATCTCTAACATTAAGATTCATTGCTCTGCAAATCTCTTCTTGTAATGCTTGCACTTATCTCTGCAGCTCTCTAACCTCAGGTGTCACAGCACTAGCTCTTCTGCCACGTTCTCTTCATGGAGGTATTTTCATGATATGCGCTGAAACCCTAACCACGGTCCTGGTGCAAACTGACTCACAGTTGGTGATCTGTTTACACACTCAAGAACTCCTGCTCTGATACCACTTGATGAAGGGTGCTCCCCTTACTACCACAAACACATAATAGAAATAGAGAAACAACAACCATAATATGCAAGAATAGAAAATTGGCTTCTTATTATCTCTACAAATGTGGAATTACAAACTTTTAGAATTACAATATGCAAAGCCACATGGGCATTCCCTTACAATATTCTGTAGGACAAAGCCTCGAATCAATACCCAGATCTACTACCCAGAACTCCCTGGACAACACTACGGGCCTTCTTTATATAGGCAATTTCCACTGCTCGAGAAGGTTCTAGAAATTTAGCCCTTAGGGCCAACCAAACTTAGAATTATTTTATTTTACAATTTATTACATCAAAGTCGGCTCAAAATGAGTTTTGAAACCCAAACAAAAATTTTGAAGAAAAATTATTTTCTGCCATTTCAGGTGACCCAACTTCCGAAGACCATAAGTCATCGCCCGTTGACCCGATTGGCTATTATAACCCCATTCTGGAAATGCCACAAAGCATTCTACAGGCTTGACTAGCACAAAGCACTTGTCACCCAAATTTTCAACCTCATCCGGGGCCTCTAAAGCCTTCAAAACTGAGTTTGAAGTTTCTGTACCCTGCTACCAATACCGAAAATCTTCAATATCTTCAAATCTACACCTGATCTAGCCATGAAACTTTGCTGGCAGGCTGATATGACTGAGATGAACCTCCATATGTAAAATCAGTAATTCCGAGATCGTAAGACCAACTTACTAAAAATAGCAAGTTTCCATAAATAGCAACTCGACACAAGATAGCCCTTATTGAATACAAAAACATAAATATTTTTGGGTGATGCAAGATTGCTCTTACACCCAGGATGCTCTTGCATCAAGGGTATTTCAATATATTTTAGTAAATTTTTGTATGTAGGTTTCTGATTAAGATGTATTACGTATATACTTTGTTATAATTGTCATATTATTCTTCCATTGAGGTGGATGGTGTCCTCAATATGATTTTGACTATCCTTGAATAGATATCAGAGCACTTCTAAGCTACAATAACCTGAGTTTGTTAGATTTTAAAGATGTTTCTAGGGTCGATACCATTACACCTTTGTGATCTCAACTACAACATGCCTTGTTCTCTAGTCACTATATACTTTAATAACCTGTCATTTTATGACCTGGTTTAATTCACTTGCAGTAAGTGTGACAAAGATTTTAGTATTGTGATATATAAGAACTTTATTATTGTGGGAATTTGGTTCACCATTCAATTATATTAGATTAGTTGTCTTTAAATTTCATATAGTTTTAAATGCTTTCAAAACATTTCAGTAAATAGGGCCTTCTATGCTTAATAATTTCAAAGGTCCACTTACTAAGGAAGCTCTGTAAGGGAAAATACACATGCTCAAGTAAAGTGAATCTTCTGGTGTTTCAGGCTTCCTCACATGGAAAGAAGGAATGAAAAAGTATCAGATTTGGGTTACTATTCTCTCTATTTTAGGACCGTGTACTTGATTTTTAGTTTAAGCCTTAAGGTGGTGTGATTTGGAAGCATGCATATTCAGACACTAGCCTGTAGTTTTCACTAGTTGGTGTATTAAACTTCCTTTCTTTACTGAACTCAAATAGGAAAAGCACTAAACTAGGGAACATAGTTAAAAAGAAAATTGATTGTGTCCTGAAGTATTTTTGTGTTATACAATAGGTGGATGCCTAAAATACATCACTACTTTTCTTTTTTTAATTTATTGTCGAAAGAGATTTGGTTGACACAACAAAAGAGTGGTCAATATGAACACAAATAGAGTCATAGAGTGAAAAAATTTCTACTTGCAGGTACTATTAGAGAAAAATGTTATTTTAATACACTTGATATAGAATCTATAGGTTGCAAACAAATCATCCTTTTTCCACCAATGAGTCATTCCATTCAATAAAGACCATGTTTGACGATATCAACGGACAACAAAATAGGGAGACAATTGCTAGACTGTGGTCTAACTTTAAAAGAAAAGGTGATGGAAAATGTTATTGTCCTTACAAAATTTGTAAGGGCTTAAAGACTCGAAGATATCTAATCAAAACAGCCGAGGAACATTGTCGGCAGCATGGTCACATTGAAGGGGGAAACAAAATTCATCCATTGGTATATATTTTAATAATTTATAAAATACATAAGACATGATTTGAATTTTGTCCACTGGCCCAACCCAAGAATCTCATGCATCATGTGAACAGGTAATATGCCAAAAAAAATAAATTTGAAATTGAATACTTGACCAACAATTTATTTAATAATAATGCACATGACATTGCAATGCAACCTCCTAATCATAACACAAATCCTACGCCGCATGATGAAGCCCCTGATGTGCATCGTACTGTCGATGGAGGTGTTCATTTGCTATTTAAAATTAATTATGTAATTATTAATACAATTTAACATCTTAAATTAAAATTGGTGTAGCCTTTTTCATGTATATTTTAGAGCATACAGAATGTCATGTTGAACAAGTGGAGGACGTTTAGAGTGATCACCATGTAGATCATGTGGTACATTCAAGTAAAGAAAATCTATGTTTTGTTCTTTTAAATTCATTTTTTGATTTATAGATCTTTTACTTAATTAAATACTTGTAACACTAATATAAAATGGTGTGAATTTAACTCATGACGTAGTTGTTATTGCAGCAGACCCCCCTTTGGCACAACAGCCTCATCTTCCTGAACAGATGAGGAGGAGACATGCATTGGCATTAGAATTAGTAGAGGAGGGGAATGATGAGGACATTGATGTTCCTCTTAGCCATTACCTTAAAAAAAATAGCAAGAAACCCAAAAAGAAATGATTACAATTAACATTTTTTGCTTTAATGAAAGAACGTTGTCTTCATGGATGTAATTTTGTACTAGTAATGTTGATGAATGATGTGTTAATAAATTATTCATGAATGTTGTGTGTTAATGAATTTTATGTGTTAATGAATTATTCATGAATGTTGTGTGTTAATGAATTTTATGTGTTAATGAATGTTATCATGTGATTATAATGATTGAATGTTATATTTCAAAAATGGATGGATGAATGAATGAATGAATGTTATTAGATGTTAATGGGAAATTTAGAGTGATTTTAGGGTGGGGGGAGGGGCCAAATGAGATTCCACCTTCATGTGGTTGGCCTTGTTAAGTAGACAATATTAAACTATTCTCTAACCAAGTGAAGCTCAAACTAAACCATGTGTGCTTTTGAGGAACTGCATTGTCTTGTTCACATTGACTTCCTTCCTAGGACCGACTTCATAGTGGTTGACTATTCCTTTGTTGTTCAATCGATTCTAGATATCTCAGTTAACAAACATCTTATCTACTAATATATAATTTTATCTTTGCAGGTGTATATTTGATTTATGCTCATTCTCAAGATTCCATAGACTTCATTTATATCTTTATATCTTTCATACCATTCCATACTTCATCATCGATATTATTTACTTTATCTCTACATTTCATATATCTCAATTTATCTCACACCAACTTCCCTTGGGTATATGGACTCTCTTAACTTCTTTCCTATCCATAGCCACCTTTGAATTTGTTCTTGTGACTATTAGAAATCATTGAGATTAACCAAAGACATCTTTGGTTTTCTAAATGGGAGTTGTGGCTGTGACAATACCCTTGATGCAATGTATATATTTTGGAAGGTATGTAGGGTAGAATCAAAATGATAATCAAGGCATCAGACACTCTAATCATTGATTCAGTCTTTCACTAAATTGGAATTATGAACATTCTGATCTAGCTTAGAGTGGACTAGAGGTAGCTTGTTTCCCTTGTAATGATAGGACCACATATCTTTTGTAATACTGATATCATGTATCTATTATGAATCTTGATGTCAAAATTTGTAATCTTGGCACTCCTGTCTTCAGCATGTGTGCCCATTCATGCTTTTTTTTATCTCCTAGATTTTATAAAAACTTATAGTAATGTTAAATGTAAATTAAGTTTTTATGGCATTAAGCAATCTGTTAAGAATGACTTGATTGCAGATTGAAGATTTTGGTGGCTCAACATTGATTTATGGAGTAGATGTTTCAAAGGAGGCTGACATTGAGGCTATATTTAAAATAGTAAGAATCCATTCAATATTGCATTCTGATGCCAAGCTATTTTTCCCAATTAGATATCCTATTGTACTCAATCATTATTTGTACTTTTTTTTATTTGAGCAGGTAGTTGAGTCATGGGAATATAGTTGACATTTTGATAAACAATGCATGTATTATTGTCCTTTCATGTCTCTTTCCTATGATGGGACAAGATGCATCAGTTAGTACTTCACAAAAAAATTATTATGTGCTTGCTAAGAATTTGTGCCCCTAGTTTTCTTTGCAGGCATCACAAGGGACACACTAATGATGAGGATGAAAAAATCTCAATGGCAAGATGTCATTGACTTGAATCTTACAGGTGTATTCCTTTCTACATAGGTATATTTTTATGATATAACTTTATTTTCTGAATAGTGGCATAACTAATGACAATAGACAAATATCTTTTGTTTACTTCCTTTGTGTCATCATGCTAATTGTTCTTCATGTAAGTAATTATTTGTTGATTTTCTATATAGGTTGCTGCCAAAATCACGATGAAGAAGAAGAAAGTAAGCCTTACTTTTCCAAGTGACTACTGTATTATGTAATATGAAAATACAATAATAAGAGCTCCTATATGACACCTACAGATTCATGGCTTTATTCTTTTCAATAATATTAACAGTTAGACATATGTGCATAATAAGCAATGTACTGTGTAACTATAGCAACTGAGAAAAAATTTCTTATTTATTTTCGTGAGTGCAATTTCCTACTTTACTTGCAACCTAATTGTTCTCACTGCATCCTTTATAGCATTATGCATATTCTCAGCTCATTATGACAAGTTCTACACAATGACATCACTTAATATTTGGCATTGCTTCATATCAAAAGTTTTTAGAAAGTGTGCATTAGGTACTCTAAAAAGGTATTGGATAAATCGTAAACTAAAACTTAAAATAGTAAACTAAAACTTAAAACATGTAAGGGAAGTTTGAAAAAATTTGAAAGAAAACTAAGTGTCCCCCTTGGTAAGATATGCATTTTACTTTATGATTTAGATGTTGCTCTCAAAAAAGGTATTGGCTAAATCGTAAACTAAAACATAAAATATATAAGGGAGGTTTGAAAAAAAAAAAAAAGTGTCCCAATTAAGAAGAATAGGTATAACCACTTTGACAGAAAACTGATATGGCTAATTCCATTTTCTAATGTACACCTATATGCATTTAAAAGAATGTTGTTTCCTAAGTATACTTAAGAAATTGTGCAAAACATAAATGTGTATAGAATAATTCCAATGAATACTACTATAAACTTTAATAAATCTACCGTTTTAATGATAATATGCAATAAAATAAACATAAATTTTTTGGAAGCAATTAGGATAAAGAAGACAAGGAATGATGCTAGTAAAGGAGGCCAAGGTACTTTGAATCATTGTGGCTTAAAACTACTTGTCAAGCTTTACATTTTAAGGTTCCATTTAGATTAACTCTCTTTATCTTTTGTCGCACCAATGTTCTAAAATGTTGTCTTTTGGTTGTTAATCTGGTTTCTTCATTATGGTTTATGAACTTGATGTTGGTGATATTTTATGTCCCCATTGTGGTTTATGACCTTGATGTTGGTGACATTTTATGTCCCCTTGTCTAGGAACTTTCACTGCTAGAAGAATTATTTCTATTAGCTTCTTCTTGGGGAGGCTTGGCTACCAAATCAGATATACTTGGCCATAATTTGATTGAAAATCCACTACTGCTGGTCAAATCCTCTCTTATACTCTCCAAAATCCTCACAACATCTTTCATGGTTGGCCTTTCTTGTGCCAAATCTTTTGAGCAAGCCAAACCGATACCAAACAAGGAGTTGTAACACTGCTTGTACAAGACTTTTTCTTCCTCCATGTCATGTTTCATGCTGACAATATCATGTTCTATGCTTCTATCAAGTATATCTACTAGGTTTTCAGGAAAGGTTGAGCTTACCCACTTGTGCAAGCCAAGACCTTCTACAAACATGTCTTCTATCGGTCCACTTCTTGTTAGCATTTCTAGAAAAAAAATGCATAACTATAGAGATCTCCCTCTATAATTATTCTCCCTCCTAGTCCATACTCTACATTCATGATAGTAGATAATGAGATCACAAGTGATTCAAGAAATTTAGTCAAAATACCCAATTGAGGATGAGAATTGTGGAGACATACCTGGGGAAATGTAACCCACTAATCCTTTGATGGAATGTGTTGAAGTAAGTGATCCCATAGATTGTGTACCTAAAGCTAACCTTACAATTCCAAAATCTGTTACATGGCCTGTCAGGTCTTCATCCAAAAGGACATTCTCGGGTTTTAAATCATAGTGGACAACTTGGACAGAAGAGTTGTAATGTAGATATTCCATGGCATTTTCTATGTCAATGGCTATGTCCTTGCCAACCTCTAGGGGAAAGGACCCTTCTAATGCATTCCTTGAGAGATCTAAATAGAACTGAAGATTTTTAAGACTAGTAAGAACTTCTCTAGGTATACTACCCCTCAGTTCATTGGAAGACAAGTCTAGCAGCTCTAAATTCTTACAGCCCCTTAACCTCAGAGGTATCCCTCCTAATAATTTGTTGTGATGGAGGTAGAGTCTTCTAAGGGCTTCAAGGCTACCAAGAGAATCAAGAATTCTTCTGGATAGCTTGTTTCATGTAAGAGATAAAAGTTGAAGTCTTTGGAGTCGACCTATCTCACTTGGAATGTTTCCTTCTAATCTGTTCCTTCCCGAATACAGCCGCTCCAAATTTTGAAGGGCTCTAAATCTAGGTGGAATGAACCCATCTAGCATATTCATTTTCCAATTATATGGTTTTGGTAATATATTCATTTTAGTTTATGAAATTTAGACATTGCCAAAAAAAAATACAGTTGTAAGATTGGATTTATTGGATTTATTCCTTGAGATATATACATTGTATTTGTGAGTAATGGAAATAAATTATTCTTGTAGCTTTGATTTATGTTTCCAATATTTAATGAAGTAGAATAATAAAAATATAAGTTGATGTTCATTAATGGCTTGAATATTATGCTCTTCTCTAGATTAATGTTTTATGTGATATTTAGGATATGATAAGGAAATGTGGATTTAGTGATCTATTCAAGGTTGCACCTCTCTAGATTAATATCTTAGAATGTGTAGACTATGTAAATTGGTAGACCAAGTGAAGGGATTAAGATTTTTGATGGAGATTTATGATTACTATGTAAACAATTAAAGCATAATATTGCTATGCTTAATTTGATAATATATTTTATTTTTTAAAATAAAATTTAATGTTTTGTCTCTTTTTCGACGGATCGATAATAGTTCTTTCGACAATAGTGCTATATATTCGATGACTATTCTGACCACATTACATCAAAAGAGAGACTAACCTTCTTTGTCATTTCGATGAGAATGTTGAACACTCGATGACAATTTTGACCCTAAATCATCTCAAGTTCGACGGACATTGGTCATAGAGATGGAAGGTATGATCAATAATTCTTCCAAGTTGAAGTGATTATTTCGACGGTGGGCCCATCAAAAATTCAACCACTCTAGATGTTAGTATTTCGACAAGTGTATAGTGTGTCATAAAATCGACCAAAAAACTTTGACAATAGTTATGGTCGTTTGGTCGACCAATTGGTATCAAAAATTTGACTAATCCTTGTTGAAAAACAAGCTAAAATTTACTAGTGGAAGGGAATTCACCATCCTCTAGTACATAGGATTCTTCTTCAAACTAAGCACATTCTTTTCTTAGGGGAATCATTTAAAAAATATATATATCCTTTACTAATCCCCTAGATTTTAGAGCGGTAAGATCTATATGCACATTATGGTGTAAGATGTTGTGATTTTTGTATTTATGAAGATTTTGGAGTTGTTAATGATTATATGGCAATCAAAATTTAATTTTTATGATATATATATCTTTTAATGTTTGATATCAGTTATAACGATTGAAAAAGTACCTATCAATGGATATGCATTAAGTTGGTGATATGACATTATTGTACTGTTAGAAGAGAGTAACAATTATAACTCAATGATAAATAGAGGGAAGTGATCTCACTTTTTACCTTTACATTCATTTGATCACATGATCTTATTTTTATATCAATTTATCAATAACACTAACTAGTATATTGTACAAAGTTGTCTATCCGGTTTGCAAATGAATTTTTTTGATTGTTGCAGTCGGTTCATATGGAAATGAGAGTCGATACACCTATCCTAATGAACATTGTTGAGAATCCTCAACTAGTGTTCAAGATTCATCCAATCAAAGAAATAAAGATTGATATGTCAGGTGCCCTATCCATGATTCATCTATGGGTGCTATTGATTGAAGATGTTCAGTCTTATATACTTTCTAAGATTGATGAACTAGGAGCTAGTGCTATTAAGAAAGAATATGAGATTATGTGTATCAATGGTGTGTTGAGAGACAAATTCAAACATTTGCAATTGAAAGGTTTAACATAGGAAACATTGCATATTCACACTAAACTCCATCATGATTGGATTCATTATGTGTTGAGTATAGTGCATGACCAATTCATTTCGTCAGACAATCTATATAAGATTTCAAAGATGATGATTCATAGTGTTACTAGTTTTCAAGTGCAATGATCTAAATGTACACTGAGAATAGTTGTGACATATTTGGTTACTAAGATAACCAAATCCAGACAAGATAGAAGAACCATGACAATATATATATTGAAGATAGAGTAGTCGGGTTCACATTGATGGTAATAGGTTATCGAGTACACCAATCTAGCAGAGTGAACATCATTCTTGGTGGTGCTATACATGTAGGTTATTAGATTGTGAAAGATGATTCAGTATATGAATTATGTGAGATGGTCATAAGTTAGTTCTTAGTGAATTTGGAGATAATAAAGAAATACAAGAAGTATTCATTAAAGTATGGTTCTCTATGAATATGTATATTTTTATTTATCCAAAATTTCTTCCTCGGTAGAGGAAATGTTGTTTGGCTAAAGGAAAAATTGGTCGCTATGTACATAAGTGATTTTATCAAGGAATTAGGTGAGAACTTTAACAATGTAATGTGGTATTGCTTGAAATATTTTCAATCTAAGATGCACAAGCATGAAAGAATTCTTTTTAGAATTGTACAAAAATAAAAAAATGATATATGTTTCCTAGCAGATATCAATTCTTGTATTATGATGGTGGTTGAACCTAGAACTTATTGGGTTCCACCTATGGGATATGAAGTAGATGTTGAGTTAGTGAACTTCATGCAATTTAATTACTATCTAAACCCTTAGATAGGAAGGGAAAAATGTTGGAAGTTATGAAGATGCATTTTCTAAAATCAATATTCAATTAAAGAAATTGGTTATTGAAAGGAAAACTAGAAGAATGTTATCTACCCTAGAGAGGAAGTTTGGTAGTGATGAATTAAGTACATCTGGTACTATTGAAGCTACAAATAAAGAACCATCATCAATAATTCCATCCACTTATGCAAAAGTGAAGAGAAAGAAGAGTAAACCTATTGTAAAAGAAGTTGAAACTATAATGGAACCAATGAAGCAAACTTACAAAAGGAAGAGGAAATCTACATATATGAAGACTGATCAAAATGAATCTCCTGAAGTTGAAGATGTTCAGACTGAATTAGATAAGGATGCTAAGAAGTTAAAAGAGAGCAGTATGAAGAAACCCCTTAGTGCTGATTATATTGCTAAAGACATAAAGGAAATAGGAAGAATAGGAGGAGTTGACAGGAGATATGGATTTCTAAATGATGAAGACAAGAAGAAAATAGAACAAGCTATATTATTTAACCTTAAAAAGTTTTGTATGACTCCAAGTGAGCTATATAAATTTTTACCTAAAGATCTTTATGATCTAATTCATTCCAAATGGACTAATGCATTAAGAATGGACAAAGAAATTATGGAAAAAAAACTTATGCAAGTGCAACCAGAGTTGAATCCTGAAGATGTAAATATCATGGTGGAAGCGTATTGATAGGAATTCAAAATCAGAAATAGAGTAGAGAGCATATTAGTTGGATAGACATAGAATGTATTCAATGAGATAGTTGAGATATGGAAGAAAAAGATACAGGAAGGAGAACAAGCAGAAAATAAGGAAAAAGAGGTTGATGAGAATAAGAAGTGTAAAGAGCCAGTAATTGAGGATATTGATGACTCACCTACTCATGAAGATATAATAAGTGATATTCTAGCTGATATCCCTATTCATGTTCAAGACATTGAGGAGAAATATGCTAAGTTAAAATAAACCAGTGAAGCAGAAACCAGTGGAGTAGAAGAACAAGGACAAATTGGTGAGGATGAGGTAACTATTGAAGACATAATAGGTAAAGATAATACTCTATCTTCCCAAGTGAAGTATTCAAAATAAGTGATCTTGAGAAGGTAGAGGAGATAGTAGGAAGCCAGAAAGAAGTTAAAGTGAAATATGATTGGAGAAGGAAAATAAGTCTAGGAGAGACTAGCATGAGAAAGAAGAAACTTGTGTAAGTAACTGGAGAATAAAAAGAAGAGCAAATAGAATAGGAAGAGATATTTTCCACACTGATAGATATAACAAAGATAAAGCCTAAATAACTAATTAAATTCCTAGAACAATTGATGAAGAAATCTAAAAGAGATAAAATGAGATCAAAGAAGAAGAAACAAGAGTATTGAGACAAGCAAGATATATCCTAGCTGAGTTGGTTCTAGAGGTTGAGTATGATGAAGAAGATTCTATAATAGATAAAATTGACATATTGATAAAATACATTTCAGATCAAGGACAAGGTTTACATTCTATAATGGTAAAAATGAGAGAAGAGAAATTAGAGAAGAAGATGACAGGAAAACTAAAGGAGAAGATTGTTGAAGATAAAGAAAAATTCATAGTCTTAGTAAAATATGTTAAGACTTCATTGGCCAAGGTAGGAAAAATATTCACTAGAACTTCTAATCTCTTAGAGTTTTTGAAAGATTTGGAGAAAAAGAGAGTTTGATTGCAAAAGGACTTCGAGAGCTTAATTGGTAATCTTGATCCCATCTCAAGCTCAATTGCTGATTTTAGTAATCAAGTGAAGGAGTTAACTCAAAAGATGAAGCAAATCCAGGTGAAAGAAAACATAATGGTTTGTATAATACAAATACAATAATTCAATATTATCCCCTACATTAGATATCATGCAACAAAATGTGAAGAAGGCTGAAGGGATACTTGTTATATCTGACATGAGCAACTTGGAGAGTATGGAGAAGTTAGTGTCTAATCTATTTGAGTAGATTATTGCATTGGAGAACATGAAGAAGTTATGGAAGACATCCTTAGAATCAAAAAATATAAAATTCAAAGTATTCTTTGATAGGATGTAAGTGCACCTTTGGAATTACTATCAAAGGGGGAGAATATTCTAAGGGAGAATATGGTAAGGGAGAATATGTGAAGTACAAGAATAAAGTATTTTCCATCAATTCCAAAGGGGGAGTTTGTGTTGGAAAGTTGGCTATACTAATGCATATGACTTAGTATAGTGTTTTCATTATGGAAACAAATTCATATAGCAGTTTGGAGTCAGCGCACTTGATGGGAAGATCAGAAATCAGCTAAGTGTTGAAGACTAGACAGTATACAAAGTTCCTAAAGCTTAGAGCATCAATGCATGTGTGTACGAATGAGTTATGGTGTGCAACTTGGAATTTAAGTTGGTTAGACTATATTCATGCTTAGTCTATGAGTGCATGATCAGATATGCTAGTATGAGAAAGATACAGACATTTTAAGTTACACAGCCAGTGTGTGCCAGTGAAGAACAAAGTAAGCAACCGACTGTTAGCATTCTGAGTTGTGGTTATATTCTAATGATGTAAAGGATATGCACCCATTGTAATTAGGTTTCTGACATGTATATATTTTTGTTTGTAAACATGCTTGAGCCAATTCAATTGGAAGCATTGTATGTAATAGGTTTAAGGGCCGACCTAGTTGTTTATTTTTTATGCGCATATAAATATGAGATGCAGCCATTGTAATTGATAAAGTAGTTGATAGAGAGTTGTGATAAGTAGAGAAGAAGTGTGCGAAGAGACTATAATAATTATTAGATATTTTCAAGAGGTCAAAGCATCATCACATCAAAGGAATTGATCTAACAAGCAGTATGACAGTGATAGTTCATCCAACAGATATAGTGTGTATCTGAGATTTGAAGGTTGTAGCCTTCACCACTTGAGTAGTGAGCTCTAGGACAATGCATCCACTCCGCTAACATAGAATATTGTAAAATAATCCTAATAGGGTCTGACCCTTGACAAGGTCTACTATACTTAATGCATTGTAAAGTAGCTTCTAACAGGGTTAAGGATCTTCTAACAAGGATCATAAAACACTAGTATAGAATATTAGTGGGTGTCAATTCCCATCGGAGTTTTTACCTATTTGGCTTTCCCTGTAACCATATTGGTGTTATGTGTTGATTTCATGTTTCATGTTTATGTGGATGATCATTTTAGTACTTAAGCATTTAATTTTATTTTAAAGGTTAAGTAAAAAGATAAAATACAGTGAACATTGATTCACCCCCACCTCTCAGTGTTCCCATTCCTAACAATTGGTATCAGAGCTCTAGTCCTCAACAAAGAAGTTTAACCACTTGAGGAGATTATGGACAAAGAAAAAATGAAACATCTGAAAAGAAATCTTGAAGCTGCTCTGGAAGACTTGGACAAATCTAAAAGAGAAACTGAAGAACTAAGGGAAAAAATATGTGATGCTCAATTAGTCATCAAAAGGCTAAGGAAAGATTTGAAAGAATGTTCTACCAGTGATCTAGGGACATGGTCAATAAGATGAAAGAAGAAAATAAATCCTTAAAAGAACAACTTGAAGAATTTGATGATAAGCTGACTAACAATCAGGAAGTCTAGGATGAGCAGGTCAAAGAGAACCTTCAACTAAATGAAGAATTGAGGCAAGAAAACATGGAAATCTTAGAGCTAAGAAACAACAAGGAAAGCTTGGAATCTAAACTGAAAGAAGCTAAGAATCACATTGATAAATTACACACCAATTCTGATTTGATAGAATCTTAGTTGTATGCAAGAAGAGCTAAAGGAGATAGTAGTTGCATTGGATACAATGAACCACAAAATCAAATTGACAACATGTGAACAATAATGAATGCACAAAAAGACTCTACTGATACTAAGAAGACTGAAGATCAAACTAAAAATAATGATGAACCACCTAAGAATTAGTGCAAGCTAGTAGACTACACTTGTTATGCATGTAACAAGCATGGACACATAGCAAGGAACTATACAAAGCTAAGACCTTTCAATGGTTACCATTATTCATGCAATAAATTTGGTCATAGAGCTATGAATTGCAAGACAAGTCAAAAGAATAGGACTCATAATCAAAGAAATCAAAATTAGTCAAATGTAAGAAGTTCTTAGAATGTTACATGTCATATATGTAACTATAATGGTCACTCAGCTAAACAATGTAAGATGGTGAATCATGTCAATGCACCAAGAAATATAAGGCCTCCAGTCATTTGTCACTCTTGTAACAAGGCTGGATACATCTCAAAGTTCTATAGATGAAGGATGAAAGGTCATGAAAGCCCTAAAAATAATGAAGAACTAGTATTGGATCCCGAAGGAGAAGTCAAGTTTGTGAAAGCCTCATAGGATGCAAGCATGATTTGGTTTAGAAGAAAAGAAAAATAAGGTTGATGAGTATGTATTGGATGTATCCATAGTGGACGCACCCTCTACATCTGGATGAATGGCCCTCAGGGTTATAGGGGGAGCTAATTTATCTCTAGACCCCTAGATGGCTGGTATACTCACTCTCAGAGTATGCACCTTTGAAATTAAGCTTTTGGAGACTAAGGGAACCTTCGTGCAAGAGCGCACTAATTATTTGCAGAATGAAAGTTAGAAATTTCCAAGTGACAGCCTAGTTTATGCAACAAGCATTAATGGTAGAATTTATACTTTAAAGTACAAAAAAGTTAGAAGATCTCTCATTTCACTTGAATTAAGAGCGATTGAAGAGAAGAAGAGCCTTAGCAGTTGATTGAGAAGGATTACAATTTGATTCATCAAGTAATTTTCTATCCATTTGATCGGTTGTGGAAACCCTAGTTCGTCGCACTGATTTAGAATTTCTTGGAAACCTTTGTGAAGATACACAAGTAAATGATGGCTACTCCTATATTATTTGATGTTGGAGAGAATAAAAGATATGTGTTTAAGAGGCATCCATTTAAATCTACACTAGATGACCTAGAAGGGGCATTTTCTCGCACACCTATGGGCGTTATGCATGTCGAGGAAATTAGGCCATACATCTACTATAAGAAAGAACTAGTAGGATTGGATAGATTAAGGATGCACATGGAAACTATGTTAAAGCTAGACAAAACCTTCATGGATGAGTATGCACGGTGGGATAATCACCCTATATTGGATTATGCTATGGCATATGAGTTCTATGAATTAGAATGGATCAAGATTATTTTGAGAAGGATTCATGATGACCCATTTTGGATAGGTGAAGTGACAGTCAGAATTACCAGTGACCTAATTCATGAGATGACAGGCCTCTCAAGAATAGGCGCTATCCTTCCAGTGGGTAAAGATCTAAGGAAGATTGTTGAACAGACTTGCAAGTCAAAGAGTGATAGGCACAGAATGACCATAGAGCCTATTGAGAAAGATGACATTAGATTGATGTCTATGATACTTGGATAAGGGTTTCAACACACCAGTAGGGTAAATAGTGTGTCTACAGGCACAATTCTTCCAGCCATAAGAATTGTTAATGAAAATGGAGAGATCAACCTGTGTGAGATCTTGCATGCATAGCTAATTAACAACATCAAGGAAATCAAGCATGATAAAACCAAGATATTTAGGTTTGGGTCCCTAATTATCTATATGTACTTCCATATTGTTGGAAAGGTGTCAGATTCATACCTAGACAAGACTATTCCTACCATGCCTCAGATATATTTCAAGGCATCTAAAGAGAGCACTCTACGAGACTACATGACACTAGAGTTGAAGCCATTCAGGGTCAAAATGTAGATGAGGTACAGGATACTAGAGAAAATTGTTGAGAAATACAAGGATACTATTTGTTTTATGGTTGAGATAGACACAACATGCATTGAGGCAGTTGAACCAAGAACAAATTGGATTCATCCACTAGGATATGAAGTGGAAGAACCTATTCTAGGGCTTATGTTCAAGCACTATTAGCAGCACCTAAAGACCATAATACAGAAAGTTGGGGAACCTATGAGGAGAAGACAAGAGAGATAGATGCTAAACTAAACAACACATCAACAAAGAGGAAGGTTTCCAAGGTTACTATTATACACTAAGTTTGCACCCTTGGTTCAAGCTCTATTGGTCTTGATAACCTAGTATAACTTTGGGATCATCTCCAGGTTGTGGGACCTTTGCTAACTAAGATGAAACCTCCAGGTTCTAGGTTGGTTCCTCTTGGATAATCACCTTAATTTTATTTTTGATAGGAAAGTAAATTCTTGAGGGGAAAGGGATAGAAGGAACACTGAAGGGAAATAACTGAAAGAAAACTACCTACTAGGTGATACACTGAAAAGATATGAACATAATATATTGACCAAATTAGCATGAATGCTCTCAGATCTAATAGAACACAATCTTCCTAAACAGGCTTGCATAAGTGTTTCACAGAGGGGTCTGAACAAAAGACTCAGACTGTGACCTGCAAGCAAACATTCTCTTCAGCAAAAGGGCACAATAATGAGATAGAATGACATGGTGTTGAAGTATACCCAAAAACTCATTCAAATCAAATCAAACACAATAGTACACAAATAAGTTGAAAGAAAGAAGGGCTCTAGAACTCCAAGATTTCTCTAACAAAGCCAATATATTATACTCATTAAGAGAAATACAGACAAGGAAAAGAATTGAGGGCAGAGAAGATGCCTTAGAAAGCCTCTATTGAATCTGATAAATCAATGAAAGATTACAAACTGTAAAAACTAGAGGGTAGAACAAATGCCACAGATAGCTCCTAAGAAAGAAAACTCTCTTTTTTTACAATTGTAAACTCTGAGCTCTAAGAGATCTAAAAATTAATATATACATCTCCTCTATTGCACACAGGAAGGAGCAAAAATCAATTAGGGTTACATAGATTTTTCATAGAATAATAGAAAACCCTTATTCTATCATATCCGATCATAAATGCATTCTTGAAATATCTTGGCTGATCACATATGTATCCCTACACATAATTCCATCACCATAACTGCCTCTGGAAGGTCAGCTGATCCATCTACTTCTTTGCAAGTCGGGTTCACCATAACTATTCAGATCAGATATTCATAGATATTTTGAATTTAAAAGTATAAGTGGTCACAGGTGGCGCCAACCCTTAAATGCTTCTTTAGTGCAAAACCACTGACATGGTACCTCAAGAAACAAAAATCAACACACGACGGCTACCTAGATCTTCTTCATCATTTTTCTACCTGCAACCTTTCTAAAAACATCAACTCCAGACTACCCACAACATTCAACCAACAAAAACAAACCAGTAAGAAATCCTATAGAAATATATTTAAATTCAAAATAAGGACTAGTAGGTTTTAGTTTAAAACATGACCATCGACGTCATTATTTACGGGAAAATCGAACATCCTAGATCATTCTCCAAAAAAGTTACAAGGCCCTCTAAAAAGTCATCAGCCACATCACCAGTCAAAAACCAATAAGAAATGAACACCTCAGCATGATCGGCACCTCAGACCCATGACTTAACTTTTCATTGGACGGTTGTCACATAATCATGATGAATATCTCTCAAGTATTTTTCCTTGGTGGTAATGTGACAATCATCAATCTTGATTGAACTTTAACTCATCTAGATGATGAAAACCCTGGCCCCACTAACAACTTTCCACATCACAAGCCCATGACCAATTAGAAGTAGCCACCTTGGCAGTAACTGATAGAAGACTCACCACAATCATCTTCCATTATTTGGAAGATCAAACGGTTATCGTAATGCTAAGAAGATTAACCCTTGAGCACCTTTTCCTTGTGGTATCATGACAATCATTGATCTCAACTAAACTTTAACCTACCGAGTGACCTAACTACCATAAGAAACATAGCCACTCACCAGATCGTTGAATAAAAACTTTGACTGCTAGAAAACCTAGAGATCAAGGGACTGCAACCTTGAAGAACTGGGCCCACTCAGTCACAGTAGCGCACATAGGAAACATTGACATCAGAGATAAGCTATGAAGATGCGAAGAAGTAGAAAACCTCTTGGGTTTTATATTTAGACAATTTTTTGAAAACCTATGACATAAAACAAGCTACTTCCTATGGATCTTAAAACAAGCTATTTCTTCTTGGTGGTATCATTTTAGAAAATGTGCCTTTAACCAGACCTTGGAAACTCAAAGAACTATCATATGCTAAGGGTGCAAGCCATGAAACATCAGAAACTTATCTTGCAGACCAAAACTATATCACAATTAGGGCATTGCATTTCATTTGGATTTTTGCATATCAGACCATGTGCCCTAGACTGGAGCATACTGACATGAAAAACCACCTGAGGCTAAGGGTGCAAGCCATGAAACATCATAAATTTTGGGTACAAGCCAAAACAAGATTATAGGTAGACAAGGCACAAAGGTGACAAGAAACACAAACAAGACCAAAAAATATAAGGTCTCTCTCACAGGCTGGGATCTACCCTTGTGGGAGCCTCATTTCACTCCACCTATGGCCAAAATTGTATGGATAGGAAATTTTGGGTAACATTTTGGCAATTTCTGCTGGATGTCAGCCTGCTAGACATTAGAAACTAGTGGCCTTGATGCAATCCATTGGGCATAAGAATCATCTCATGAACATAAGGACCTTCTTAATAGAGAGAAAGACTTGAAACTAGGAGGGAAAAAATGTGCATGAGCACTTCTTGAAAAGTGGGAAAACTAATCTAGAAAGCAAGGATATAAAAACAAGGAAACATAATTAAAAAGATTTACAAGGAAGGACTAACTTCAAAACAAGGCTTCAAGTGGAAACCTTTAACTGATATAGGCAAGGCATCTCCTCCAAGAGTTGATAGCTGAAAAGCATTATGCTCCTTGCACTCAGTGATGATGAATGAACCTCCCCAAAAGGAATTAAACTTTGTATGTCTACCAAGTTTTGATTTGAATTCATCCCATTTGAGAAATACATCTCCAATTTTGAAGTTTCTAGCTTTGGCTCTTTTATCAAAACTCCTCTTTGTTTGTGCCTGATGGAACTCCATATCTTTCATGGATTTATCTCTGAGTTCTTCTAACTCTATGAGCTAAGCATACCTAATTTGTAAGGGATCTCCTTCTTCAAATAGGATGTATTGAGTGGCTAAGTACAAAGTTGGAAATTCAATTGAAATGGACAGCTTAGCCTCTCTTTCATACACTAACACATAAGGAGAATTCCCAATGATCTTCTTTGGGGTTATCCTGTCTAACCATAAGGCATATTTCAATTTAGTATGACAATCCCTTTGGTTGTCTTCTAGGGTCTTCTTGATTATCCTAATCAAGTTCTTATTAGTTGATTCTACCAAAGCATTGCCCTGAGGGTAGTAATTTGAACTTGTATTCAGATAAATGCCATTCTTGATTGCCCATTCTGAGATTTTAAGGCCTGTGAATGCCAATGCATTATCTGATATTATGGAGTTTGGAGTGCCAAATCTATGAACTATATCATTATAAAAACTTAATATGACATTCTCATTTGATTCTTTCAAGGCAACTACCTCCGTCAATCTAGAGAAGTAATCTGTTGCAGTGATTATCCATTTGTGGCCTACACTAGATGGAGGATTAATCATGCCAATAAAGTCTATGCCCCATTTAGTGAAGGGTTTCTCTATTTGGATTGGTTGAAGGTGAAGAGCTACAAGCCTTTCTTTTCCTACAAACATGGCACATTTGATGCATTTTTTCACATAATCATGACTATCCTTAAAGATAGATGGCCAATAGTATCCAGCCCTCGTGATTTTAAAAATAGTAGTCCTAGGAGAAAAGTGACCTCCAAAAGGTCCATCATGAAATTCAAATAAGACATCTACTACCCTTTTTGAATCAATGCATCTTAAAAGGACACCATTGTTATCCTTTCTAAAAAGAACTTCATCTATCTGTACAAAGGGAACACATTGTAATCTATAATATCTTCTTTTTGCTGAATCTAGGTCTATAGGACATTGTCCTGTCTTCAAGTAATGAATCATATTAGGACACAAACCTATTGCCTTGGCATGTTCTTCTGTATAATGTGTTAGGAATGAATGCAAAGTATTTTGGCAGTTTTTTCTATAGCAGTTGTTGCATTCATGACTTGGATTGTCATTGATGTCAACACAATGATATTCTGGATATTAGCAAGAGAGTAGGTACAGTTTTGTTTTGTGCACATGTTGTATTGTAGATTGGATTTTTCATAGTTGATGGTATGTTCTTTGGTGTGTTATTAACCTATGGTTAACAGCACAAAAATAAATTCATTAATTTGTGAGAGTTATGAGCATTTTGGTGAAAGCAGTGTTTAGACAGTGTTTCTATGAAGCAATGTTCAGAAATTGAAGAATATCTCTTAGCTGGGATGGAATATAATTTTGTGTGGTTAAAGGGATGTTAGAGACTCATTAATTATGATGTGGTTCATAGTGCAAACTTTGAGGATAAGTTTGGAGAAAGTTTTAGTATCTGGAAGCTGACAGTTTTATGTGAATTCTATATGTAGCGTGTAGAATTTATTATTTTGTAATTGAGGACCGACTCATTTATAATTATTTGAGTTTGGTATATAAGAAGCAATTTTTTCCTTGTTGTAATGGGTACTATGAAGATTGAGATGTGAATATATGCATGAAGTGAAGAAAAGAGCTAATTCAGTGATGAAGGAAGACTTGTGAGTACAGAGATCTAGAATTGTGATCTTGTGTAGCAAAGAGTGCGGTTTTGGCATAGTGTGAAGGAGGTAATATATTTCATATTATTATATTGAATAATTCTAAGATCTTTTGGTAAGTGGGTTTAGAGATCTTGCCTTGAAGCTGTTTGGGTAGTGGGTCCTTCTATCTTCCATAAACTCTTAACCAGGTTAGAATCTTTTAACAGGGATTCAAAATCTCCTAACAGGGATTTATATGTACTAAATATATTTCATAAGACTCCTAATAGGGTCCATCCTCTAACAATGAACTTTCATATTAGTGCATCATTCCCATCGGGGTTTACTCTTTTCAAGAGGTTCCCTAGTCAACATATCTTGTGTTATTGTGCAATTGTGTATGATTATCTTTCTATGGTTGATCAGTACATTGATTACATTGTTTAAAGAAATTGAATGGATAAATTATCTGATAACTGATTCACCCCCCCCCCCCCTCTTAGTTATCTTGGGGATCTTTACTTTCTAACAATTGGTATCAGAGCAACAAGTCCTTGAAAGAAAAGTTTAACAACTTAAGGAGATCCATGGTGAATTTCAAAAAAGAAAGCCCTAAGTTTGATGGAGTAAATTTTGACAGTTGGAAAGAAAAGATGAAGACACATCTATTGTGTTTAGGACCAAGTTATTGGTTGATTACAAAGAATGAGAAGACTATCATTGAGGAAGACAATCTAGAGGTAGGAACTAAAGATGAACTAGATCTATTCATGTGTAACATACTTGCAAGAGAAGCACTTTTGTCAGCACTACCAGAGAATGAATATAGTCAGGTAAGATGTTTGAAAACATCTCATGCAATTTGGAAAGATTTACATTCTACTTTTGAAGGTGATGAACATGCAAAGAAGGCTAGATTACATAATTGGATTTGTGCATTTCAAGATATCAGAATGATGGAAGATGAATCTATTAGAAGCTATATTGGTAGGATGTCTGAGATTGTAATAGGAATAAAGTCTTGTGGAGGTGATAAGATAGAGAATGAAATGATATGGAAAATTCTAAGAACTTTGACACCAGTATTCAAGAAAACAATGCAGATGATTGAACAAGTGATACCTTGTACATCAAACTTTTCAAGAGAGACTCTTCTTGGAAGATTAGAAACAACAAAGATGAACTTGAGATTATCAAGAGAGCTACCTAGAATGGAAACAACATTTAGTGCTTTTAACAATAGACCTACAAGAAGTACTTGTGTGAATGGAGATTATGCCAGTAGTAGCAGATCTGAGGAAGATAAGAAGATTGAAGAAGGTATTGCATTACTTGTAAAAAGAGAACCAGATGGTAAGAAAATCTTTAAATGTTAGACTTGTCAAGAATATGGTCATTTTGCATCTAAATATCCTAAAAGAGTTAAGAAGCATACAAGCAACTTTAAACCTAGGAGATCTAAAGAATGTTATTATGCAAATGATGAAGATCTTGAAGTAGGAATTGAAAAACATTTAATTGACAGTGATAATGATAACTTTGAAGAAATAGGATTTGTAGCAATTAAAGAAGAAAGTTCTAAATCTGATAAAAGGGAAGAAAAAGCATTAGTTTCACAAGTTGAAAAGAAATCTGATTGGATTATAGATAGTGGTTGTTCACATCATATGACTAGAGATAAAAGAAAGTTTGTTAAGTTAGATAATTATGATGGAGGAATTGTTAGGGTTGGTAACAATGCACCTTGTTTGATTAAGGGTATAGGATCTATTACTCTTGATGGAAAGACTAACATTGATGATGTTTACTTTGTTGATGGACTAAGACATAATCTACTAAGCATTGGACAATTGGCTAATAAGGGTTATCAAGTTTGGTTTTCTGAGAAAACTTGTGTGATAAAAGATAAAGATGGAAATCTGATTGGAAAAGGATCTAGAACTAGAGGTAATGTATTTCAGTTGAATCCTACTGAGATGATGATGCAGGAGCATCCTGGGTGTAAGAGCAATCTTGCATCACCCAAAAATATTTTTATTTTTATTTTCAATAAGGGCTATTTTGTGCAGAGCTGCTATTTATGGAAAGTTACTATTTTTGGTAATTTTTGTATGTGCTCAGAATGATCTGATTTCTTTCTTGGAGGTTGATTTTGGTCATATAAGTCTTCCAGTAAAGTTTCATTGCCAGATCAAGTGTATATTGGAAGATATTGAAGATTTTCGGTATTGGCAGCAGGGTACAGAAACTTTGAACTCAGTTTTGAAGGCTTTAGAGGCCCCGGATGAGGTCAAAAATTTGGGTAACAGGCACTTGCGCTGGTCAAGCCTGTAGAGCGCTTCGTGGTGTTTCCGAAATGGGGTTATAATAGCTGATCGGGTCAACTGGTGATGACTTATGGTCTTCAGAAGTTGGGCCACCCGAAATGGCGAAAAATAATTTTCTTCAAAATTTCTGTTCGGGTTTCAAAGGTTATCTTGAGCCGACTATGATGTAATAAAATGTAAAATAAAATAATTCTAAGTTTGGTCGGCCTTATTGGCTAAAATTCTGGAACCTTCCCAGGCGGTGGAAAATTGCCCATATAAGGAAGGCTATATTATTGTCTTAGGCAGTTCAGAATAGTTCTGGGTAATAGTTCGAGGCTTTGTCCTATAGAATATTGTAAGGGAATGCCCATGTGGCTTGCATATTATAATTCTGAAAGTTTGTAATTCCACATTTGTGGAGATAATAAGAAGCCAATTTTTCTGTTCTTGCATATTATTGTTGTTGTTTCTCTTTTTCTGTTATGTGTTTGTGGTATTAAGGGGAGCACCCTTCATCAAGTGGTATCAGAGCAGGAGTTCTTGAGTGTGTAAACAGATTGCCGACTGTGAGGCAGTTTGCACCAGGACCGTGGCTACGGTTTCAGCGCACATCACGAAAATGCCTCCATGAAGGGAACGTGGTGGAAGAGCTGGTGTTGTAACACCTGAGGTTAGAGAGCTACAGAGACAAGTACGAGCATTACAAGAAGAGATTCATAGAGGAATGAATCTTAATGTCAGAGACAAAAGCGAGGATGAAGCCGAAGAAGAATATGAAGCAGGAGAAGTTGAAATTGTGAACCAGGAGGAAGAAAGACTTTTTCGGGCCATTTCCAAGATTGGGAAAAGACCTAATATTGAGGTTCCTACATTTTCTGGAAACTTTAACCCAGAGGAATTGATTGACTGGATCAATGAATGTGAGAAATATTTTGAGTACGAAGATGTTGACGATCTTGATAGGGTCAAATTTGCGAAGGCCAGACTGAAAGGTCATGCGAAGATCTGGTGGCAAGAAATTCAATTGGAGCAAAATAGAAGAGGGAAAGATAAAATCACGAGATGGGATCGGATGGTGGATAAATTGAAGTGATAGTTCATTCCTGTTGATTATGAGCTTGACCTACTGAAGAAAATGCAAAGTTTGAAGCAAGCAAGAAAATCTGTTCAGGAGTATACAGAGGAGTTCTATCGACTCCTCATCAGAATAGGCCATGCCGAAGCTGATAAGGAGAAAGTTGCCCGATACCTTAATGGGTTAAGGCCAAGCATTCAGGAGGAGTTGAATCTGGTTCGAATGAACAATATTGAAGAGGCATACCAATTTTCCCTTAAAGTAGAGGAAAAGCTGAACAAGAAGTTCGAGAGTAGACAAAATGGAAGAGGTCACGGTGGACGATCTGGTGGACGGTCATATGGTGGCCGAAATGAAGATTCGAAAAAGAAAGATGAGGCCAGTAGCAATCAAAATCAGCGAGGAAATAATTTCAATCGCTTCCAAGATCAGAATAATAGAGATCAGAGAGGAAGAGGAAGAGGACAAGGATCTGGAAGAGGTGGCTTCCGTGGATCATGTTTTCACTGTGGAGAAGAAGGTCATAGGGCATTTGAATGCCCTCAGCACCAAGGTAGAACAGATAGAAGAAATGAAGGCCAGGCCAGAGTTGCACATGTAGATGAAGATGCCAGATCATCAAATTCTGAAGATGCTGAAAGAGGAGAAACGTTGATTAACAGAAGAGTCCTATTGAGTGGTGAGAATGAACCTGAGCAAAGGAGGAGCCTATTTCACACTAGGTGCAAGTGTGAAGGTAAATGTTGTGATGTGATCATTGATAGTGGAAGCACTGACAATTTGGTGTCAGAAGAGATGGTGACAAAGTTGAAGCTCAAGAGATAGAAACACCCACATCCATATCGGATTGCCTGGGTACAGGATGACCACAAGGTCATGGTCAATGAACAATGCCTGGTGAAGTTCAAGATTGGCGGATACCAAGATGAGGTATTGTGTGATATCATATCTATGGATGCATGTCATATGTTGTTGGGTAGACCATGGCAGTTTGACAGATGTGCTGTACATGATGGTCGTGCGAATACCTATTCCCTGACAAAGGATGGAGTGCGGCATAAGCTAAAACCATTGAAGGAGACTGAAGAAAAGGTATGTGGTAATGCAAAGATAACTTTTGTTGATGGAAGAAATTTCCTAGATGGTATGAGGCATGAGCATGTATGTTTTGCTTTAATTCCAAAAGCTGGTAAAGAGAAAGTAGAAGATGTTCCTGTAGAAGTTGTAGATTTGTTGAATGAGTTTTAGGATATTGTATCCGATAACGTGCCTGATGGATTACCACCAGTCAGGAAGATCAGTCATCAGATGGACTTGATCCAAGGAGGGAGTTTGCCAAATAAGGCAGCACACAGAATGACACCTGCAGAAAGTGAGGAGTTGAACAGGCAAGTACATGAACTGTTATAGAAAGGATTGATCTGTGAGTGTCTGAGTCCCTGTGCTGTACCAGCGGTATTAGCACCAAAGAAGAATGGAGAATGGAGGATGTGTACAGATTCCAGAGCAATAAACAAGATCATAATCAAGTACAGGTTTCCATTGCCACAAATGGATGATATTATGGATTGTTTGAGTGGAGCTGTGTATTTCTCAAAGATAGATCTAAAAAGTGGATATCATCAGATTCAGATCAGAGAAGGAGATGAATGGAAGACTACCTTCAAGACAAAGGAAGGACTATATGAGTGGTTAGTCATGCCTTTTGGGCTAACCAATGCACCGAGCACTTTCATGTGGCTCATGAACGAGGTTCTTAAAGAATTTCTGGGTAAGTTTGTCATTGTTTACCTAGATGATATTTTGATCTTTAGTAAGACATTGGATGAGCATATGATGCATATTCGTATGGTATTTGAGAAGTTGAGAGAAGAGAAATTGTTGATTAATTTGAAGAAGTGCAGTTTTGTGAAGAAAGAGTTGGTGTATTTGGGATTTGTAGTTTCAGCAGAAGGTCTAAAAATGGACCCAGAGAAGGTACAGGCTATCCTTGAATGGCCTACTCCGAGGAGTGCTACTGAGGTAAGATCTTTTCATGGTCTAGCTAGCTTTTACAAAAAGTTTATCAGAAATTTTAGCAGTATTTGTGGACCCTTGACTGAAACAATGAGAGGGGATAGAAAAGAGTTTAAGTGGACTAAAGGAGCAGAAAAGAGTTTTCAATTATTGAAACAAAAAGTTACAGAACAACCTATTTTAGCACTTCTAGATTTCAATAAGGTGTTTCAAGTAGATTGTGATGCTAGTGGTACTGCAATAGGAGCTGTTATGAGCCAAGAAGGTAAACCTGTTGCTTATTTCAGCGAGAAGTTAAATGATGCCAAGAGGAAATATTCTATTTATGATCAAGAATTTTATGCTATAGTTCAGGCATTAAAGAAGTAGAGACATTATCTACTTCCTAAGGAGTTTGTTTTGTATACTGATCATCAAGCTTTGCAATATTTGAATAGTTAAGGAAAATTGAATCAAAGGCATTTGAAATGGGTTGAGTTTTTGCAGAGTTATACATTTGTTTTGAAACACAGGAGTGGAAAGTCTAATAGGGTTGCAGATGCTCTTAGTAGAAGGCAACTATTGCTAACAGAAATGCAGATTGAAGTGGTTGGGTTCAAGGAACTCAAGAATTTGTATCCAGAGGATCCTGATTTTGGTGAAGCTTGGAAAGCTTGTACAGAACCTGTTACTCTAGACAGGATGAAATGGTTGGATTTCATCATCTAGGATGATATGCTATTCAGAGGGAGTCAGTTGTGCATTCCATGAAGTTCTATGAGGGAGAATCTCATCAAGGAGAAGCATAGCGGGGGATTGGCTGGACATTTTGGTCATGATAAAACCCTTGGTTTGGTTAGTGAGAATTATTATTGGCCATAGTTGTAGCAAGATGTGAAGAAGTTTGTACAGAGTTGCAGAGTATGTCAAATGGCGAAAGGAGTGAAGTAGAATACAGGGTTGTACCAGCCATTGCCTGTACCAGAGAAGCCTTGGGAGGATATCAGCATGGACTTTGTTCTTGGTTTACCAAGGACTCAGCGGGGACACGATTTAATTTTTGTGGTAGCTGATAGATTTTCAAAGATGGCACATTTTATTCCCTGCAAGAAGACTAATGATGCTGTTCATGTAGCAGAATTGTTTTTCAGAGAAGTAGTGAGACTTCATGGTTTGCCAAAGACCATAGTTTCAGATCGGGACACTAATTTTGTTGGATATTTCTGGCGTACGTTGTGGAAGAAGTTGAAGACAGATTTGAAGTTCAGTTCATCACATTATCCACAGACTGATGGACAGACAGAGGTGGTGAATAGGAGTTTGGGAAATTTGCTGAGATGTTTGGTTGGAGATAAGCCAACGGGATGGGATTTGATTTTACCACAGGCAGAATTTGCATACAATAATTTTGTCAATAGGAGCACTGGTAAATCACCATTCCAGATTATATATGGAAGTAGTCCAAGAAATGCATCTGAATTGAGAAAGATAGATAAAGGAGAAATAAGTAGTGCTGAAGCTGAGGATTTTACAGAACACTTGAAGAACATCCATGAAGAGGTGAGGAAGCATATTACCAAGATGAACGCACAGTATAAGTCTAAGGCAGATGAGAAAAGGAGGTATAAGGAATTTTAGGTTGGTGATGAAGTCATGGTTCATTTGCGGAAGGAGCGGTTTCTAGTTGGTACATATAACAAGTTGAAAATGAAGAAGTTTGGACCATGTAAGATACTGAAGAAACATGATTTGGGAAATGCATATGAGGTAGAATTGCCTACTGAGCTAAATATTTCACCAGTGTTTAACATTTCAGATCTGACAGAGTATCATGAAGGAGGTGTTGAAGATGAGATCACAGCAGCACAGTGGAGTATTCCAGCAACTAGTTCAGACAATAAGGAGATCGAAGATATACTGGACAGTCGTGTTGGCAGAAGAACAAGGAACAGGACATATGAAGAATATCTGGTCAAGTGGAAAGGATGACCTGTTGAAGATTCATCATGGTTGACAAAGGAGGAGGTTAGCCATCTTGGTTTTCCTCTGCACACCTGAGTCGTGACAGGGTCACTTCTCAAATTACCCCGGGTGTCTGATGCAGGAGCATCCTGGGTGTAAGAGCAATCTTGCATCACCCAAAAATATTCCTATTTTTATTTTCAATAAGGGCTATTTTGTGCAGAGCTGCTATTTATGGAAAGTTACTATTTTTGGTAATTTTTGTATGTGCTCAGAATGATCTGATTTCTTTCTTGGAGGTTGATTTTGGTCATATAAGTCTGCCAGTAAAGTTTCATTGCCAGATCAAGTGTATATTGGAAGATATTGAAGATTTTCGGTATTGGCAGCAGGGTACAGAAACTTTGAACTCAGTTTTGAAGGCTTTAGAGGCCCCGAATGAGGTCAAAAATTTGGGTGACGGGCGCTTGCACAGGTCAAGCCTGTAGAGCACTTCGTGGCATTTTTGAAATGGGGTTATAATAGCCGATCGGGTCAACTGGTGATGACTTATGGTCTTCGGAAGTTGGGCCACCCGAAATGGCGAAAAATAATTTTCTTCAAAATTTCTGTTCAGGTTTCAAACGTTATCTTGAGCCGACTATGATGTAATAAAATGTAAAATAAAATAATTCTAAGTTTGGTCGGCCTTATTGGCTAAAATTCTGGAACCTTCCCAGGCGGTGGAAAATTGCCCATATAAGGAAGGCTGTATTATTGTCTTAGGCAGTTCAGAATAGTTCTGGGTAATAGTTCGAGGCTTTGTCCTACAGAATATTATAAGGGAATGCCCATGTGGCTTGCATATTGTAATTCTGAAAGTTTGTAATTCCACATTTGTGGAGATAATAAGAAGCCAATTTTTCTATTCTTGCATATTATTGTTGTTGTTTCTCTTTTTCTGTTATGTGTTTGTGGTATTAAGGGGAGCACCCTTCATCAGATGACATGTTTGATAACTAGGATTGATGATAGTTGGTTATTGCATAAAAGGTTTTGTCATATAAACTTTGATAATATTGTCAAGGTAAGCACTACACTTGTGGTAAGAGATTTACCTAGAATTATGAAACCTACTAACATGATTTGCAAAGAATGTATGATGGAAAAGTAGAAAAAGAGTTCATTTCCCAGCAAGAAGTTTACATCGACAGAGAAGCTGGAGATTGTTCATATAGACTTGAGTGGTCCTACTAGGACTAGAGGATTCTATGGAGAAAGGTATTTTATGATTCTTGTTGATGATTTTACAAGAATGATGTGGATTGCATTTTTGAAAGAAAAATTTGAAGCATTTGATAAATTTAAGATCATGAAAAGAAAAATTAAGAATGAATCTGGAATGAAGATTAAGTGTCTAAGATCTGATAGAGGTGGTGAATTTTCATCTAGAGAGTTTAACACCTTTTGTGAAATTAATGGTATTAAGAGACAACTTTCAGCCCCTAGAACACCAGAACAAAATGGTATTGCAAAAAGAAGGAACAGGTCAATAACTAAAGCAGCAAGAGCTATGTTGTTTGAAAATGATTTGGCTAAGACTTTTTGGAGAGAAGTAGTGATCACAACACTATACACTATGAACAGAGTACAAATCATAGTAGATACAAACAAGACACCTTATGAATTATGGTTTGGACATACACCCTCAGTTAAGTATTTTAGAATTTTTGGAAGTAAATGTTATATAAAGAGAGATGATGATATAGGAAAGTCTGATCCTAGAAGTGATGAAGGAATATTTCTTGGATATTCTTTAAAAAACAAAGCATATAGATGTTATAACAAAAGAACTAAGACTATTGTTGAAAGTGCAAATGTAAAAGTTGATGAGAAGTTTAAAATTCAGGAAAGAATGCTTGATTATGAATCTAATGGAGAAGCACAACCTTAGCCTAATACTGAAGATGCAAAATTATTTTTTGAAACTAACAGTGATTTGCTGAATGAAATTCATACTAAAGAAAACAAAGAAGAAAATAGAGAAGAAAATAGAGAAGAAAGCAGAGAAGAATCTACAGTCAGAACAAGATCAGTAACTATGACACCTAATAGGTATACTTCAAGACATCACCCTATTGAGAAAGTTATTGGAAGTTTAGATAGAGGAGTTTTGACTCGAAATAAGGTACATTTATGTTTGATTTCTCAAATTGAACCTAAGACTACTAATGAAGCTTGTGAAGATGAACATTGGATTAATGCTATGAAAGAAGAACTAGAGTAGATTGAAAAAAATAAGACATGGGAATTGGTCCCTAGACCTGAAGACAAGAATGTGATTGGAACAAAGTGGGTATTCAGAAACAAGATGAATGAACAACGATAAGTGATAAGAAACAAAGCAAGATTGGTATGTAAAGGATATTCACAACAAGAAGGAATTGACTATGAAGAAACTTTTGCACCTGTGGCCAGACTTGAAGCAGTGAGAATGTTTCTAGCATATGCAACTTACAAGAAATTCAGAGTGTATCACATGGATGTGAAGTCAGAATTTTTGAATGGTGAATTGGAAGAACAAGTCTACATTGAGCAACCTAAAGGTTTTCCTTTGACACAAGAAGGAGATATGGTATGTAAATTAAAGAAATCTTTATATGGATTAAAACAAGCACCTAGAACCTGGTATGCAAGATTGGATAAGTATTTATTGAAATTGGGATTTATAAAAGGAATAGTAGATAGTAACTTATACACAAGAGAAATTGAGAATGATTTGTTGGTTATGGTTATATTTGTTGATGATATTATCTTTGGAGGAGAAGATGAAGCTAGTGACAAATTTGTAGACGAAATGAAGACTGAATTTGAGATGAGCATGATTGGAGAAATGAAATATTTTTTGGGATTACAGATAACACAAAGCAAGGAAGGTATATTTGTAAGTCAGACTAAGTATTTGAATGACTTATTGAAAATATTTGGAATGGAAGATTCTAAACCTATTGGAACACCTATGGTAACCGGACATAAGTTATCTAGCAAAGATGAGACACCAGCAGTTAAGTAGAAAAAGTACAGATCTATGATTGGAGGATTGCAGTACTTGACACATACAAGACTTGATATAGCACATTCAGTGGGGATTGTAGCAAGATTTCAAGCAGAACCTAGAGAATCACTTATGCAGCAGTAAAGAGGATATTGAGATATCTGAAAGGAACAATGGATTATGGATTATGGTATGAGAATTCTGATGATTTTACTTTATGTGCCTATACTAATGCAGATTAGGGAGGCAGCATTGATGACAAGAAAAGAACCAGTGGTGGAGCCTTTTTTCTTGGAGGAAAATTGATCTCTTGGCTAAGTAAGAAGCATAATTGTACTTCACAAGGCACAACAGAAGTAGAATATGTTGCAGTAGAAAATAATTGTAATCAGATTATTTGGATGAAGTAGATGTTGAAGGATATTGGAATAAAGTTTGATGAGCCTATTTTTATATATTGTGATAACACCAGTACAGTGAGTATGTCAAAAAATCCTATTTTACATTCTAAGACTAAACATATTGAGATCAAGTATCATGTTGTAAGAGAGAAAGTTGCAGAAAAAGAAGTAAGATTGGAGTACATAAGTACAAAGGAGCAGATAGCAGATATATTTACAAAGCCTTTACCTAAGGATACATTTGTGTATCTAAGAGGTATGCTTGGGGTTATGCCCCAACCTATTTTTGAGAATTGATGCAGATGATTGCATCTGTCCAGTGGTATATGAGCCCTATCTTTCTTTTGGATTAGATGGGGGAGTTTATGAGCTGAGTCATGAGGACTCTTGTTATTATATTTTTCTAAAAAGAGTGTTTTGACATTAAGTTGTTGTTGACTTAGTGATGGAATTTCTATCATTGATGTCAATGGGGGAGAGATATACATGAAAAACATTTTGGATTGTATGAGAGAGCTGAATAGGAAAATGAAGCAAGATTTAATTTGATATTTTGCAGTGATGTTTTAGTATTGGATTTTTGGAACATTGGATGTTTTTCATCTCTATTGCCATCAATGCCAATGGGAGAGATTGTTAGGAATGAATGCAAAGTATTTTGGTAGTCATTTTGTAGCAGTTGTTGTTGCATTCATGACTTGGATTGTCATTGATGTCAACACAGTGATATTCTGGATATTAGCAGGAAAGTAGGTACAGTTTTGTTTTGCACACATGTTGTATTGTAGATTGGATTTTGTGTAGTTGATGGTATGTTCTTTGGTGTTTTATTAACATATGGTTAATAGTGCAAAAATAAATTCATTAATTTGTGAGAGTTATGAGCATTTTGGTGAAAGCAGTGATTAGACAGTATTTCTGTGAAGTGATGTTCAAAAATCGGAGGATATCTCTTAGCTAGGATGGAATCTAATTTTGTGCAGTTAAAGGGATGTTAGAGACTCATTAATTATGATGTGGTTGACAATTCAAACTTCAAGGATATGTTTGGAGAAAGTTTCAGTATCTGGAAGCCGACAGTTTTATGTGAATTCTATGTGTAGCGTGTAGAATTTATTATTTTGTAATTGAGGACCGAATCATTTGTAATTATTTGAGTTTGGTATATAAGAAGGAATGTTTTCCTTATTGTAATTGGTACTATGAAGATTGAGATGCGAATATATGCATGAAGTGAAGAAAAGAGCTAATTCAGTGATGAAGGAAGACTTGTGAGTACAGAGATCTGGAATTGTGATCTTGTGTAGTAGAGAGTGTAATTTTGGCATAGTGTGAAGGAGGTAATATATTTCATATTATTCTATTGAATAATTCTAAGATCTTTTGGACAGTGGGTTCAGAGATCTTGCCTTGAAGCTGTTTGGGTAGTGGGTCATTCTATCTTCCGTAAACTCTTAACCGGGTTAGAATATTTTAATAGGCATTCAAAATCTCCTAACAGGGATTTATATGTACTAAATGGATTTCATAAGACTCCTAACAGGGTCCATCCTCTAACAAGGAACTTTCATATTAGTGCATCATTTTGTGGGCATCATTCCCACCGGGGTTTACTCTTTTCAAGAGGTTCCTTATTCAACATATCTTGTGTTATTGTGCAATTTTGTATGATTATCTTTCTATGGTTGATCAGTACATTTATTACATTTTTTAAAGTAGTTGAATGGATAAATTATCTGATAATTGATTCAACCCCCTCCCCTCTCAGTTATCTTGGGGATCTTTACTTTCTAATAGAATGCACAACCAGAGATGTATCAGTTTTCTCTGATTTCTTTAAACTTTCATCCTCTTCCAAATGCTCACAAAGACCTCTTCCTTGAACTAGTTTGGTGGTTTGGATATCAATGTCATACTCCATCACTTTGGTAACCCAACCGGCCCTTTTTTCATTTAGGTCCTTAGAAAGAAAATAATCTTTGACACTTGGATGAGTAAGTTTCAAGTGTACTTTTTTATGGGTCAATAGATATCTAAAATTTTTAAGGCTTTTTACCAAATAAAGCACATCTTTTTCCACAAAAGAGTATCTCTATTCATACTCTTCTAAACCTTTGTTGAAGAAAGAAATAGGCTGCTCTGACCCTTCTAAATTTTCCTAGGTTAACATTGCAGACATAGCATCTGAACCCCCATAAGCGTAAAGGATAAAATCCTTACTAAAATTTGGGCTTAATAGAGCAGGAGCTTCTGTCAAGGCCTCTTTGATAGCTTGGAAGTTGGCCTTCCTTTCTTTAGTCTAGTTGAAGACTGAACTCTTTTTTAACATGGCTATCAAAGGCTTCAGTAATTCTACAATATTAGGCAAGAAACACCTAACAAAGTTAATCCTTCCTATGAAGGATTGAAGGCTTTTCTTGTGATGTGGAAAGGGTAGCTCTAGGATGGCTACAATCCTTTCTAGGTCTACTATGATCCCTTTCTTGGATACTATATATCCTAACAATTTCCCCTCATGAACTGCAAACACACATTTCTTGGGATTGAGAGATATCCCAAACTCTCTACACCTTTCAAAAATCTTCCTCAGATGTTTGATATGATCCATTGCATGTTTGGAATAGATAGTTATGTCATCTAAGTAGACCAGTACAAACTTAGACATGAGGCTTTTAAAGGCCATATCCATTTCATTTTGAAAAGTAGCACTTGCATTTGAAAAACAAAAGGGCATCTTTTGATAAGCCATGGTTCCCCACTTGGTTGTGAATGCAGTCTTGTATTGGTCCTTTTCATTAACTAGGATCTAATTATATCCTGAATAGCCATCCAATAATGAAAATCTCTCAGACCTAGAGACACATGGTAGAATTTGTTCCATAGAGGGTAATGGATGGTGATCTTTTAGAGAAGCTCTGTTGAGATCCCTGAAGTCAACACATAACCTCAACTCCCCATTCTTCTTCCTTATAGGAAAAAGGTTGGAAATCCAACTAGTATGCTTAATGGGGTAGATGATACCACTTTCTATTAAATTGAGTACTTCTCTATGCATAAGTGGCTCAAGCTTGGGATTAATAGGCCTTTGTTTTTGCCTTACTAGCTTGGCATTAGGCTCTAGTTCAATGGTGTACTGAGCAAGGGCTGGATTAAAACCTTTAAGGTATTCATATTGCAATGAAAATACATCACTGAATTCCTTAAATAATTGGGTGTAAGCCTACTTTTCTAAATCAGTATTTACTTTTCCAAATTGTAGGCTTTTACCTAGTTCCAACTTCAATTCAACACAATGTTCTTGTTGAGCTACCAGGCCAGCTTTGTTCTTTTTAACTTGATCATCCTTGTTGAAGATAGCCTCTAAGGTGACAAGACCCATAGGCATATTATTAGATTTGAGTTGTATCACTTGATCACCATAGCTCAGTAATAATCTATCTTGGTTATGTTCTAAGAAGATGTCTTCCTCAAACAAGAACTATAGAATTTTCTCATCATTGTCAAACACTTGCCAATTGACATTGTTATTAGGAATAGAGGGGCTGAAAATCAATTTAATGTGCTACTGGTCCCTTTCTTTTGAAACAATGTTAGGAATGTCATACTAAGATCCAACATCAGCTAACCTATCTACATTTTGATTTAGCTTCCTAGGGATGGAAACAATATTGAAAGCACAAAAGTCTTCAATTGTATCCCAAACTCTATGTTTGTATTCTTTCATGGTGTCATTTTTTTGTTACACTTATCCCTCTCACTTGGTTGACTACTAACTCACTATCACCATAAAATTTTAGGGCTTTGAGCCCTCTCTTCCTAGCCCACTCTAGTCCATTCACTAGACTTTCATACTCTACAGTGTTGCTAGTGCAGGAGCAACTGAATCTGAAAGCTGTATAGTAACTTTCTCCTTTTGGGGAAACTAGCATAGCACCACCACCAGAACCATGTCTACTTCTAGCTCCATCAAAAAATAATTCCCAAACCTGGTTGCTCTGATCCCCTGAATCAGTGTCCTTTTTGAGAAGGTTTGGCTCTATGGATCCACCTTCTTGTATCAAATAGCTTCCCAAACCAGCATCCCAAATAACATTTTCTTGGGCCTCTGAAGCCTTTTCTAATTCTAGTTCATGTAGTAAAATATCAGGGATATTTTCTATCTTAGTGTTTGCTTCTCTAATAATTGGGAAGTCATTGCTATAAAGTGCAAGGCAATTTGTATTGATTGCATTAGACATATATGGTTCTATATGGTGTGCTACCAATGATTCAATTTTAATGGTTACCTTGGTGCATATCTTGTGTGGAAGAGAATGTGAGACTAGTTAGAAGAATGGTAGCCTCCTATTTTGGTTGTAAACTCCCTTGACAAACATATGGAAAATAAAGCAGGGAGATCTATGATATATATATCAAGTAGGATGGAGAAATTAGGACTTGCATGGAGGATTAGACTGGTATCCTTGGCCACACCTATTGTATTGACTAAGGATCCATCAAATTGTGTAAACTTCTTTTGGAAGGGTTCATATTTAAGTCCTAATTGGTTAGCCACCTTTTTGGGCATTACAATACTAGTAGCTCCACTATCTACCATACAGTTATGTACTAAGGATTTTACAATAATTAAACATATAGAAAAGGGAGGTGGTTTTACAATAATTAAACATACAGAAAAGGGAGGTGGTTTTAAGTTCCTACCTTGAATGGTATTTGCTTTGGGGCCACTATTTGGAGCCTCCTTTTCTTGATCAATGTTGACCAACACTAGCTTTGTTGCATCATTTTTAGGATGAGGAACTGTTACTTCACCCATGGCCTTCTTCAAAATCTCAGGTTGCCCTGGAATAGCCAAACAGTCCCACATAGACATAGTAACATTCACCTTCTTCATATTGTCTACAATGTTGAAAGGTGTCATAGTGTGTACCCTTTGTTGTGCTTTTACTATGATAGGCTCAATCAGAGCCTTCTTCAATATCTCAAGAGTAGATGACTATAGTGATTCTATAGATGTAGTAGCTTTAATCCCAGAATCTTCTCACTCCATGTCTTGGGGTCTTCTCTTTGACCTTGTATTGGCAGTAATGGGAGATTCACCATTGACTCTATTGAAGTCTTGCTGCTCCTAATTGAAAGGAGTAGTCTCATTATTATGTGATTCTTGCTGAGAAATTGATCCACTAGAAGAGGCCTCAGATTGGACATGTGAGGCATTCTGAACCATTAGAGCTTGCTTCATCCATCCATTTGAACATGTCACCTAATTATGAGGCTGATTACAAGGAAAGCACCATTCATTATCCAAAGCTATATTGTTCTGGATAGGGACCATATCTCTGACTAGATTTATAGAATTAAAAGGTGCAGGGTTGTATGGTTGGAATGGTCTTTGATTAAAATTTTGCTTTTGGTAAGCTCCTTGATAACCTCCTTGGTATGGTGGCCTAAAATACTGATAAAATTATCCTTGATTCTGATATTGTTGATTAGGACCTTGGCCTTGTGGTTGAAAGGGTGGTCTAATTCCTTTCCCTTGCCTCTTTAGGTTTGTCACCTCTTTAGTTAAAGTCTGCAGTAGATTTGTCATTTCTTGCTGACTCTTTTGCTGACTATTTTTTATTTCTTGCAGTTCCTGAGAGAAACTTTCCTTTAACTCCTCACCATTAGTATTAGCTCAAGGTGCTAATATGGTAGGAATAGGGGTAAAAAGAGGTTCTTGTAGAGGTGCAATGGGCCAAAGGTTAGGAAAGATGGGCATGGGTGGCCTTCTTGCTATCATGCCTGCCTAGATTAAACAATTTTTAGCCCTGACAACTATCTCCAAAGCTTGGAGTAAAGAGGCACCCCCCATAGATTAGATCATGATAGAGATATGATTATTCAAGCTTTGCAAGAAGTATAAGAAAGTATGATCAGCTGATGGTCTTACTGAGACTGGAATTCTATTCCATGTTTTGAGAAATCTATTATTATAGTCTGTCATTTGCTCTTGAGGATCTCTCTTTATGGTTGTCAATTGCTCAACCAAAGATAAGTTGTTTGATTTATCTTCAAAGTGTTTACTCAATGCATCCCCTAATCCATCCCATGAATTAATAGAACCAACAACTAGAGTTCTAAACCAATCAAGAGCCTTACCTTTGAGAGAAGCTGCCAACAACTTAGTGGCCACATCCTCCTGAGTTATATTATGTATATTGCAGATAGTAGTCACATCTCTTATGTGTTCAAAAGTTGTTGTTTGTCCTTCACCTATGAAATTAGGTAAGCTCTTCAATGCCACTAGGGGCACATCATGATGTTGAGTGAAGTTTAATGGACTTCCTTGGTTGAAAGGTGTAAAGTCAAACTGCCTAGCCATTGCAAGAGTTGAAATTTGCTGAGTAGCACTTGAATGAGTTGTATTTAATGCTAAATTTTAATCCTCCTCTAAATCCCTAGTTAGAGATCTTCCTCTTCTTCTAAGATGAAAGGACAAAGGTCTCCTTTCTGAAGTATCAAGTGTTGTATATTGTATTCTTCTTACAAGGGATTCTCTTTGAGACAACCTTCCTCTATATTTTCTCTTTGAGGGAAGTTGTGAGAATTTAGTGGGCTTTGAGCTCCTTGTCTCTATCTTTCTCATAAACTTTGAACAGGGCTCCTGAATCTTACACCGATGGAGTCACCAGATATACTTGATAGGAAGAAATCTCTGAAAGGTCTATATTATGCAATTAGTATATTAGAGATAGCATAATATTTTAAAGATGAACCTCTTTCTATGTCTCACCAGGCATGCTAGAAATGTTATACACTAAATTTTCACCCTTGGTTCAAGCTCTCTTGGTCTTGATAACCTAGTATAACTTTGGGATCATCTCTAGGTTGTGGGACCTTTTCTAACTAAGATGAAACCTCTAGGCTCTAGGTTGGTTCCTCTTCGATAATCACCTTAATTTTCTTTTTGACAGGAAAGTAAATTCTTGAGGGGAAAGGGATAGAAGGAATGTTGAAGGGAAGTAACTGAAAGAAAACTACCTACTAGGTGATACACCAAAAAGACATGAACATAATATATTTACCAAATTAGCATGAAGGCTCTCAGATCTAATAGAACACAATCTTCCTAAACAGGCTTGCATAAGTGTTTCATAGAGGGGTCTGAACAAAAGACTCAGACTGTGACCTGCAAGCAAACATTCTCTTCAGCAAAAGGGCATAGGAATGAGACAGAATGATAGGGGGTTGAAGTATACCCACAAACTCATTCAAATCAAATTAGACACAATAGTACACAAATAAGCTAAAAGACAGAAGGGCTCTAGAACTCCAAGATTTCTCTAACAAAGCCAGTATATTATACTCATTAAGAGAAATATAGACAAGGAAAAGACTTGAGGGTAGAGAAGATGCCTTGAAAAGCCTCTATTGAATCTGATAAATCAATGAAAGATTACAAACTATAAAAGCCAAAGGGCAGAACAAATGCCATGGATAGCTCCTAAGAAAGAAAACTCTCTTTTTTCACTATTGTAAACTTTGTGCTCTAAGAGCTCTAAAAACTAATATATACATCTCCTCTATTGCACATAGGCAAGAGAAAAAATCAATTAGGGTTACATAGATTTTTCATAGAATAATAGAAAACCTTGATTCTATCATATCTGATCATAAATTCATTCTTGAAATATCTTAGCCGATCAGATATGTATCCCTGCACATAATTCCATCACCATAACTACCTCTGGAAGGTCAGCTGATCCATCTAATTCTCTACAAGTCAGGTTTAGCATAACTGTTCAGATCAGATATTCATAGATATTTTGAATTTAAAAGTATAAACGGTCACAGGTGGCTCCAACCCTTCAATGCTTCTTTGATACAAAACCATCGACATGGTACCTCAAGAAACAAAAATCAACATGTGATGGCCACCTAGATCTTCTTCATCATTTTTCTACTTGCAACCTTTTTGAAAACATCAACTCTGAACTACCCACAACATTCGACTAACAATAATAAACCAGGAAGAAACCCTATATAAATATATTTAAATTCAAAACAATGGCTAGCAGGTTTCAATTTAAAACATGGTCATCGACATCAATCTTTACTGAAAAATCAAACAGCCCAGATCATTCTCCACAATAGTTACAAGGCCCTCTTAAAAGTCATCAGCCACATCACCAATCAGAAACTAATGAGAAATGAACACCTCAGCATGACCAGCACCTCAAACCCATGACTTTACTTAACTTTTCATTGGATGATTGTCGTATAACCATGACGAATATCTCTTGAGCATTTTTTCTTGGTGGTAATGCGATAATCATCAATCTTCATGAAACTTTAACTCATTTGGATGATGAAAACCCTAGCCCCACTGACAAATTTCCACATCACAAGCCCACAACCAATCAGAAGCAGGCACCTCGATAATAACTGACAAAAAACTCACCATAATTAGCTTCCTTCATTTGGAAGATCAGATGGTTGTCATAATGCTGAGAAGATTAACCCTTGAGCACCTTTTCCTTGTGGTATCATGACAATCATTGATCTCAATTGAACTTTAACCTATCGAGTGACCTAACCACCATAAGAAACATAGCCACTCGCTAGATCGCTGAATAAAAACTTTAACCGCCAGAAAACTTGGAGATCAAGTGAATGCATCCTTGAAGAATTGGGCCCACTTAGTCGTAGTAGCACACATAGGAAACGCTGATGTCAGAGATAAGCTACGAAGATGCGAAGAAGTAGAAAACCTCCCGGGTTTTATATTTAGACAATTTTTTGAAAACCTACGACATAAAATAAGCTACTTCTTACAGATCTTAAAACAAGCTATTTCTTCTTGGTGGTATCATTTCAGAACACACGCCTTTAACTACACCTTGGAAACTCAAAGAACTATCATATGCTAAGGGTGCAAGCCATGAAACATTAGAAATTTAGCTTGTAGACCAAAATTGTGTCAAAATTAGGGCAAGGCATTTCTTTTGGATTTTTGCATATCAGACCATGCACCCTGGACTAGAGCATATTGACATGAAAAACCACCTGAGGCTAAGGGTGCAACCCATGAAACATCAAAATTTTTGGGTGCAAGCCAAAACAAGATTACAGGAAGACAAGCCACAAAGGTGACAAGAAACACAAAAAAGACTAGAAAAATATAAGGTCTCTCTAAGAGGTTGGGGTCTACCCTTGTGGAAGCCTCATTTCACTCCACCTATGGTCAAAATTATATGGATAGGAAATTTTGGGTAATAGTTACCACTGAGATCTTAAGAATACATGGAGTGTCTCTAGCAAACCTAGACAAAGCAAGGGAACAAAAGATTGCTTTGGAATTAGAGAGCATAGATACAACAAAGTCAAAATCAGATAATCCTAAGCTAAAGAAAGTGAAGATTGAAAAATATGATGAACAGAAGGGTAAAAATGATGTTACTCCTTCTGTGCCCAAAGAAACCATTGACCTTACTGCTCCTCCTGAGTATAAGGAAATGTCGAAGAGGAAGAAAGATATCAGCATTGGTTATCCATCCTCAAGAGTAATAAGGAACAAAAAGAACTCACAAGTACCTCTTGAAGTATGTTTCAAACATAGTCTCAGTGTGCTAAGTGCAAGAATAATTGATGAGGGAAGAATTGAGCAAGTAGGAAAGTTTTATGAAAAATATAGTGAGATAGACAAATTTGAGATACATGTTATGATAGTCAAACACATGTTGAAGTTCAAGAAGACAGTCTTGGAACTTAAGACTATGATCCCTGAAAATGTATGGAACATCCTAGAATTCCAAAAGAGACAAGCCATTGAAGAGGATTTAAGGATAAGGGAAAAGATTCTAGATGACACTCTTCCACTATGTTGCTTAGAAGAGAAATCTCTATTGTTAGATCTGGTGAAGACACATCTCAAAACAAAGTCAAGGACTTTGCATATAATGGACAAGAACTATGATATTTTTGCTAAGGAAATAAAGAAGGCATTCAAGAAAGTATTCATGAATAGGCACATGTATCCAGCTACTACACCCATAACACAAGCACCCTTAAAGGAATTCAAGGTGGCAGAGCCCACTAATGCATCAGTAAGAGGTCCTCAGGATTCAGCACCTCTAGTGGAAACACAAACAGAGGTAGACAAGTTTGCACCCATGACAGAGTCACTAAAATATAGCACCATTATCATTGATAATGTGGAGATAGCCATGGAGGCCACTGACACTGAGTTGGAAAAATTTGAAGAAGCTTTTGTGAGCACACAAGAAGCTCAAATCTTATGCAGTAACACTCCTCCTACTCATCAAGAAGAAATATTGATTTAGGATATAAAAAATGAGAAAGAAGAAGAAAAGATGGAAGAAAAGAAAGAAGAAGAAAAAGAAAAAGAATCTAAAAAAAAAAAGGAAGAAGAAGAGGTAAAAAGAAGTGAGCAAAAAGATGAAACAATCAAGGTAAAACAAGAAGTGATGGATAACACTCCCATCACTCCCTCAACAATATTGTTGTCAAGTTTGATACCTGACACAACTAGTTTGAACTCATGGGGAGAAGAAGACCTGATTAAGTTCAGTGTCTTAGCTATGGAGAAGGCCAAGGAGAAAAAAGTGATGAGGAATTCTCTCCTTGTAGAGTCAGTGAACATACTGAATAGTTTGTTACCCGCAGACAAGAAAGTGTCCAAGGTACACTTTGTTGATGATGTAAGTGCAGTCATTTCACAATTCAAAAACAATTTCTCTAGCCTAGAAGAATCTGCATCCTCAATTGCAGAGGAGAAGTACTTGAAGAAAATATTAAGTGAATTGGTTAGCAACTATACACTTGACCTGAGCTCACTAAAGGCTGGTCAAGCATCCCTAAAGGAGTTTGTAGCAAAGGGAAGAAAGATCATTGCTGAATGTATGAACAAAGACATATTAACTAGTGATCTATAAAAAAAGGTACAAGAGGTAGAAGTCATGATAGACAACATAAGGAAATCAGTAGAAGATCCATCTTTTGATGTGAACATGTACAACAATGTCTACGAAGGATAGTTAGACAAGATTGAGAAGGCAAAAAAATAGATGATCAAGTTAAGGGCTAGGCAGACTTAGCTAAGGAATGCTCTTGCACCCTCATTAGACATACTAAATTAGAATATCAAGGAGATTGATGCCACCATGGTGACATATGATCAAGGTCCTAGCACTGATCTGGAGAAGATGGAGAAGCTACAATATGCTTTATGTGCCCATGTATAGATTGTAAATTCGCTGATCACATTTTGGAAGAAGGAGATCCAAAATCTATAGATTGCATATCTGGATGTTCTATCATAGTAAGTTTTTGTAGATTTAATTTTGACACACCTTTTTCATTAATGTCAAAGGGTGAGTATGTGTAGAATATGGATTATAGATATGTATAAGGAGATATAAGATAGAAAGATATGTATAGGGAGATATAAGACAAAAGTTTTTTGTATTAAGGACAGTTAGCAACTTGGCCATATTCCTTTGTTTCCATCAATGAAAAAGGGGGAGATTGTTGGAAAGTTGGCTATACTAATGTATATGACTTAGTATAGTGTTGTCATTATGGCAACAAAGTCATAATATAGCTAAGTGTTGAAGACTGGAAAGTGTACAAAGTTCCTGAAGCTTATGGTGTGTTCCCTATAAGTTAAGTTGGTTAGACTATATTCATGCTTAGTCTATGAGCACATGATCAGATATGCAAGTATGAGAAAGATATATACAATTTAAGTTAAACAACTAGTGTGTGCTAGTGAAGAATAGAGTAAGCAACTGTCTGTTAGCATTTTTAGTTGCGGTTATATTCTAATGATGTAAAGGCTATACACCCATTGTAATTAGGTTGCTGAAATGTATATATGTTTTTTTTTAAACACTCTTGAGACAATTCAATTGGAAGCGTTGTATGTAATAGGTCTAAGGGCTGACCTAGTTGTTTATTTTGTATGCACCTATAAATATGAGATGCACCCATTGTGATTGATAAAGTAGTTGATAGAGAGTTGTGATAAGAAGAGAAGAAGTGTGTGAAGAGACTATAAGATATATTAGAGATTTTCAAGAGGTCAAAGCATCAATGCATCAAAGGAACTGATTTGACAACAAGTGTCATAGTGATAGTTCATTCAATAGATATAGTGTGTATTTGAGATTCGAAGGTTGTAGCCTTCACCACTTGAGCAGTGAGCTCTAGGACAGTGCATCCACTCCCCTAACAGGGACTATTGTAAAAGAATCCTAATAGGGTCCAACCCTTGATAAGGTCTACAGTACTTAATGCATTGTAAAGAAACTCCTAACAGGGTTAAGGATCTTCTAACAAGGATCATAAAATACTAGTACAGAATATTGGTGGGTGTCAATTCCCACCGGGGTTTTTACCTACTTGGTTTCCCCGTAACCATATTGGTGTTATGTGTTGATTTCATGTTTCATGTTTATGTGGATGATCATTTCAATACTTAAGCATTTAAGTTTAGTTTAAAGATTAGGTAAAAAGATAAAATACAGTGAACATTGATTCACCCGCCCCCCCCCCCCCCGCCTCTTAGTGTTCCCATTCCTAATAGTTTGTTGGCATTCTGTTGAGTTGGAAATGTTGTAGTAATTGGAAGAAATTGGTTTGGTTGTCATTGATGGAAACTAAGTTAATTTAGTCATACATCATAATCAATGAAGTACAAGATGTAGTTGGTGTGAAGGATAAGTAATCGGTTATGCAGGAAAATGGTTAAGTCCAAATGATCTGTAGTAAGAGAAGTCAAAAATATGGTAGTAGTTGTGATAGTAGAAGATTTATGAGGTGAGATCACATATATAGTATCAACATGGTTAGAGTAAATTGTGGTTTCGACCACAACTCATTTGATTGATTGCTGATAAATATCTTGGTGACACAATCATTCAAATAGGTAAGAACTTTTTTTGTACTTGAGCTTCAGTTGAAATATTTTAGATTGGTAAGAAGTATAGCGATTGTGATGATACTTAGTGTTGTGATGACATGTAACAATGGTGAGAGAATGGACAAGGAGTTAATTATGGATTTGAGGATACTATTTTTGAAAAATCTAAGGTGGTGCATGGAAAAAGTCAAAACGTGTTTGATTATTTTGGAGAAATATAATGCAGATCTTATTGTAAGACAACATGGTCATAGGAAATTGTGTTTTGCATAGAGATTATCACTTTGGAGGGAAAATATTTAATTCTCATGAAGTCAGTGCTAGAAATGTATATAAGTGGTTCTTTTCATACTGAAGTTGTGTTGTTATTGTTGTGATATTTTGTGAAGGTTTCTATGGTTCATTGTTAAAATCAGTTAGGGTTGCGATCATAAATAAGATTGAGTCAGATTGGTGAGAAGTTATAGAGAGAATGAAAAACATTGGACATGTCAAGTATTTAGTGCTACATCTAGATCATTCAAGTTGTTGTTCCCTAGCAATTACAACAAGAAAAACCCTTAATCAGGTGAACTTTAACAAGTCCTTGTTATAAAACCCTTAACCAAGTGATCTCTTAATAGATTTTTTAAATCCTCTAGTAAGGTAGATTTTAACATATTTGATTATACTTGTAACAAGGTACTAATCACTCCTAGTAGGGTGAACCCTCAAAAAAGGGTAATTGTAAGCTCCTTATAGGGAAAAATCATTTACTGCAGTAGTGGGCTTATGGGTGTCATCCCCACCATAATTTTTCCCTCTAATAAAGGTTTTCCATGCAAAAATCATTTTGTCACGTGTGATGATTTTGTGGATGTATGATATTGCTATCTTTTATTTGTTTACTTCAGTTACATGCTTTGCTATTTGGAAGATATTAGTAAGGTTAATCTGATTGGTGATTGAATTAGTTTTGAATTTTTTTGCAATAATTCAACCCCCCCTCAGTGCCTAAGAAATCTAAAAAAGACTAAGCTTATCCCATCCATTTAGAAAAATGAGAGCATGATTGTTAGTATACATATTAAATTCTTTACGAAGAAAATAGTGCCTCCACTTCTTGAGAGCTTGTACCATAACATACAACTCTAAATCATAAGAGGATTATTTCCTCTTTTATTCCTTCAAATTTTCACTAAAAAAGGCCACATGTCTTCCTTCTTGAGTCAACACTAGTCCTATAGCCATTCCACTTGCATCACATTCAATAGTGAAAACCTTGTTGAAGTCAAGAAATAGTAGGACTAGGTACTTGGCCACTCTCTTCTTGAGATACTCAAAGCTCTAATATGCTTCATTTCTCCACACAAGCTTCACCTTTCCTCCACCCTTAATTTTATCCAATATAGGGGCACATATGTGACTAAAGTTCTTGATGAATTTTCTATTAAATGTGGTCATCCCTTTAAAACTTCTAACTTCTCCTATAATTTGAGGTGTGGGCCTATTCAACATGGCTTCAAACTTCGATGGTCCTTCTTCAGGTCACCATTACAAATAAAAAACCCACGTAGACCAGTTCTAGCTTCATAAAGTCACATTTTTCAAGGTTTATCATTAGTTTTTATTCATGCAACCTTCTAAAAAGATTCTCCAAATTATTCAAATTCTCCTCACTTCTCTTACTTAACACCAATATGTCATCAAGATAGACAACTAAAAATTTTCTTATAAAATCCTACAACACATCATTCATAAGACTCATAAAGGTGCTAGGGGTGTTGGAAAGACCAAAAGGCATTACAAACCACTCATAAAATCCCTAATTAATTTTGAATGCAATTTTGCACTTGTCTCCCTCTTTGATCCTTATTTGGTGATACCTTCTTTTCAATTCTATTTTGGAAAAGTAGGTGACCCCCCCCCAAAAAAATCCATCAAGTCTTTAATTATAAGGATATGAAACCCGTATCTTATCATTATCCTATTTATGGCCCTAGGATGTGTACATAGTCTCCCCTTTCCATCTTTCTCAGGTGCTAGTACAATGGGTACTACATAAGGAATGAGATTCCTTACCAATCCCTTATCAAGAAAATATTACACCTATTTAGAAATTTCCTCATTATGTTGTGGGGTCATCTTATAGAGAATCTTATTAAGAAGGGTAGCCCTTGGTATTAGATTAATTTGGTGACTAATATCCCTAATAGGTGGAAGGGAATCAGGCTTGCCTTTTATAATCACACATTTTTACTTTTTTAATAGTTCTTGTACCTCATTAAGAATCTCTATCTCTACATTCTTCTTCTCCTTTTCTTTAGGTTTGAGGATTAATGCAAATCCTACCCTACCTTATTCCTTTAGTGTATCCAAGAATTATTTTTCCCCCACCATCATCATGCTATATCCAAGTTATTTAGGATCCTCTTCTATCAGTCAATGTATTTTTTAAGTCACACCATCCTTTTGAAAATAATATGCATTCCTTTTCTCAACATGATGAACCTTCCTATTAAACTACCAGGGTCTACTGAGAAAGAGATGAAAAGAATCCATTGGAAGGATGTCACACAAAATTTTATCTTTATACCCTCCTATACTAAACTGTACCCATTCTTGTTCATCTATGAGTATGTGTTGCCCCTTATTCAATCAAATAACTCTATATGGACAACTATGGGGTATATTTTCCAAATTTAACTTATTTACTACTTCCAAAGACACAATTTTGTTAGTAGAAATAGAATCAATCACAAATTTATAAAACTTAACTTGAATCTTGAAGTTGATCCTGAGAAAAGACCTTCTTTGTGGTGGGTTAGTATTCATTGGTTCCTTGAGAAAGGTTCTTCTGATCATCAGGTTCTCCCCCATCTCTAATGCCAAATTCACTTCAGGAGATGTCACACTCCTTGCATCTTGAGTCAAGGTCTCTCTTTTCTCCACCTTGAGAAGTTTAGGCCTTTTGTGGACACATACAGGTCAGGTGCCTCATCTGATTACAATTGTAACACCTCTTATTGGAGAACTTGGATCCTATCCCTAATGCATTTTTCCCTCCTCTTCCAATAGGTCTTCATCCTCTATAGCCTCCTCTACTACTTAAGTCCCCAACCGTCTCTCCTTGGTTAGACTCACCATAAGACCTTTGGTTAGGACTTATCCCTCAAAAAATACCTCTACCCTTAAGGCCAATTAGAAGAATGTTTGCATTGTCTCTAGTGAAAACATATCAACTTCATCTTGAATGTTCATTTTCAATCCATTAAAGTAACTTGAAACCTTTTCTGACTCATCTTCATGTCTCTTTGATCTAAGACTTAACTTGTGAAAATCCTCTATGTAATAGCTCACATATAATTCTTTCTACCTAAGATTATACAAAATTCTATACATCTTAACTTTATAGTCAATGGGTAAGAATTGACTCTTAACATAGGATTTTATTCTCTCACATGAATTTGTCATGTTATTGCCTTCCTTAATTCTCTCCCCTTGCACAAAATTCCACCAAGAGAGGGAATATCCTTTCAACTTGGCCTTTTCCAATTTAAATTGTATATCCTCTAGGACCTGTACACACTAAAATGTGCACTTCTCTATGTCTTTACTTCCAAGGGAATCCATGAATGGGAAACCTTGAAAAGTGACCTAGACCTCCCTAGGCATGGAGTGCAAGGGTGTTTAAGAATGCTCTTAGCTAGAGCTATTACGCCAATAACCTTGCTAGTAAACCATGCAATGGAAGATTCAAATGAAGACAAGGGCAAGAATGCCAATATCCCCAAGAAATAAATGGAAATGAAAATGCAATGCAACTATGCTAGAAATGGAAATGCAAGCTATGTAAGGAAACTCAGGGGCAGAAATAGCTTCCTATGCTAATCTCTATAGGAGAGTATTGTGAAAATTCTTATAAATCCTTACAATTTTAGATTCGTTAACTACTTTAACAAAGATATTGCAACCACATACCATACATACAAAAAAATAGAGAATGACACATTGATATACCCTGGGGAAAACCTTTCGGTAAAAAAATCTAGCACTCCAAAACCTGCACAATGTATTATCTTCAACACAAAGATTACAATACACTTGCAATGCAAGTTCTTTCAGGAAATGAGAGACAAAGCCAAAAAGACTTAAATTTTGTTATATCTCTCCCATAGGAGCAACATCATATATATAGACTCTTCTGGACCCAAAAATAGGCACAACCACCAAGACCCATGCACAAAGCCACATGTACACAGTTGTTACATGCAATCCCAAGAATAGGCATCCATCCCTAGAATAGACTATGACAGCTTGTCATAGAATTCACCAAAAATAATGGTCATAAGAGAAGTGTAAGAGAATCTGTCATACCAACCTATTTTTGGCATATTCTCTTACACACACCAACCACTTCTTCTTGGGCACCCAAATAGGCCCAAGTCATAAGATGCTCTTACACCTATCATAGCACATTCCTTAAATAGATCTTATGCATCATAGGAATCTATCATGACTATTTCAGTCATGATCTCCTTATGCACAAGATGATGACACATCAAGTGGAGTGACATATCAACATGCCAACTAGACATGTACACTCAAACTTAATTACATTATTTGCAAAAACTACATTTACAAAACAAATAATAAGAATAGGAATTATCCAAGGTTGATACACCTTATTCCTAACATTCTCCCACTTGTCAAACACCTTGTAAGAGCAACAGGAACATAACAAGAACTTTAACCACTATAGGCCAAAAGGCCCATAGACTCCAAACACCATATGAACTTCTCAGTGCCCACTAGTTTCATTAATGCATCTGTAACATTCTTCACAATATCTACCTTCTCCAAATTTACCTTTCCATATCTCTCACAAAGTGAAACTGCACATCAATGTGCTTCGTTCTGGCATGGAAAGTTGGATTCTTTGCAAGGCAAATAGCGCTCTGACTGTCACACCAAATAGTAATCTATTCTACATCAACACCAACATCAGAACATGATCATCTAGGCCAAATGGCTTCTTTACAAGCATGAGTAGCAGCCATGTACTTAGCTTTTGTAGTGGACAAAGCAACCATAGGTTGTCGCTTACTCATCCAACTAATGGCACCACCAAACATAGTGAACACATAAGCACTGGTGGATCTCCTGCTATCAATATCACCTACCCAATTTGAATCCAAAAACCCATGAATACAAACTGAATGCGGAGATCCTGAAGAGTTACCATGATAACATATGGAGTAATCTGATGTACCCCTCAAATATCTGAATACTTGCTTAACTACATCCCAATGTTCCCGTCCAAGATTAGCCATAAACCGACTCAGGACTCCCACTACTTGGGCAATGTCTAGTCTAGTATAGACCATAGCATACATAAGACTGCCAACTGCACTAGCATAAGGTACTCTACTCATGTCCTCCACCTCACTAGGAGATTTTAGAAAATCATCTACAGATAAATTTGTTCCCACAGAAATAGGAACACATAGTGGTCTACAATCTGCCATGCTGAACTTGTCCAACACAGACTTCACATACTTACTCTGACTCAACCAAAGTTTTTTGTTAGACTTGTGTCTACTAATTTCCATACCCAAGATGTACCTAGCTGCCCCAAGATCTTTCATCTCAAACAATGCTAACAACTAAGATTTAAAATTAGAAATCATACCCTTACCCTTCCCAAATAGCAACATATCATCAACATATAATGCAACAATAAGAAGGTGATCATTTTCAACTCTGAAATAGACACAATGATTTGATTTTGATCTTACAAATCTAATTGACAACACAAAGGTATCAAACTTAAGGTACCACATCCTAGGAGATTGCTTCAAACCATATTGAGATTTCTTTAATCTACAAACTAAGGATTCTTTACCTTTAACAATGTAGTGCTCAGGCTGTGACATATAAATCTCTTCCTCCAAATCACCATGAAGGAAAGCTATCTTCACATCCATCTGTTCTATCTCTAAATCATATGATGCAGCAAGAGATAACATAAATCTAATGGATGTCAACTTTGTAACAGGAGAGAATATTTCACCATAATCTATTCCCTCTACCTGTGAATATCCCTTTGCAACCAATCTAGCTTTATACCTTTCAACACTGCCATCTGCACAGAATTTCTTCTTGAACACCCATTTACAGCCAACAAATTTTCTCCCTTTAGGCAAAGGTACAAGGTCACAAGTTCTATTTTTCTCCAATGAAGCCATCTCATCATCCATAGCCTCAATCCAGGAACCTGCATCTTCCATGCCCAAAGCCTCTTTCACAGATCTAGGCTCATCAGTGTTAGTAATCAAAGCAAAGGCACAACTGGAATCTAACATAGAATAACCAAACCTTTCTAGTTGCTTTCTTTCTCTCATGGATCTCCTTAAGGGCTGAGGTTGAGGTTGTTCTTCCTCTTCTTCTGAACTATCAGAGTTGCTAGAGCTCTCCTCATCATTAGGCCCAACATGGTCTCTTTGTTTAGTCTTCTTAGGGGTAGGAGGCAACTGTACAACATCTTTTTCCTTTTCTTTTTCATCTGGTTTTAGCACAATAGGAGAAGATGTTAGCTCTCTAAAAATAACATTTCTACTATACAACACCTTACTAGTCACAAGATCCCAAAGCTTGTATCCTATCACACCAGCACTATATCCAATGAAAATACATTTAACAGCTTTGTTTTCCAACTTAGATCTTTTCTACTTTGGAACATGTGCATAAGCTTCACAACTAGAAACATGAAGATGTCTAATTGAAGGCTTCTTACCAAACCACACCTCCATGAGTCTCTTACCAACAAGGGCTGATGTAGGAGATCTATTAACCAGATAGCAAGTAGTGGCCACAGCTTCGGCCCAAAACCTTTGTTCTAAACCAGCTCCACTAAGCATACTCCTAGCCTTCTCCATTAGTATCCTGTTCATTCTCTCTACAACTCCATTTTGCTATGGGGTATAAGGAGTTGTCTTATACCTCTTTATACCTTGTTCTTTATAGAACTGTTCAAACTCTGCTAAGCAAAACTCACCACCATTGTCAGTTCTCACACACTTAATCTTCTTACTAGTCTGATTCTCTACAAGAGCTTTAAATTCCTTGAACCGACTAAAGATTCATGTCTTACTTTTAAGGAAATAAATCCATGTCCTTTCACTATAATCATCTATGAAAGATACAAAAAATATAGACTTGGAGATTGAAGGAACTTTTACAGGACCAAACACATTAGAATGAATAAGATCCAAAACATCAGAAGATTTGTTAGAACTAGAGTAAAAATGAACACGATTTTGTTTACCATAGACACAGTGTTTGTAGAAGTCAAACTTGAGATTGCAATCATTTAACCCCTCAATGAGATTTTTATTTTTCAGGGTTTTGAGACCCTTTTCACCAATGTGGCCAAATCTCATATGCCACAACATTGTCTTTTCTGTAGGAAGCTTACCTTCCAAAGTATTTTCACTACCATTGGAACCAATAGCCATAGACTTCTTCACTACTTGTTCAGATGGTGAGGATGAGGGATTATTACATAGAAGAATACATGCATCTAGATGAAATAAGGTACCTCTCCTAGTACCCCTTTCAAGCACTATCGATCCTCTCATCATCTTGCATCCTTCTTTCAAAAAAACAACTTTCACACCTACATCATTCAGCATACTTATAGATAATAGGTTTCGTGCCAAACCTGGAATGTGCATAACTCTGTTGATTCCCTTTACTTGTCCATCAAAAAATTTGATAGTGACCTTTTCGCGTCCAACTATCTTTAGGTGAGAATCATCACCCAAGTACACCTTTCCACCATCGAACTCTTCATATTTTGAGAACCAATTTTGATGAGAGGTCATGTGAAAAGATGCACCCGAGTCAACCAACCACACATCATCAGATGCATGGGCTACCAAAGCTATGATGAATGCATCACCATCTTCTTGAGATCTTTCTGAAGCTAAATCTAAACCTTTCTTCTTCTTCTTCGGCTCTTTGCAGTCTTTACGGAAGTGCCCAGATTTATCATAGTTCCAACATTTTGCCTTGGACTTATGGAAAGTCTTTGAATTCCCACGGGATTTGGATCTACCCATATTGTCAGACTTATTGTCATTTTTCTTCCCTCTTTCAGTGGATCTCCCACGAATAGCAAGGGCTTCTTTTTCTGAAATGGAAGCCTTTCTTCGCATCTCCTCTAATAGTAGTGAAGACACCACATCATCCATTTTGAAGGTGACTAAAGTGCTTCTGAGAGCCATAACAAGATGGTCCCATGAATCTGGTAAAGAACACAAAAGTGTGTAGCAATGATCCTCCTCCTCTAACTTGACACCAACTGATGTCAATTGTGCAGCCAATAGATTAAATGCATTTAAATGATCCGTTAAGGATCCACCTTCCTCCATTCATAGAGAGTACAAATTATTCCTCAGGAACAACTTTTTCACCAAAGATTTGGCCTAATACATGGCCTAATACATGGCCACAAGTCTTTCCCACAAACTATTTGTAGTTTTCTCATCTAGAACATTTAGAAGGACTGCATCGGTTAAACAGAGTCTTATGAGGCCCTTAGCTTTACAGTCTTTGATATCCCAATTTGCTTGAGCTATGGTTTCTGGTCTTGTAGCACATGAAGTCACTTCCCATAGGTCATGATCTTCCAGCATGTCTTCCATCTTGAGTTTCCAGAACTCAAAATTAGTGCCATTAAATTTTTCCACCTCTATTTTTCCATATGATGAACTTGCCATCTCAATCTACAAATAAGATTTAGAATGATCTACAAAAAAATCCCACTCAAACTTGAGATCAGCTCAAAAAACCCTACCCAACAACTAGCATCAAAAGTTGATCAAGCTCTGATACCACTTGTAAGGAAACTCAGGTGTGGAAACAGCTTCCTACGCTAATCTCTATAGGAGAGTATTGTGCAAATTCTTATAAATCCTTACAATTTCAGATTCTTTAACTACTTTAACAAAGATATTGCAACCACATACCATACATACAAAAAAATAGAGAATGACACAATGATATACCTTGGGGAAAACCTTTCGGTAAAAAACTTTAGCACTCCAAAACCTGCACAATGTATTATCTTCAACACAAAGATTACAATACACTTGCAATGTAAGTTCTTTCAGAAAATGAGAGACAAAGCTAACAAGACTTGAATTTTGTTATATCTCTCCCATAGGAGCAACATCATATATATAGACTCCTCTGGACCCAAAAATAGGCACAACCACCAAGACCCATGCACAAATCCACATGTACATAGTTGTTACATGCAATCCCAAGAATAGGCATCCATCCCTAGAATAGACTATGACAACTTGTCATAGAATCCACCAAAAATAATGGTCACAAGAGAAGTGTAAGAGAATCTATCATACCAACCTATTTTTGGCATATTCTCTTACACACACCAACCACTTCTTCTTGGGCACCCAAATAAGCCCAAGTCATAAGATGTTCTTACACCTATCATAGCACATTCCTTAAATAGTTCTTACGCATCATAGGAATCTGTCATGACCATTTCAGTCATGATCTCCTTACGCACAAGATGCCGACACATCAAGTGGAGTGACACATCAACATGCCAACTAGACATGTACACTCACACTAAATTACATTATTTGCAAAAAATACATTTACAAAAAAAATAATAAGAATAGGAATTATCCAAGGTTGAGACACCTTATTCCTAACAAGCTATGCTATGAAAGGAAATATGCAAGTATTACAAAGCCTCCTAATTAAGCTAGATGAATTAATATAAAGAATAAAGGAAACTAAGATAAATATGAAGCTATGACTGCCATGATAAATGAAACTAGAATAACATGTAGATGCAAAATCCAAGAATGCTCCAAATCTTCAGAAAGCTCCAATGTGACCTAGAAAACTTGCAGCATAACATTAGCATAAAAGGTTGGGGATCTAGAATGAAGAAGAGAGCTCTACTTTTATAAGAAATGAGAAGGAATGGACCATGGAGATTAAGAGGAAAAATATTTAATCAATGGTGGAGCATCAAAGAGGAGCAATCCATGTGCACAAGTATCCTCCAATGAGAAAATAAGAATTGATTTTTGTGTCCATATGAGACAAAAAGTGCTTTTTCCCTTTTTATAAAATAAGAATAATGCTTTATTTGTGAAACTTAGGATAAGAGGAAAAGTGGGGGGCTTTTTATTTAATTAAAAGAGGAGGAAACTCCTTTTAATTAAATAAAAACTTAGGATAAAATGGTTAGCCCATAGAAAATAATCAAATAAATGATAGAACTAGGATTTGATCAAGAATAAGCAATTGATGATTTTAGCAAAAATGCTAGCAAAGGGGCTAATAGTCTAGATGACAATTTTTAGGTGTATACAAGACCTCCTTATATTTAAAATAGTTAGTCCAAGACAAAACCTAATCTATCACCTCCTCAGGGTCTAGACTTCCGCTGAACACTGGCAACCCTTCGTTACCATATTTGTTTACTAAATTTAGTGCATCCACAAAGGCCTTCTAATATATAGGTAACTCCACCTACTTAGGGGTCTCTTCTTCCCCTTCCCCTTCCCCTTCTTCATCAGTATCATTTTCTCCCCCTTTTTCTTTCCCTCAGTCTTTGTGCATTTCTCTAAGTTCTTCCTCTTAGATTTATTCTACCAACTTCTTAATATAATCTTAGGATATTCTCTTTGGAGGCATGGTTCTAGCCTCTAGGAATTATTCTTCTTGCCCTACTGACATACACTAGAATCACACTACCCAAGTGACCCAATTCCTTTCTTTGATACCGATATGATGAGGATGCAAAGGATTGGATATACCAACTATTCTCATACACAAGGGTTTGAAAAGTCTTGTGATCTCTAATGAGATCACTATATCACTCCTCCAATGCAACTAACAACACAATTCACCAAGAATGATACTCCCTTGGATGATTTAGTGGGATACATAAGTGTTTAGGGATTTGAATGGACCACTAGACCAAACTAACATACTAACCTATGGAGTGATGTTCTTACAACTATACAACATAGAAGAAACAAGATTCTACAACCCAAGTCCACCTTTCAACAAGTGTTGACACACATGCTTGGACATACCTAATTAAAATTAGGCCTCCTGATAGGGTAATAAATTTTGACTCCTTAAAGATCTAGACAAAATAAAGGGTTTTTCAAATACCCTTTTTGGATTTATAAATAATCCCTTGATCGTAGGCTCTCAATTGATTTACAACCTACCCAAACAATACTGCTTCCAAAGGGCTAATAAGACTCAATTAGACCTCTTCCATAATTTGGATAATAAGTCTCAACTTACCTAATCAAACCAATTAATCATTAACCATAGAATGCACTAACACACTCCAAACAATATCTCCTCAATAGTCAAACCCCTTCCCTGATCGCTTCAATCATTTTTTAATCTCTATTCACATACATCTTCTTGCCTATCACATTGAGATGCTAGGCCTAGGAATGCTTGCCAAAACTCACCACCTTATTGGAATCTTTGGTAGGAAGCATAATTTTACAAGGCATAGGAGACCTATCAAACCTCATAGCTTCATGGAATTTGGCTTGAATATGATAGGTCGTGATTCATGATTTCACTGGGCCCTAGGTCTATGTGGGTTTTAGACCACCAGAGAAAGATGTTTTTCCAACTTAAATAGAAATTAATTCAAAAATTCAAGCCAAATGTAAATAAAAGGAAGCACTCATACATTCATGAGTCTACAACTTATCCATATTTTATAAACAAAACAATATACAAAATCTACAGAATTCAGACAAATACACAAAAAAATCCAACTATATTATTACTTCTCTTCTATAAAAATTACAACCACATAGACCCCATAAACCAATCTCACATCAAATGTCTTTAGAGGTTTTAAAAACTAATTTCCAATGATCACAATCACTTCCAATTGCATTTCAAATGAAGTGACCATTGGAACAACAAAATGTAACTTTTTGCCAAAGTTGAAAAGTTGTCATGACAATTGTTTGATAGCATAATTACATAAAAAATTCCCCAAATAGATAATTCATCACCCATTTGACCCTATTCGACCATAAAGGTCCTAAATGTACTAATTTTACCAACTTTGTCTTATAATTGAATCAACCTATTACATCTTGCACCCAAATGAATCTTGGGGATTTATTACATCATTTCTACCCTACTTAGCAACTAACATTCCCTTACACACATTCATTTATTGAGGTGCTCCTGCACCAGTCAGTCTACAAATGTTTCCACCATAAGGATTCATGTCCTATCAATTTTGTGTAGGCATACTTTAGTCTCTTATCTTCATTTATCTCCTCATAATCAAAGTATTTCTCCATCTCTGTGATCCAATCAAGTAATGTTGGAAACAATTGTCTGAAGGAAATTGCTACTCAATAATGTATTGTCTTTGATGTCACACAATGTCATAGTCCGTAGCAATCAGCTTCTACCGAGCTCAGTCGGTCTACCAGACAGGAATATTAGTGCTTACCGCGTCCACTCGGTTATCGAAGAAAAGTAGTGTCTACTGAGTTCACTCGGTTGCCAAAGAAAGTTTAGTGTTTACCAAGTTCAGTCGGTCATCGAAGAAAAGCTAGTGTTTACCGAGTTCAGTCGGTCATACGAAGAAAAGTTAGTGTTTACCGAGTTCAGTTGGTCGTCAAAGAAAAGTTAGTATTTACCGAGTTCAGTCAGTTATCGAAGGAAAAGGATTGTTGGTGTTTACCGAGTTCCCTCGGTCTCCGAAAGATTATAGAAAGTTATGGTCATCGAGCATTGTCGGCCCTTGAAGGATTTTTGCAAATAGAGTTTGCTTAATTCAGCCGACTGTTATACTAAATAATGTCAATTTGACAAATCTAAAATCATATAAATAAAAGGTCAAATGTGAAAAATAAAAATATACAGTAGAAGATTTATAGAAGATAAGCAGGAAAGGTGAATGCGAATTTGTGAAGGATGTTCAGAAATCCTTGAGGTGCAGTAGAGATTTATTCGATCAGAAAGGATCAGACTTATGAAGAATAGAGATCTATAATCAGCAAGACAATTGCATTATTATACAGGTCATTTTTCATTGTTACCTTCTTATCATTGTAACAGTGAATTCTAAATCTCTTAATCGAGTTGGTTTAACAACCATATTGTAAATCCTCTAACAAGGTGACAATTCCATTGAATTGTTTTCAAGACCTCTTACCAGGCCACTCCTAGCAGGGTGTTTTAAATCCTCTAACAAGGTCACACCTGATAGTGTGTTTTGTAACCTTTTACCGGGTTGGCTTCTAACCGGGCATCACTTCAGAAAAGTGAAAATCAGTATCTAGATACATTGGTGGTTTTTCCCATATTGGGTTTCCATGTTAAATCTTGTGTCTCTTGTGTTCTTAATTGCTTTCTCAATCATATACATGTGCTGATGAATATACAAAGATAATTTTGCTAATACTTTCTGCATCTTCAAAATTACTGCAATCTATTTACCGAGTGCTAAAATAGATAACATTGTTAAGATATCCTAAGGGATCTGGAAAGAATTAATTGTGAAGTGTTTTTATGGTTGACTGATTCACCCCCCCCTCTCAGTCACTTCATCCATATTCCATCAATTGGTATCAGAGCTTTTGGTGCTTGCAGGAAGGGTTTCAAAGACCTAAGCTAAAGATCAGGATGTCTTACAAGAGGGAAATTCCAAAGCTTAACAGAGATAACTTTTCAGCATGGCAAGGTCTCATGCGACTTCATCTGGCTTCCATTGGTGATTTAGGATGCAAATACATTGATGAAGAATACACAATTCCTAATGGCACATTAACTGTTTAAGACATTGCAGATAAAAAGACTCACAACACCATGATGATAGACATTGCATCTGCTCTCAGCTATGAAGAATTTGATGATATTAAAGACTGCACCACTACATATGAAATGTGGGTGGCACTGAAGAAAATATATGGTGGTGATGCAAATGTGAAAAGAGCCAAAGCAGAAATCCTAAGAGGACAGTTTGACAAGATGAATATGAAGGAAGATGAAAACATTGCAAAATATGTTGAAAGAATCAAAGCAAGTGTAAGTGCAATCAGAGCTTCTGGAGGAACAATATCAAATGAGACTATTATAAGTAAGGTACTTAGAACATTACTCCCTATCTATGCAATAAGAGTATCAGCTATTCAAGAAAGAAGATGTGAAACAAACCACAATATAACTTTGGATGCTTTAGTTGGAAGATTGACAGCTTTTGAATTAGACAACTATGACAACTATGTTCCTAGTTCCAAAAATATTGAATCAGCATTTGAGGCCAAGGTTTCACTAAAGAAGAACAAGAAAATTAAAGAAGTTTAGTCAGAAAGTGAAGAAGAATTAGAAGAAAGTTCTGATAGTGATCTTGAAATTGTAGAAGCATTACTTGCAAAGAAGTACTCTAGAGGGAAAGGTAAGTATAAAGGTAAAACTCCTTTAATCTATTTTTCATGTGAAGAAATTGGACATATTGCAGCTAGGTGCCCAAACAAGCAAGTCAAGGAAGAGAAGAGAAGTCACAAGTACTATGGCAAAAAGAATTTCAAATCATACAAGGATAAAGGTAAGAAATCATGTTTTATGGCTAAAGATTCTGATGATAGTGAAGAAGAAATTGTCTTTATTGCTATAAAAGATGAATCCGATGATGATGAAGATAAGATGACACTTATTTCTCATATAAGCAAAGATGATATATGGATAATAGACAGCGGATGTTCACACCACATGACTGGTGACAAGACAAAATTTGAATATCTAGAAAACTATGATAGTGGTAATGTAAGATTTGGAAACAATGAACCTTGTTGTATAAAAGCAAAAGGAAGAATCTCATTAACCAAAGAACTCATATGTGATAATGCTTACTGGGTTGAAGGACTAAAACATAATCTTCTAAGTGTAGCACAGCTAATCAACACTGGTTTCAAGGTTGAATTAATGAATGGTCAAGCAAGACTGCTGGATGGAAAAGGAAAACTCATTGGATCAGGCAAACAAACAAAAGGTAACTTATTTTATCTTGATCTCAATGAATATTCATGCTTTATTGCTCAAATAGAAGAAAGTTGGCTATGGCATAAAAGGTTATGTCATGTGAATTTTGATAACATGATAAAAATAAGAAAATTCAAGAAGGTTAGAGGCATTCCTACTTTAAAGAAACCTGACACTAGTCTATGCAAGAATTGTCAGATTGGCAAAATGAGTAAAACTAGTTTCAAGAGTAAGAACTATCAGTCTAAAGAAATTTTGGAAATTGTGCATACTGATTTATGTGGACCTATTGGAATATAAAGCTATACTGGAGATAAATTCTTTATTCTTTTCGTTGATGATTATTCTAGAATGATGACTGTTATGTATTTAAGAGAAAAATCAGAAGCATTTGAAAAGTTCAAATGGTACTTAGCAAGAGTAGAAAAGGAAACAGGGAAAAGATTGAAATGCTTAAGATCAGACAGAGGTGGTGAATTCATCTCCCATGATTTTAACAACTTTTGCATTGAAAGAGGAATCAAAAGACAGGTATCAGCTCCTAGAACTCCTGAGCAGAATGGAATAGCAGAAAGAAGAAACAGATCTATTATGGATTGTGCAAGGACTCTAATGATAGAAAAGAACATCGCTATAAAGTACTGGAAGGAAGCTATCAGCACTGCAGTTCATACCTTGAACCAAGTACAACTGAAGAAAGACACATTCAAAACTCCTTATGAATTATGGTATGGCTATAAACCTAATGTAAGTTACATGAAAATATTTGGTAGCAAGTGTTATATCTTAAAAGAATCCAGAAGAAATAAATTTGATGTGAAAAGTGATGAAGGAATATTCCTAGGATATTCTAGCAAAAGCAAGGCATACAAATGTTTGAACTTATCTACTCACAAAGTCATATAAAGTATACATGTAAAATTTGATGAGTTTGCAGAAAAGACTGAGGAAGAAAACAAAAGGGAACCTGAGAACTACAGAAGATTCATTTACATTGAACCTAAAACATTGGTAGACACAATTATCAGTAAGGAAACTATATCTACCGAGCCAAGCACAGTTACCGAGTCATAGGAAGAAGTTCAAACCGAGTCACAGGAAGAAATTCAGACCGAGTCTCAGCCTGAAGTTACCAAGCAAATATCTACCGAACCCGAGCAACCTGAAGAAGAGATCCTAGAAGACAACAGCATGAATCATTCAAAAGGCAAGGAACCTATACTAGCCAAATATGTTAGAAGACATCATACACCAGATCAAATCATTGGAAACAAATCAGATGGTACTATGACAAGAAGCAAGCTAAAAGGTACATGTCTACTTACTGATTTTGAACCTAGAAATATCAAAGATGCATTGGAAAATGAAAGTTGGATTGAAGCAATGAATGAAGAATTAGAACAAATACAAAAGAACAAAACTTGGACTCTTGTACCTAGACCTAAAGATAAGAATGTAATTGGAACAAAATGGGTATTCAGGAATAAGCTGAATGAAGATGGTCAAGTATCTAGAAACAAAGCTAGATTGGTATGTAAAGTTTATTCTCAAGAAGAAGGTATAGATTATGGAGAAACTTTCGCTCCTGTTGCAAGATTAGAAGGTGTAAGAACTCTACTTGCTTATGCAGCACACAAAGGATTTAAGGTATATCAGATGGATATAAAATCTGCATTTCTCAATGGAATTCTTGATGAAGAAGTCTACATTGAACAACCTGAAGGTTTTGTTGATCCAGATAAAAGGGACATGGTTTGTAGGTTACAAAAAGAATTGTATGGTTTAAAATAAGCTCCTAGAGCATGGTATGAAAGAATCCATAACTATTTGATCCAGATTAATTTCAAAAGAGCTAATGATAACAGTAATCTATATATTAAAGAAGGACCGGATGACAAAATTGTATTGGCAGAAATATTTATGGATGATACCATATTTACAGGGAATGAGGATCAGTGCAAAGAATTTTCAGAGCAAATAAACAAAGAATTTGAAATGTCTATGTTTGGTTTAATAAAATTCTTTGTTGGTCTTCAAATTTAGCAAAGCAAGAATGGTATATACATTACTCAATCCAAATACATTAAGGAAGTACTTAAGAAGTTTGGTATGGAAGATTCAAAACCAGTTGGTACACCCATGTGTACTGGACTGAAACTTACCAAAAATGATGATTCAAAAGAAGTTGATCAGACCCTATACCGATCTATGATTGGAAAATTGCAGTATGTAGTACATACAAGACCTGATATTGCTTTAGCAGTCGGTATAGTAGCTATATTTGCAGCAAAACCTAAGGAAAATCACATGATGGCAATCAAAAGAGTCTTAAGATACTTAAAAGGAACTGAAGAATATGGTTTGTGGTATAAATTTGGAGGCAATCTAGACTTGAAAGTGTTTACTGATGCTGATTGGGCAGGAAACATTGATGACAAAAAAAGTACAAGTGGTGGAGCATTTTTTCTTGGAAAAAGACTGGTATCCTGGACTAGTAAAAAGCAAAATTGCACATCTCAATCCACAACTGAAGCAGAATATGCTGCTGCTGCAGTAAACTGTTCAAATATTGTTTGGTTTAAATAGCTATTAGAAGGTATGAAGGTTGAAATCAAAGAACCAGTTGTTATATTTTGTGACAATACCAGTGCAATAAATATCTCTAAGAATCCAGTGATGCATTCCAAAACCAAGCACATTGCTATTAAATATCACTTTGTCAGAGAATTGGTGCAGGACAAGGAAATCAGATTAGAATATATTCATACAAAAGAACAGATTGCAGACATTTTTACCAAACCATTACCTAAGGATGAATTTGTGTATCTAAGAGGTAAGTTAGGGGTCATTCCCCTATCCGAAGCTCACTAAATGCAGTTTTAGTGATGCATCAACCAGAACATGATTGAAAATCAACCTGTTGATGCAGCATATTCAAGGAATCATTGCATATGAATCAGTACTTGAGGTATATTAATTTTCACCGGTAATATGTGAATTGTCTTTGGCATGTGTTGTCAAAGAGGGAGTGTTTGCTATGTCTTTGCTATTACTTCAAGAAATTTTCAATAGTCAGAAGGAAGAATTTTCAGGATACAGGAAGTTTGCTGATAGAGGGAGATTTGAATCTAAACCGAGCTAACTCTTTCAAATTTCTTATGATATGACATATTGTGTTGCCATCAATGCCAAAGAGGGAGATTGTTGGAAACAATTGTCTGAAGGAATGCTACTCAATAATGTATTGTCTTTGATGTCACACAATGTCATAGTTCGCAGCAATCAGTTTCTACCGAGCTCAGTCGGTCTGCCAGACAGGAATATTAGTGCTTACCGAGTCCACTTGGTTATCAAAGAAAATCAGTGTCTACCGAGTTCACTCGGTTGCCAAAGAAAGTTTAGTGTTTACCGAGTTCAGTCGGTCATCGAAGAAAAGCTAGTGTTTACCGAGTTCAGTCGGTCATCGAAGAAAAGTTAGTGTTTACTGAGTTCAGTCGGTCGTCAAAGAAAAGTTAGTATTTACCGAGTTCAGTCGGTTATCGAAGGAAAAAGATTGTCGGTGTTTACCGAGTTCCTTCGGTCTCCGAAAGATTATAGAAAGTTATGGTCACTGAGCACTGTCAGCCCTTGAAGGATTTTTGCAAATAGAGTTTTCTTAATTCAGCTGACTGTTATACTAAATAATGTCAATTTGACAAATCTAAAATCATATAAATAAAAGGTCAAATGTGAAAAATAAAAATATACAGTAGAAGATTTACAGAAGATAAGCAGGAAAGGTGAATGCGAATTTGTGAATGATGTTCAGATATCCTTGAGGTGCAGTAGAGATTTATTCGATCAGAAAGGATCAGACTTATGCAGAATAGAGATCTGTAATCAGCAAGACAGTTGCATTATTATACAGGTCATTTTTCATTGTTACCTTCTTATCATTGTAACAGTGAATTCTAAATCTCTTAACCGAGTTGGTTTAACAACCATATTGTAAATCCTCTAACAAGGTGACAATTCCATTGAATTGTTATCAAGACCTCTTACCAGGCCACTCCTAGCAGGGTGTTTTAAATCCTCTAACAAGGTCACACCTGACAGTGTGTTTTGTAACCTTTTACTAGGTTGGCTTCTAACCGGGCATCACTTCAGAAAAGTGAAAATCAGTATCTAGATACATTGGTGGTTTTTCCCATATTGGGTTTCCATGTTAAATCTTGTGTCTCTTGTGTTCTTAATTACTTTCTCAATCATATACATGTGCTGATGAATATACAAAGATAATTTTGCTAATACTTTCTGCATCTTCAAAATTACTGCAATCTATTTACCGAGTGCTAAAACAGATAACATTGTTAAGATATCCTAAGGGATCTGGAAAGAATTAATTGTGAAGTGTTTTTATGGTTGACTGATTCACCCCCCCCCCCTCTCAGTCACTTCATCCATATTCCATCAAGTAATTCATCTAAATCTATATTTCCAAGGTAATCAGGTGGATTAAAATCTTGTCTTGTATTAACCCTATTCAGGGATTTTAAAAATATTTGATCTCCCTATTCAAGCTCTCATTTCTATTTACCTCTTTAGGCCTTTCTTCCTCCTCATTAGTCACATCTTAAATGTGTAGACCTCTTCTCTGGGATTTCTCCAAAACTTCAAGTCTAGCTACAATCTGTCACAACATATTGAACACAACTAGATCTTCATCTCTCCTTCTACCTCTAGCATTTCCTATACACACCATCTTCTATGAATCCTATTAAAATGTAGTTCAGATATTATTTCTTTCACCCCACAAAAAATCAACCTTGGACCTTTCAAGCTTAGGAACCACGATCTACCTTAATAGAATTGAAAACTTTCTCCAATACCACTTGATGTAGTCAAGAACAAAGGGAACTCAAATAGTTTGGTCCAATCCTTGAAGGAAGAGTGACATGATGGAACTAATATAAAAATAACTTGAGATAATGTAAGATCAACCTTCTTATTAACAAATAATCAACTACAAAGGAACTGCAACATGCAGTCATACATTCTAGGCATACATGCCTAATTCATGAAACCTTAGATGATATCTATTTATACTAGCTCTTCTCGAATCTAGCTACATGGATATACATACATCTCTTCCTTCTCTGAAATTTTTCATCTATTTTATTACCTAAAGAGATCAATTACAAGATTTTATAAATCCTTCGCAAGACACAAGTTGACCCAAGAAAGATTACATTCCCCATTGAAGAGAAAACATACTACAAATGTAGGTCAAGACCCAAATCATAAGGATATTCATTCAATTGATGTAACATGATATGAGATCCCTCAAGTAGGTCTTTCATAAACATTTCATCATTGAGAAATATTCCATTAAGTTTTTTCGATCAAGAAAATCCTGCACGAGATTGGGAAACAAAAACTACCTGTGAAACTTGAAGAATTGGTAAGTCCTTCCAAGAATCTACTATATCTCATATGAGAAGAAATAAAATGGTGTGCGAACCTATAAGAAGGTTCAAGAAGAATTCATGAACACTCCAAAAGTCTCGTAGCTACAAAGGAACTAAAATGAATGAAATTTGAGAGAAACATGAAGATTGTGCTTGCAAGAAAATAGAAAACAAATAGTTTTGGTTGATGAAAGATTGCCAAGAACCCAAGATTCTTCTGCATCAAAATATTATCTATAGTTCATATGGGAGAATGATTTACATTTCTCCACATAATAATTTTATGGCTTGTATTTTTGTTTTTTTCATGTAAGATCTATGAATGTTGCACTATCCTATTTTTAGGTCCATAGAATTTTAGAGGTTGAAGTTGTATTTTTCTATTTTCTAATAGTGACATTGGAAATTAGGAATTATTATGAATGGATCAACAAGAGAGACTATATAACCCCCATGATGTATAATATCCTATTGAATTGGTGAGCACTTGAAGAAAAATATGGGTATGTGCAGGATCATGGTATACCAAACTAGGCCCTTAAGTGGCAATGTAAATTCATAAAATTAGGTTTAGGCAAGTTGACATAAAAATTTGAATAAGCTATAAATATTATAGATCAAAAATATGTAAGAGAATTTTTAGAAAATTGAATTTAGTTTCTAAGATACTAGGCCTTTTTTGAAAAATAATTATTCTATATGTTGAAAATTTCAAATTTCAATGTAGTAGTACAAAAATTTTAGAAAAAAAAAAGTAGGTGTATGTTTGACCACCTTAAACACAATCAAATGATATTTTTTTTACAAGATTCTAGATATAAGTAGTAGACTCATGTCCGGATCTGACACATATTTTTTAAAATTTTTTTCCAAGTAAATAATTAATTATGAATTTTCTTCTACAAATTTTCCAAAATACAAAAACTCTCATGTCTGACCATGTTAACTTAGTATAAACTTTATCAAATTGAATTTTTTTATTTTATTTTATTGTAGTAGGAAAATCATAGAATGTGACACATATTTTTGATTTCAAAAAAGTTATACAATTTGAAAGTTATAGCTATTTTTAAATAAGTCTATCAATCAGGACTAGAAAGATAAAAAGTAGGTGTATGTCTAACCACATTAAACAAAATCAAATGATAATATTTTTTTATAAGATTCTAGAAAAAAGTAGTAGACTCATGTCTAGATTTGATGTATATTTTTTTGTATTTTTTTCCAAGTAAATAATTAATTATGACTTTTATGCTACAAATTTTCCTGAATATTAAAACTCTCATGTTTGACCACCTTAGCTTAGTCTAAAATTCATCAAATTGAAAGAATTGTTTATTATTACTATATTAGGTAAAACATAGAATGTGATGTATATTTCAAATTTCAAAAATGTTATATTGTCTGAAAGTTATAGTTGTTTTTCAAAGAGTCCATCAATTAGGACTTCTTTTTCACATCGCCACTTTTTGGCATACAATGATCCTGCACATACCCATATAATAAAATGCCTACAAACAAAAATTCTCCAATTGTTAAGAATATAAATGAAGTACAAAAATAAGAATGCCTACCATTATAGAAAGTAATTAGTAGGAAGTGGAATTTAAATTTTTGAGGATGCTAGTAAAAACTAATCCTTTTTCACCAAGCCATTAGATGATGAAGATACCACAAGTCAATCAAACACATACCAATCACTATAGAAGGTGTAAAATAAGAAAAAAATGGAAATTGATTATTGAACAATGTCCAAAAATAAAGATTAAGTGACAATAATATTTCCATGGTTACCATCAAATAGTAGATATAAATCCTAAAATTATTTTTCCAAATTTGAAATGTGAGACTCAAAAAATAAAGAAGCATTGTCTGTTAAATGGTACATCATAATTGAGATGAAAATTATAATTATTTTGCAATGATACATTAGAATTACTCAATAAATAACAAAAAAAATGAAAATGTGATCTCAATAGAAGAAGTAGGAACTCTAGGATAAGTCTTTAGATCATCAATATGCTTTAAAGTTTTACATCATACTAAAGCTCCTCTAAAGCATCATCTTCAAAGGGAAGATAGTTAACATCATTGAGTGGAATGATGCAATTCAAAATAGGAATATGTAGGAATGGAGGAGTATGTGGGTGTCCAAAAATGTCCCAAATATTGGTAAAAAATTACATAGGCATCCTATTCCTCTAATATTTTTGAAGGTTTATCTAAATATTCTTCAATTGAAACTACAACCAATAAATCCTTTAATATGATCATTATTATTAATTTCTATACAAAGTTCTTTGTTGTTTCTTTGGCTCAATAATGAATTCATAAAAATGACACAAAAGATGAAGCCACCTTTAATGTGTTACAATGCCTTTTTCCTTTCACTGATGATTATCCAAGGTCACTCATAGGAATTATAAAAGGTTGAGTTGCATAACCCATGATTAGAGTAATGATACACTTCTAAAATGATAAGTCAAATATTAATTATATAATATAGCTGAAAAACTAATTAGATCAAGAAAAAATTCCAATCTATCAAAATGTCCAAGTAATCCTTCAGGATGCAAAAATAGAGAAACTTAATCACACATTAATGTCTAGAAAAAAATATGGATGTCTTGAAATATCTCCTCAATACCTTTCTAATGTCACAATAATTGAAAAAATGAAGATCATGGAAAACCATTATGAGATTAAGAACAAAAAATGAATAGTTTACTTTAAACAAAAAAAAATACTAAACCATTTTTTTTCACAAAAAAACCTATGGTACTAGAAAGTTGATGGAACCGTCCTTCTCACAATATATTAATTTAAAATATTTCTCCTCTATTCGACCAAAAAGAAACCTATCTTCATAGGTACATAGGGAGGCCAAGAAAAAATACAAGGGGGCTAAAATTAGATAGAGTCCTAGTCATTCATGTGACCATGTTTAGGAAGATTTAATTTTTTTTTGCATCACCCATAAGGAAATGATAGAGTGGAGCAACTTGAGTAGAGAGGAAATTAGATGTTTGGAGTTGTTAGTGGGGAAAATAAGGCACTTGGTCCTCTAGTGAGCACTAGTGCCAACAAAAGGGGAGCATAACACATGTATGCCCTACTAAACATTAATCCTACAGATGTAAAATCAATGTATTGAGCACCAAAGTAATAATTTATGAGCACAAAAGGAGATCTACCAAGTTAAAAAATACCACATGGCCTATATGTTATATTCATGTGTGGAAAGGTAAGTACTAAGAGGGGAGGGGTGAGTCAGTACTTTAAAATAATTTTAAACTTTTCTGAACTTCCTTCACATTCATTTACTTATTACTTATCATTTGCATGGATCACATGAAAATAAATAAAACATATAATAATCATCACATATCACAATTATTTTGGTATTGAAAAAATCCTTGTTAGAGGATAAAAATTGTGGTGGGGATGACACCCAAAAAACTTCACTACTGTAGAATAAAGTTTCTTGGTTAGAGATACAATTCTTAGCTATTTATGATATCTTACCATGTTAAAGTTATTAACCTAGTTAAGAGTTCTAAGACTTCTAAGTCTACTCTCTTAAAAGATTTCACAACTCTAATCTAAGAATTGCACCTAGTTAAAGGATTTACAATTAAGATCTGTTAGGATCTACTCGGTTAAGAGACTTATACAATTTTGATTACTCCTTAATCACTAATAAATTTTTTTTTTTCAAACATGCATCAAAAAATTCTATTCAAACTCTATATGCTCATCAATTCATTACCTCATACTATGTATCCATTACACTAATCAATTCAGTACTTGGTAGCTCAATTTTGAATCTATTCCTCAATACTCTGTTACTCGATATCTTCACTATTCATTCACCTTTTTCTCTGATCTTCAATCTCCAATTTCTCTTCACATATACATATTCCACCTTCATGATTTTCATACTTTGATCTTCTTATATACAAAATTTAGGCGATGCTAGATGTTCTAGAATCTTCATTACAAGCAGTGCTAGCATTGGGTACACTTCCAATGCATATTTCATCCTTAATTATCATTGGATAACCACACCTTTTAATTATGTGTAATCATTATATTTCAATCTCTAATGTTCTATTATACGATCTCCTTGAGATTGGTAAACCATTTTCTAATCGGTGCCTAGGTTCAATGTACTTAGAATTCATCTGGTGTCAGGCTCAATAACCCATCTTCTTTAACTCAGTAACTAAGTTCCCTTCTCAGTTATGTGCTTAGTAGAGCTTGGTTCTTGGTTCTTAGTTCTGCCTCACTTGGTGCCAATACTTAATTTGTCTTTACCAAAATTCCTTGTTTACTTAATCCTTTTTATTGAATGCTTTCTCTACTTTACCGACTCATCATTTCTCCTTACTAAATAAATTTGAAAAACATAATGACTTCCTTATAAATAATGACAATGAAATTGACTCTTCAGATTATCAATCTCCCCATTTGGAATTAGTTTGGTATGTTTATTAAAAACTTTCAAAATATTCAAATTCATAAAAAAAAATTATGTCCTAGTCTATTTCTCTTCGTCAGTAAAACTTATTACTCCCCCTGAAGTAATAATTCTGGTACATCTCCATACTATATATAATCTTCTGTATATTCCCCTATATATATCTATTAATCACATTCCAAAATATTATATATATTTTCCCTTTTTTAATATGCATATATTCCCCCTTATTTACTATGAAGTATATTCCCCCCTTTTTAACAAATATGCCAAAATACTTAATTTGTATTCGGTTTGCAGATCTTATAAAAAATTCCTTTATACTTCTCATGTGCATCCTTGAATGATGCCTTGTAGGTGTCCTGTAGTGTCTTTAACACTATTATCTTCTCACTTATATCTACAATAAGACTAACCATGCTATCCATGGCACTTACATCTGGTGTGCTCACTAGGTCTTTAGCTTTTTGTATTTACTTTTGCAATGATTCAATATTTGGTAAAAAAAATGTCTGGAGTTCTAAGAGATCCAACCTAATCTAGTTCTCCTCCTTTCTCAATTAAAATTACACTCCCATTAGGTGCTTTATATTCTCATAATAATCAGTTATTATTTTTGGTTCAATGGAAATATTTGATAATAGCTCAATGAGCTCTTTTTCCACATTATTGTCCTTTTCCTTTTTTTCCCTTTGTAAATTTTGACAATAAACAAATCTTTTGGAATATAGAAAGAATAGATTGCAGATCTTGTTATATGTTAATATGATTTAGAACAACAGAGAGGGGGGGTGAATCAGTTTTTCTCAGGTCCAGATGTATAAAACAAACTTTAAAACTCTTCAAAAAATCAGATATAATAACCATTAGCTACTTGGTCATTACTGATTGCATAACAGAAATATATAACAGTGTAGTCCACTTATCCAATAGCATCTAACTTGTAAAACATAGAAATGTTCAAACCAAAACATTCCCACAAGTATCAACACCAAGATTTATAGTGGAAACCCAATTTGGGAAAAACCACTTTGTAACATGTTACTATTATGTTCACTCTTCTGAAGTGAGCTCAGTGAAAAGCCAACCCTATCAAAGGTTACAAACACACTGTCAGGTGTGACCTAGTTAAAGGATTTAAACCGCTCTATTAAAAGTGTGCATTATTATAGGACTTACATACACTCCATTAGAATGCAACCTTGTTCAAAGGATTTATACCTATGACTATTAGGTCAACCTCTATTAAAAGGATTTGGACTGTTACAATGGTTAGAAAGTAGCAGTAATATTGATCTGAAAGACATACAACTCACTTTGCAGATATCAGATCCAATTCCATACACATATGCTAGCTTACTGACTGTGAACCTTTACCATCCCCATCACTGATCTGATTGAAACTCTCTTCAAGAAATCACAACACTTATCCTTCAACCTTCTCTGCTTAAATAGTCAATAACATCAACAACACTTCTAGCATCCTCTCTTTTACAACCTCTAGCTTAGGTTTCCTTAATACTTCCTCCATTAGGTCAATACATCTTTTGCCGCTTAATCTCCTTCGTAGATCTTAGGGTTAGGTCAGATTCATCAAATCCATCCTACTTTATGTTCTTTAGCTATCCTTCTAGAAATATCTCAAAACTCTCAATAGATTTACAATAAAACATTTACAGTGCATTAAATGCTTTCATACAATCAATAAATAAAGTCAACATATTTTACATAATCCAAGAATTCAATGATGTTGGCTAGAAAACTGAATTCTCCCTCAAATGTAAAATATTGATGCTCGATCAATGCTATGTTCAACTTCTCAATCTTCACTAGAAAGCTCGGTCACCTCAAAAACTATTTCCTTGGCTAATACGGTCTTCCTCGATAATTAACTGGTGTTCAGTCAACACTGAATTTACTTAGCATATACTAGCTCGGTCGACACTAACAACACTTGGCTTAAACTAGATTTCTTCACTTTTTCTCAGTTAAGCCTACCAGTTTAGTCTTCATTCTCAGATAAATAATACATTGTCTTATCATTGTGCCACATAATCAAGTACTCATTGAAGTATCAATATAACTCAACCTTTGCCTAGGTGCTATTGTTACCAACCTTGCCTTTCCCCTTAGCAACAATCAAATAGATATAGTACTTTCTTAAATAGCAACAATCTTACCAGTTAAGGTTTGACATCAATGACAATACAATAATTGCTTCAATTACAGTTTCCAACAGTTCTAATGCATTGATTAACTTAAAGAGAGTTACCTTGTCCAATGATACTAATTGAAGAACTTCTTTAATCACCTCGGTCTCCATATCTTTCTTGTTAACCTTCATCAGATATTTGGTTATGTCAGTTCCAGGTTGATTGATTATATATATATATATATATATATATATATATATATATATATATATATATATATATATATATATATATATATATATATATATATATATATATATATATATATATATATATATATATATATATATATATATATATATATATATATATATATATATATATATATATATATATTCCTTTTCATTGATTATTTCCTCAGGGACAATCTCATTCAAAATGCTCTTGATATGCTCCAACACATCGATTTTCTTCTTTTTACCTATAAGCTTGTCTTGTGCAGCTTTCCTCTTCAACAACTCACTAAACTCAGAGAGTTCCTTTGAGCTCATGGTAGTATAGTCAACCTTCGGTATAACTATAACCTCATTTATATCTACCTCTTTTTCTAATTTTATCTTCTTAGACTTGCCCTTTGAACTTGATGGCATCTTTGCATCTGATTGAGTTGAAGTTTCATCAATTTTATCTTCCTTCTCCTTCTTCGTCTCCTCATGTTTCTTCTCTTTTATTTCTTCTTTCTTTCCCTATTTTTCCTCTTTATTCTCTTCTACCTTTTCTATCTCTTTTACCTTTTATATTTCTTTCTCTTGTTACTATTGACCTGTAGCCTCGGTGGGGATAATAAACTCTATATTATGACCTTAAGTAGTTTCTATCTCTAGAGTCTTCTCCTCGGTCTCTTTTGGTTCATTTTCCTTTGCTAGATTGGTAGGAGTCACACCATCTGTAGGTGTAGCATCAGTCACCTCTGTCTCTAGAAAATTCATTACTTGTATGATTAATGGCTCTTTTGTCAATAATCTTGTAGTAGCTAAATCATCTATATCCATGGCCTCTAATATTATGGCCTCGATAGCCATGACATTTTCATCTTCTTTCATTATTTCATCAGGGTCTTGTTTGGTAGTGTCTTCTATAATTACTTCTTCCTTATTTGTTATCAATCCAATTGGATTGGATTTATCCTCTTCAACTTTTACATCTTCAATTGTTTATTGGTCAATGGAAAATATCTTTCTCCAAAGATCATTGGTATCCTTCTATACTTCATGCAATTGACTAACCATTATACTTAGGGATCTTCCCTTCACCAAAAATCTCATCAAGTATTCATTAAGTTATCCTTTATTCCTTTCTTTGTAATTTTTGGTACTGTGATTTCTAGTGATCTCTCTTTCATCTCTTTTTCAGTAGCAAGTGCATATTTCCATATGGCATCAATTTTATTATACAATTCTCCTTCTATATAATCCACCACTTCAACTAGTAGAATCTTGAATTTTTGTGGTGTGGTAATGATTTTTTCTTCTATTTTATCATTTTCTTCATTAGTCTTAATGTCATATTTTAATTGTTGCATGACTTTTAGTCCACCATACTTTTCAACTGTGTTGAGAAAATCATCAAGACTCTTCAACTTCTTTCTTAGTACAACTTTGAAATGTGACAAGTCATCTAACTCAGTGTTACTTTCCTTTGCCAACTTCAATTTTCTTCTTGGCCTCCCAATGGCCTTATTTTCTCTAACATATGTTTTTTCTTTACAGGATCAACTTCTACTTACTTTTTTCCTCTTGTTTTAGAGTTAGACTGAGTAGATGGTCTTACACCAGAAGGACTAGGGGTTTCCTTCTTGATTTTTATTTTCTTCCCCTTTTTAACCGAAGGCTCAACAACATCTTCCTCAACTTCATCAACAACAACAATACCTAATTTTTTGGTTAATTCACTAATCATTTTACCTTATTTCCTTATTTCCTTTGGTATCAATATACCTATTCTTATTTTCTCCTTCACCTCTTCATAGGTGCCATACTGAGTTGCAGTTCTATCCATTGGCTTCTCCAAAAGTCATTTTATCTATAAAGTGGCTGCATCAATATTCATCTCATATCGTATCAGTGGTAACCATTATGTTCTTGGTTCTATTGCCCTTATGATACACACATCAATGTCTACTTCAAAACACAATTCATCTTTATACTCTTCGACTAACTAAGGTGGAATCCTATATCTCTAATGTATTCTAGACTAAAACTTATTGAAATAGTCATCCATTATAACATTGAAATTGTCACCCATGATTTGAATAAAGTCATTAATTTGATAGACTATGGGTTTATTTGCACTCCATGTGACTTCATCGACTATTGGAAATGAATTTTGAAAATAAAAAGATATACATACCAACAGTGGACTGAACTTCAGTGTATTTGAATTTTCCTTCTGAATGGTATTCATATTGTCATCAAGTTGTTTCAGTAGAATCTCATGTAAGTCAATCTTCATATCCTTCTTCACCTTTTTGTATGCAATATCCACATCTCCATAGTGTACACTGTCTACTCGAGATGATTGGAATATCCTATATGATATTAGATTTGATGAAAATTTCATTTTTGGGTCTTCAAATATAGATATCTTTAGGCCTCTTCTGTCCCATTTAGCTTTTGTTAGCTCACAGAGTTTGTTCTTATCCATCTGCTTATTGTCCCTTAGTCTATCACTGACTAGAAATCCAGTAACAATGTGTAAAACATCCTTTGTTATCTTCACTGGCCCATCAAGCCACATAAACCTATCATGTACTCTACCTAATACAATTCTTATCCACTCATGCTTGAATATCATCAGTACATTCATTACATGAACCAAACCCTTGGTCTATAGGTGTGTGTGATCACTTTTCATATTATCATTTACACACAACTTCTTATATGATACACCAATCCCAGCTTGACATATATCCTTGATCTTTCAATGAATGAAGGTGTGAACATCTTCAATCAAAATCAAGGATAGGGATCTGATTTATCAAATTCCACAACAATGATGGGTGGAAGTTGTTGGAAACTATAATTAAAATAATTACATTATATTATCATTGATGTCAAACCTTAACTGATAAGATAGTTTCTATCTAGGATAGTACCATATCTTTTGATTGATGAAGACGATCTGAAAAGAGGAGATAACAAGAGGACCTAAGGAAAGGTTGAGTTATGTGATAATTCAATGGGTACTTGATTAGTTGGCACATTGAGAAGGTAATGTGTTGTTTATCAAAGTAAGAAGAAAGATTGGAAATGTAGGCTTAATCGAGAAAAAGTGAAGAAATTTAGTTTAAGCCGAGTGATTTTAGTGTCAACCGAGTGCTAGTATATGCTGATTAAATCTAGTGTTGACTGAACATCAGTAATTTCCAAGAGACATCAAATTATCAAGAAAAGATAGAATTTTCTGAGGAAGACAATTTTTAGTGATGACCGAGATACATAGTGATGACCAAGGAGATGAACATAGTATTGACCAAGTGTTAGTAATTTACATTTGGAGAAAGAATTGAGAATCCCAGCCGACATAGTTGAATTCTTAGGATATGTAAAATGTGTTGACATTATTAATAAATTTTATGGAGCATTTAATGCATGGTAAATCATTTTCTTATGGATTCAAAGAGAATTTTAGAGATGTATCTAGAAGGAAAATATGGAGAACATAATGATGGAAGGATTCAATGAATCTGACCTAAACCTAAGATCTACGAAGGATATTAAGTGGAAAAAGATTGATCTACCTGATCAAGGAGTAATAGGATTAACCTAATTGTGAGGTTATAGAGAGAGAGGAAGAGGTTGATGTTATTTACCAATAAGTCTAAGCAAAATGCTGAAGGTGAAATTATGAAGGAGCTAAAAAAAGTTGTGGTGATTGCTGGAAGCAAATTCCAAGAAGATCAGAGATGGAGATGTAAATGAAGGTCCGTTACTAAATCAACATATGTGCAAAGTGGATCTATATTTTCAAAGTGAGTTGTATGTTTTTCAGATCAAAACCTACTGTTACTTTCTAACCATTGTATCAGTCTAAATACTTTAATCAAGGTTGACCTAATAGTCATTGTATAAATCCTTTAATCAAGGTGATATTCTAATGGAATATTATTAAGCCCTATAACTAGGCCACTTTTAACAAAGTGTTTTAAATTATTTAATAGGGTCACACCTAACAGTGTGTATATAAACCTTTAACTAGGTTGGCTTCTCACAGAGCTCACTTCACAAGAGTGAAAATTAGTAGCATGTTACAAAGTGGTTTTTTCCAAATTGGGTTTCCACTATAAATCCTGGTGTTATACTTGTGTGAATTATTTTTATGTGGATGTAGTTGAAAGATTTATATTCTGCAAGTTAATTACTTTTGGATAGTGGACTACATGTTATATGTTTGTGATATATGCTATAGAGACCAAGTTGAATTGCTGATTAGATCTAAGTTTGTTGAAGAGATATAAAGTTCAATTGGTACATCTAGACTTGAGAACAACTGATTCATCCCCCCTCTCTATTGTTCTAAAATCATTCTAACAACTAGTATCAGAGTTGTTGGTGCTTACAGAGAAAATTTTAAAGGTACTTGAAGCTAATGATCAAGATGTACAAAAATGAGGTGCCAAAGCTGAACAAAGAGAAACTCCTTGCATATAAGAGTTTGTTGAAATTGCACCTAGCTGGTATTGGTGATTCAACAAAATACTATGTGGAAAATGAGTATGTTATACCTACTGTACCTTTGACTATTGAGGAGATGAAAGAAAAACAAGAACATAATCAAGCAATGATGGAGATTGCATCTTCCCTAAGCTATCCTAAATTTGAACACATCAAGGATTATACTAATGTAAAGAGAATGTGGGACACTCTTGCAACTATCTATTATGGAGATACAAATGTACTGAGAGGCAAATCCAAAAGCCTAAGAGGTAAGTTTGATGAAATGAAAATGCAAGAAGGTAAAAATATTGCTTAGTATTGTGTTAGAATTAAGGAGGTAGTGAATGCTATCAGAGGAGCTAATGGGAACATTGATGATGAAACTATCATTGGTAAAGTATTAAGAACTTTTCTTGCTATCTATGCTATCAAAATTTCTGTAATACAAGAATCAAGATGTAACCCTGGTAATGTTCTAACACTAGAAAGTCTTGTTGGTAAGCTTACTACTGTTGAGTTGTCTAATTATGATAACTACACTGTTCCTAATGTTGAATCTGCATTCAAGTCTCAAATGGTTATGTATAAGTATAAAAAAGAAAAATAAAAATGTGTGAGAAGTGATAGTGATAGTGACAATGATAGTGACACTTCAGATGTAGATCTAGATGATCTTGAGGCACTTATGGCTAGAAGGCTAAATAGAGGAAAAGGGAAATATAAAGGTAACACTAGTACATTTAAGGCCATATTCTGATGGCCATGTGTAAGATTTGCCACATCTATTTGTTGATATTTTGACAGATGTTTCCATCGACAAAAGTGGTAACTGTCGATATTCTGACATCATTTCCTATCGGACCAGGCCACATAAATAATAACTTTACTATGGGCTTTCATACAATGTATCTATCAAAACTCTAACAAACAACTGCGAGAATGGCGATGTAGAGGAATTGAATTTTAGGTAGGACAAACTATCAGATGTATACAACTCCTATCACACATATCTATCGAAAAGAAGTTTTCTCTGACGTTTAACCTGTTGGAATGGCGATGAATAACCCGTCAAATGTATAATACTATTGTTGAAAAAAGTTTCATGCATGTCAAAAAAGTGACAGATATGCATACTAAAGATAACTAAGCTCAAGAGACCATCATAGTTGGTCTCTTTCTTTGGTCCATATTATTGAAAAAATGGTTTACCTTTCATTAGCTCATCAAATGCGGGGATTTGAAATAATTTAATAGAATATTTTCACGATAATGTATACTATTTAAGTTGATGCTAAAAAATTTTATTGACTCTGTGCACTTGTAGACTATGAGCACAGTGATAAAGAAGCATCTCCTCCCATGGCCTACATTACTCAAGCCATGGGAGGGGATACTTCTTTATGGCTGTGCTCAATGTCTACAAGTATGCAAAGTAGATAAATTAGTTCAGCGTCAAACTAAAATAATGTACGTTAGTGATGAAAATATCATCTATTAAATTATTTTAAATCCCAGCATTTGATGAGCTAATGAAAGGTAAAACATTTTTTTAGTAATATGGACCAAAGAAAGAGACCAACTATGATGGTCTCTTGAGCTCTGTTATCTTTACTCCTAGCTACTAGGTAAGCCCTAGAAGACTTATACCTATCAATCGTCAAGAATAATCACCACCTTGCCTTTATCTACACTGCATAGTATCCAATACAAGAGAAGACAAAAAATATGAATGGATAAAAGAAATGAAAGATACAATAATATTATCTTTTTGTTTACCTGTAGACACCTAAAAATCCTTTAGAAAATAAAGTATTTTCATTTTCTGAAAAATCCCTGATGACATCATCATTTATTAATTAATTATTTATTTAATTAATTAATTTATTTTTATGTCATTAAATCCCTTTTTCTTAATTAAAAATATTTAATTAAGAAATCCCTCCCAAAAATGTTTAAATCTTATTTAAACATTAATCCCCTATTTATTAATTATTTTAATTAATAAATTGACCAAAAATCCCCCAAAAAATAATTAATTTATTTTTTGACCAAAACTTGGCCAATTTCCTTAAAACCACTAACCGCTTCCAAAATCTTCTAAAACCCTCTTTAATTACGATTAAAGGTTAATCCCATCATTTTCTAACCCTAACCCCAACTCAAAATATTTAATTAAGATTAAATATTTAATCCTTATGTTTATTAAATTTATTTTAATAAATTTTCTCAAACCTAAACCCATGGAAATAAATAAATCTTTATCTATTTCCTAAAAATACTTATTTATCCTAAGGAAGTGCTAGACTCTTCTAGAAAGTCCTAATCCTAATCCTAATCCTAATCACCTCCCTAACCTTGTCACATTCCCTAACCAAGATTAGCCAACTCCTAAACTTTAACCAAAGTCAACAAACTTCTAGAGGCTTCTCTTACATGCATTTATGATGCATTTAAAGCCTCCTTACCCCTCTTACATGCATTTATGATGCATTTAAGAAGCCCCTCACCCCTTTCTTACACCCTTTGACATTAGGCACATTTCCCAAATTGTGCACATTCCTCCCATCTTTCAACCCAATGCCCTTATGACACTTGTCACAAGGAGGTGGCCTTGAACTAGCACAATCCATGTGCTCCCCTTTGAATGAATCTTGGCCTCTCTTAAGGATTTTGATCCTAGCCACTCATTCATCCTCCCAAAAGTCTATAAATAGTCCTCATTTCCAAGAGCAAAATATCCATTTACCTTTCATTTTATGCATTGTTATCATGTCCATTTAGCTCTAGACTTAGCATAAGCAATACTAATTGTTAGTTTCTTTTTATCATCTTCAAGCTTTCTTAAAGAACATCATAGCTTAGCAATAATGGATTAATATAGTTTCTTTCATTGTTTAGCATAGCATATAGCATCATATCACACCTATATTTGGTCTAAAATCAATCTTAGTATGCATTAGAATATGCTCCAAGTGCTTAGAGAGCACACCCACATCCCTCTAATTGAAGCGAATCAAACATTTGCTCTATAGCACTTGTTTTTTAGCAACAATCTTGAGGTGGCTTTGGTTTTGTTTTCATGTCTTATGCTATTTTTTAGTTCATGAACATGTTATATTAGTCTAATGTTTGAATGTTTCAGCCTTTCAAGACAGGTAACAGGTTCAAAATCATAGTCTACATTCTGGCACACCCGGTGGGACCCACTTCACGGGTTCTTTGCAAACATTCTGATAGATTTTGGAGTGTTTTCAGATTTTTCAAACTTATAGGTGGATGGAGCTCTTCAAATTCTTCTTCCTCTTCTTGTCTATATTCTTCTATTCCGTCTACTTCTTCTTCTTCTAGCAAGGTCACGGCCATTTTTTTTCAAAAACATCCATAAGGAAGCAAAATCATACAAACCTTGTTTTAGTGCTTAAAATGAACCCCCAAATCATTCTTAAATGCATTAAGAACTAAAATTTGCAAAATTTATTCTAACAAACAAGAAAAAATCAATCAAAACATTTGCATCCTTGCAACATCAAGGTTTTAAATGCATTCATGCAAAGTAGGAACATTTTATGATTTGGGAGCATAAGAAGAACATCAAGTTTGCATTGGAAAGCTAAGTGGTCCCTAATCAACTAAAAAATCATCCTAAATGGTCCTAAATCAAAATTAAAAAAGCATCAAAGAGAGCTAAAAAAGAACTTCATTTGCAATGTCTTCAAAGTTTTGTTAAAAATCTCAAAGCAAACTAGGAACAAAATCATCAAAAAGCTTTGCTAAAACTTTTCAAATTTGGTTCCTAAACTTTCCTAAAGGTTTCAAAATTTTCCTAAATCAGTCCTAAAGCTTTGTTATTGATGTGAACAAGTCTCTTATTGCAAAATCTTGAATGCCTTTTAAAATTCATGCATCAAACTAAATCTAGGCAACTTTGTTTTGAAGTCTAAAATGGAGCAAACCAAATCTTGAATGAAACTAAAGGAATGAAGCTAAGTCCTAAGAGTCATTGTCCATTTGAAAATTGAACTCAATCTTGAATGCATTAAAAGAACAAACATCTCTATTCCCTCCTTTTCAATTCAAGCAAAATGCAAATTCAATCTTGAATGCCTTAAAGGACAAAAAAAAAAGCACTTCAAAGTTCTAAATCAACACGCCAATCTCAATCTTGAATGATCAAAGAAAGAACTTGCAATTGCTCAAATCGCTTACTTTTTGGAAAAAGAACAAATCAAACCTTAAGCACTTGTGTCTTCAAAATTTCAAAGTTCAAACACACTTAAATCAAATTGGGAAAATGAACAAACTTGCTTGATGTGCATCTAGGAGCTTTATCTTCTTGCAAAATCCTTGTTAAAGTAAGCAACGTAGAACATTTGAACTTGGACAAGTTCACTTGTTCTACTTTTAGCGAGGCCTGTCCGAGGAGAAAAGTGCTTCCTCCTTGGAGAATGACCTCAAACTGGTATCCCCCCCCGGCCAGTATATAAATAAAGTGAAGGCAAAAAGTACTCACTTACATCTCCTAATCGCCGGGCGTCTTGTGCCAAATACAAATGTTTGGGGAAAGGTAAATATTCCTCCCCCAGCGTTGTTGGCTAGGCTCTTAAGTGAGTCACAAGCGGTCAGCATAACTGGGTATGGAGACTCCACGGAACTATTAAAAACCTGATAAAATAGAGGCTACCCTATCTACATCCGAAAGTATCAAAATCCTTGTGCAAGGACCAATTCCAAGGGGTTTACCGGGTCGCCTCAAGATTACTCACCATTTGTATTCCCTTCTGGGGGATACCAAGCTGTGGGCAAGTGATTTTGATACTCACCTTCCTTAGGTAGATCTGTTTGAAGTGCTTGACAGTCAAAGACTCCATGAAAACACTTGTTGAAACATACACTTTCAAAGCTTTATCAGAGTCAGTCATCCTGTTTGTATCCCGCAAGGTTGCTTTGCCCTTTGCGGAGATTGCCTTGTTAGAAGTCTTTTTAATTTATCCTTTGCCACTTGAGAAAATCAAACCAATCAACAAAATTGATAGTTAGGAAATCTTGCAGAAATCAGATATCCAAAGAGCCTTTTATTCTCAAACCTATCAGAATTTTCCAAAGATATGCCCAATTTGATCAAACATCCAAAAGCCAAGTTGCCCAAATCCAAAGATTATCAAGAGAAGAAAGTTGCAGAGAGGAACCTTAAAAGCCATCAATCCTTTGTCCAAGCAACCCAAGCAGAAGAAAAATATCAAGAAAGACTTGATAATATTAGCTATAATGCAAGAGTCAAACAGTTTGCCTACCATTTCTGAGTAAACCATCGCTACATCAACCTTGAAAGAGAAGATTAGCTAGATTCATAACATGTCCATTGTACCTTCAGATCTCACAATCTTATCTCGGCAGTTCGTCATCCTAGCTTCATCTTAGTTTCACCCTTGCATCATCACCAAACCTTAGTTACATCCTAGAAATCCTTCTTAGTTGCATGCACCATCATCCTCCTAGCAGCGTCATAGATCATCCATCCCAGTCGCATCTGCATCATCCTCTTAGAAAGAGCATTGTTCCATTATCCTCCACCATCTTTTCATCAGCAATCCACCATTAGAATCCCATATCCTTCATCCAAATCCAGCATCCATCATCTAAATCAGAACCCACCATCTTTTGTACCAAAATCCAGAGATCCAAAATCCACAAACACTTAGTGTTTAAAACCTTTGAGTTATTTCCATCCCTTATCCTAAATCAGAAAGCATCCCCTTTTTGACAGAGCATTGTCTAAAGGAAATCCAACTTGTCCTTGCACAGCCTCATCATCTCGAGCAAGAGATTGGCTTGTATTGATAAGCATCCAGTTAACCGAAGATCATCAGTCTATCCTAGGTTGGCCCAAGTCCTATCATTGATCCTCCATCAGGGAAAAATAACAACTCATTGTTGACACTTAGTAATCTTCCACCAGCATCCCACCAATCCTCCACCCAATCTTGACCCAAATCAGAGCATCCCACCAATCCTCCATCATCACCAAGCTTTTTTACGAATTTGCCACCATCTCCCACCAATCTTCCACCATCTTTGATCCAAATCTGAGTAGTTCATCCATCCTTGCTTTGCATTCTAGAAAGTCATCATCTTTAGAAGTTCATCAACTTTGCATCCATCAACATCTTTTAGCCAAACATCTTGCATCCATTTAGCACTTGCATCTCCATGCCTGTTGAGACCAGATCTTGGAAAAGAAGAAGCATGAATCCTTATCCACCAACAACCTCATCCGATCCCAACCTTTTCACCAATGCCATGATGACCTACAATCCCCAGATCCAAGCTAGTAACCCATGTGAAGATCCAAACATCCCTTCATCCCCGTTGGCAATCCAGGCATTTGCAAGTCCTCCAGAAAGCCCACTAGTGACCAATGCCCTTGTACCGCAACATTAGCAAAGCACGTTTGCCCACTATCTACCAGAAAGTACCTCCATCCCACCATCTCTCTATCCACGCATCCCCATCAATACTATCCAAGTTCCAGCACAAGCATATTCTCCATTTGTCCAATCATTCCCTGATCCTATCATGCAAACACCCTAAGAGCTTTCCACCATTCCCCTTTTCTTGCAAGAAAGCCTCGCCAGTCCTGCAACACAAGTTGCAGTGCCATCTGCTCCATCTCCTACCCCTTTTGCTTCATCATCTGCTATGGCTGCCCAAGCCCAAATCCAACGCTTAACCCAAAGTTAGCTTCCACCTCTCATTCAAGCTTTTACACCAAAAGCTTCACCACCATCTGCAAGTCAAGCAACGCCTTTCACCATCAAAGGAGCATCGTCACCCTTGACCCCCCAAGCACCTGTACCTTCTTCTTTGGGGTTAGTGCAATCACTTCCCATTCCAACCTCATCTTTCTCTTGGGTGTTTCCTTTATTTTCCTCCTCATAAGCATCCGCTCAACCACAACCTCAACAAGCTCCTTTCTCTCAACCATCATTCATCCCCCAAGCTCCCGTTGCTCCTACCATTCCATCATCCGCTACAGTGCACCCTAACACAAGCTCTCAGTGGGGCCTTACACAAGAAAAAATGAAGGCATGGGGGATCCCATCTCAATCCCCTACATCTATGGTTGCAAGTCAACAAACTGCCTTCACCCAAGCAGCACAGCAGCAACTACCCCAACCACCACCAGCTTCAAGCTATTCATCCCAAATCCCAAATACCTTCCAGCAAGTTCCACCACCTCAACAGCCAACTTTCCCCAGCTATCTTACCCCATCACCCTTTGCTTCTAGCTTCCCCACATCTGTTCCACCTCTAAGTAATGCAAACATGCACCCAGCTTATATCAGCCAAACCCAAAGCCAACCTCAGCAACTACCACCATCATACCCACAAGCAGCATCATTCCAACAGCCTCCCCCACAGCAACCACATGTCCCCTTTCAGAAAACACCCATCATTCCTCAATAACAGCAAGTCCCTTGCTATCAGCCCCAGCAACAAATCCCTATCATCCCCTAGTAACAACAAGTTCTCACCCATTAGTTACAACAACAAGTTCCAAATGTCCAATATCAGCAAGCAATCCCACAACAACTGCCAGTTCAACAATAGCAAGCAGCCCAACAACATCAAGTGGTTTCATATCATTTACCATAATATCCCCCTATGCCACACTAGCAATATCCCTAGCAACCATTGCCCCAAAATCAGTTCCAACCCATTTATCCACAGCAAGCGCCATATCTAGTTCCACAGCTTCCATCACAAGTAGAAGTCCCAGTTCCCTCACCACTCAATGCTGAGTGGGAATCAATGAAAAATGCTCTAAAGGAGCTACAATGTGGAACAGAGAATAAAACATACAAGTTCGAAGAGGTGTGCTCATATCCCTTCGATCGGTCCCTAGCAACTATCCCTTTCCCCAAGCATTTTGAGATGCCCAAGTTTGACAAGTATCGGGGGAAAGGAGATCCAGTAAACCATATCAAAGAGTTCTACATGGCGTGCCAAGAAGTAGCTTACAGTGATAACTATCTCCTGCGCTTATTTCCCAAAAGCTTGGGAGGAACTGCTGTTGAGTGGTTTTACAAAATACCACATGGGACAATAAAAACCTTTGCTGAACTCTCTGAGAAGTTCATCACACATTATGCCCATAATGTGGAGAATGAGTTGTCCTTGCTAGACCTATGCAACTCAAAGCAGAAAGATGGAGAAAGCCTTGCGGAATACTTGCAAAGATGGCAAAATCTTACAACCAGGTTATCATATCAGCTGCCAGAGAAGCATCTAACAAAGATCTTCATTGATAACTTGCATCCAAAGCTATCCCATCACATGCGAATGAACTATCTCCAGACATACCAAGACATCAACAGCAAAGGCATAGGCATCGAGAAAGCTCTCCTAGATGAAGGCACTATTCGTCACTTCAAGGATGATTCCAAGAACAAACCCAACAATGATAAATCTCGTTACTGGAATCGTAACAAGAATGTTGTTACAGATGGAGCCACTGACACTAAGAATGTACAATTCATTGTGGCTAGTCCTACACCAGCTCAAACATACCAACCGCCACAAGTGCCCATCTATCAGCAACCACCAACTCCTGCATATCAAGCACCTATTTATCAGTAGCCTCCTCAAGCTCATCAACCACCTGTGCAACAGTATCGGCAGCAATACCAACAGCAATAGCCAGCACGTCAAGGCAATCCTGTTAATGCAGTTAACATTGCCCCAAGGTAGAACAAGCCCAACAATCAAAATAATCTAAAGAGGACTTTCACACCTTTGGGTGAGCCTCTGGATCATATCTTTTATCGGCTAGCCAAGGAAAATATGATCACATATCTGCCCATCCCACAGAAGGATGATAACGCACCAAAGTCTGATTGGTATAAAGAACATGAATACTGTGATTACCATCGTGTGAAAGGACACACTACCCTGAAGTGTATGAGACTCAAGAACTATATGCAAGATCTCATTGATCAAAAAGAGATTCAAGTAGATACACCTGCTCAAGCCTCACCAAATGCCAATTTACAAATATATCAAAATGTGTTCCCTCAACACAATACCGGGAAGAATCAAGCCAACACCAATCAGCCCCAAAATCATGGCAAAGGCAAGCAAGAAGATCACACAGCGGCCTACATCAACTATGACAAGTATGTCGGATGCATAACTCAAGTTGAGCCCATCCAAGATGAGCCCACCATCAATACCATCCATGTCAGAGGGTCGGATCGACAATGTGTTGCAACTACCCGCAGTAGTAGGATAACTGTTGCTGGTGCTCCTCCGAGATCAGCTGCTCCTCCAAGGCCAACATCTACTGCATCCATAGCATAGTCTAACACCAGGCCAACATCAAATGCATGCACAACATAGCATAATGCACCAAGTGCACAATACAATATCATAGAGCATCTTGGGAACATGCCAGCCCAAATATCTATATTGGATTTGCTTCGCACATCACCCATCCATTAGGAGATCCTAGACAAAGCTCTAAAAGAAGGCCATGTCCCCACGGACATTAACACAACTCAATTTTAAATTCTTGTGGGACACCTATCAGTAGATGTGCCTTATCCTTCAAAGAATCTGATATACCAGATGTCACTCCTGACCATACTCTTCCTCTCCGCATTGCCGTCATGGTCAGAGACTTTGCCATCAAACGGGTCTTAATAGATAATGGCTCAGCTCTAAACTTATGTACTTTAAAATTCATTTAGTAGATTGGGTTCACCCAGGCCGATATAGCACATGAAGTGATCACTATCAAAGCCTATGATAACTTGGAGTGTACCTCAGAAGGTACCATTACTTTGCCCATTCAGCTAGGCCCAGCAACACAAGATACTATCTGCCATGTTGTTGATCTTGACCTACCATTTAATATCCTCCTAGGCCAACCGTGGATTCATTCCATTAAGGCTGTACCATCTACTTACCATCAGTGCATCAAATTTCTGCATTAAGGCACTGAGGTTACCATCCATGCTAACCCCCAACCCTTCGCATACTATCGTGCGATGGAAGCATCATTCCCTCACTCCACTCATTGTCCTGGAACTGACATTGGTACTTCTATTACCAGCTCATCCTGATCCCATTGCGATCCAGAAACCATTCTCACCTCCACCCTCTCTTCCATCAAGATCAATAACCAGGGTTGTGGTGAATATAGCCTACATGATGCATTTGCCATAGGGGCCCTTCCGCTTGATCCACATACTCAAGGGCGTCCAGATCACCAAAGCAAGCCTATTGAAGAGCATCATGAAATCAAGAAAATTGGATCTATGACTTTTGAATCCCATGGCAACATAAATAGCAAAGAGATGGAGCCGGATATCGACATATGGTTGTACAAAGATCCCCCATCCCGTGACATGCAACTTCTTGAGTACTTCAAAGAGAAATATCTAGTCCCATACAAGAATGTCACAGAATAATATAACTATCAGGGCGGTGGTCTAGGACCACAAGAAGATGGAAATCTATTTCCTACCACACCATCACAAAATCTTGAACATCAAGGACTTGGCTTTAATATCCCTCGCCTGCCTGAACAAGAGCCCAATACCACAACTGAGGGCACCAACATGACTAGCGTTAACTTCTTGAATAGCCAGGATGACCTCATGGAAATTGAAGACATCCCCGAAGAGAAAGACATCCCATCCTACGATGATATCTTTGCCGACGACACCCTCCTGGGGACTTCTGTCCTCCAACAACTATCCATCAACCTCATAGACCTTCCCCTCACACACCCTGAACTCATAACTTGGTACCAACCAAGCATCGCACACATCGACGGGTTCCAAAGTGCACAAGCACTCCTAGAATTCATGGGGGCATCAGATCCAACAGTCAACCAGGATCCAACATCGACATCTATTTATACGCTTCACCCAAAAGGATATTTTGGGGAAGAGGCAAGCTTTAGTCGCAAAAATGATAAAGCAAAAGAACATCATGAGTCTTTATGTGAAAACCCTTCTGGGGCACATTCTGATTCCAAAATAGTAAAAACAAAGGGCGTATCTTCTAGCGAAAACCTGGCAATTCAAGCGCTAGAAGATGAAGCCTTGCCTCTTCCCCCTATCCAAGATTATAGACCAGAGCAGTTGCCGATCATCATAGAGGAAACCAAGCCAATCAACTTGGGAACAGAAGAATGTCCAAGGATCACCTACATTGCAGTCAACCTAACAGAAGAAGAAATGGCTCTCAGCACCTTGCTCAAGGAATCAGTTATCAACTTTGCATGGTCATACGCCCACATGCCTGGGCTTGATCCAAACCTTGTTGTTCATCATCTATCAGTAGATCCAAACGTCAAGCCAGTGAAGCAGAAGCTAAGGAAAATGCATCCAAAGGTAGCATTACTAGTTAAAGCAGAGCTTGAGAAGCTCCTTCAAGCAAAAATCATCAGAGCAATTGACTACTCAAAATGGATCTCTAACATGGTGCCAGTCACAAAGCCTTCTGGCGACATCAGAATCTGTACTGATTTCAAGGACTTGAACAAGGCATGCCCTAAGGATGATTTCCCATTTCCAAACATAGACATGCTTGTAGACCTCACAGCGGGTCACGAAATGCTATCACTCATGGATGGCTTTTCCGGCTACAACCAAATTCATATAGCAGAAGCAGATCAACATAAAATAGCATTCACAACCCCATGGGGTACCTTCTACTACAATATGATGCCCTTTGGGCTAAAGAATGCAGGAGCAACATATCAGCGAGCAATGACAGCGATCTTCCATGATATGATCCACAAGATCCTTGAAGACTATGTGGATGATATCCTTGCAAAATCCAAAACAAGGGATGAACACCTCAACATCTTAGAGTGTATGTTTGATCATCTGAATCATTATGGCTTAAAGCTTAATCCAAAGAAATGTGTCTTTGGTGTTACATCTGGAAAGCTCCTAGGTTTCATAGTATCGCGACGAGGCATAGAGATAGACCCCAAGAAGGTCAAAGCAATAACAGAGATGCCTCCACCAAGAACACTCAAACAGCTCAAAAGCCTACAAGGAAAGCTTCAATTAGTGCGTCAGTTCATTTCTCAGTTAGTAGACAAGTGCCAACTTTTTACGCATCTCCTATGCAAAGACACAAGCTTCAAATGGGATCCCATATGTCAAAGAAGCTTTGATAAGCTCAAGGAGTATCTTTCCAATTCTCCAATCCTAGTACCACCAATTCCAGGACGCCCTCTCATACTCTACATCTTGGCAACCACTACAGCACTGAGGGCACTCTTAGCTCAGCATGATGATGACAACAAGGAGAGAGCCATCTATTACATCAGTCGCACTCTTGTCAGATATGAGCTTAATTATTCACCTATGGAAAAAGCATGCCTTGCAGTGGTCTTTACCACTCAAAAGCTTAGACATTACATTCTCAATCACACAATCAAGCTCATTTCAAAGGTGGACCCCCTCAAATATCTACTATCAAAGACAACTCTCACAGGCCGTATGGCAAAATGGGTCATGATACTCAGTGAGTTTGACATCTAGTATATTGATCGTAAAGCAATCAAAGGGCAAGTCATTGCTGATCAACTAGTAGAAGCACCACTGGTGGATGCCTATCCACTAATCATGGAATTCCCTGATGAACACTTATGCATGATTGAAGAGCAGCCCATGTGGAAACTATACTTTGATGGCTCCTACACATCACATGGATCAGGGGCAGGAATCCTATTCATCACACCTCAAGGTGACTACATCCCAAAATCATTCAAATTGGGATTCCCATGTACCAACAACATTGTAGAATATGAGGCACTCATCTTAGGTCTCAGAATAGCCATTCAGTGGAATATCATAGAATTACAAGTATTTGGAGATTCACAGCTGATTATCAAACAAGTCCTAGATGAATATCAGACAAAGGATGACAAGTTGCTACCTTACAAAGAGCTGGTGGACAAACTGCAAGAGCATTTCCTACATCTATAGTTCACACAGATCCCAAGACTTCAGAACAAAGGAGCAGATGCAATGGCAACCATTGGATCCTTGTTAGAAATCCCACACGATGCATCACAGTAGGAATTCCTAGTTGAGCAGCTACATATGCCAGCTTATGAGAACGCTGATGCAAAAATGGTATGTGTCTTGGTTGGTCCTCAATCCCCATGGTACCACGACATCCATGCATATCTAAAAAATGGTATCATATCTCCCCATCTCACCAATAACCAATGCCAAAACCTTATTCACAGAGCTTCCCGCTACACTCTTGTAGCCAACACCCTATATCGTCGCGGGTATCACAATGTCCTATCTAGATGTTTAGATTCAAACGAGGCCATCCTAGCCTTACAAGAAGTTCATGCTGGAATTTGCGGTGCCCACACGAGTGGCATGGTTCTAGCAAGGTAGTTGCTTAGAGTTGGATATTATCGGCCAACAATGGAACATGATGCATGTGAATTTGTCAAGAAATGTCTCCCATGTCAACAGCATGCCAATTTGATACATGCACTAGCACAGGATCTACAGCCTATTGCACCACCATGGCCTTTTTCATGTTGGGGCCTCGACCTCATTGGCTTGATCACCCCCCTCTCTTCGGATGGACACAAGTATATCATAACAGCCATAGAGTACTTTACCAAATGGGTTGAAGTGATTCCGCTCACCCTAACTACTGGCATCCAAATATCCAAGTTCATCCTTTACCACATCATCTGCCGCTTCGGCATACCATCTACCATTTTCACAGACCATGGCACACCTTTTGAAAACCAGCATGTGGATGATCTGTGTGCCAGACTCGACATCCATCACCATTTCTCCAGTCCATATTTCCCTCAAGGAAATGGCCAAGCTGAGGCAACCAACAAAACTCTTTTGAAAATCCTCAAGAAGGTTGTCAATGATTCTGGTCATGACTGGCACCTCCAAATCAATCCTACCCTTTGGGCCTACCGCACTTCCTATCGCACTCCCATAGGCACCACCCCATATTCCCTTGTATATGGTGCTAAAGTCGTTCTGCCGATCGAGGTCGAGCTCCCATCATTGCGAGTCTCCATGAAGAACTATACAACTGATGAAGACTATTGTGTGGCCCGACTCACACAGCTAGATCTGCTAGATGAAAAGAGACGGCAAGCCTACGATCACCTGGTTGCATACCAGAATCGACTCAAAAGGAGTTATAACAAGAAGGTCCATCCTAGACAGTTCCAAGTCGGTGACATGGTTCTCAAAGAAAATCAAAAGGTCCAAGCAAATCGTGAAAAGAAAGGCAAGTTTGAGCCTACTTGGCTGGGCCCCTATGTGGTCACCTCATGCTTCGGCTCCGGAGCTTATCAGCTATCTACACCAGAAGGAGAGCCTTTGAATGATCTAATCAACATCATACATCTGAAGAGGTTCTATGCCTGAACCAGATCCTACATATTCAAAAAATCCATAAAAATTGGAAAAAGCAGCAAAAAGTCAAAAAAAATAAAAAAATTAAAAAAAGTCAAAAAAATTAAAAAAAGCAAAAAAAAGCAAAAAAGCAAAAAAGAAAAGAAAATAATCATCCAATGGTGAAAACTTGGCAATTCAAGCACCTTGGACAAGTGTGTTGGTGAAAACCTGGCAAACAAGCGCCATACATGATGGACCGAGCCATTATCTATCAAACTCCCATCCCCCATCCCACCATCTCAGTCCTTTTTCTCCCATTCCCATCCCCATTCACCATCCCCCAGCATTCCTTTTTCCATCAACCTTCAGCAACACCACAATCCCTCTTGCACATATCTTGTACCATATCTTGCATATATCTTGTACTCTATCCTGTATAGAGAGATCTTCCTATCCCCAATCTTGAGCTTTTGTACATATCCATTGTATATCTTTTCCCATCCGTTGTACATCAGTCCTTGTCAATCCTACAGTAGCATTTTGATCAGCACACTTTGTCCTACCCAGCCTTGTACTTCAACAACCTCAATTGTCGACTATTCTTGATCACCATGATTATTTTTTGACTTCATCATTTGCCAGTGAACAACACCACTCATTCTCTCATCAATCAACAGGTCCTTAAGGATGTATCCTTCCTCATGTTCGATCTAATCTTCCTGCCATCAATCAAATCAAATCTCTCTCCTTGGCAAAGGATGTCTTTTTGGAGTTTTCATTTTGACCTTGGATTTTGTCCTTTGGGTCTTGTTAATCTTTTACAGCTTCTCATTGTTCTCTACTCAACGTCACCACGATCCTTTATATCATGGTGTGCTGCGAATGAGGATAATCTGGGGCAAGGTCTTTTGATCTTTTTCTTCTGCCTGTGAGTCAGTCGTGTGTTTGTGGTTTCTTCAGCATCATTTCCACCATGCCTCCTTCGGGTTTCATGTGCGATGCTGGGGCAACCCTGCATGTCTTTTTCGCGTTAGTCCTATGCAACGCTAGTGACAAGGCCTCGTGATCCCAGTATCCTTGGCAGGTCTCTAGCATTGCTATATTAAACTAGGTTGTGCTCTCCACATTTGCACTTGGAGCTTCCCCATCTCCCCTGCATCCTGTATCATATAGATTAATCTTGCATCCTCATATAGCTGCATCCTGCATTTTGCATTCCATCTCATTTTGCATTCACTCATCTTTTCTCTTGGACGCTTGGTTATTTATCTCCCCTTCTTCCTAGGTCCTTCCTTCTCTGTTTCCTTTTGAGAAAATTCCACAATGTTTACTCCTTGCGTTATTTTCTCGAGGGGGCACAATCCCTTATTCCTCTAAATTCTAGCCTGGGACATCTTATTTTCTTGTCTTTGAAGCCATGCCACTTGCGGCATCGCATCAAAGAGGGGCAAAATGTAGACACCTAAAAATCCTTTAGAAAATAAAGTATTTTTATTTTTTGAAAAATCCCTGATGACATCATCATTTATTAATTAATTATTTATTTAATTAATTAATTTATTTTTATGTCATTAAATCCCTTTTTCTTAATTAAAAATATTTAATTAAGAAATCCCTCCCAAAAATGTTTAAATCTTATTTAAACATTAATCCCCTATTTATTAATTATTTTAATTAATAAATTGACCAAAAATCCCCCAAAAAATAATTAATTTATTTTTTGACCAAAACTTGGCCAATTTCCTTAAAACCACTAACCTCTTCCAAAATCTTCTAAAACCCTCTTTAATTACGATTAAAGGCTAATCCCATCATTTTCTAACCCTAACCCCAACTCAAAATATTTAATTAAGATTAAATATTTAATCCTTATGTTTATTAAATTTATTTTAATAAATTTTCTCAAACCTAAACCCATGGAAATAAATAAATCTTTATCTATTTCCTAAAAATACTTATTTATCCTAAGGAAGTGCTAGACTCTTCTAGAAAGTCCTAATCCTAATCCTAATCCTAATCCTAATCACCTCCCTAACCTTGTCACATTCCCTAACCAAGATTAGCCAACTCCTAAACTTTAACCAAAGTCAACAAACTTCTAGAGGCTTCTCTTACATGCATTTATGATGCATTTAAAGCCTCCTTATCCCTCTTACATGCATTTATGATGCATTTAAGAAGTCCCTCACCCCTTTCTTACACCCTTTGACCTTAGGCACATTTCCCAAATTATGCATATTCCTTCCATCTTTCAACCCAATGCCCTTGTGACACTTGTCACAAGGAGGTGGCCTTGAACTAGCACAATCCATGTGCTCCCCTTTGAATGAATCTTGGCCTCTCTTAAGGATTTTGATCCTAGCCACTCATTCATCCTCCCAAAAGTCTATAAATAGTCCTCATTTCCAAGAGCAAAATATCCATTCACCTTTCATTTTATGCATTGTTATCATGTCCATTTAGCTCTAGACTTAGCATAAGCAATACTAATTGTTAGTTTCTTTTTATCATCTTCAAGCTTTCTTAAAGAACATCATAGCTTAGCAATAATGGATTAATATAGTTTCTTTCATTGTTTAGCATAGCATATAGCATCATATCACACCTATATTTGGTCTAAAATCAATCTTAGTATGCATTAGAATATGCTCCAAGTGCTTAGAGAGCACACCCACATCCCTCTAATTGAAGCGAATCAAACATTTGCTCTATAGCACTTGTTTTTTTAGCAACAATCTTGAGGTGGCTTTGGTTTTGTTTTCATGTCTTATGCTACTTTTTAGTTCATGAACATGTTAGATTAGTCTAATGTTTGAATGTTTCAGCCTTTCAAGACAGGTAATAGGTTCAAAATTATAGTCTACATTACCTTCTCATAATTGATCCCTGTCTCGCAAAAGTAATTTTATATGATCACTAGCACATTTTGTGCATGAATGAGAAATAGTATCAAAAGTTTCTAGATTCTGAGAAGAGGTATGAGTGGAGGCCAAAAAAGGGATTTTTGTGAATGTTTTATAGATGTAGGTTACTGAATCATCATCCACAAAAATCTCTTCTATTCTCCACTACATATACATCTTCTCAATATCTAAAAACTCTCCATTGATTCCCGTCAATTTTTCAGCATCTCCATGGACTGAGACCTTAAATTATTAAGCTTCTCTTTGTTTCAAAAATAGTTTATGTTCATTCTCTACTTAACAGGGCCAACCATGTGAAGGTGGAAGCTCATCTGGCCCCTCCTCAGAGCCTCTTATGACCCTTTATGACACTTTAAGACCTCTAAGATGTATTCTTAGGGATTGTAAATGGTCATAAAGGGTCATAAGGGGTCCTAGGACATAATAGCTGAGAAATAGAAATGTAGGCATCATGGTCAGAATTATTTGAAGACACAACATAATTGAATGCTGTACCCAGATGATGCAACACAACCACTACTCCTCCAGTTCTAGGTGGACACTGTGGGATCCAAAAACCAAAGATAAGGAATAGATTTGGAGAGTGTAGGAGGAGGGAAATAAAAATTGAAATAATATAGGGACCCCTATATTATTTTGGTTGTTATGGCCCTCCTCCACTCTCTAAATTTATTCCTTATCAATATATGGTTTTTGGATCTTGCAGTGTCAACTTAGAACTGGAGGACTAGTGGCTGTGTTGCATCATCTAGGTATAGCATTCAATTATGTTGTGTCTCCAAACAATTGTGACCATGATGCCTACATTTATGTTTCTTATCTATTTTCATATCTACATTTATGTTTCTCAACTATTGTGTTTATGTGCATGTTCTTTATGTGTTTGGCTTTTGTCCCTTGCATCCAAAATAAAAATTTCCCACTCTGAATCGAGAATGCATGTGCAACAGGTATGTATGTTTTATGAAACACCTATCCACAACAGAATGGGAAGACATCTTTCTAGCTTGGGCCTGGATCCTTTGAAAATTAGCTTCATAATAAATGAATTAGATGAGAGCTAAGCAATTAGCTTTCCAAGAAAAATCAAACAAGTTCTTAGTTCATGCTTGTTTAAGCTTTCCAATTGGTTCTATCAACCAAATTCTTGATCACCTCTTCAAATGGTGATTCTAAACCCTCCAAGGACCTTAACACCTATTTTTTTTCCTATCTTCACTCACCATGCACTCACACTATGGTCTTTTTACTCCAAAACTCAATCTGTCCAGTCTAGGCCTTCAAACCCCAATCTTTGTAGTATAGCAGCGACTATTTTTCATGGTTTTCTCAAAAACATTCAAAATGAATTAGAAAAGTAATTACATATTTGAATACTCTTTTTCGAGTTGTATAACATATGTCAAAACTAAGACTATGTGTTTTGGAACATCCCACCTTAAAATTTCTGATTCATGTTTGCCAACTAGGCCTAATAGGCTCAATTAACAAAGCAGCCACAAATGAACTATTTCCCACAATGCCAAATGAATATAAAAATGTTATATCAATGATATAAAGGTATTATGGGTCTAATGTTGTTATAGTTGACAACTTATTGTAGAGGCCCTAGGTGGACTTGCAATCAGTCATGTTATGAGGGACTTCACAAGTGTTCCAACTTCAAGCTGGAGTGGAGCTAAGCCATTCTTTGGTCAACTCGACTTCCTAAGGAATTTTGTACCCAAATTCTTAGAGATAAATAGGCATATAGTTAATATGATGAGTGAAAACCAAATGTTCAAATGGAACAAATAAGGTAAGAAGGATTTTAATGATATAAAAAATGCTACAACGCATGCACCCACTCTAGTCAACCTAGATTTTAGAAAAGATTTTGTCATCTACTACTATGAATCTGAATACATGTTATCTGGTATATTGATGCATAGAATGAATCTAAAGTTGAAGCTCTTATATCCTTTATGAGCATTCCACTTAAGAATCACAAGCTTAAATACTCACTTATTAAGAAACAAGCCTTTGTGGTTGGCAAGGTTGTCAAGCATTTTAGATATTACATTCCAGATTCACATTTAGTGGTCTATGTACTGAATTCAGTAGTAAAATTTTTATTGAGACAACAAGAGGTTGGGATCAACAAGCAGGCAACATGGGTAGCCAAAATTCAAGAGTATGATTTGAGAATTAAACCTACCAAATTGGTGAGAGGTCATGGTTTATGCAAGTTGATGGTAGAAAATGTACCTAATCAACAAGAAACAATAGAAGGATTACCCTAGGGACTATTGGTAATATTGCAAGATTCATGGCACTAGTAAATTTTAGCCTATTTTTCGATGAGGATTAGTTGATTATTAGATGCCCATTGGTCAGCTAATCGATTATAACAGCTGTCAAAGTTTTTTAGTCGATATTACGACACATAAAGTGTCCGTCAAAATTGTGATGTCAAAAGTGGTTGAATTATCAACGGAGATGATGTCAAAATCATTGCTTCAACCTGGAAGAATTTCCTCTTATAGCATTATAATGTTGGTCAAAAGTACAATGTACAATCATCATAATAAATGTCGATTGTATAGCTTTCTCGTCGATCTACCTATTCTTTGTTGGTCGAAAAAGAGATGGACAATTTAATTTTGTAAAAAAAAATATATATTGATTTTCAAATTAAGCACAACAATATTATGTCATTGTTGTTTACTATTTTGGAAAGGCTTTCTCGGACTGCTACTCTCCACCACCCGCCATTTCCACCTTAGCATTCCCATTTCTTTGGGATACTTCTCACCACGTATGACAAGGTAGAGCTCTTTTATAGACATAGGTTACTAAATCATTATCTCTACACTGGTACTCAATCTGGAAACCCTTTTATGTATATAGCCACTCTAGAAATCTCCACATCTAGGAAATCCATGGATTGAGACCTTAAATTATTGAGCTTCTCTTTGTTTCGAGAAGAGTATAACATTCTCTACTTAACAGGGCCAACCACATGAAGGTGGAAGCTCATCTGGCCCCTCCTAGGAGCCTCTTATGACCCTTTACGACATTTTAAGACCTCTAAGATGTATTCTTAGGGATCGTAAATGGTCGTAAAGGGTCATAAGAGGTCTTGGGACACAACAGCTGAGAAACATAATTGTAGGCATCGTGGTCACAATTTTTTGGAGACAATGTAATTAAGTTGTATACCCAAACAATGGAGAGCAACTCCTGCACCTCTTATTCCAAGTTGACTACATCTGTTGCTCATGAATACAAGGTCCTCCAACAGATGTATTCAACTTGGAATCAGGGGTGAAGAAGTTTCTCTCCATCACTTGGGTACACAACTCAATTACATTATCTCTAAAAGATTGTAACTAGGATGCCTACAATTATATTTCTCAGCTATTGTGAAATCTACATTTTTGTTTCTCAGCTGTCATGTTTATGTGCATGTTTCTTATGTGTTTTGGATAGTAAGTCTTATTTAATTTTTCCATGGAATAAGACCTTAAATCATGTAATGAGGAGGCTTAGAACACTAGTATATGCAAATTTCATTATTTAATAATAAAAATATATTAAAATGTTTATACCTTCTCTCATTTGCTAGTGTAATTCATCTTTGAGTATCCCCTCTCAACTTTGTATCCAAAATGAACTCATTCCAATCCCTCACTAGAATAAAGGGAGGATGCTCAAACTTTAGTGAGACTTGATACCATGCAACATTCATAGATTGCATTCAATGCATTATTTACATTCATAAATCAGCGTTGCATACAAATTTGTGGACAATGCATGGTACGAAGCCTCGCTTAAGCTTGAAAATGATAGTCAATCCATAGTCAAGGTCAAGGAACAAATGGAATAACCAAGAAAATACTATATGTTAAATCATGTGATTGATAGCAGATTGGGGCTCACCTGAGCCATAAACATGAAGAATTATTCTAAAAAAATATGTAAAGCATATATATGCACACTTGAGGCAAAGAGAAGTTATGTCATATCAATATTAAAATATTAGTTACAATATGAAAATACTAAACTAACTAATTCCCAAGTTCATCTCTGCATATGGTCACAACAAAGATATGTGATTACAATATAGAGAAGGCATCGTAAAAATATAATTTCAAAATTTTCCCTAGCCTGACATGTTTTGCACTCAAATCCTTCATTTCGGATAAGTGGAGATGGGTGAATAGATGTAGATGAGTTGTCATCGACCCAACTAAAGTATCTATTGGTGTTTTTTTCCCCAAAGGTTAGCTTGGAATTAGGATTGACAGGGCTAGTGTCACATTCACTCAACACTCCAAATCTGACAGGAAAAAGGGCCAACTAACAAGGATCAAAGAGAGATCCTTCTACACTTTGAGCTCCACATCACTCAGGCGGGTGTACCTCATCTGCACACTCATACAACTTGTGTCACACTATAGGCCTATAGGTCACTGACTGTGGAATGATTTTCAAACCCTTATAGGTATCCTGTACCTCAAATGAAACCAATATCTCATGCAATAGCCCTACTTGCATGGAATGAGTATGAAAACTAGAGACCTACACTAACAACATGAAAGGGAAAGGCTGGGACTGAAAGGAAATGATTTGAAAAGGATAGAAGGGACCCTTGAGATACCCTAAGTCTCTCATAGACCAGTGCCTTATCCAATGGGCCACAAAGTCAAATACCCTACTACAAGAGACAACTATGAAATAAGGAAACAATTTATTCAATGTGTTGATGCCTTACATCAATCACACACCATGACCAAACCTAAACTTAACACCCACCTGTGCATTCAAGCATGTTATTATCCATCAAAGGATTTTGACCCTCCCATTAGAAGAGACCTATGAATTAGACAATACATTTACCAGCATCCACTGGAAGACAAGCATGACATATCCTTGATATTTTAGCCCATACATACATGAACACTAACCCTGAACCAGTTATCTCTATGAAGACAACTCCACTTACAAACACAAAGGAAATACAAGTAGATAAATCAAACACCCTTGATGTATGATCAATGAATTCAAAGCTCAAATGGAGATAGCTTGGTAACAGTAAGAATAAATTGAGTTCTCATACATAAGAAAAATCTACTGCAGCATGCATTCTATTCCCCTGAACCAACAATGGAAGAAGAAGAACACCCTATATGTAGAGAAGAAGAAGAAAATCCATAGGAAAAGGACCCTTCCTAGAACTGACAAAATTTAGAACCCTTACACAGTCAAAAATTCAACTATTTATACCACTGTTTACCTTGGAATCCTAAACTAGTAGGATGCAACAAGCTACAGGTAACCAGGGTTAAGACTTCAACCACCCAACCAATCAAAATTTCAAACCTCAAAAACTCCTGCAAAAAGCTTCGAACAATAAAATCTATCCATCACCACATGGCAAAACATCCCTGCAAACACTCATGGCACCCTAGACCACACTGCAATAGCAAGCACCACCAAACCAGTCAAATCTGGCCATAAAAGCATTGAATTCTAGTACCTTTGGCTGCTACAGATCAAAATTTGAAAATAAATGGTCACCATGCATTTCGCGGGCTTCATGTTCCCTAACCATTTGCCCCTAGTTGTGTAGTCATGCAGTCATAAACTTCACCGCCACAGGAATCCAAGCTCTATTTTATGCTTGGTCACATGATTGTATGGCTCCCAACTCACCCTTGTGATCATGCGATCGTAGTCTCCTAGCTGCGGTCAACTATCAGTCCAAAAACTTTGCAAAGTCCTCAGCCCCATTAGCAGTCAGGCAACCAATCAAAATGAAGCACACCGGCAAGACCTGCATAGTGGACCCACCTTAGAACTCCACAACTATGATGTCTAGGGGTTAGTTGCATGATCACATAGCCAAAAAATGGGCTATGTGAACATGCGACAACCCACATACCGTTACCTTGCCGCAACCGCATAACCGCCACCGCATAAAGTAATCACCAAGGGGTTTGTCACATGATCACAAGCCATGGAAATGGCCTTTGTGATCATGTGAAAAGGCCATTAGACTGCCACATCACCACTCATCGGCCAATAAAAAATCAACACATCATCATTTCCTGGCAAATGGATCCATCGCTTGTCAACCCCTTTAAACTCTGCAAGATCGGACGGTTGTCACAACTTCGCATAGCCCTGACAAATCCTTTGTGCTTTAACAAAAACCATTGATGATCTGACATGTTAGGATCCTTTAATTCATCCAGAAACTAGGTCCCACCATTGATCACACTTGCGCACTAAGGCAAAGTAAACCACCAGGCAGCTGAATAGAACTGGGACCCACACAAACAGGTGGCAAGTGGTCACATGATCACATGTCAGAAAAGTCTGACATACAGCCATGTGAAAACCAATAAGAACATGCCCCCTTGCCTCCCCTCTAACACTGGGCCCACTTCACTGAAGAAATGCTAGAAACAAACAAGATCAATGGCAGGCACATGATTGCATGGTGTTAGAATATTCCATGTGATCACACGCCGACTGTCAATTTCCTCCCTCTGCTACTTGAAGAATCTAGCCCCACCAACCATCATGCTTGCACACTTAAGACTGATGAACAAGGAATTTTTGGAAATATTCAAGACTATCCAGGTTACTAAGAGGGGAGGGGTGAATTAGTAACTCCAAAACTTTTAACAGATTCAGATCTTAATAATATTAGATTGATAATCTGACTGCATGCATGAGTAATAGAAAGAATAAAACATTCATAACACTTTGAACACAAAGATTTGGTGACCTAGAAACCTTCCAAGTTGAAAGTAAAACTGGGGTGGGGATGATACCCACAAAATTTCAATATTGTAGTATAAATTTTGCCGGTTAAGGCTTACAATGATCACTTCTGATGATCTACCTAGTTAGGAGCAATAAGGACTACTAGGTCCACCTTGTTAGAGGATTTACAAACATACAATGAAGTATGAACTCAGTTAAGAGATTTTACAAAGACTGTTAAGTCTACTCGGTTAAAGGATTTCAAGCTGATTCACCTGTTAGGATGAAAAAGTAGATCTCTTACTTGCAACTATACTTGCTGATTGAGATTGTCTGATGTACTAATCACCTTCTATGATGGATAGATCTTTGCTACTTCTTATACTACTGTAGCCCTTTGTAATTCACTTATCTCTTCCTTTCTCTCTTTTTCATACTTCGCTATTTTTCTTCTCTTTGGATATGATATAAAACATTGTTTATATATCAATCTAAAACAATTACAACATAATTACAAAGTCAGCTCTTAAACAAGCTAACACAAATATTACTGAGTCAGCCCAAATATAGTGACTCGGTTACTGCAAACTAACTTGGTGAATTTCTAATACTCCGCATCCACTATGTTACTCGGCATCATCATGCACTCGGTAGAAATGGAGGCACAGTCCATACTAACCACTTGGTTGTAGTTTCGAACATGGTATATAATGGAGACTCGGTAGATATAGTGTCACTCGGTAAACACTATCTTGCTCAGTAAGCACTGTCTTGCTTGGTAAGCACTGTTCTTCTCAGTAAGCACTGTTCTACTTGGTAAGAACTGTTCTGCTTGGTAAGCATACAGAGTCTGAATAAGTGTTGTCACTGATGACAATCATACTTAATGCCAACAATCTCCCCCTTTGGCATTAGTGAAAAAACACTTATTGCCCAAAACTTATATACACAATCATGCTGACACTGGTTTTGTATATACATTTCATGTTTCCCTTATACAGTATATATACAAATATCTTATTTCACTTCATACTCATATTTTCTATTTATACTTTCTCCCCCTTTCATATCTCATATACTTTCTCCCCCTATTTGACAATAATGCCAAAGGTGTATATACAAATATTTTACATGGAGATACCAAAATGTGAGAGAAAATCAGAATGTACCTTTCCAATTAGTGCTAGAGTTCTATCCCAATTCTCTTGCAGAATCTTGCATGTATGAAGTGCAACTTGGACTTCTACAGAGAGTTCAATCATGTGATCTGCAATTGAAAACTGATTGTCATGGATCAATGTTTTTGAGTATGCAATATGCTTCTGCATTGTATCCATGATGGGAAGGATCATGTTCTGAATATCTATTAATGTTGATCTGATCCTTGCATCTTCTTTCAATAACTCTAACTGCTTATCAGATAGGAATCTGACTGTCATCTGATGTGTAGACCTTAAACTAGGTTCAAGTTGCAACTTTTGTGCACTGAACTTCAGATCCTCATCAATCTTATTTATTTTGAATTTAATTTCCTTTAACAACTCGGCAACATTACAGATTTTGACAAAAAGAGATGTTACCTTGGAATAGGAGGACTCAATGCTAGTCAAAATTGAAGATAACCCTGCTTGATTGATAGCTATTTGTTGAGAAATGTGCTCAAGCACTTCATTTTCAAACTTCTTCTCAGCCTTTTCAAGAAACTTGTCTATTCCAAAGAAATCATCATTAAACCTATTAATTGCTTTTGCCAACTGCAACAAAATGTGTTGAGAGGAATCAACTTTAACACCTATAGCTTCTGTCAAAATGTTCTTGGCATCCTTAATGATCTTATATTCCTTATCTCTTTCTTCTTTTAGTTTCTTTTGCTTTGCTTTCTTCTGGAGGAGTTCACCAACTATTTGCATTTGATCTGCAGTGAGGTTTGCAAAATCTAGCTGGGGAATTTGTATCTCCTCATCTAGATCTATACCTTCTACTACACTCTTACTTAGAAATTTTATACTCGGTTGAGTCTTTATACTTATTGCCTTTGTAGTAGAAATTATTGTAGACACAATAGGACTAGTAGTGAAAATTGATAAACTTCTGACTGATGGGATGCTAACTGGAATACTTGATAAATAAAAAATTGAAGTATTTACAACTATAGAATCTAAAGTACTTATTGCTGAAAAACTCAAATTTGAAGAAGGTACAGAAGACTACAACTCAGTGGAAGAAGGAGGCTGAAGCTCGGTAGGTGAAGTGGTAGTCACTTTTGTCATTGATACATTGAGCTGTGCTAGTGATGATTGGACATTTGATGTATCTGAGGGAGTTGTTACAATCACACTTGAAGTTTTCTCTGGGCTAGATGTAGCAATTTTTACTGGAGAGTGGGGAAGTGAGGCAATTACCTCTATAGCTATTCAAACTGGATCATCTTGCTCAACATTCTTCTCAGCTTCCTCGGTAGCTTCTATCCCTACTTCCTCTATCACAACATTATCAATCTGAATTGTTTCTTCTTCTTCTTCTTCATCACTGTCATCTTTTATATTTTTGATTATCACAGTGTTAGTACTCGGTTTGTGAAGATGATAGATGTTTTTCCAAGTAGAATTTGCACTCTTCACAACCCACTCTATATCTTTGATCAAAATTAAACAACTGTTGAATTTTAGTGTCATCTTGCACTCATTTTCTATCAATGCCTTATTTATTTCATCCTCTTTCAAACTTGGCATTAACTGTCTTAAGGTTTGAGCATATATGTCCTTGACAGTTTGACTTGCATTGGACCATCTCAACTTGACTTTATCCAATAGAACACCTAGAATTTGAGAAGCCATATCATCAGGTGAGTACTTCCATTTTCCCATTTTCTCAATGATAGCATCTTCTATTTCTTTCTGCTCTGCCTTTGATTTAATTTCATATTTGAGAGATTTGAAATTTGCAATTCCAGATCCTTCTGTCAAATCCTTAATCTTTTGTTCAAATGAGGGAGGAGGCCTTTTGAGTACTATATCATCATTGATTTTACCTGCCTTGCCCCTTGATCTTTTCCTTGTGAATACTGCAGTGGGTTCCTTGGTGATAGTTACCTTTCCTTTCTTCTTTACAGGCACTTATTCTTCTTTATTCTCATCCTTTTCTTCTTCTTCTACAATATCTTCTCCTATGCCCTCGATTAACATTAGAGGTGTGCTAGATTGCATCTTGGCCATCCTCTTTCTGCCTTTGTTAACCGCCTGTGGAAGTTTTATTCTTAGCTCAATTCTTATCTTAGCTTTATCATATGTTCCAAAGTATGGAGCCTTTGGATCAATAGGTTGATTTACTAGGGCTTCGATTATATCCTTTTTTTCATCAATGTTTACCTCATAAGGAAGAGGTTTCACCCATACAATCCTGGGCCTTACTGCCTAAATGTATACTCTATCACAATCAACCATGAAACAAATATCATCTTATAATCTTCCACCAATTTTAGTGGAATTCAGAATCTGTTATTCATCTTCTCCTTAAAATATTTAAAATAGTTATCCATTATGCTTGTAAAATTCTCACCCATTTCTGCAATATACTCATTTATCTGATAAAGAATAGGTACATCCTTTCTCCATTTTATTGTGCCTTTTGATGGGAAAAAATTTTGAACATAGAAAAATAAACAAACCAACAGTGAGCCAAACTTACATGGATTGTTCTTTGAGGTTTGGATGCTCTCCATGTTCTTGTTGAATTGTTTCAACAAAAGATCTACTAGGTCAAATGACAGATTGTTCTTTACAATTTTATAGGCTAGGTCAACTGCTTCACATGGAACACTATTCTATCGACTTGAACTGTATATCTTGTGAGCTATTACATATGTGCCAAATTTTAGCTCTACATCGGTAATATTGTTAATTTTCATACCTCTACCGTCCCATTCGGCTAGGGTTTTCTTTTCTAGCTCTACCCGACCTAAGGTTTTTGTAGATTTAGCCTGGGCAAGCATGGGAAGACCAGTGATTTGGTGAATCATCTTCTTTGTTATTTCCACTAGTTGCTCAAGCCAACTTTTACCTTCATGTACTTGGCTCAGAATATATCTTATCCATTTTATTTGGAAACCCTGAGGCAAGTGGGTGATATGTGTTAAACCCTTTTCTTCCAAATGTTTATGTCCCAGTTTGAGAACACCATCAACACATAGTTCATCATGAGCAAAATCTATGTCTAGGGTTCCAAGTTCTTGAATTGTACCTTTAAAATGACTGCGAATGTCATTTACAAGAAGTACCTTTGGAGGAATTTGAGACTGAGCTCCACTCAGATCTATGGTTTTTGCAACCATGGGCACGAGTTTGAAATCTGGTGCTTTCCATTCTCCATGAACTAACATTTCTGAACCTTTCTTTACTTTGGTGCTGGATGAAGCCATGGTAGCATGGTAGAAAAATTTTTACTTTAAAATTTTGCTTCGAATTGCTTGATTGCACTAGAAATTTCTCTGCCTAAAATGCTGATATTCGCAGTGAAGAATGAACTTGATTTCATGCTTTTTGTTAAAACTTTGTCATTAATGCTCCATAGGAATTAGGGTAATGAATTTGATAGACTATCATCCACTATGCATTAAATGCTCGGTGAAGATTTTGTAACTCAGAGAACATACGAATTCATACTTCTCCGACCTTACTCGGTAACCAAATGAAATTAGGTTACTCCCAACCTTGCTCAGTGGTAACTGATACCAACCTTCTTGTGATCCTTTTGTATCTTGCATACTGATTTGGATCTATCTTCCTTTTAGTTTAGGAACTATTTTGGAATATGTCTACGAAGATATAGTTCCAGTGCTTTCTTGGAGACTAGTTAGAGTTCATAGAGCCACTCCCTTCATGAGTGACTACATTACTTGGACTGGTTTTCTCGGTAGGTTTAGGAATCCACTATTGTCTCATCTGCTTCCTAATGCTATTTGCTTTTTCTTTCTTTTCATCTTCAACTTTGCCTAAATTCATGCAGTTTTTAGCTATGTGACCAAGCTTAGTGCAATTATAACATCTTATGGTAGAATCCCTTTTTCTCAAGTGATGCCTTACACAATTCATGCTGATGTGTCCATATTCTCCATAGTAATGACATCTACACCAAGTGTTGTAATCCCAACCAAACATTGCTTTAATAATTTTTTCCGCTGGATTGGGTGTTTTAGTTTTGCATTCTAATGCCTTATGACCTTGTTTGCTACATTTGTGACATTTGCCTTCAAATCTTGGTTTCTCCTTGCATTCATTTTCTTTATGACCAAGCTGATTGCAATTGTAGCATATTCCATTGAATTTTTCTTTTCCATTGCTCCAACATTTGTTTGAAGTATGACCAATTTTGCCATAGTGATTACAAGTAGGTTTCTGATTCTTTTGAGTACCTTGTTTGGAGGATTCACCTTCCTCTTTGTATCCAAGTCCTACTTTTCCTTTTTGCCTATGAAGGTTTCATTCATACACCTGATTCATATCTTCTTGAGATTTTAACATTCTCTCATTGATTTGCCTTTCAGTATCTAGATCACTCATCACTCTTAAATTGATTTTCTTTTCAGATCTCAGCTCCTCTCTTATATTTTCATTTTCTGATCTCAGAGTCAAGATTTCTTCATTTGCATTGGAGATTTGATCAATAAGGTTTTCTAGCTGAAGAGTTTGATTTTGGATTTCATTTTTCTTTCCATCTATTTCATCTTTCATCTTGTTTCTTTGTTCCAAGATTTCACAGAATCTTGTTGACTGAATTTCCTGTTCTCTTTTCAATTTTCTCACTTCTTCTTGCAGAGATCCACTCTTTTCTAGAAGTTCTTTGATTGCATTGTTTGCTTCATCTGAGCTGCTTGAAGGGAAAATGTCTTCAATCTTTTCTTCAACATACTAGTGGTCATTGATTTGATTTGCAAGTTCCTTCCTTCTTTTTAGGGAAAGGGAAAGATGCTCTCTTGCTTCTTTGAGTTGAGTTATGGCCATTTCTAGATCTAGCTTTTCATTCTCAATTACTTTGTTAAGTCTGAATATCTCCATTGTCCTAAATCTTTTCTCAAGCTGTCAAACTTTATTCTGAGAACCATGGAGCTCTGATACCAATTGTTGGAAATATTCAAGACTATCCAAGTTACTGAGAGGGGAGGGGTGAATCAGTAACTTCAAAACTTTTAACAGATTCGGATCTTAATAATATTAGATTGATAATCTGACTGCATGCATGAGTAATAGAAAGAATAAAACATTCATAAAACTTTGAACACAGAGATTTGGTGACCCAGAAACCTTCCAAGTAGAAAGTAAAACTGGGGTGGGGATGATACCCACAAAACTTCTATATTGCAATATAAAGTTTGCCGGTTAAGGCTTACAATGATCACTTCTGATGATCTGCCCTATTAGGAGCAATAAGGACTACTAGGTCCACCTTGTTAAAGGATTTACAAACATACAATGAAGTATGCACTCAGTTAAGAGATTTTACAAAGACTGTTAAGTCTACCTAGTTAAAGGATTTCAAGCTGATTCACCTGTTAGGATGAAATAGTAGATCTCTTACTTGCAACTATACTTGCTGATTGAGATTCTCTGATGTACTGATCACCTACTGTGATGGATAGATCTTTTCTGCTTCTTATACTATTGTAGCCCTTTGTAATTCACTTATCTCTGCCTTTCTCTCTTTTTCATACTTCTCTATTTTTCTTCTCTTTGGATATGATATAAAAAATTGTTTATATATCAATCTAAAACAATTACAACATAATTACAAAGTCAGCTCTTAAACAAGCTAACAAAAATATCACTGAGTCAGCCCAAATATAGTGACTCAGTTACTGCAAACTAACTCAGTGACTTTTTGATACTCCACATCCACTATGTTACTTGACATCGTCATGCACTCAGTAGAAGTGGAGGCATTGTCCATACTAACCACTTAGTTATAGTTTCAAACATGGTATATACTAGAGACTCGATAGATATAGTGTCACTCGGTAAACACTGTCTTGCTCGGTAAGCACTATCCTGCTTAGTAAGCACTGTTCTGCTCGGTAAGCACTGTTCTGCTTGGTAAGCACTATTCTGCTTAGTAAGCACTGTCTTGCTTGGTAAGCACTGTTCTGCTCGGTAAGCACTATTCTGCTTGGTAAGCATTGTTATGCTCGGTAAGCATGTAGAGTCTGAATAAGTGTTGTCACTAATGACAATTATACTTAATGCCAACAGGAATGCTGGTAGAAAAGAAAAAATGCAACATCGAAAACACACAGGGTTTTTGGTGAAAGATAAAAAACATCCAAGGTTTTCACAATGGCAGATGATTGAAAACACACAGGACTTTCGACACCAAAAGATAAGTGCACAAAAGCCAGAAGGCATAGGTCAAAAATAATGAGGGTTTTCACACAGACTGAAAACATCATGGATTTTCAAAAACACTGTGGGTTTTCGACACTATGGCAGATTTTGAAATTGTTTTCTTGCAGACCTTAAAACTTTAATAACTCCCTGGATTTTATGACTTATGAGATGCGATCTGGACCAAAGCAAGGTGACAACATGAAGAACATAGGGCAAGGATGCACACCATGAAATCAAGTGAATTTTCATCACACATTAAAACTATGACTTGCAGACATGGCAGGGCAACATGACAAAAATTTGCAGGGAACAGTCAATTTTCAAAGAATTTTGCATGAACCAGAAAATGGACCAATAGTATCCATGGCAATTATTTCCCTGTGATACCCAGTCTACATTAGTTCTTATATTATAATGAATAGTATTTACATTAGAAACTTTAAATATATACACATTAGCAACCTTTTTTCTATTTGGGCAGCACCAAAATTATCGTCCAGGGTTGTTCGATGTCCGTGAAGTCTTCAACACACACTACCCACCACCACATTGATAGTTTGGCACATTGATAAGAGTCATCGAGCCTATATCAATAATGCACCGCACCATCGTTAGTACATTTATTATTTTTATATGATTATTTTTATATGAAATACACCAAGGAGTACCATCAGAAATATTAACCATTTACAATAATGAAAAGTAAACCTAAATCAAATAGCTCATTTTTTTATGATCATGTGTAGTCTCTGTGTATATGAAAAATGAAAGAAATATGAAGCTGAAATAAAATAGTGAACAAAATAGTATTCCACATAGAGTGAATGAAATATACCATCAAAAGAAGGTGACAAAATCCTATCACAAAGCACAGACATAGGAAATAAAAAAGGGACAAAAGATAAGAAATAAGAAAAATCATTACGACTATAGAAAAATCATTTATACTATAATAAAAAAAAGAAACACTCTTTGTCAACAATTTTCAAAATCATTAGGACTATAGAAAAATAATTAAGACTATACAAAATCAAATTTTAGAAATGGACGGTTCTAATGCTTTTCCATTACAACAATTGAGCATTCATTATTTGGTATTGTGTATTCCATTTAAGTATGTCAACAATGTTCAAAATCTTGTCCCCAAGCACAGACAAGAAATAAGAAAAGTCATTTGGACTATAGAAAAATCAAGTTCTAGAAATGGACGATTCTGATATTGCTTTGCCATTACAACAATTGAGCATTCATCATTTGGTACTTCTTGGTGTATTCCATTTAAGTTTTTTAATTGCTATGTTTATGTGCATGTTCTTTATGTATTTGGCTTCTCTCCCTCGCAAGGGATACGTCGATAGGTAATTGATTTGAAAGCATAATGATTTAATAGTCTTTTTTTAGGATAGGCGTAATCATCCCACCAACCTTAATTAGAAACATTTTTGATATATGTCAAGTACTTATAATCAGTATGCCCAACAAATAGAGACTTAGTAGTGAAAGCATGTCCTTTGGTTTACTAGTTTACTTATAATCAACATGTCCTTTGGTTTACTAGTTTAATCTGGTTTAAGAATGGTTTGTTTCATGTTTGAATGTACCATTGAATGAAGCTTGGATATATTAAGTACAATCTTAAGACTCATGACTCTTCAAATTCTCTTGTTTCCTTTAGACCTCCAAATATGTGTACTTTGAGTAGCCCTCCAACAAATGGACTTGTGATGATTTTCACAATAGTACATGTGTAGGAGGACTACTCAAAGTACTTCTTAGGTAGGTGATATAGGTTGGTATGGGCATAAAGCATACAAACATGGATTGAATAGGAAAATGCTGAATAGTCCTAGAAATGCAAACTTTTGGGATTTGAACTATGCTCAAATAGGTACAGTCAAGTGTCCTATTGAAGGGCATCTAGTAAACAACCATGTTCAGATGTGGATGGATAGTGCCCTTGATAAGAATCACTTTACCAGAAGATTGTGCCATGTTCGTATTTTTTGAGCTTTGTCCATTTGATTAATTCTCCAAATTTTGGTTGCACTCCTTGCATTGGTTGACATTTTCCTAATTATAGGGTTTGAATTTCACAATAGAAGGAAATCAATACTAAGATGAAATTTTGGTATGTAGGATCTACATTACCTATATACATTTGTGACCAAAGATATGGACTAATCTACAGTGCCTCCAAAGCTTCTACTCAAAAGAATATTCTCACCACTCATGACTCTTCAAATTCTCTTGTTTCTTTTAGACCTCCAAACATGTGTACTATGAATTTCCCTCCAACAAATGGACTTGTGATGATTTTCACAATAGTACATGTGTTGGAGGAAAGTTCACAGTACTGCTTAGGGAAATCTGAATGCTAAGTAAAAAATATAATATGTATGAGAAGGATAATTCATGATGGCTACTCTAATACATACATTGTTCACAAAGGAAAAGAGAAATTTTAGTTAATACCATTGACTTACAGGGATAAAGACAAGATAATTAATAAGAGAGGCTATGCATTTGGAAAAAGGGTTTTACCATCATGAATTCATGTTGTGTGCATCTAGAATGGATATTTAACTAACAATGCATGGTCTAATGATTTATTACTTCTCCCATCAATGATCTTCCATTCACTATGTTGAAACATATATTCACACTTTTGATAGAGGCATCAGTTGTTTAGTGTTATGCTTTTCTTTAAGATATTGCATATGTTGTCTTCAAGGGATTATTCATGGTTTTGAGGTTCACAGGGAGATACATATTTTATTTTACAAATATAAAATCTCTACTATTTTCAGGAGGGTTTCTAAGAGTTTTGAATTCTTAGATCTCTGGCAGTCATGGTAAGTGACAAAAGCACTCTTGTGAAGAATAGTGACAGTCACTATAAAAGAGAAGAGCAGACAATGATACTATGTAGAACACATGATCCACCACATTCAAAATAACTTCCAAGAATGTATGTCAAAGAAAAGAGTAGACATAGATGATAAGGAAGATAATGACATTGTCTACAAAAGTAGAGAGAAAAGGCCAAAATTCAAAGATGACTATTAGAGGAGACACTAGCTAAATGGGAGGGCATTCAACATGCATCAAAAGAAGTGGTATACACTGCAAATGGAAAAGACAATGTTGATGAAGTTGGAATGGCACTTTGAGAGTTTCATAGAGTTCCTCATGATAGTGAGCACAAAAGATGATCAGTCATATGAAGGAATATAAGAACGAAAGAAAAAATGCATCGAAGAGTCTTGAGAAGTGACTATCAAAAGGATGTCAATAAATGGTGATAAAAAATGGTGATCAAATTTGTAAGCAAAGATTAGTCCCAATGACAAACAACATTTTTGATTTCTTAGTTATAGACAAGGTTGACTATCAAATAGGCTTGATGAGGTGATGATAAGTGTAACAATTCATGATTTAAAAAGATGCCAAAACAATGTGGATAAGAAATGTTTAAAGAAAGTTCTTCAATGCTTATCCACTATCACAGTGGTATAAAGTGATAAAAAATAATGATTCATATGGTTTATGATAAGTCACAAAGAAACTCTTATAATAGTCATCAAGAGATAATAGAGGTCATGGATGCATGATTGCAAAGCACAATGAATAAAGAACAGGCACTGTTATGAAGGCTCATAGCCATAGTAAGGAATGATGTCATAAAAATCAAAAGAGCGACAGTTTCTAAAAGGTAGTTATATTCAAAGATTGAAATGAGGGTACTATATCATGACAAAGATGCAAGAATTAATTTATTTTCATGAATGTGAAGGTGTGGTGATCAACAATGCCATAAAGAGACTATTGTTAGTGTTTCTACAAAATAGAATGACAGTGTTGTGAAAGAAATGATTCATGTTCAAGAAGAGTGCCTCAAAACAATGTTATTCAATGCTTGAGGGATGATATTTACTACTTTCATAATGACTACATGATGAAAAGATGGTCAGATTAAAAGATGTAAATCTTACCCACTAATATGATAGTCAGCTACAGGGCCATAGTGTATGTAATGAGAGGTGTCATATTATCTTTCAAAGAGAAGAGTGAAATCTAGCAGTAGCATCAAGAGGTGCATGTTTTGTACAAAGTTTTAGACCATGCAATGAAGAGCATGAGGCTATCATCACATCAATCCTTATGAGTTGTGAGATAAAAAAAGATTGAAGGCATTATATCTTACAAGGAAGCAATGTCCAGTGTAATGAAAGAAATGACAAACCATACCAAGCATGAGGAATCATGGTAACTATGTATAAAGGAGTAGTAGTGGTAAAGGGAACAATTAGAGTAGTGATTCAATGGTCAATATATGATATAGAGATGTTTTCAAGAGGAGAGGCAATGATATGTATTTTTTTTCTAATGATGTGTTCACTACCACAAGACAATTTTGCAATCATGGATAATAGAACTTTGGTGCAATATACACCAACAATCTTGTACGAAAGATATAAGTCATGAAAGGACCTCACTATGATGGATAAGAGAATAGGGCATCATTGTGATCAAGTCTCAATGAAAGAGATCATCCAATAGCTAGTAGTAGTTGTTAAGATGTGCTCAAGATGTGAAATCAGTAACTATGAGGAGAGGCAATGTTATATCCACTATTATAAAGTATGGGTAAGGCTTAGAAATAATGATTTTGGACTCCAAAAAATATTATAGTTTGAACTATAAAAATATAAAAAAAATCCTTAGAAATCCCTTAAGGGAACATTACAAAAGTACTCAAGCATTGAAATTTGATAGCTATATTACATAGTCCTAACATGGGACATTACAAAAACCCTTTAACTCAGTAATTGCCAATGTAGAACACAATGTACGGATTCTTCATGCATACAATCATTGAACTAGAGACCAAAATAGGGCTTGGAGATATGGATGTCAATGTAGTACAAAGAGATGAATAAAATACATTCGATATTTTCATACGATTTTCCTTTGTGACCATTTGGTTTTTCTGAATGTTTCCATTCATTGATTTCCAATTTATTTTGTTTATACTTTCTTGTTCATTATTACAATCTACTACCCAAATGGTTTTCAGGTTCTTAAGTTTTAACAAAGAATATATCTTGTTTATGTGTTCGGGTTTGCCTAGTCTCGATTGGAAAATGATGATAGTCGTATTCAAAGGAGACCAAGTTGGAACACTGGTAGAACCATTCAGAATGGTCTCTAAATGATAGTGTATGTTGTTGTTGGAATTTGCAGGTAGGAAGAGGTGACTATCACATATATGGCTATTCATATAGCATTAATAGACCCGCGTCATGTATCAACAGTGATGTTGAAAGAAAACTGAGAAGGGGCTGCTTGTGTTTACAGATTCAGGTGATATCGAAGACTCTTATGACTGTACTCAGCCTTTGAAAATAGAAACGGGGAAAGGCATAATAAATGTTGATGCAGAGTGGTGGAAACTAAAGCTTGATTAAGCCCAACTCACTACACAATAGATAAATAGTGTTGATCCAAATCAAAAGAAAATGGTTTCAATCACTTTGTCAAAAATTCTTAGTTTCTAAATATCTTCATTCATAGGTTTAATGTTTCTAACTATTACTTTCATTGCATGGTATTTCAAAATATTTTAAGTATCACTTCTTTTTTCCCTCACAAGCATCAACAGTATACTCTTCTTGAACCAGTTTCTAATTTATACAATTACAACAATTTTGCTGACACTTCTTTGATTGGGGTTCATAAACTAGTCAGTTGCTACTTGCTTCACAACCATTAGTTGTTACTCACTTCAATCCTGAATTACTATTTATTAACAGTCTACTCACTTTAGTCACAGACTAAACTCCACTAATTAGCAGGGTACCTCCAATTCTTCCACTTCTTAGTTTGATTGTAACAGGGTTCATTCCTGAGAGTTTATTAATAGATTCAGGCATAGTTATTTAGCATTGAATTGTTGTTTCCTCTATTTCTTTTTTAAATCTAAAAACAACAACAAAAATATTCCTCGACACCTCTAAATGGTCTGAGGAATGTTTAACCTAGTTGATTAGGCTAGGTCAACTTGGACTGGAATAATTTGAGGGTGGTAATGGGAGGTTGGTATTGATGCTTACTGTCTTCAATGAATCCAGACCCCAGAATCAACAAGTTCAATACTCATTCCATTCACTCACTATTACAATGTTATTTATTCTGTTAACTAAATACATGTAATGTATCTGGTTTAGGGCATCGACCCTGAACCATTTTAACATCCCATAAAAATCTAAGTGTTGAGCTTATTGAAATATTCTACCCTAACTTGACTTTCATCCATCAGTCTTAAGTATTCCATGGAGAAGATACAAGTTAGGGTCGTAACTTCCTGATAGGCCAAGAACAATAGTCTTGTTTCGATCTGTTAGAAATTTACTTTGCTTTGAAAATTAACAAAACTAAAACAACTTAAATCTGTCAACAAAGTTGCATGACCAGATTTGACAGCCAACAGTGACTTCCTTCCTCGACAGAGATATAGATATCAAACAAACTAAGACACACAAACTCCACAAAATAGTGGGTACATTAACACATCTTCCCAAATACTAACATTGTTTGCCACTACATAATCAATTTCACAACAATGGAAATAGAGACATAAGCATGCTTAGAATTTTAATTTCTTTTGTTATTCCAAATTTGCTTTGAAGGCCATGGGGAAAGTAATAATAAATATGTGTACATAGTGACAATCCTACAAGTTGAAAGAATTTGAATCAGGTCCAGGAAGACCTCCAAGGCATGAAAAAATAGTGACTATAAATTTTTGAACCCTATAAATGCTACAAATTGAATGCAAAAAAATATAAATGCAATGCAAAATCTTTTTCAAAGATTAAAAAACCAGAGATGAGTGTATTTGTTACAGATGAAGAGTGGTTCTTACAAGTGGAGTCGAGGCCTTTTCTTTCACCTCTACTTTTCCATACGCCGAATATAAAATGAAATCCCTATGTTTTTTTAAAGTTATAGACCCATGTTCATTGGAATTTTGACAACCTATCATGGTCATCGAAATACCAACCAACATGGGAATGGATTAAAAAAAAATCAAATTTTTCCTTCTATAAATTGAACAAGGAAAACCATTTTAATGCTTGGTCAAAAATGTTGATCTAAAAAGTCGGTGTAATGTACTAGTGTGGTTCTTGTTGAATATAAGGATTGCACCCTATTTTGCTAAGTACTAAACCCAACAATCCTGTGAAACATGGGACTATTCCTAGGCTATGGGTAACCTATCTGAGAATAGACCTCTAGATTAAGGGCCGGCTTCCCCTAGATCACTTGAAACTTATCTAAACTTGGAGGGAAAAGGGATAGAAAATGTGCTTGAAAATAAACAACTACAACTTGAAATGAAAGGAAGGTGATCCACCAAATTTGAAGAGAAACCACAATTGAGAAATAAGTTCACTTCATCAGCAACTCAATTTAATTCACAACTCAATCCTACTTTCCTAACCACTGATGAAATAAGGTACTTAGAATCCAAAAAAGGAAGAAAACATCACAAAAATGATATTCTTGATTATACACAAATCACATCACTAAATTAAGACAAATCCTTGAATACCCACTTGAATCCAAAATGCAGATTAAGGATATAGAAACATCACAATAATCTCACATACGGCTTCAACAGCAAACCCAAAATTATAGGAGAACAAGAAGGATCAATTTTTATTACTAAAAAGAAATAGGTACAATTGTGTCTCTCAAAGCTACACCACTCATATCAGAGAGAAAAAGTGAAGAGCTAACCTCAATCACCAAAAGTGAGAGGTATAGGAACTGAAAACTAAGAATCCTCATTCAAACTCCACTACCTCCTAAGAATAGAAAAGTCAGAAAATAGACCCACGAGGCTGCATCATGGTTTGAATGCTAGATTCTTGGATTCTTAGGGGTGAGGGAAATGGGACCCTAAAATAGATAGTCAAAGATGACTACTCTATCCACTAAGTCATGTCTATAACTAATAATCTGACAATGGTTTATAAAAACACCACTTGTCAATATCTTACAATGAATAATGAACCATGACTTAAAAAGAAATCCCACTATGACCTCAAAAGTGGATCTAATACAATTTTAAATGATTTCAACCCAAAAAATGGGGAAACACATTTAAATAAACAATTATATATCTAAAGAATCCACCTATGCCTAAGAAATGGATTAAATCCTAAGCCAAACAAAAGGCTTTCAACCCAATCAAGGGGAGAACACATTTGATGACTCATGCTAATTAAAATAAACTCATCAATACATAGCATAACCATAGGATAAAAAATCCCACCAAAACAAACCACCAAGTCAAGATACACAGCAAGATATGCCTAAAGAATCTTGACCCTAAAAGGGGAGAAGGAAAAGAGAATAAATGAAAATTTTGATCAAAGCCCCAATGCCACTGACACTGCGGACTGCCTCTCTGACATCTTGGCAAGTTACTAAATCAACTGGCACTATAGACAAAACCCCTGTGTTCATCTTTAGAAACAACCCTTATAGGCATCGACATGTACTGATTAGGTAAGCACTTTGGTTTCGGCATCATTTGAGCATTCATATTTTGCACTGTGTAATTCATCTTTTCTTCTCTGTCAAGGATGCTTCATGCTTTTGTGTATTTGGTTTAGAGCATTGGCATTTACAATATAGATTCACTATTGTAACATCCTTTTCCAGCTAGGGCATGGTACTATTACTATTTGTTTGAATCTCTCTGTATATTTGTAGTGAACCTCGGCTCTCATGGGTTTTGAGGGCATGTACAAATAGTGGAAAATTGCTTCTACATTTCAATCATGTCTCTATATTCCTTCACAATAGTGGATTGATGTCATTGTACTCTCTCGGGCACCATGTTTATTTCATGTTCACTGTGGATGTTTTCATTTCTATATGATCTATTCATATTCGGGGCACATGTTCTAGATGCTAATGGTGATGCTATTCACTATCATCCCATGGCACTATGCTTATTTCATTTGGAATGAATGGCACTGTATCTCATGGACACTAGATGCATGATGAGCCATGAGATAGGGTATTCTGCACTCACTGTTAATGCATTGCTTTATTATTTTATTGCCACTATTATGCTATATTATCGAGGGCACTGGTATTCATAGCTGAATGATGGCCCGTGGGTAAAGAATTTTCACCATTGCATTGATGAGAAATAAGGGTATCATACTCCACATTGTGTGTTGACTGGTTTTGCTACTGGCATGGAACTTCATGTCTCAACTCCATAGTGCTCGTGAGTTAGGGCTTGCTATTAGTTCTTTGGCACTGTGCCCTTTGTGGCATATCTCTACATTTTCCATTTCATTGCATTTAGTCTTATTGGTGTCATTCTCTATTGGTAAACTGAGGGCATCATGAATTTCACCTTCTATATTTGATAGTGTGCAGCTCCTTTTTATTTGATTTCTTGTAAAAGCTAGGGCATCATCGTTGGTTTCGACACTTATTTTTCATATAATTACCATTGCTTGCTTTTATCATTCATGTCTTGATAGCATGGTTACTCTATTATTTCATTGGTATTTCATAGCCTTTAGGTGGTTCATTTGGCATTATGCCCTATTGCTCACTTGTGAATAACCCATGTATTATCTTATGAACTAGGGTACTATAGCACTGTTCTTTTATGATGATTGTAATGACATAGTATTGCCACTGGTATTGCTATTGGTGTTTCTTAGCACAAAGCCCAATGTATTGATCACAGTTACTACATTTGAGTATGGCCCAAGAGTATCTTAGGGTGCCATTTTCTATTATATATCATTCTCGATGACCTAAGAGGAAAAACAGGGCATGACACATGGATGTCATCATTGTTTCATTTTTTCCATTTGTTACTATTGCCTCTTCATGCATAGCTTCAAGCAGATAACTGGTATTGTTTTTGTTTATTTGTGGTATGACTTGTTTCCACTTTGCACTATGTACATAGATCTTCAGATTAACAAAAACCTACATGAGATTAGGGCATGGTGTAGGTGCATGGCATCACTGTTCCATTAGATCAATGCTAGCTCACGTGCACCCATGTCATCGATGCTTGCTGCTATTTTTCTCCCATTTATTTGATATCTTGAAAGCTGAGAACAATATTATTTGTTAGCACTTGTTGTTGATACATGATGATGATTATATTTTGGTCGACTACATAGTGAAGAGCATGCCATTTGTTCCATGTGGTATCTCTATTTGCATACATCAATCACTGTTATAGCTTTTATTAATCACATAGCCTGATGTACTTGTTAGGGCATTGTATCCATTGTTGTGCATTTATTGAGTTTCAAAACATGGAACCTATCAATCTACTACTAGCTTGGGCACCATTGACTATTGGTATCCATGTTTATCAACCAGACCATTATCTCCTTGATTCATTGATTCAAAATCTATGATCCTCATGCATTATACTTTGACACTTGGTGCTGATGTTTGATAGATACTCATTACTATATGCTTCACTATTGATGCCTGGCTATTGCACTTGTTAGATCAACATGCCCTATTTGAACATTAATATAGCTCTAAAATATATCCATGTTGTAGTGTACCTTATCTCTCACATAGATCTATGTGCCCTGATTCTAGTTTTGTTCTTCTTGATGCCATGGTGCCTGATTGATTCTCATTGATGTTGAATCATTTGGATGCTCCTCACTCTTGCACAATGCATCCTCTTGGCCCTTGATGTGATCATCGACATAAGACTTGAGGCTCTTCTATCATGATCTGCATCAAGGGCCTGGATCATTCATTGAATTCATTGCTGGATTGGCTCCTCCTGTATCTACACATGAAACAAACACATCAATGAAAGCATGGTGCCTCTTTTGTTCTTTAGAGCCTTAATACACATGCCCTAAGCACAACCTTTGTTAGAGGTGCATGGCTGAGTGTATGTATGCATTATGTGATATTGTGATACCAGCCATTGCATAGATCCATTGGATCTAAGCCATCTCCTCTCTTCACTTCTTGTAGGTTATGGATCTTAGGAGCTCATTGGATAGGACCAGATTCAGACATCAATACTAGGTAATGTCTGGCACCCTAGTATTAATTATTCCTTTATGTATATCTACACTCATCCATTCAATTCTAATAATGACTATGCTCATAGCCTATGTGAGCTTAGATAGATGCTTTCTTTCTATTCTTTCCCTTCTATACAGTATACATACCTGCATGTGTAGCTTTAGATGCAATTCATTTCCTTTTACTTCCATGTACTTTGCAATGAAATGAACACAAAATTAAAGAAGATCACCTAATAACACAAACTAGGTTATTGTAGCATCACTTAGTAATTAGGTCTCCAAACTTAAGAATGAGCAAAAAATATGACAACATTTTGGCCATAGGTCTCCAAACTTAGAAATATATTGTGCTTAAGTGCCCATTCTAAAATTTTAGTTCCTGGGAATGCCATAGCATTGTCAGAAATGAAAGAATTTGGAGCACCAAATCTAGACACAATGTCTTGATAGAAGTTCAAGATAGAGGTTACATTTGCTTCCTTTAGTGCTATAGCCTCTATCCATTTGGTAATATAGTTTGTGGTAGAAAGTATCCACTTGTGTCCAACACTAGATGGGGGGTTGATAGGTCCAATGAAATCTAGGCCCCACTTTGAGAAAGGATGCTCTACCTTGATAGGATGAAGAGGGAGGGCTGCCAACTTTTGCTTCCCAAAAAACAAGGCATAGTTCTTGCATCTTCTTACCCAATCAAAAGAATGTTTGTAAAAGCTAGGCTAGTAGTACCCAGCTCTCATCACTTTAAGAGTAGTGGTTCTGGCAGCAAAGTGTCCACCAAAGGCTCCATCATGAAACTCCTCCAGTATCTTATTCACTTGGTCAATTTCAACACATCTCAATAGGACACCACTATGATCCCTTCTATACAGAATGTTATCAATAACAATAACTGGAATGGCTTGGAGTCTGAAGTACCTTCTTTTACTCATTTCAAGGCCCTAAGGACATTGGCCAATTGAGAGATAATACTTCATCTATGTTGTCCAGCTTGTGCTCTATCCTACATTCTGATTCATCAAAATAACTTCCTCCTCTTGCTGGTTTGAGTCTACTATTCCCTCATATAGCTGCTCACACAGCCCCTTTCTTCTAGCCAGCTTGGTTACTTTAATCTGAATGTCATATTCCATGACTTTGGTGACCCAAGTAGCCCTTTTGTGGTTTAGGTCCTTGTTTAGCAGGAAATCTCTTATGCAAGGGTGAACAACCATCAGGTGCACTGTGTTGTTGGACAACAAGTGCCTAAAGTTTTTCAAACTCCTCACCATTGCTAGGACATTCTTTTCAATAGGAGTGTAATTAAGTTCATAACCATCTAGACCTTGACTGTAAAAAGCTACCAGTTGTTCTTGCTTCTCAGCATTTTGCTGGACTAACATTGCAGAGATACTGTCAGTGTCCCCAAAAGCATACAATATAAAATCCTTAGAAAATTTAGGGTTTACTAGAGTAGGAGTGGATGCAATTGCTTCCTTAACTTCCTCAAAACACCTTTTACCTTCATTGGTCCAATGGAAGGTTGAGTTCTTCTTTAGCATTTGGGTCATAGGCTTCAAGAGTGCTGCAACATTTGGAATGAACCTCCTCAAAAAGTTGATTCTTCCTAGAAAAATCTATAATCCTTTCTTGTAAGCTGGCAGGGGTAGAGCTAGAATGGCTTTTACCCTCTCAGGATCAATGGTTGTCTTATGCCAACCATTGATTTCATATCTTGTTAGAGGGTTGTCAGGGTAGGAGAAGATTCTTCATCTGATGGTTGTCTCATGATCTAGAAGAATCTTGAAGGTCTATGTGAAGATGAGACAACCGTCGATCTTCTTGATGTGGACCCAGTAAGTTTCTCAGTCTTTTTGGTGGTTTGGACAAGGTGTTTAGTGACCTGATAAATGTTCAAGGGTTTTCGCTCATTCACAAAATAAAATGGTGGTATTCTAAAAGGTCTGGCAATCCAGTGAACATGCATTTGCGTAATAGCTAAATAATTTGGTGAAGGCATAAAGTATTCCATGAATGGATGATTCCCTTCAGTCACCAGTTTGCTAAATAAGGGACCGAGGTTAAATGTTTTCCTTTGGTCGCCAGGTCATGGAGTTAAGGATGGGTTAAGGTTTTCATTCCGCGAACAAGAAAAGCCTTGTCGCATGTTCACTGAGAGTTAACCCGAGGTATCTGGTTGGGTTAAAGACATAATGACCATGAAAAGGCAAGATCTAACGGCCAGGACTTAAAGTTGACTCAGATTCAAATTTTGATTGTTGATATGTTGCAGGAGCCATGAATGTGACCATTGAAATTCAAATTTGAATTTTCTGAGGGTTTCCAGTGACAGAAAGGATTGAAATTAAATGTTTTAGTAGCTGGATTTGATTTGTTTGGTTTTGCCGATGGTTGCAGTGTGGTCCAGGTTGCCATGATCAATTGCTACAAGATGTTTTGTTGTACTACGAGGGATGGTTTTGTGCTGTAGGTGGCTAAATAGACTAGTTTTTTATGGAAAATTTCTTGGTTCTCTGTCCTGATCTCATAGATTTTCATGATTGCAGATCTTTCTAGATCTATTTCTCTGAGATTGCTTGATTTCCTACCCCTGTAGTAATTTTTATTGTAATTAGGGTTGGTGTAATTGTTGAAACCCTAACCCTAGCTTTCTGAAGCTTGTTGCATCCTAAATTCTTTTGGGATTCCAAGGCAGCTAGTGGTATAAATGGTTGAAGTTTTGACTTTGTAAGGGTTCTAAAATCTTGGTCCCTAAGGGTTCCCTTTTAGTTCCATGAAGGGTCCTTTTCCTATAGATTTTCTCTACTTCTCTACATATAGAGTGTTCTTTCTTCTTTTTTTGGTTCAGAGAATATAATACATATTGTAGTTGATTTGTCTTATGTATGAGATTTAATATGTTTCTACTGTTATCAGGTTGTCTCCATCTTGGGTTTTAGATTTATTGATTATGGTATCAGGGGTGTTTTGATCTTTCTATATGCATTTCCTATGTGTCTGCAATAGAGTTGTTTTCATAGAAACAACTAGGTCTAGGACTAGTTTTCAGCTGTGTATGAAATGGGGTATCAAGGGTATCTCATGTTTGTCTTCCAGTGGATGCTAGTTAATGTATTGCTTGTTTATAGGTCTCTTCTAAGGGGAGGGTTAAAATCCTTTGAATGGGTGATAACACATTTGGGTACACAAGTGGATTGTTAAAGTATGATCTAGTTGATGGTGTATGTTTGGTGTAAGGCATCAGCATATTAGAATGTATTGTCTTCTTGTCTCATAGCTCTTTGTTGCAGTGATGTATTTGACTCTGCTACCCATTGAATAAGGCATTGGTCTATGAGAGACTTAGGGTATCTTAGGGGTCCCTTCAACCTAACATTAAAATCATTCAAATCAAATACCTTTCCCTTTCATTTTGGTAGTAGTAGTAGGAGGTCCATTCTAGTTTTCAGTTCATTCTATGAAAATAGGGCTATTGCATGAGAATTGTTTTCACTGGGGTATAGTATACTCAAAAGGGGTTTGAAGACTATTCCAAAATAATCTATCTGTAGGCCTATTATTTATCATGAGGTGTCTTGAGTGTGCAGATAAGGCAATACCCACCTGAGTGATGTGGAGCTCAAAGAAGGAGGATTCCTTTCAATCCTCATCAATTGGACTATTTTCTTGTCAAACTTGAGTGCCTACCCTGAGAATTAAGCCCACCTATTGTTTCAAGTTTGGTCCTACAAGGAAAAGCTCCAACAGGTTGTTCCTTGTTTAGAAACAATATGCCCTAGTAATCTACCTTCATGGATAGAAAAAATGCATTTCTTGGGATTTAGTGAGACTCCAAACTCTTTGCACCTTTCAAAAATCTACTTCAGATGAACTAGGTGATCCTTTGTGTCCTTTGAGAAGATAGTTATATCATCTAGGTAGACTAGAACAAACTTGTTCATCAGGCCAGCAAATGACATCTCCATGGCTTTTTAGAATGTAGCACTAGTGTTGGACAACCCAAATGGCATCTTTCTATATGCCATGGTGCCCCTTTTAGTGGTGAATGCTATCTTATATTGATCTTCCTCCTTAACTAGAACCTGGTTATAACTAGAAAAACCATCTAACAAAGAAAATATGTTAGATCCTAAAACATACTGTAAAATCTATTCCATAGATGGCAATGGGTGATGATCCTTGAGTGAATCCCTATTAAGGTCTCTGAAATCCACACACAGCTAGATTTCACCATTCTTCTTCCTAACTGGCACTACGTTGGAGACCCAAGAAGTGTGTTTAATGGGGAAAATAATGTTGGCTTCAATCATCTTTTTCAATTATGTTCTCATTAGGACCTCTAATTTAGGATTGATAGGCCTCTATTTTTTTCTTATTGGTTTGGCATGGGGTTCTAGTTCAATGGTGTGCTAGGCTAAGTGAGGATCAAATCCTTTCAAATCATAGTACTCCCATGCAAAGACATCACTATATTCTTGACATAATGAAATAAAGGCTTGCTATTCTATCTATGTGCATACCTTTCCAAGCTTAAGGAGTTTTCCTTTGAGAACCTCCATAGACTGGTAGTGTTCTTCTTTAACTGTCATACTGGCCTTGTCTCCCCTAAGTTGATCATCAACATTAAATATAGACTCAAGTGTGACCAGTCCTTTAGGTAGTCTATTACTCTTCAAATGTAACATCTAGTCACCATACTGATGAGCATGTTTGCTTTGGTTAACTCTGGAGAACACAAATTCCTCTATCAAAAAGTTGAAAATCTGTTCATCATTCTCAAAAACTTGCCAGCTCACTTGATTGTCTGGTATGGATGGTCTTACTAGAATCTTTACATGCTGAGAGTTAGGACTTGTGACCTCTTTTGGAATATCATACTCTGCTCCCATGGTAGCTAGCTTGTCTACCTATTTGTTCTGATTTCTTGGAACAACAACTAGATTAAAAGTATGAAAATTTTCTATTAAATCCCAAACCCTATGCTTATACATCTTAAGTGTATCATTCTTTGTGAGGTTAGTGCCATGAATTTGATTGACCACTAATTCACTATCACCTATAACTTCTAAGTATTTGATTCCTCTCTATCTAGCCCATTCTAAACCGTGAATCAAAGCCTCATACTCTGTTGTGTTGTTAGTACAGCTGAAAGAAAAATGAACTGCAGAGTAATACCTTTGTCCTTTTGGAGAAATTAGGAAAACACCTCCTCCTAAACCAACTTTTCTTCTGGTACCATCAAAGAATAGCTACCAAAAATCATCACTCTAACCACTAGAAGGTTTATTTTCCTTTTTCATCAAATCTAGTATCACAACACCTTCTTCATGAATGATATACATTCCAATACCAGAAATCTCCATGTTTCTAAAAGGGTCATCCTCTTCTAAGTCTCTTTCAACTTACTCATCTAGGGAAATATCAAGAATCTCTCCAGTAGGGGTTCTAGGTTCAGAATCACTTGGGTCTTGTTCATGATACATCAAATTGGCATTTATAGGGCTTGGGGTGTATGGCTCAGCATGACTTTTTGCAAAAGCTTCAGATTTTATTCTAACTCTAGTCCCATATCTAGTTCTAAAGTATAGATGAGACCAATTAGTTTTGAGATATCCCCATAACCTAGTGGTGAACTCTCTACTTAGACAAATAGCAAAATGAGGAGGCAAGTCTATGACATAGACATCCTGGGGAATGGAGAAATTGGGGCATTTATGTAGAGTGAGGCTCAGGGCTTTAATAAATCCCAAGGTACTAACTGATGACCCATCCAACTAAATAATAGGCCTATCTATTGGCTCATAAGATAATCCTTGTAGATCTTCTAATTGCTTAGAAATCACAAAGCTACTTGCTCCTAAGTCTATCATACAGTTATGAACTATATAGTTTCCAACAATAAGAGTTACATAGAAAGGGGGAGGCTTAACCTATGGGGAAACAGTAGGCTGCAAGCTGGCTTCTTTGGTTTGCTACTCCTTTTGAGGTGTTTTAGCCACTAGGACTCTAGGTTGCTTTGAAACACTTTCTTGATTTGATGAAATTTTAACCAACTCACTAAGTATTAACTCCTTCTATCCAGGAATTGCTAGGGTGTCCATCAAAGGTACATTGATGGAGGTCTTCTTCATTTGTTCCACAATATTAAAGGATCCCAAACTTGCTTTAGGCTGTCCTTTAGGTGCAACAACCTCTGTTTGTGTAGACACCAACTGTGTAGCTACCTTGACTAGTTCTTTAGCCTCCTTAGACTGGTTTAGGACTGGAGCTTGAACTACTTTGGGTTGTGGATTCACAATAGGAGCTTGCTGACTGGTAGAGGCCACTTGTTCAACTTCCAAAACCTTCTTCTTAGATGTAGTGTTGGCTGCAACTAGGATGTAGTTTGCATTACCACTTGGTGAGAAATTCACCCCACAAAAATATTCTTTCTGAAAGCTCACCAATGCCACTTCAGGCGTCTACAACTCATTTGGGGTAACAACTGGACCTTGCTAAACTTCTAGGTCTTGAACTATCTCCTATGGCATCATCATGTTGTTCTACACCATGAGGGCCTAAGCATAGCCATTAGGACACATCCCTTGGATATGTTGCTGATTTCATGGGCATCCACATTGGTATTCTTGTGCTATATTATTCTGAGCTACAAGAACTAGGTCCCTAGAAGCACTAGGAATGTTAGGATTATAAGGATGGCTAGCTTTTTTATTATAATTTATTGCTTGACCTTGCTGGCCTTGTTGGTATTGGGGCCTATTCTACTGGTAATGATTTTGATAGGGCTACTAATAAGGTTTTTGGTAGGGTTGTTGGAGAGCCTGAGATTGAAGTTTCTTTATAGTAACCAATTCATTAGAAAAAGTATGTAAGGCCTTTTTGATCTCATCTAGATCTTGGGATTGATTCACCACTGGGCTAATAGCTTGTTGAGAAGGAGCTGGGAGAGGTGGAATAGATGCTAGGGCTGGAATTGATTTAGGAATAGGATGAAGCTCTAGAAAAATAGGTATTGGGGGCCTTGGGGCTATCTTTCTGGCTTGGATTAGACTATTTTTAGCTCTTATGGTGAGATCATATGCTACTGGAAGATTATTTCCACCCATTCACTGGATCATAATAGAGATATCATTGTTAAGGGATCTTAGATAATACAAAAAAGCATGTTGGCTTGATGGTCTAACCATAGTCAGTATTCTATTCCACGTTCTTTGAAATCTAAAATTGAAATCCATCATGTATTCTTGAGGTTCTCTTTTGATAGTAGTCAAATGCTCAACTAATGAGAGGTGATCTGATTTATCCTCAAATTGATTGGTTAAGGCTTGACCCAACCCATCCCAATCAGCTATAGAACCAATTGCTAAGCCTCTAAACTATTGCAATGCTTTTCCTTTGAGGGAAGCTACCAACAACCTCACAACCGCATTATCCTAGGTTATATTATGAAGGGTGCAAAGGGATGCTACATCTCTTATATGCTCAATGATTGAGGTCTGATCCTCTCCTATAAAAATAGGCAAAATTTTAAGGGCTGATATAGGTATGTCATTATGCTGATGCAAATTCAAGGGGATGCCTTGATCAAAGGCTACAAAAGGATGCAGTCTGGGTTGAGCCATTGGAGGATTTAGGGGAACTTGAATTGTAGGGGCTACTTGTATAGGTAGTAATACGTGTATTGAATGGATTGGTGAAACACTTGTAGGAATGTGAGTAGGCCTAGGAGTAGGATTGGGAGTAGGATTTGGAGATTTTGATGCACTATCTTGGGCTACTTTAGACCTCTTTTTTATAGATGGTAGCTTTGCATACACAAAAGGATTCTTACTCTATTTGGTTGGGATCCCACTCATAAGCTTATATATTGATCTACATAAAACACCATTAGAGTCACCAGGTATGATCTCAAAACACTGTCACTTCTCATACCACAAAATAACTTGCAAAAATATTTCTAGGAGATAGACTCATTGAGTCTTCAGTCCCACCGGGCATGCCAAAAACTATTGTCACTAAGGATTGCATCCTATTTTGCTAAGTACTGAACCCAGCAATCTTGTGAAACATGGGACTATTCTCAAGCTATGGGTAACCTATCTAAGAATAGACCTCTGGATTAAGGGCTGAATTCCCCTGGATCACTTGAAACTTATCTAAACTTGGAGGGAAAATGGATAGAAAATGTGCTTGAAAATAAACAACTACAACTTGAAATGAAAGGAAGGTGATCCATCGAATTTGAAGAGAAACCAAAATTGAGAAATAAGTTCACTTCATTAGAAACTCAATTTAATTCACAACTCAATCCTACTTTCCTAACCCCTGATGAAATAAGGTACTTAGAATCCAAAAAAGGAAGAAAACTTCACAAATATGATATTCTTGATTATACACAAATCACATCACTAAATTAAGACAAATCCTTGAATACCCACTTGAATCCAAAATGTATATTAAGGATATAGAAACATCACAATAATCTCACATATGGCTTCAACACCAAACCCAAGATTATAGGAGAACAAGAAGGATCAATTTTTATTACTAAAAAGAAATAGGTACAATTGTGTCTCTCAGAGCTACATCACTCATATCAGAGAGAAAAAGTGAAGAGCTAACCTCAATCACCAAAAATGAGAGGTATATGAACTGAAAACTAAGAATCCCCATTCAAACTCCACTACCTCCTAAGAACAGAAAAGTCAAAAAATAGACCCATGAGGTTGCATCATGGTTTGAATGCCAGATTCCTAGATTCCTAGGGGTGAGGGAAATGGGACCCTAAAATAGATAGTCAAAGATGACTGCTCTATCCACTAAGTCATGTCTATAACTAATAATCTGACAATGGTTTATAAAAACACCACTTGTTGATATCTTACAATGAATAATGAACCATGACATAAAAAAAAATCCCACTATGACCTCAAAAGTGGATCTAATACAATTTTAAATGATTTCAACCCAAAAAATGGGGAAACACATTTAAATAAACAATTATATATCTAAAGAATCCACCTATGCCTAAGAAATGGATTAAATCCTAAGCCAAACAAAATTCTCTCAACCCAATCAAGGGGAGAACACATTTGATGACTTATGCTAATTAAAATAAACTCATCAATACATAGCATAACCATAGGATAAAAAATCCCACTAAAACAAACCGCCCAGTCAAGATACACAGCAAGATATGCCTAAAGAATCTTGACCCTAAAAGGGGAGAAGGAAAAGAGAATAAATGAAAATTTTGATCAAAGCCCCAATGCCACTGACACTGCGGACTGCCTCTTTGACATCTTGGCAAGTTACTAAATCAACTGGCACTATAGACAAAACCCCTGTGTTCATCTTTAGAAATAGCCCTTATAGGCATCGACATGTACTGATTAGGTAAGCACTTTGGTTTTGGCATCATTTGAGCATTCATATTTTTCACTGTGTAATTCATCTTTTCTTCTCTATCAAGGATGCTTCATGCTTTTGTGTATTTGGTTTAGAGCATTGGCATTTACAATATAGATTCACTATTGTAACATCCTTATCTAGCTAGGGCATGGTACTATTACTATTTGTTTGAATCTCTCTGTATATTTGTAGTGAACCTCTACTCTCAAGGGTTTTGAGGGCATGTACAAATAGTGGCAAATTACTTCTGCATTTCAATGACATCTCTATATTCCTTCATAATAGTGGATTGATGTCATTGTACTCTCTTGGGCACCATGTTTATTTCATGTTCACTGTGGATGTTTTCATTTCTATATGATTTATTCATATTCGGGGCACATGTTCTGGATGCTAATGGGGATGCTATTCACTGTCATCCCGTGGAACTATGCTTATTTCATTTGGAATGAATGGCACTATATCTCATGGACACCAGATGCCTAATGAGCCATGAGCTAGGGTATTCTGCACTCACTATTAATGCATTGCTTTATTATTTTATTGCCACTATTATGCTATATTCTCAAGGGCACTGGTATTCATAGCTGAATGATGGCCCGTGGGAAAAGAATTTTCACCATTGCATTGATGAGAAATAAGGGTATCATACTCTACATTGTGTGTTAACTAGTTTTGGTATTGGCATGGAACTTCATGTTTCAACTCTAAAGTGCCCGTGAGTTAGGGCTTGCTGTTAGTTCTTTGGCACTATGCCCTTTGTGACATATCTTTGCATTTTCCATTTCATTGCATTTTGTCTTACTGGTATCATGCTCTATTGGTAAACTGAGGGCATCATGAATTTCACCTTCTGTATTCAATAGTGTGCGGCTCCTCTGTATTTGATTTCCTGTAAAAGCTAGGGCATCATCATTGGTTTTGACACTTATTTTGCATATAAATACCATTGCTTCCTTTTATCATTGGTGTCTTAATAGCATAGTTAGTCTATTATTTCATTGGTATTTCATAGCCTGTAGGTAGTTCATTTGGCATTGTGCCCTGTTTCTCACTTGTGAATAACCCATGTATTAGCTTATGAACTAGGGCACTGTAGCACTGTTCTTTTATGATGATTGTAATGATAGAGTATTGCCACTGGTGTTGCTATTGGTGTTTCTTACACAAAGCCCAATGTATTGATCACTGTTATTCCATTTGAGTATGGCCTGAGAGCAGCTTAGGGTGCCATTTACTAATATATATCATCCTCAATGACCCGAGAGGAAAAATAGGGCACGACACAAGCATGGCATCATTATTTCCATTTTTTACTATCACCTCTTCATGCATAGCTTCGAGCACATAGCTAGCGTTGTTTTTATTTATTTGTGGTATGACTTCTTGCCCCTTTGCATTGTGTACATAGATCTTCAGATTAACAAAAACCCGCATGAGATTAGGGCATGGTGTAGGTGCATGGCATCACTGTTCCATTAGATCAATGCTAGCTCATGTGCATCCATGTCATCGATGCTTACTGCTATGTTTCTCCCATAACAAAAACTAGGTTATTATAGCATCACTTAGTAATTAGGTCTCCAAACTTAAGAATGAGAAAAAAATATGACAACAATTCTCTGATATAGTTTATTATTTGACATATGGTGATTGTCAAGAACACCTTTCACCCAAGGAGAAGTGAAATTTAAGGTTGAAATCAGAAAAGTATGTAATATCTCAAACCACTTTATATAAGAGAGGCCTAGATGGCACATTTTTGAGATATGTGGATACAGATCAACAATAGAAAATCCTAAAAATATTTCATGAAGAAGCATGTGGGGGAAATTTATCTTCTATAGTTACATCATTAAAGATTCTGTAAAATTACTTTTATTGGCCTAGTATGTTTAAAGATGCATACTCTTATGTTGGGAATTGTGAGAAATGTAAATTATTTATTGGCAAGGCATAGTTGGAAAATCTCCCATTAAGGTCAGTAGTAGTGGATGAACCTTTTAAACAATGGGGCATAGATTTCATAAGGCCATTAAATCCTCTCTTTGGCACTAGACATACATACGTATTAAAAAAAAAAGATTACTTCATTAATTAGGTGGAAGTGATTCCTAAAAAGAAGGCTAATTCCTAGGTAATCTGTGATTTTTGGAAACATTACATCCTGGTTCCCTTTGGAGTTCCATTGAAGATAATTACAGATAATGAAACTTGTTTTTCTTCTAAATAACTAGTAATGTTCTATTATGAAAATAGTATCACCCTAGCACATTCTTTAGATTATTTTCCGCAAGGTAATGAGAAAGTGAAATCAAGTAACAAGAACCTAATTGCCATGATGAAGATATCGGTACATGATAATGCTAGAGATTGGTATAAGAATTTGTATGAAGCTTTATGGGTAGACATAACTACTCCTAAAAAATCAATTGGTATGGCTCCCTTTGAACTGGTCTCTGGAGAAAAGAGTTATGTATTAAACTAAGTTGGAAGAAGAATGAGATAAGTTAGTAAATATAATTATAGAACATCAATACAGAAATAGGATCCTCCAATGGACCAATCAACGGGACCTTGACTGTCCCCTCAACCAGTGACCCTTCAAAATCGGGTTATCATGCAATCAGTGAGTGATCCTTCATTCTCCTAGTCTTCCCTGCATCCAAACATATTGGAAATACACAATACAATGATAACAAATCTTTCACAATCCACCTTCCCTCAAGGAACACTATCAATCATCCCTTCTACATAGCATTTCACTATTGTATGATTGGATTGTAAAGGAACAGTTAACATTAAACAAGGAGTAACTCCTCAACACATCTTGGAAAGCATTTAATTCAATAATAAATGAAACCTAACACCAACACTATTCCTTCCATTCACTTCTACCAAGAATAAAGCATTTAATCCATTCAACATTACATATAATCATTAGACAGTTACATTTTATGACTGTGTAGAGGAATAGTCACGACCAAAATGATCAAAAGTACTTTCACCCTTGCACAAGCTATTCAAAACTTCAAGTAAAATCAGAAATATGCTATTTCAAATCATTCATATTCATAGTAACCATTCAAAGCATCATTTTGTCAATGAACCCTCTGACTGTACCCCTGTGGCAGAGAAAGGAAACCTCAAAATAGAGAAAGGAAACTTAGTAAAACTAGTCTATGCTACTATTTGTGAGGGTATAGTCATGATAAGTGCCTCTCAAACCTCTCCAAACATCTAAGATTATCTTTAAATACTTTATTTATCTCTTCTAAACATTAACCAGATTAAACCTACATTTGAATCCATGCACAATAACCCAAAACAAAGGGTTTTGTATCCTTTAACGAATCTCAGTCATTGGTAATGCCTGGATAGTCAAACCAATAGTGTCCAAAGCATTCAATAAGTGAATATGAATGTTTGAAAAATTTCCTCTCAGCTTCCCCAACCACTCCTAATCAGCTAGAGGGATTAGTTGAGTGTTTAGACACTAAAACTTCTCATGCAACTCCCAAAATTTTACATACAAAATAAAATAAAATCCATTTATGAATTAAATCTAGTATGCCAAAGGACCAGTCCCAACAATTCTTAAACATGCTTTGTCTGATATTATGAATTATTAATAAAGGTCTAATATACAATGGTCATGCCAATAATATCAACAAACATGAATCCAAACATTTCAAAATAGTGAATCGATATACTTGAGCACAAGCACCAATAACATCAAATAATGGAGATAAAGCATGGGCTAGGGCATGACACCAGTAGAATGTGGTCATTTCAGTGAGGATTCATGATCAAATAAAATGCAATGTATTTGAAATTTGCGGTCGAATATGATGCCAGAGGCTCAAAAGATGTTGTCCATCAAAGATACCAATCAAAGATGAAGAAATCACATACCTTCTGTCATGCTCAGCTTTCACAAAGGAATATTTGATAGCTAAATATTCCTTGTACCACATGAAGAACATGCCATTGGTTGAGTTTTGTAATTTTTTCTTTTTTTTTTGGTGTTAAATGCATTTAAATGGAACATTAAGCATAGTAATAATATGCTTAGTCTATTAGTAACTGGCAGATTAAATGTAGATAACACCTTTATCAGTTTAGCATGTTATTATTAGATACTAAAGAAGACCTACTATTTATCAGACAAATCTTCAAATTATAGCACACCTAGTAGTTTACAGAGTTAGACAAAGCTATAGATAGAGGTCTAATTTTGTAGACTTCTAGGTCAAATCTTCCTTCATGCTAGTAGTCTATAGAATTAGATCTCTATTTTAAATGCATTTAACACAATTTTTTTTTACAAAACTGAACCAATGGCATGTTTACAATGAAGAAATAGAATGATAATAATATGCTAAAAATTCTATTCTATTTAATACCTGCCAAAGGACCAGTCCCAACAATTCTTAAACATAATTTATCTGATATGATGAATTCTTAAATAATTAAGGTTGGAGTAGACATAGTTATCACACAATTTTTTGTGGTACGAGGAAGATTTGGCCTAGCAGTCTACACAATTAGACCTTTATTAACAATTCATCATATTAGATAAAGTATGTTTAAGAATTGTTGGGACTGGTCCTTTGGCATGTATTAAATGGAATAGAATTTTCAGCATATTATTATCATTGTATTTCTTTGTTGTAAACATGCCATTGATTTAGTTTTGTAATTTTTCTTGTATTAAATGCATTTTTCCAAACCAATTGTTAAACAAGAAAGTAGTAGTAGTGAGAAGGGGTCTACTTGTGAGGAGATTGATGAAGATCGTGCACCTCAAAAACCAATTCATAAGGTACCAATCATGTTTTTTATTTGCTTATATTTTTGGATGGGTGAATCTCCTTACTTTCATGCACTTTCTTTTGATTACTATGGATGAGATATATATCTTACATTTAGCATTCAACTTATTAACATTTTAGAACATGTAGTGTGTTTTCTGAGGATTTTACCAAATCAACTTTTAACATAAACCAAAAACACCAAACTGATCTCTTGCCCTTTCAACTTGACAAAATATTTGCATTTGACCAATAACTGCAAGAAAGACAAGCCTAGAAGGGCTGTAGAAGAATAATGGTGTAAGTTGAATAGATTAGAGTGAATGGGGTGTTGAAACATGGTGAATAGACCATGATGAGATGATACTTGATGTTAGGATCAGGGTCAAAATCCTGGTTGAGGTTTTGACATGGTGGAGGCACTAGGTGCACTAGGTGGCCTAGGATGGAGATGGTGCTAGGAGGAATTGCCAAGAAATGAGGAAGTGAACTTGTGTTAAATGCATTTTTTGAAACCAATTGTTAAACAAAAAAGCAATAGCAATGAGGAGGGGTCTACTTCTAAGGAGATTGATGGAGATCGTGCACTTGAAAAACCAATTCATAAGGTACCAATCATGTTTTCTATTCGCTTATATTTTTGGATTGGTAAATCTCCTTAGTTTCATGTCCTTTCTTAAATGAAATCAATTAAAGATTAAATTCTCTACAACTCTGGTAATCCACTATCTCATGGAACAGTGAATAGAAAAGTGAATCCATGTGTGTTTGATCATTAACATAAGCATTACATGTCTTTGTACAAAGTTTATTCTAACACTATATTATATCTTATTCTAATTGAGATTTTTAATTGGGAAAAATTGTGTTTAATAAAATGGAAGTGGTCTCAATAGCATAGAGATATAAAAAGAAAATAAATTTAGAGTTTAGCCCAAGAATTGTGGAATATAGTTTTTATCATTTCTATACACATTGTTGACTTCATTGCATTGCACAATGCATATTGCATAGTGCATGAATCATGACTAGATGCAAATACTTTTTAAATTTTCAATTACAATCTACTTTGTACAAAATCAACCTACAAACTAAGTACAAAATTCTAAGAAATTTGACATAGCCAATGACTCTTGTTGCTATGAAGATAGCTACAAGAGGTTGTAGAGCTTGATGATGAAGCTCTTGGGTTAAAGTCTATCTTAAGTCTTTCATCCAGATCACTATCCTTTGAGTGCAAGTGCTAGTATTAATTAGGTTTAACCTTTCATTTTGTAGAAAGTTTATTTTATTTACAAATGGGTTAGAATGCTTCTATGTTCTTGTCAGTAGGATTAAAAGGTCTTATTACAATGTTATTTGTTGTGGGGCAGGAGGTCAATCTTCATTGTCTTCATTCTGGGGGACAATAAAGATTTTTTTGACAAATAGGAAGTCTTCTTTAGTATCTTATAATAATATGCTAAAATAATAAAGGTGTTATCTGCATTTAATCTACCAATTACTAATAGATTAGGCATATTATTACTATGCTTAATGTTCCATTTAAATGCATTTAACACAGAAAACAAATTTACAAAACTGAACCAATGGCACGTTTACAACAAAGGTGTAATATAACTCCCAACAATTCTTAAACATACTTTATCTGATATGATGAATTCTTAAACAATTAAGGTTGGAGTAGACATAGTTATCACATAGTTTTTTGTCTGATACAAGGAAGATTTGGCTAGGTCAAATCTTTCTTTGTGCTACCAGTCTAAAAAATTAGACCTTTATTAACAATTCATCATATCAGATAAAGTATGTTTAAGAATTGTTGGGACTAGTCCTTTGGTGTGTATTAAACATAATAGAATTTTTAACATATTATTATCATTCTATTTCTTTGTTGTAAACATGCCATTGGTTCAGTTTTGTAATTTTTCTTGTGTTAAATGCATTTTGCCAAACCAATTGTTAAACAAGAAAGCAGTAGCAGTGAGGAGGGGTCTTCTTCTGAGGAGATTGATGAAGATCGTGCACCTCAAAAACCAATTCATAAGGTACAAATCATGTTTTCTATTGATCAAAATTGCACTCAAAATAAAAATCATGGTGGTAGCCACTTAGGGATCAAAATAGAGAAAATAAATCAAACTTGTTCTTTGTCCTATTTCCTTTTAACAAAGTCTCAACTATCGATGATACAATATATTTGATGCTCTAAGCTATTAATACAAATGGCACCTAGCTAGAAGCTCATGGCCTATCCATTTGATAACCACAGTCAACACTTCAAAATAGTGAATCAATATCCTTGAGCACTAGCACCAATAACATTAAATAATGGAGATAAAGCACAGGCTAGGGCACGACACCAATAGAATGCAATCATTTCAGAGAGCATCTCAACAATATACAATGGTTGTGCCAATACTATCAACAAACATGAATCCAAACATTTCAAAATAGTGAATCGATATCGTTGAGCACACGCACCAATAACATCAAATAATGGAGATAAAGCATGGGGTAGGACATGACACCAATAGGATGCAGTCATTTTAGTGAGCTTCTCAACAATATACAATGGTCATGCCAGTAATATCAACAAAGATGAATCCAAAAATTTCAAAATAGTGAATCGATATCCTTGAGCACAAGCACTAATAACATCAAATAATGGAGATAAAACACAGGCTAGGGCACGACACCAGTAGAATGCTGTCATTTTAGTGAGCATTCATGATCAAATAAAATGCAATGCATTTGAAATTTGTGGTCAAATATGATGCCAATCAAAGATGAATAAATCATATACCTTCTCTCACGCTCAGCTTTCACCCGCTCATTTTCTCCCACTCATTTTCTCTTCAATCAAAATAAAAATGATTTGGCCGTTTCACTTTTTTTTCATCTATAGCCTGAAACTATCAGAATTTCAATGGTATATTTAAAACCTATTGGAATACTGACACCATCGGGGACTATTACAAAAAAAAACACCAAATTCATAAAAAAGAATTGACCGTCAGAAGTTTCCATCAGAATTTGGCCCAAAATGTAGTAGTGTAAACTTCCTATAATCTATTTTTCATGTAATAAAGTTGGCCATATTGTAGCAAGATGCCCTGACAGGATTGATAAGGATGAGAGAAGGGAAAGAAAGTACAAAGACATGATAAATGAAAGAGATCACCAAAGGTACAAATACTACAAAGATAAAGGTAAGAAATCCTGCTATATTGCTGAAGAGGAAACTAACAGTGACACTAGTGAATCTGATGAATGTGATATAGAAGTTTTTTATGTTTCTATGAAAGATGATTTTGATGAAGATGAGAAAATTGTACTTATTTCTTATGTGAGTAAAGGGGATAAATGGATTATTGATAGTGGTTTCTCACATCACATGACTAGTGATAAAAGTAAGTTTGAGACCCTAGATCATTACAAAGGTAGACGTGTTAAGTTTTGTAATGATGCACCATTTTCTATGAAAGGAAAGGGATCAATTAGATTGAATGATAAGATCAAATGTGAAAATGCTTATTGGGTTGAAGGTCTCAGCTATAATTATCTAAGTGTTGCATAGTTGAACAAAACTGGTTATCGAGTGGAATTTCATCACAGAAAGGCTAAAATATTTGATGCTACTGGTAAACTAATTGGAAGTGGATAGACAAGAAGTAACTTTTTCTATATAGACCTATCTAAGGAAACATGTTTTTTGGCACAATTTGATGATGTATGGTTATGGCATAAGAGGTCATGTCATGTGAATTTGGACAATCAGGTAAATATTAGTAAAAAGAAGAAATTTAGAGGTTTACAAAGATTGAAGAAACCTAATAATGTGATGTGCAAATAGTGTCAATTGGGAAAAATGACAAAGTCTAGTTTTAAGAGAAAGACATATACTTCTGACAATATTTTGGAATTGGTTCATAGTGACCTTTATCAACCTATGGGTGTAAAAATTTATTGTGGTGATAAGTATTTCATTTTGTTTGTTGATGACTATTCTAGAATGATGACTGTAATGTTTTTAAAGGAGAAATCTGATGCATTTCAGTTGTTTAAGTGGTATTTGGAAAAATTTGAAAAAGAAATAGGTAAAAGCCTAAAATGTTTGAGATCTAAAAGAGGTGGAGATTTTATATTAAATGAGTTCAATTTGTTCTGTAATGAAAGAGGAATAAAGAGATAGATGTCTGCACCAAGGACACCTCCACATAATGGCATAGCAGAAAGAAGAAATAGGTCAATTATGGATTGTGCTAGAACACTGATGATAGAGAAGAATGTTGCACAAAAGTACTAGAGAGAAGCTATAAGTACAACTATTTATACCTTGAACTAAGTACAAATCAAGAAAGGTACAAATGCTACACCTTTTGAGTTATGGCATGGATATATACCTAATGTGAAATATTTTAGAGTCTTTGGGAGTAAATGCTATATACTAAAACATAATAGGAATGAAAAATTTGATACAAAAAGTGATGAAGGCATATTCCTAGGATATTACACTAAGAGGAAAGCTTATAAGTGTTTGAACTATAACACTAAAAAAGTTGTGGAAAGTGAAAATGTTAGAGTTGATGAATATGCATAAAGAAATGAAGTTGAGTGCAAGCAAGAACCTAAAGATTATAGATCTTTTGTATACATGAAGGAAGGAGAGGAAAGTAATACACCTAAACTAGATGTAGAGTCGTAGATAGGTAATGTCAGGTATGAAGAGGATGTTGCTAAGAAATAAGAAGAAGAAGTGGATAATTTGCATGATGAACCTGAAGATCTAGAACAAGGACAAAATAAATCTAAACCTACATTGGCACAGTATGTAAGAAGACATCATAAGCCTGAGAAAATAATTGGAGATAAAGAATCTGGAGTGATGAAAAGAAGTAATTTGAAATATCATACATGCTTACAATGTGAGTTTGAGCCTAAAAAAGTAAAATATTCTTTAGAGAATGATGATTGGATACAATCCATGAATGAAGAAATAGAGAAGATAGAAAATAATAATATCTAGAATCTAGTGCTGAGACCAAAAGATAAGAATGTTATTGGAACAAAATGGGTATTCAAAAACAAGCTAAATGAACATGGATAAGTCACTAGAAACAAAGCTAGATTGGTATGTAATGGGTATGCAGAAGAAGAAGGAATTGACTATGGGGAGACATTTGTCCCTGTTGCAAGATTAGGAGTACAGACTCTACTTGCATGTACGCTACTTATAAAAGATTCAAAGTATATCAGATGGATGTCAGATCTGCATTTCTAAATGAGATATTAGAAGAAGTATACATTGAACAACCTCAAGGATTTTTTGACCCAAGCAAGAATAATATGGTTTGCAAGTTGCACAAGGCACTATATGGACTGACACAAGCCCCCAGAGCATGATATGAGAGACTGAATAATTACTTGATAAAGATTGGATTTTCAAGGACAAATGAAAATAATAATCTGTATATGAAGACAGAAAAAGGTAAAGGGATTTTTTAGCTGAAATCTTTGTTGACTATATCATATTTGGAGGATAAGATGCCCTATGTAAAAAAATTTCAAATGAGATGCAAATTGAATTTGAAATATCTATGTTTGGAGAGATCAAATTCTTTGTTGGTTTGCAGGTCTATCAAATGAAGAAAGGTATCTCTATTACTCAATCTAAATATGTCCAAGAGATACTAAAAACTTTTGGTATGGAGGATTCCAGACCAGTAAGTACACCTATGGCTACTAGACAAAAGCTATCTAAAACTGATGATACAGCTGAAGTGATCTAAACCTTTTATAGATCTATGATTGGAAAGCTACAATATGTTGTTCACATCAGATTGGATATTACCCGAGCAGTTGGGATTGTGGCAAGATTTTCTTCCAATCCTAAGGAAAATCATATGATGGCACTGAAAAGAATAATGAGATATCTGAAAGGAATAGAGGATTATTGATTATATTACAAGAAGAATGATAAGTTTGAATAGAGAGTTTACACTGATGTAGATTGGGCTATAAATGTTGATGAAAAAAAAGTAAAAGTGGTGGAGAATTCTTTCTAGGAAAGAGATTAGTCTCTTGGACAAGCAAGAAATAGAACTACATTTCCCAACCTACAATAGAAGATGAGTATGTAGCGCAACAATAGTAAATTGTTCAAATTTAGTATGGATCAAGCAATTGTTAAAAGGTATGAATGAATAAATTACTGAGCTAGATGTTATTTTCTATGATAACAAAAGTGCTATTAACATATCAAAGAATATAGTTATGCACACTAAGACTAAGCATATTGCTATCAAGTATCATTACTTGAGAGAGCTAGTTCAAGATAGAGAAGTGAGATTGGAATATGTGAATACAAAGGAAAAATTAGCAGATATATTCATAAAATATTTACCTAGGGATTCTCATGAATATCTTAGAGGTAAACTAAGGGTGACTCCCCTAACTGAGGCTACCTAGTAAAATAGGAGCACTACATCAAATGTGCTAATCAGACTATTTGAGAAATTGATGCAGAAAAGGTCATAATATAGGAGTTGCTTAGAGTTGTGAAAAGTAAGGCAAAGATATTAATCAGTCATAAGTAAGATGACAGAGGGAGTATACAACATACATAAATGACATGAAGACACCTACATGGGAAATATGTAAGAGACATATACAAGCTTTGGCATTGTTTTCTAAGAGGGAGAAGATTCAATGAAAAAAATGGAGTGATACAACGCTGAGGGAGAAGATTCAATGAAACCTGAGGGAGAGATACACAAAAGATTCAGAGGGAGTAATTGAGCAAGTGGTCAGGCAAGGAAAAAGTTGTGAATCAAAATGAAGCTAAGGATATTAATAAAAATCTGATACATAGAGATTTTGGATTTTTTGGTAAATCATGTATTATTCATCTAGTGTTGCCATCAATGCCAAATAGGGAGATTGTTGGAAACTACAACTAAAACAATTTTTATATTGTCATTGATGTCAAACCTTAACTGGTAAGACAATTTCTATCTAGGATAGTAACATATATTTTGATTGATGAAGAGGATTTGAAAAGAGGAGATAACAAGAGGACCTAAGGAAAGGTTGAGTTATGTGATACTTGAATGGGTACTTGATTAGTTGGCACATTGACAAGGTAATGTGTTGTTTATCTAAGTAAGAATAAATACTGGAAATGTAGGCTTAACCAAGAAAAGTGAAGAAATTTAGTTTAAGCTGAGTGACATTAGTGTCAACAAAGTGCTAGTATATGCCATGTAAATCTAGTGTTGATCAAACAATAGTAATTGTCGAGCGACAAGAAATTACCGAGCAAAGACAATGTTTTCCAAGGAAGACAATTTTTAGTGATGACTGAGATACACAATGATGACTAAGGAGATGAATGCAGTATTGACCGAGTGTCAGTAATTTACATTTGGTGAAAGAATTGAGAATCCCACATGACAAGTTGAATTCTTGGAATATGTAAAATGTGTTGACATTATTAATGAATTGTAGGGACCATTTAATGCATGGTAAATTGTTTTCTTATGGATTCAAAGAGAATTTTGGAGATGTATCTTGAAGGAAAAGATGGAGAACATAGTGATGGAAGGATTCAATAAATCTAACCTAAACCTTAGATCTACATAGGAGATTAAGTGACAAAAGATTGATCTACCTAATCAAGGAGGTAAAAGATTAACCTAATTGTGAGGTTACAGAGAGAGAGGAAGAGGTTGATGTTATTGACTAGTAAGTCTAAGCAGAAGGCTGAAGGTAAAATTGTGAAGGAGATAAACATAGTTGTGTTGATTGCTTGAAGTGAATTCTAAGTAGATCAGAGATGGAGATGGAAATGAAGGCCAGTCAATAAATGAAGGGCACTACTATGTACAAGTTGGCTAATAAGCTTAGGAATGTGAAAGAGAAAATTAGAATCTGGAACAAAGAGTCCTTTGGTAACATTTTTTCTATCAAAGCTAAAATATCTTCTGATCTTAAAGATATCCAAGACACTATACAAGTTTCTGGTTATGATGTGATTCCAAAGGAAAAAGAAAGTGAAACTCTGATTAAGTACCATGATCTGGTTCATAAGGAAGAAATTTTTTGGAAACAAAGATCTCATAATACTTGGCTAAGAGAAGGTGACAGGAACTCAAAGTTTTTCCATCTTTCTGCAATCAAACATAAGGTAGTTAATAGAATCTCTAAGCTTAGAGTTAACAATAGTCATCTTGATAAAGAGGAGGACATAGCCAAAGAAGCCATGAATTATTTTGCCAATTTTCTTACTCAAGATTTTGATTTGGACCAGAATACTCAGCAGGATATTCTTGCCAATATCCCTAAAATTCTCTCTGATTAGGACAACCTCTTCCTTAAAGCTATCCCTTCTAAGGAGGAAATCAAAAAGGCTGTCTTTTCTTTTGAAGGAAGTAAATCCCCTAGTCCTGATGGCTTTCCCATGTTTTTCTTTCAAATGTACTGGTCGATTGTGGGCTTGGATGTTACTAATGCTGTCAAAGAATGTTTTGGTGCCAAAAGAATCCTCAAGGAGCTTAATAGAACTTTTATTGCTCTTATCCCTAAAAAGGCAAGAGCTAACTTGATGGATAGCTTTAGGCCTATCAGTTTGTGCAATTCTTCCTATAAAATTATCTCCAAAGTTATTACTTCTCAGCTCTTGATCCTTCTCCCTAAGTTGATTTCTCATCAACAAAATGGCTTTGTTTTGAGCAGATAGATTCTTGATTCTATTATCACGGTTCATGAGAATATTCAGTCTTTAGCCTTGGCTAAGAAAGAGGGTTTTATTTTAAAAATTGACTTATCTAAAGCCTATGATAGAGTGGATTGGGGTCTTCTTGAGAGAACTCTTCTTGCCTTTATTTTCAATAGTTTTTGTACTAAGATCCTTTTGTAGTTGGTCACCTTGGCTTCTTTTTTGATTTTGGTCAATGGTTCCCCTTCTCCCTCCTTCAAATCCTTGAGAAGCCTGACGTAAGGGGATCCTCTTTCCCCTGTCTTATTTGTTATTATGGTAGAATTCTTGGGCAGATACATTGAGGTAGTTGTTTCAAAAGGTGAGCTAAAAGGTTTGAGACCATCCTCCTCTAACTATGTTTGTTCTCACCAGCAATTTGTGGATGATTCTATTTTCCTAGGAGAAGCCTCTGTGGCCGAAGCAAAAAATTTAAAGATTTATCTTAATAATTAGGGTAAAGCTTCTGGGAAACTCATTAAATGGAAAAAAAGTTCATTATACTTCATAAATGTCCCTGACATTATACAAAGGAAGATTAGTAGAATCATGGAATGTCAAATTGGCTTACTCCCTGCTACTTATTTGGGCCTGCCTCTTGGCCTTAATCCCCCAGATTGTTTTTGGAGCTCTATTGTGGACAAATTCCATAAAAAAATTATTGGTTGGAAAGGTGCTCTCCTTAGTCAGGTTGGTAAAGTACAATTGGTTAAGGCCTCCCTCTAGAGAATCCCTGTTTATGCTCTTAGTCTCTTCAGAATCCCTAACAAGTATGCTGAAGCTATTGAGAAAATTCAAAGAAACTTTCTCTGGACTGGTGTGGAAGAAAAAAAAAGAATGGCTTTGGTTTCCTGGGAGAAGGTCTGTCTTCCCAAATCCAAAGGTGGCTTGGGAATTAGAAGAATTAGACACTTGAATGACTCCCTTTTGGCTAAACTTTTTTGGAGAAGTTATAACTCGGAAGGAGAATGGAATTCTATATGGCAGAGTAAATATAAAAAGAGCCTCCCTAATCTTTGGACTTATTTGGAGTCAGACATTGAAATTATGGGTTGCAATATATGGAATAATGCTACTAAAACTAAGAAAATCATTTGGGAAGGAGCCAATTAGAAGATCAGAAAGGGGAACTCTATTAGGTTTTGGGAAGATCTCTAGATTGGGGACCTTCCTTTATCTGAAATCCCTATTTGGAGCAAGTATATGGCTGAATGTAAAAATAAAATTGGTGCTAATGTTGAAAATTATAGGTCCAACAATAAGTGGATCGACTTATCTCTGATTAACATCAACCTTCAGTTTCTTAACAATATGCTCAATGCTGCGGTCATCTCTGATCAGGAAGATACTATCATATGGAAACACAGTTCCAATGGGAAATTCTCTATTGGATCGGCCTATCATCAGAACTTCAAAACTATTGCTCCCCCCTTCTAGGCTAAGGCTTGGATTAGAGGTCTCACTCCCAAGATCAACATTTTCTACTGGATAATGCTTCAGAACAAAATCCTAACTATTGATAACTTGAAAATGAGAGGTATGTATTTAACTAATATGTGTTATCTGTGCAGGGAAGATGAAGAATCTATAAATCATTTGTTTATTCACTGTGCTTACACTCAAGAAATGTGGGGCCTCTTCTTCAAGACTTTCAATTTGAATTGGGTGCTCTCTAAAGACATGGAGGGAATGTTGAATTCTTGGAAAATTATGTCTAGAAAAAAAGACATTAAGGGGCTATGGAACTATGCTCTACCTCATATATGTTGGGCTTTATGAAAAGAGAGAAATGATAGAATTTTCAGAGAGACTAATACCTCTCCCAAGATTTTATTTAAGAAAACTAGCAGATTAATTAGTGAAAACTACAAAATGATGAATCCTGAGAGTACTAAAGCTAAAGAAGAGGATACTATTACCCTAAATAAGTGGAGAATTCAAACCAATAACAAGAACAAGACTAATCAAAGGGATGATGTGAAATGGAACTGCCCACCTCCTGGTTGGATGAAAGTTAATTTTGATGGTGTGTCCAAGGGGAATCTAGGCATTACTGGATGTGGTATCATTATACGGGATGAGAATGGCAATTGTAAATTAGTAAAAGCTATCCCTATCAGCACTCAGACCAACCATATCGTTGAGGCTTTTGCAGCTTATCAGGGCATCCTCTTAGCCAAAGAAAATAATTGCAATAAATTATGGCTCGAAGGTGACTCAAAAAATATCATTGATTGTCTCAATGTTAAATATAAACCTTCACAGGCCATTGATAATATAGTTAAAGCTGCTAGAGAGGAAATTAGTACAATGGATAAGTGTATCATAACTCATGTTTATCATGAAGGTAATGTGGTGGCTGATTGGGCTGCTAATTATGCTTGCAAAAAAGGTGAAGTCACTTCTTGGGAGGACAGGGACAGTCTTCCGCTTGAGATCGAATCCATCATTTAGCATGAGAGATCTTATGGAATCCAAAGAAGTGAAATACAACTTAAGTTGGATGGGGATAAAAATGAGGAAGATAAAGATTAATTATTTCAGCATCATTTCCCAAAACTCCACTTGGGGTGATGATGTATCCTCACACATTTTTTGGGCTTTGAAAAGATTGGATATTAATACGAATATCAGTAAAGGGGCTGCTATCATTTACATCATTGTTAGGCTTTTCTATCAAACTGCAAAGATGGGAGGTGGTAAAAAAAGATATGAACCTATGAATTGCAATGAATGGAGACAAAAAAGGGAGGCCTAGGAGATTCTCAAGAAGGGTAAATTCAACATCTACATGGAGAAAATCAAGGGGGGAAACTCGGGCATCACTCAGTACTTCCTTAAGAATTGGAAAAATGGTAAGATTCTATTTAACAACTACTGGATAGATATCAATGAAGATTACATTTTTGATGTGATAAGGCTCCTTAAGGAAGGGATGCAATTTTACCATGATAGGAGTTTCTTTGATTCGGCGGCTGAGAAATTCCTAGAAAACAAGGAGGAAGAGGCTAGACTGGTTAAATAGGTAGGCAGGTTTATCATCCCTACTCATATTAGTAGACCATGGCGCTTTGTTCTCTATGCTATCATTAGCTACCTCACCTTGGATGGGAGGTTTTCTAGAGCTTATGGTCACCATTTTGTTATTTTGAATCATTTTTGGTATGATGAATTTATTAGTATGCCTTATTACTTAATGTGTTCCATGAATTACACTATTAGAGCTTGCAGAAAGATCTTAAAGGGGACCACACTTCCCATCAGGGTCTCATGGTTATCCTCTACAACTACATGAAAGACAAAAATGTGGCTAGACTTATCAGTAAGGGTTTCAGCCCTAATGAAGAGAATACTGAGTAGGAGGGATTAGATGGGATGTTTGAAGCTAACATGGAAGATAATAGTAGGGAATATGGTAAGAAAGCGGGTAAGAGAAAAGGTAAAAATAGGGCTAGCACTATTAAAAGAAAAATTGAGGTGCTGAATGATGATTTTTCTACCTCTAATGAAGACCTTTAGAATCAGGAAGAAATGAAAAGAAATAGCCCAAAAAGCAAAGCGAAAAAAGTGGAAAGTAACAAGAGTACTAAGAAAAAAGGTCTTTTTGAGTCTTCTGATGAAGAGGAGAAAATGGTGTGGAAGAAAGAGAAGGGTAACATGATTGATACCCATGTTAATCAGAAGGAGAAGGAGAAGGATAAAATAACTGGTAAAGACCCTGATCAGGCTAGGACTAGTAACCCCTCAAGGATGAACACAGATATTGAGCCCTACCATAAGGAAAGTATTATCTCCTTTGGGAAGTTACTGGGGTCTTTTGCTCTCGATATAAAGAATATCAAAGAGGATATCCAGGTTTAGAATAAGACTATAAAGATGATAAAAAGGTCTAACTTTGGGGAAAATCCACTAGCTAAGTGTCGGAAGACTAGATGGAAGCTATTAGGAAAGGTGAGGCCTTTGGTGATTTGGAGGGTAAAGTTATGGACCTTGAGCAAGCCTTTGAGAAGCTCAAAAATGACAACAAGAAGTAGGAGGAAAGAATTAGTTTCCTGGAAGAGAAAATCCATAACTTGGACAAGCCTATGAACAATGAGCACAACATTATTGAGATTCTTGATGATATTAAAGCTGCTATGGAGAATTCAAAGCCCAACAAAGGTGAGGATAATAAGGACCTTAAGGAGGCTGGCATTGGCAACCGCACAAGAGCTGGGATGAAGAAAAAAGGAATGGAGATGATGGTCCGGAATGCTAATATGGACCTTCTGGCTATTCATGCCTTTGATTTAATGGACATCAATTAGTTGTTGCTTTCTTTTGTTTGTGCTATCTTTTTCTGCTTCTGACTACTTGGCAGTCTTTTTTGTTGTCTTTTATTGGGCCGAGTGCCTTAGTTTTTTTGTTGTTCTTTTTTCTGGTTGACTAATCAGTGTTGAATATCTTTTGATCTTTTTTACAAGGTTTCGGGACCTTTCAAATCCTATTTTTACTTAATCAAAACATATGTGTGAAGTGGATCTATTTTTGGAAAGTGAGTTGTATTTTTTTTAGATTAGAACCTAGTGTTACTTTCTAACCATTGTATCAGTCTAAATCCTTTAATCAAGGTTGACCTAACAGTCATTGTATAAATATTTTAATCAAGGTGACATTCTAATGGAATGTTCTTAAGTCCTCTAACCAGGCCACTTTTGAAAGTATTTTAAATCCTTTAACAGGGTCACACCTAACAGTGTGTATGTAAACCTTTAACCAGGTTGGCTTCTCACAGAGCTCACTTCAGAAGAGTGAAAATCAGTAGTATGTTACAAAGTGGTTTTTCCCAAATTGGGTTTCCACTATAAATCCTGGTATTATACTTGTGTGAATGATTTTTTATGTGGATTTTGTTGAAAGCTTTATATTCTGCAAGTTAATTACTTTTAGACAATGGACTGCATGTTATATGTTTCTAATATATGCTACAAAGACCGAGTTGAATTGCTGATTAGATCCAAGTTTTTTGAAGAGCTATAAAGTTCAATTGGTACATGTAGGCATGATAACAACTAATTCACCCCCTCTTTGTTGTTCTAAAATCATTCTAATAGAAGCTTGTACTTTAGATTTATAGGGTTGATCTTGTCAACTATGACTAGCATCTGCAACTTAGGTTCCATTGATCTTGAAAATACCTTGACAAATTATAGGATTCAAATAGAAATACAAATAGAAATAGAATCTCTTAATTTAGCTTAGTGAATTCTAGAAATACCTTAGATGATCTTGCAGATGTTTAGAATGATCGATTGAATGCTCAAAAGAACTTTTTGATCTCGTATCTTTCACTACTCAAATGTGCTCGCAAGAATGTAAAGTAAAAATGAAGTATCTTTCCCTCTATTTATAGATTTTCCTTTAGGTTAGGGCTTCCAATGGCTATAAATGCATTTAATTGTGCTTTATCTAACTTTATTTTACCATTAACTAAACTATACTTTACTTCACCAAATGTAACAAAATAACTCATACACTTCACCAATCAACATATGAACTCATAAATTCAGAACTCTTATCCAAATGCATCTAGATATACTGATATGGATCTTTGTACTAAATCTAGGAACTGATTTAAGATAAAATTTTAGGTTATCAGCTCCTATTCATACTTTGATCGATTAAGTGAAGATAGGTGCACCCAGTCTAGAGGATGTGGTGCCATCACTAGTTCCCAATTCTACTCCATCATCTTGTGACTTTCTTCTGTAGGTCTTATTCATTTTTTTTTCAGATTTCATCAATGTTTGGTGGAGTCTTTTCATTCAATTTATCCTTGGTAGAATCCTTATTTTGGTACCTGCAGTCCTTGGCAAGGTGACCGACTTAGTGACAATAAAAATAATACATTTTAGTGTTTCTCCATTATATCTTATTGTTCATTCCATGCATCCTGAAGTATTTTGTAGCTATGTGACTGAATCTTCCACATGTAGTACAAGAAATCCTTGAATTATAATCCCATGGTATAGTAGGTCCTTGCCAGTTGTTGTCAACATTCTATCAGTTATGGACCCATTTCTCATTTTCCTTTGTGACCTTCATTCTCTAGATTTGTGACCATATTTCTTCCATTTGTTACAATAAATATAAAACCTTAGTTTCCTTGGAGTGCTCAAAACTCTTAATCTACACTCAAATGCCTTATGTCCATAGTTATTGCAATTATAACAATGAACCTTAAACTTAGGAGAATTTGGTGGATTACCTATCTTTCTTCTGCAAATGTTAGCTGTATGTCCTAGTTTCCCACAATGATAACATGTATGCATCTTAGGCTTTAGTGGGGTAGCATCTTTATCTCATTTGGTTTCTTATTTAGAGGACTCACCCTTCTCGATAGTACTATTTGCATTGAAACCCAATCAAGAGGTGTCATTTGGTTACCTTTAATTTCTCAGTTGTTCATCCAAAATATTCAATTCTTCTTCATTTATTTTCATGATTTCATTAGCATCTCTCTTATCTTTCATATCATTCTTTGAAAGTATTCATTATCAAATCTCAATTTTACAATCTCACTGACTTTCATAGAAACATCCTGATTTTGCATAACAAGTTGATCTGTCAAGTTATAGTGAGTTTGTGTCAATCTCATGATTTCCCTATCTTTTTCATCTAGTCTAGTATTCATTTGTCTTCTTTATTCTTCTATAGTTCTTTTGTCATCCTCAACTTTTCCCATTTGTTCTATAATCTCACACATCCTTACCAACTATGTTTCTCGTTCTCTTTTTAGTTTTTTGACCTACTTAGCTAGATTCTTATTATTTTTAGATAGTTCTGATATGAGTGCATCAGATTCATCAAACATGCTTCCCTCAAATTTCTCTTCAAGTTCCTCAACCTGATCTTGAGTATCTTTCAACTATAGTGCAATCTCCTTCCTTTTGTTGATTGAATGTTTTAAATTTCTTCTTAATTATTCAATTTTATCATTAGCCATCTTCAGCTTTGTTTCCATGTTGTCAATTATTCTTTTGTACCTGTAGCTTTCCATCTTTCCATACCTTTCCTCTCAAGTGACTAAAATCCTTAATTTAAGAGACTGAACTCTGATACCAATTGTTGGATTTAGGTCTAGAAAGGTAAGTACTGAGAGGGGAGGGGTGAATCAGTAATTTAAAACTATTTCAAACTTTTCTAAACTTCCTTCACATTAATTTACTAATTACTTATCATTTTCATGCATCACATGAAAATAAATAAAACATATAATAATCATCACATAACACACTTATTTTGGTATCACAAAAATCCTTGTTAGAGGATAAAAACTATGGTGGGGATGACACCTACAACACTTCACTACTATAGAATAAAGTTTCTCGGTTAGAGCTACAATTATTAGCTATTTATGATAGCTTACCCTATTAAAGGTATTAAACTAGTTAAGAGTTCTAAGACTACTAAGTCTAATATGTTAAGAGATTTCACAATTCTAATCTAAGAATTGCACCTAGTTAAAGGATTTACAATTAAGATCTATTAGGATCTATTCGGTTAAGATACTTATACAATTCTGATTACTCCTTAATTAGTAATTACAAAATGCCTACCAAATATGCATCAACAAATGCTATTTAGACTCTATATGCTCATCAATTTATTACCTCATACTATGTATCCATTACACTAATTAATTTAGTACTATGTAGCTCAATTCTGAACTTGTTCCTCAATACTCTATTACTCGGTAGCTTCACTATTCATTCACCTTCTGCTCTGATATGAAATCTCCAATTTCTCTTCACATATACATACATGCCACCTTCATGATTTTCATACTCTGATCTTCTTATATACAAAATTTAGGTGGTGCTAGATGTTCTATAATACTCATTACAAGTGGTGCTAGCATTGGGTACACTTCCAATGCATATTTCATCCTTAATTCTCATTGGCTAATCACACCTTGTAATCATGTGTAATCATTAGATTTCAATCTCCAATGTTCTGTTATACGATCTCCTCGAGATTGGTAAACCATTTTCTAATTGGTGTCCAAGTTCAGTGTACTTAGAATTCATCTAGTGTTGGCCTGTTCTTCTTAGTAACACATTTTCTTTAAATCAATAATTGATTTCCCTTCTTGGTTAAGTGATCGATAGAACTTGGTTCTTGGTGCTTGGTTCTACCTCGCTTGGTGCCTATACTTGCTTTCTCTTTACCAAAATTCCTTGTTTACTTAATCCTTTTTACCAAATGCTTTCTCTACCTTACCGACTCATCTTTTCTTCCTTACCAAATGAATTTGAAAAACATAATGACTTCCTTATAATTAATGACAACAAAATTGACTCTTAAGAGTATCACTATGAATAAGAAAGCTAAGTGAAAAAATCAAATTTTGATAAAAAAATTGTACATGTTTGGAAAAATTTATGAAACATGCAAAGGAAAAAATATAAGAAAAAATGGAACAATTTCCTAAAAGGTCGATCATGTGATGAATGTGAGATGTAAAAGTAGTTAAAAGAAAAAATATTTCCAATAGGCATCTGGTTTAGTGGAAAAGTTAGGTTATAGGCATCTAGATGGTGTTGAGTTCAAATATTCTTCAATATGATAAAATAGTAGTTAAAAATATCTTACCATAGTATCATTAAATTTTGTGTAAGACTTGAACTCAACCAATAGAAAATTCAACTACACCAAAGTATAATTTATATATTTGATTAAAATTGACTAATTGACAATTGACCATTGACCAAGGAAAGGTGTGCAAAATCAAATGTGTCTAGAAAATGCAATGCACAAACCACCAATATGTGAAATCTAGAACTAAAAGAATTGTTTGATCAAGAAAATGTACTAGTAGGCCATCCTACCAAGTTATTATTGAAAAGTTCAAATAACTAAGATGGGGGGTGAATCAGTAATTCCCACACAAACTTATAAAAAAAATTCTCTGTCAGTCAACTCATAATTAATAGATATAAAAAATTCAAATCTATCGATTAAACACATCAACATTAATGCAAAGTATATGCAAGTGTGATGTGGAATATAGTTATCAATGGTAGACCATCAAATTGACTCATACATTGGAATCCATAAACCTTAACAAAGTGAATCCGATTTGTACAATGAAGAAAGCCAGGGTGCAAATTCATAATCTACACAATGTAGGGTTTTGTGGATTCCTTATTGTAAAGATGATACGATTAGGAAAGGTAAATGAAAGATATAAATAATAATATTGAACTTACCTTGAGGCCCAAAGGAGGAAAAAAATTCAGATCTAGAATTGACTGTCAGGAACCTATTGAAACTGGAAACCATTTCGGATCTAGGACCTTGAAACTTGTTGTTGGAAAAATGGTCAGTGCTCCCCTCACGATTCATGACATGGCTTAACCACCTCTTGTGTCTTCTATAAGTCTAGTGGTTGTATCAGGCATTGACTAGTCAATCATTTGGTGCAACATCAACTACTACTTGTAACAAGTGGTATAATAGCTTGGTCATAGGTTTGAATCCCCTTGGGTAACACTGAGGGGGAGATTGTTGGAAAAATGGTCAGTGCTCCCCTCGAGATTTGTAAAATGGCTTAACCACCTCCTATGTCTTCTATAAGTCTAGTGGCTGTATTGGGCATTAACAGGTCAATCTTTTGGTGCAATGACAACTATTAATTATAACACTTGTAGCTCCATATTGTAAAAGTTAAAGATTTTTAGGACAATGCCAACTCAATTTGACTTATTCATAAACTAATAAAAATTGATAAAATCTTTATAGGATCAAATCCCTAGTTCCAAATATATAAAAATATGGATCTACAACCTCACCACCTGTTCTTGCACACCACAGAAAGGGAGAAATTATTGTGGAAAGGGGCTTTCATAGGTCAAGCCCCAGGATAGGAATCAAACTTGAAATGAAATAAATAGAAACAAAAGAATTATGACATGTAGTAGAGATTAAATCTAAGAAATAAATTATATCATACCATGTATATATAATTATACAAATAATGTGATTAAGAATGTTGATGCAATAACTTTGACTCAACACAAAAACCAAAAGGAAATCAAGTAAGATAAAAGAGCTCATATAATAGATGTTGTAGTTTGCCACAACTATAGATAATAAGAAGAATAATAATACTTGAATGAATGAATGTAGATCTCCCTCCTTGATGTCAAACTCCTTTTATTGGTCTCCAATGGGGAAAAGAGTAATATTTATGGAAGCAAATGAATGAAGATAAATTGCTTGAATGCTTGATGGACTTGATTGCTTGATTGGATGCCTTCAATAGATGCTTTAATTATTTAGTTCACAATAATTCAGTTACATGAAGATGAGATAACTTGTACTATGATGGATATGAAAATGAGAGAAATAATCCTCCTTTTATACACATTTTGGGGCTTAGATTTGTGAAGTTGACCTAGATTAAACTACCAAAGGAAACACTCCCACATTAGGACTAGATCCCATTAAAAATAAAACCTTGAGGAGTAGGATAACTTGGGTTGATCTATTCCAAGAATAGGTCAAATTTGACCTATTCCTTGAGAGGCCAATTTTGAAATGGGTTCAGGGTTAGGTTCTAAAAGGGGTATTAGAGGTTACAAAACCACTAGGAGTTTAGGGTGAATCCTGAGATCTAAAAATGTATGTGAAGGACCTAGGTTTGAAATGGATTATATGAATGAATGGAAAATGGGAAATTGTGCATAGACATTAGATCCAACCTCAAGTTCAAGAAATAAGGAAGAAAAAGGAAGACCCTTTTGAATTTAAATTATGTATGCATTTGAGTGTAATGTGAGGTCTTACCATATGGACCATACTAAAGTGGGATAAAAATCATCCCAAAATGAACACTAATAAAGTGCTTACTTTTAAGTATGGTTCATTTATCCCTTTCTTTAGTGAGATTATGAGAAGATCTCATGCTCACGGTAAAGGAAGAGAAAGAAGAAAGCGATAATGGATAGAGAGAGAGATAATCATGGTGAATTACAAAGAGATATGATGAGGGTAGAACACAGGAGAATAGAAGAACATAAGAAGAAAGACACTTTCCATTATGTAAATAAATATGCTTATTATATTAAAATTACAATTAGAAAGAAAAACTACATGCCTCACAGGCTACAACACTTTTAGTTTATGGAGAAAACCCTCTTTCCCAATACCTCCTCTCAAAAACTACCTTCCTACCTTAATGATAGATATTAAATAACCTATTCTTAGTTTTGGAGCCAAATTAAAAATTAGCTTTTGAAATTTTGTGGTTGGGCGCCAAAAGAAAGGATTTGAAATTCAAATTTGCATCAGGTTCAAAAATAGGGTAGATCCTCAAATGTGGTCTAACTTCTAGGAGGCATAACTTTTGATTTGGAACTCCTATTAACAATCTGTTTAAATTGTTAGAAATATCTCTCAACACTCTACAACCCTTTAGAATGGAAAAGATCTTCCCCCAATTTTTGAGGTTATATAGTCCACCATTTAGTGCCTCAAACCTAACTTTGAAGATTTTTCAACAGGTTTTCAAAAACTTAAAATTGCAATAACTTTTAGACGATGAATGATCCTGACCTAATTATTTCTCCAAGGTTCTTAATATTCCATTTACAAGTTTCCCTTTCATTCATGGCCTCATCAACCTTATTGTTCAAACCACATAAAAAAACCTATTTTCCCTAAAATGTAGCAACTTTCTAAAAAACTAGTAAGTTAACCCAGAAAAGTAGTTGTGGGATTCTAAGAGTTGGAATATCTAGTTTTCCCAAATGGGTATCCATAAATTCAAAAACAACAAACATAAAATATTAAAAAATAACATTTTTGGGTGATGCAAGATTTCCCTGATACCGTTGGATGCTCCTACATCAAGCTAAGACACCACTGAGATTAAGGATGCAAACCCTCAAGTCAAGGGTCTTAAATCAACACCCATGCACATGAAGGGTGAAAAAAAAAAGAAAAATGAAAAAGGAAAAGGAAAAGAAAAGACACAAAAATTACAAAAGGGGTTAGTACTAAAACACGACTCCAAATCAACTAGTGAAAGAGGCCTCAACCATAAATTCCTCACCCACTAATACCATGTTTGGAAATCTATTGTAAGAGCACAAGTGATCACATAGGAATAAAAAGAGCATCGCTAAAGATAATACCAACTCTATGGTATAATCTAATAATACAAGCACGAAAGTAAATAGAGAGAGAGAAAGAGAGAGGTGTGATTACCTTATCCTAGTAAGTTTGTATGTCTTATTTTGAACCACAAAAAGTGTGATCACCATGATAAGTAAGATTGTGTGCCTTACTATGGACCACACAAAAGATAGGATTGAAAGTTCTAGCTAGTTTGTGTGCCATTATAGTCAATTCTATCTTGAATAATTATGTATACTAACAAATCTAAAAGTATTGTATGCCTATTGGTGGTTTGAAATATGGTGCACCTACTGGTGAATTTGTCTATCTTTGAACCTACAGATGGCTTTGTCTATCTTTTCACCTATTGGTAGCTTTATCTGTGTGTTATATTTGAACCCTCATGAATGGATGTTAGTATCCAATGTATTCATGAAGATTGCTTGTATGTGCCTTGACTTTCGAAATGATAATTTGTATGCATAATGTACAAGGGATGCCTTATGTATTCCCCTCTCCTTATGATGGATATGTAGTAGAAATTATAAGGAAGAAAATCAAGGATACCTACTTCCAACAACAAGGAGATATCCTTAAGTTAACAAACGTATGACATAAAATTAGCTAAGAGTGTTGAATCTTATGAGATATGGATATAGATAATCATGAAAGGATATTCTTCTTGTGGGAAGAGACCCTTGAAAGGAAGAGATCTTGTCAATAAGACATATACCTTCAAGAGGAGTTCTTGAACAAAAAAACATCTTCAATAAAAAGAGGTGAAGGAGAATAAGAATGAACCCATTTAGCCCCATGTTAGTAGGTGAAATAGGGATTCTTGATGAAGGATGAAAGACTTTGGAGTACATAGTAAGGGAAGTTATTTATAATGAACGTAGTTTTGATTTTGTTTAATTTTATCCTTCACTTTGGAAAATAAAGAGTAATCAATTTTCTTACACATAATGATGAGGAGTAATTTATATGTTATTAACATTTTATGAGGATGTAAGTTAAATTTTTTGTATAGTTGAAGTCAATGTAGTGATAACAAATATTGCAAGTATTGATGAATTTTTTGTTATTTAATATTTTATATGGAGGAAAATTTGAAAAACCTAGCTAGTAGTATAACCAAAACCAAGCCCTCTTCCAAAAAAGAGACACAAGCGGGCACTATACAAGACTAGGTCTAATAAAAGAAATTCAAGAAACCTAGGATCTATTCCATTATTGCATGAAAGTTTGATTTATTTTTTAAATGACCATATAGACTGATAAAATAGACTAACAAAGAAACATTAAATGATGGGCATTTGCATAAATGAAACCAAAATATAGATGTGCACCTAATATGATAAAATTAAGAGCTTAAAATAGTCAAATTGTAGATCTAGATGCCTTAGCCTAGATAGGTGTGTGAGTGTCAAAATTTCTAGATTTAGTTTCAAAAGACTTAGAATTATAAATATTCTAAGTTTTAGGTCAAATTGGAAGGAATATGGCACTAGAAACCATAGTCCAAGCTATTTATCTTATTTTTTATTTTGTAATATATGATTCAAACATCTTCATATTTTTGTACTATAAAAAGGCTAAATCTTATATCAGATCCATTAGATTTCCACAATCCATAATATTAAGTGCTAGTTTCTGGATTCAATTGTGTATTCCTTTTTTCCATCAATGTTTCGGATCATACTACATGATCCATTATCAAGATGCTAGAGAGAAAAGAGACATGAAATGATATGTTGTAGATCTGGCATGTAATAAAAAGAGGAGGGAGAGAGGAAGAGGGGAGAGAGAAGAAAGGTGCATGGAAATCCATAATGACAAGACCTATAACCAATGACATTCATATATAGTTATAACCAATGACAATTAATTTAATATATACAAATAAACACAAAGAAAAACTTGAATGAATAAACATAAACAAAATAAATAGACCACAAAAAATGTCATTAAAAAGAACAAAACCATAAACATAAACATAAATAAACAAAAAAACCAATACAATTATTACTATGAAAGTTGATTACAAACAAAATTAAGGAGCAAAGAAAAGTAAAAAAGCCAACCTACAAGGAACAAGAAGTACAGGCAATATGGTTAAATAAAATTCAAAGTTATATATATATATATATATATATATATATATATATATATATATATATATATATATATATATATATATATATATATATATATATATATATATATATATATATAGATACACACACACACACACACACACACACACACACATATATATATATATATATGCTAATGAGTAAGTGAAAAAAGCAACTCGTGAATGTGTGTGTGCTCGAGAGAGAGGGACCCACCATGCAAAGGAGTATGAGCCCACAAACACCATGGAGAAAGGGCGAGGAGTGGCACCTAAAGGGGAGAGGACAGGGTTGAGGATGGGAGGAGGGGAAAAAATAAAAAGGCTAAAGGTAAGACAACGAAGATCACGAGCGGGGAAAAAAGAAGAGAGGGGAGGGAAGAAGGGGGGCGAGGGAGGGCGACAAAGGGGAATGGGGAACCGGACTAAAAAGACTGATTGAAATGAGAGGGGTTCCTAAGGGACAAAAGTAAAGGATGCCAGGAAGTGCTTAAGCTCCAACCATCATCTCTATTGAGGTTAGAGGGGTGGTTTTTAATTTCAATGGCTTCCTTGAGTTTCCTTTTAAAGCTATTTTCTTCCTTAAACACAATCTGAGTATCTTCCAAGAGAATGTGGTGTTTAGTGGAAGAGGAGTGTTCGGCTAATGCAGACTTGAGAACCCGCTCATGCTTGATCGTGATCTTCTTTTTTCCCCTAATATGATAAAATTAAGATCTTAAAATAGTCAAATTGTAGATCTAGATGCCTTAGCCTAGATAGGTGTGTGATTGTCAAAATTTCTAGATTCAGTGTAAAAAGACTTAGAATTATAAATATTCCAAATTTTAGGTCAAATTGGAAGGAATATGGCACTAGAAACCGTAGTCCAAGCTATTTCTCTTATTTTTTATTTTGTAATATATGATTCAAACATCTTCATATTTTTGTACTATAAAAAGGCTAAATCTTATATCTAAACCTAACAAAGCACAAAAGAGAGGAAATGGAGTTATGTGGCTATTAGAATAACTAAGAGGGGGGTGAATCAATTAGATCAGTTATCCTATAGTCCCAAATACAAAGATTTAACACTTTAAACAATTTCAACAAATTCTGCAACTCGATAACATAAACTATTAAATTGTTTGTGCCTTTATCGATTACCAGTTAACTAACTCACTGTAATTACCGACCAAATCAAATATGCAGTATGTAAAGTATGACAATAAAAAAATCATCACAGAAACACATAACACAAAGATTTAACGTGGAAACCTTGTTAAGGGAAAAACCACTTGGGACTGGTAACCCAAAATGATTTTCAGTCTTCTGAAGTGATCTTGGTGAAGAGCCAACCCTATTAAAGGTTACAAACACACTATTAGGTGTGACCTTGTTAGAGGATTTAAGACTAACAGTTATTGTTCAACCAACATTCATTATGGGGTCGATCTAGGATAACAATGTACATTCATTGAATGACATAGGGGCATAACATAAGACGGTTAAGTCCACTCCATTAAGATATTTTTTTGTATCAATGGTTAAACTGAAATAGTAGTTGATTTGATTACAATACAACTCAATTTGTAGATGTTTAGATCTATTCTAAGCCCATAAAAATCCTCTGATCAATATATCAATTGACTTCCTCAACTTACTTTTACTCGGTAATAGCTCTTTAACACTCGGTACTATTTTGCAGTTTGGTTCTTCTTCAACCAGTTTGATTAGGCATGCATGAAACTGTATTCACGTGAAATCTATGTAGTCTTCTTTCTTCCAACATAGTTTCAATAGTGAAAATCATATCTCTTATATAGATAGATAAATGTTTTTCATATCAACCATCAGACTTTGCCACTTATTCTCCTTCATTGATTTTGCCTCTTAAACCTTCCTTGGCAGATGTGTCAATAATAAGTTTTAATTCCATCCTTTAGATCTTCTCTAAATTTTGTTAGCCATGGATCTCATAACAAACTTTATCCTCAATCTTGAAATCATAACAATTTCTAGCTCATCAATTTTTGTTGGCTAAACATAAGCATTTAATACTTTCATCCATACGCAATTAACAAATAAATGCATCAGCAAACACAAGCTTGGTTAATACTGAGGCTTGGTATACACTACACTCACTCGGTGCATACTGAAGTGCTTCATTTACTGACCACACTGCCTTGTGAATTTTGCTTCCTCCTTCATAATAGATTAATGAAACATAATCAAGTCAACAATATAAGGTCATAGACTCATCAATAAGTTACCCAAAGTATTCCTTATCCTCATCTATCATATCCATCTTTCTCCATGTAGATATCTCAGTTCTTCATCTTTTCTCTCCTCTTTACATATGTTTAGATGTTTGCAACTAACATGATAAGTACTGTCAAAACTAGTTGACATCAATGAAAACATAATGACTGATTTAATTATCTTACATATTATTTCAATACTTGGTGATCTCTAATCACTAATCTTCAAGTCATTCAAGTATTCAATCAGTTGTAGTTCATCAATCTCTCCCATTGGCATTGATGGCAACACAAGTAATATGAAATATGCCATGCACATACCAAACATGTATTCTACAACTATGTAAGTAAATGTTGTAGCTCGGTATGCTCTCTCTAGCTTGATATTTAATATGTTTAATCACTACGTTACATATCAGCATTACAAGTGTAGACTCTTCTCTGCGAATTTGATCTTTTCATCTCTCAGATTCCCTCTATTGTTAGAAAAAAATCTTCAAATCTCTCCCTGACTTTCTCAGATTATCTCTCCCTTAGATATTTCATTGATCTCTCTATTTATCTCTTATATTATTTATCTCTCCCTTTGACAAAAATGCCAAAGAAAAACATAAAAAATATAGATCTGCAATAGCTAAGTAACTCTCTGTTGTTCTGTGAAGACAATGTATCTCAGTATACTATTATGCAAATCTCTATTCTAACTCCTCAAATCTTTCACAACTTTAGACATTATCCAAAGTGTGAGCTATGTTGCATCAACATGAATGATCTTCTGATAAGAATAGGTTGATGCAACCTTCAAATCACATTAGTGACCAGTGGATGGTGGATGGACACCAAGTCTAGTCCTCAAGTATTCAAAAGTTTCCTTCAGTAGAGGCTTGGTAAAAAATATCAACAAGTTGCTCCTTTGATGTAACATATTTTAGTTTGACTTGCTTCTCCTATACTTGTTCTCTTAAGTAGTGATACCTAATAGAAATATGCTTTGTCTTTGAATGAATTATAGGATTCTTGGAAATATTTATTGCACTAGTGTTGTCACAATATATAATCATTGGCTCATTGATTACCTCATTCATCCCTTCCAATACTTGTTTGATATTTAAGCAATTTTTGAACAATTTTTAGCAGCAACAACATACTCTTCTTCGACAGTAGACTGATAAATACAAGGTTTTTTCTTACTTTTCCAAGTAACAAGTATTTCACCAAAGAAAAATACTTCTCCGATTGTGCTCTTTCTATCATCTATATTTCCAGCCCAATCTGCGTCAGTGTAGACTCTTAGTTCAAATCTTCCTTCCTTAGGATACCATAAGCCATATTCCTCTATTTTCTTTAGGTATCTCAAGATTCTTTTTATTTCAACCATATGTGAGTCCTTTGGATTGGCAAAAAATATAGCAACGATCCCCACTGCATGTGCAATATCTAGCCTACTATGTACTACATACATCAGTTTACCAATCATAGATTAGTACAATGTCTAGTTTACCTCTATAGATTCATCATCTTTAGTTAGTTTGTAGCCTGTGACCATCGGTGTTCCAATTGGTTTAGCATCTTCCATGCCAAATGTTCTCAATACTTCCTTTATGTACTTTGATTATGTGATGAAAATTCCATCATTCTGCTGAATAACCTGTAAGCCTAGAAAGAATTTAATCTCTCCAAACATAGATATTTCAAATTCTTTTCTCATCTCATCAACAAAAGATTTACAAATATGATAGTTTCCTCCAAATATTATATCATCCACAAATATTTCAGAAATCAAAATAGTATCATAAGATCCTCCTTTCATGTATAAATTGATGTTTTCACTAGTTCTTACAAAACTAATACTTAAAAGATAAGTATGCAACCTTTCATACTAGGTTCTTGGTGCTTTATTTAAACCATATAAAGCTTTGTGTAGTCTACATACCATGTCTTTCTAATTTGGATCAAAAAATCCTTCTAGTTGTTCTATGTAGACCTCCTCTTCTAGTATTCCAATCAGAAAAGAAATCTTAACATCCATTTGATAGACTTTAAACTTCTTATGTGCAGCATATGAAAGTAAAATGCAGACTCCTTCTAGTCTAGCAACAGGTGAAAAAGTTTCACCATAATCAATACCTTCTTCCTGTGCATATCCCTTGCAAACAAGTCTAGCTTTGTTTCGTGTAACCTCTCCATTCTCATTCAACTTATTTCTGAAAATCCATTTAGTACCGATAACATTTTTATCTTTTGGTCTAGGTACTAAAGTCCATGTCTTGGTTTTCTCAATTTTTTCTATCTCTTCATTCATAGCATTTATCCATTAATCATTCTCAAGTGCAACCTTAACATTATTTGGTCCAAACTCACAAACTAAGCATACATTGTGTCTTAACTTGCTTCTTGTCAGTATCCTAGCTTTCTTGTCTCCAATGATGTGGTTCTTAGGATGATGCCTTCTAACAAATATTGCTAGCACTTGATCTCTTCTTTGTTCTTCACTTTGTTCATGTTCATTTCCTTGCTTGGTAGCTTCTACCTGTTCCTCGATTTCCCTTTGTTGTTCCTTGGTGTTATTTTCCTAATGCTCGATCAACTCAGTCTATGGATTTGGTAGGAACTTTGTATGTTCAACATAAACAAATCTACCATAGTCTTCCGGCTCTTTATTGCTTTCTTCATCATTTTTATCAGCAAATTCATCAACTATAACATTAGCACTTTCAATCATCTTATTAGTAACCTTATTCAGACACTTGTAAGCTTTACTTTTAGTAGAATATCCAAGAAATATTCCCTCATCCCCTTTAGAGTAAAATTTCCCGTTCCTATCATCTTTCAGAATAAAACATTTACTACCAAAAATTCTAAAGTAACTTACACTCGATGTGTAACCAAAACATAACTCATAGGGTGTTTTTTTTTTGTCTTTCTTCAATTGTACTTGGTTCATAACATATACAGCTGTGCTAACTGCCTGTCTCTAGTATACTTGTGCAACATCCTTTTCTATCATCAGTGTCCTCACACAATCAACAATTGACCTATTTCTCCTTTTAGAAATCCCATTTTGCTACGTGCCATGCTCATTACAATAGTTAGTGAATTCATCAGAAATAAAATCACCACCTCTATCAGACCTCAAGTATTTCACTTCTTTCCTAGTTTCTTTTTCTACTTTTCTTTGTACCATTTAAACATTTTAAATGCCTTAGTTTTCTCTTTTAGAAACATGATAGTCATCAATCTAGTGTAATCATCAACAAACAAAATAAAGTATCTATATGTATAGTAGCTCTGAGTTCTCATGGGACCACATAGGTCAGTGTGAACTAAATCCAAGATTATTTTTGTTGAATAGTCTTTACTCTTAAAACTATATTTTGTCTTTTTCCCCTTTTGACATTCATGACACATAACATGATCAGGCTTTGTTAGGCTAGGTAGTCTTCTAACTTTTTTCTTTCTATTGATCTTAATCATATTATCAAAATTTACATGAAATAACCTTTTATGCCATAACCATGCATGCTCATTTTTCATCAGTAAACAAGAAGTCTTGACATTGTCAAGATAAAATAAGTTACCTTTAGATTATGCTCATGTTCCAACAAGCTTTCCACTTTTATCAAATATCTTTACCTTCTTGCTTTCAAAAGCTACTCAGTGACCTGAGTTGTTAAGTTGTGCCACACTTAGCAAATTGTAATTTAGTCCTTTTACCCAATAAGTATTATCACACTTGATTTTATCATTTATCAATAAAGATCCTTTTCCTCTAACCATACATGGTGTATCATTACCCATTTTTACTGATCCTCCATTATAATTCTCAAGATGATCAAAATTTTCTTCATCACTAGTCATGCGATGTGTACAACCACTATCAATGATCCATGTATCATTTTTACTAACTTTAGAAATGAGTTATATTTCTACATACCTTTCTTCTTCCTCAGAATCATCCTTCATTGCAACAAATACTACTTCAACATCATCATCTGTGTCGGTATTAGTATCATTCTCTTCAGCAAAGTAACATACCTTTTTTCCCTTATCTCTATGATGTTGGTTGTCTCTATTTTAGTTTCTGTAACTTCTGTTGTTTCTCCTTCCATAGCTTCCTTCACCAGATCGATCTTTGTTTCTATCTTCTTCTTTCCTTTTTGGGCATCTAGCAACAATATGGTCAACTTCTTTATAGTTAAAACATGCTAAAGGTAATTTACCCTTATATCTACCTTTACCTTTAGGTAATTTTTAGGCCATAAGAGCTTCAAGTTCATCAAGATCATCATCAGTATTACTATCACTGTCATTCCTTATATTATGTCTACTACTAGACTTACCGATCTTTAGAGAAGACATGAAAGGAGACTCAACAGATGGTACAACACTATTATCAAAGTTATTCAGCTCAAAAGTTGTTAGCATTCCAATCAGACTATCAAGAGTAAGAGTATTGCCAGGTCTAGATCTCATTTCATGTATAGTAGATATTTTAATTGCATAAGCAGACATCAAGGTTCTTAGAATTTTACTTACCACTATATCTTCATCAATGACACCACCAAATCCTCTGATAGCATTAACTATCTCCTTTATTCAGTTTGTCTATTGTACTATGTTTTCTCCTTCCTTTATTTTCATATCGTCAAACCTACCTCTTAGGCTTTTAGCTTTGGCTCTCTTGACATTAACATATCCACCATAGACTAGAGCAAGCTTATCCCACATTTCCTTTGCAGTAGTACAATTCTTAACATCCTCAAATTTAGCATCGAATAGAGTAGCAACCTTCTCTATCATAGTATAGTTGTGTTCTTGTCGGTCTTTCAGATGATCAAGACTCAAAGGTCTAGTCGTTGGTTGTAAGTACTAGCCATTTTCAAGTAGATGTAAGGTATAATTTCTGATTCTAGATATGTGAAGTTTCATTCAACTTTTCCATATAGTAAAGTTGTCCTTGTTCAGCTTCGACACTTCCCTCTTATACATCTTCTAATATTTTTGCTGAAGTCCTTAAAAATTTATTCCAAGCAACATAGCTCTGATACCAATTGTTAGAATAACTGAGAGGGGGGTGAATCAGTTAGATCAGTTATCCTATAGTCCCAAATACAAAGATGTAACACTTTAAACAATTTTAACAAATTCTGCAACTCGACAAAATAAACTATTAAACTATCTCTGCCTTTACTGATTACTAGCTAACTAACTCACTATAATTACCGACCAAATCAAATATGTAGTATGTAAAGTCTGACAATAAAAAAATCATCATAGAAACACATAACACAAATATTTAACGTGGAAACCCTGTTAAGGGAAAAACAACCTGGGACCAGTAACCAAAAATAATTTTCACTCTTTTGAAGTGAGCTCGGTGAAGAGCCAACCTTATTAAAGGTTACAAATACACTGTTAGGTGTGACCTTGTTAGAGGATTTAAGACTAATAGTTATTGTTCAACCAACATTCACTATGGGGTCAATAAGATAACAATGTACATTCATTGAATGACATAAGGGCATAACTTAAGATGGTTAAGTCCACTCAATTAAGAGATTTTTCAATATCAATGGTTAAAGTAAAATAGTAGTTGATCTAATTACAATACAACTCAATTTACAGATGTTCAGATCTATTCTAAGCCCATAAAAATCCTCTAATCAATATATCAATTCATTTCCTCAACTTACTTTTACTCGATAATAGCTCTCTAACACTCGGTACTGTTCTGCAGTTTGATTCTTTTTCAACTAGTCTAATCAGGCATGCATGAAATTGTATTCACATGAAATCTCTGTAGTCTTCTTTCTTCCAGCATAGTTTCAACAATGAAACTCGTATCTCTTATATAGACAGATAAATTGTTTTCATATCAACCATCAGATTTTGCCTCTTAAACCTTCCTCGATAGATGTGTCAATAATAAGTTTCAATTCCATCCTTTAGATGTTCTCTAAATTTTTTTACTCATGGATCTCATAACAAAATTTATCCTCAATCTCGAAATCATAACAATTTCCAGCTCATCAATTTCTATCGGCTAAACATAAGTATTTAATAAATTTCATCCATACTCAGTTAACAAAGAAATGCATTGGTGAACACAAGGTCGGTTAATACTGTCGCTCGGTATACACTACACTAGCTCGGTGCATACTGAAGTGCTTCATTGACCGACCACATTGCCATGTGAAATTTGCTTCCTCCTTCATAATAGATTAATGCAACATAATCAAGTCAACAATATAAGGTCATAGACTCATCAATAAGTTACCCAAAGTATTCCTTATCCTCATCTGTCATATCCATCTTTCTCCATGTAGATATATTAATTCTTCATCTTTTCTCTACTCTTTACAAATGTTTAGATGTTTTCCACTAACATGATAAGTATTGTCAAAACTAGTTGACATCAATGATAACATAATAAATGATTTAATTATCTTACATATCATTTCAGTACTCGATGATCTCTAATCACTGATCTTCAAGTCATTCAGGTATTCAATTAGTGGCTATATAGGAGCTTTCCTTAGTAAAGATCTACAATTTGGTGTTTCTACCTCCATGAATATAGAAGTTAGATATGAGATACAAGTGTGTGCTTGAAACTTATTTTTATCTAGGAATTTATCAAGAAATAAAATGAATAAACAAAAAAAGAACCCTACTCAAGTATGTTAGAATGAACCCTAAATGAGGCAATCAAAAAGTGATGTACAAATCAATTTAAGAATGCATGAATCACATAAATTTTAATGAAAAGAGGATAATTATTATATCTAAATATAAAAATAAAAAGTGAAAGAATGATGTGAAATCACACCTGTACTATGATAAATGGAGGATTAATCAAGGGGATGATCTTATTTCCTATCACACATTAGGAAGGAAAATGACCCAATGGGATTGAAGGGTTCAAGCATCGAATGAGTATCACGATCCTTCCTAAAGAGGACGGTTGATAAGGAGGTATGACATATAGAATGAAATGAAGGAAAAGATTGACTTTTTGTGCACATAGATTGACATAATACTAATAAACTAGTTTTGATGCAAAAAATGGAAACCAAAAACTATAACTAAATTGTGAATTCAATTTGAAGGTATTTTGGGGAGACTAGTTTAACTTGGTTGACCTGTTCTTGGGACTAGGTCAACCTCTTCCCTACACTTTGAACAATTTTTAGTTGTAAACTATCTACGAGGTATTGAACTTACCAGATATGATATGGTGTAAGAATAACTAATTCCTACACACTAAAAAGAAGGAAATTATTTTGTAGAGGGCAGTTTGCCTCAGTCAAATTCTAGTTTGGAATTAGCCTTAAAATAAAATAAAATAAAGGAAACCATACTAACATAGAGAAAAGTTTAGATATGAATCATGATGTGTATTATACCTTGGCAATGAAAGTGCTTCTTTGAATGCAATCAAGAATGTTGATACAATAACTTGACTTCACATAAAACCTAAAATAAAATCATGAAAGATGTGCCTTGCATATTAATTATTATAGATTTCTATAATTCATGTTATGAAGAAGGAGGATATAATGAATGATTGAAGACTTGAATTCTTGAATGAATGGAGATGATCTTCTTCCTTGATTGTAATCCCCTCTACTTGGCCATTATGGGAGAGAATCTTGCTATAATGGAGAAGATTGCCTTGATAATGCCTTGGATGCTAAAAATCTTCTTGAGAATGCTTGATTGTAGGAGAAATCTTTAATTCCAATTGCCTTATATCCAAATAAGTTGAGGTAGGTTTATTATATACCCTTTAAAAGCATTTCAGAGTTAGAAAAAGGGATGATGGGAATTCAAATTTCCCACTTAACCATTATGCCTAACCCCCAGTTCAAATTTTGGATGGTTTGTGGGGGAAAGGTTGTTTGGGTCAACCTATTCCCCCAAGAAACCAATGAACTTAAACTAGGGTTCTTAATTGAAGTTCAGATGCTATAAGAACAAAAAGTAGAAACAAGGTTGGAGTACTAGAAATCAATGTAGGAGCCCATACATGCTAAAATGAGGCCTAATTGAGCATCCAATTATATGTGCTTACAATTTAGTATTGTACAATACCAAACGCATAAGGAGAAGTATACAATAATCATCAATTAGTAATTCCTTATTAGGATTCCAACATTCCTTGAATCTTCGATCACCATAAAAAATAATTGATGAATACTTGATGAAGATTTCATGTTGTGGATTTTTTTTCCAATTCAAAGATCTAAAGACTCACATGTACTAGAGTTTTCTCATCACTAGGATAAAATATTCAATTTCTATCTCAAATGAGGAAAACATCTAGCTTATATGAGTTACAAGCTTAAAATTGATAAAAAATTGATATAAAATGGACATATTAAAAGATTGAGAGTGGATTTTTAAATGTCAAGGTTGAGAGTTAAATCTTTAAAACTTTAAGAAATTTTGGTAGGAAAATGAAGATAACTAGATTAGTCCCCTCAAAATAGACTCTAGAAAAGTGGGATGCAGGATTTTAAAACATTGGTATTACATCCAGTCCTAATATATGAATTTGATGATGATTAAATACAAAATATGATATTTGAATTTCAAAATATGATAGGCCTCATCTTTTTGAGTCGAGGGTTAAATTCAAGGGTAGGCGTGGTCTTAAAAATATCTAGGAGAGTGGAAACTAAAATGAATACTAACGAGATTGTAAAATTTGACTTAAAATTAAAGAGTGTAATTTATGACATATATTTATTAATTTGTGTTTTGATTGAATTATAATGTTAAAGAAATGTTAAATGTGTTATTGACATTAAAGGCATATGACCATTATTAGAAAAATATTGTTCTTGCATGTTATGATTGATGCTAAATTTAGACATTACAAAACTCTTAAGATGATGACTATCTATTAAATATATAATACTTAAATAGTGTTATGTGAGAGAGTAGATCACCATTTATAGTTGTAAACTCTCTAGCTCTTTATTATTAGTTATTCTCCTTCAACATACTTTTGACTCATTTATATGAGGGGAGTTCATCATGTTATGAATTATTTAAGCATTTGAATTGTTATTAGTTTTACCTATTGAACTATAGCAGAGGGCTTCAACATTAACTAGTGATAAAAATAAGCTTCAACATCCAATCAGGATCAATTCTCTTAATATTTCTTTTGCATGCTATTTTCATAAATGATGATGCAATTTTTTTAACACGGATATTAATCCAAGTTTTTATGGCACTCTTCTATTGGTCTGCATGTATTGTTGCAATATGTCAAGACAGGTTTGTATGTTCTCTATGCAAGAGAATGCACCTCTCCCTAGACATTGATTTATTAGTCTTGGGGTGCTCGGTTCTATGCAGAGGTTGCTGGTCAAGAATGATTGAAATCGCCAGTTGGCAATTAGAGTTTTAATTTTTTTTACATGCAAATATCTTGTTGTTTGTAGTATCTCAAAGTAAAAAAAAACGGTAATAAGCTTTCCTTCTATTTTAAATTTGGCAAAACAGGAGTATAGAAAATTATGTAGATTCTAGGTTTGTTCGCAATGTGATGTACGTGGTACATTTTTTTACTTTCTTCACTTAATATGGATGGATAGATACATAACTTCATTAATGAGTTTTTAGCGTATACCTTGATGTATTTTATTGTTTGTACTATCTCAAATTAAATAAAATGGTAATAAGTTTTCCTTTTATTTTAAAGTTGGCAAAGCAAAAGCATAGAAAACTATGTAGATTCTAGATTTGCTCGCAATGATATATGTGATACATTTTTATTTGATTCACTTAATACGGATGGATAGATACATAATTTCGTTAATGAGTTTTGAACGTATACCTTGATGTACTTTATTTCATGGAAGTCTAAGGTATTTATTGCAAGATTCACTTCGTTGCACTCCTACGATCTTGTATGTTTCATTGCCTATATTAAATAGTTGAAAAAGACGAAAGACATGGCGAAATTCACTTCGCCAGGTGAAAAAGTTACTGTCGATGCTTTAAGCCTTTGCCCCTTCAATTGACTGTGAGGAAATACGCTAGTAAAGTGTGAAACTGATAATCAAATGAGTGTGGTGAGGGGAGTTCATGCAATGGGTTTATTGTTTGTCGAAATGGAATTCTATTGAAAGCAACCCAATAAAAAATGAAAATTATTTCTGCACATTGTAAAGAAACGCTTTTTGATTACCATCTTTAGCTGCACTGTATGCCTGACATTACGAGATTCATAGCCAGAGTGCCTGATACGGCGAGATTTACATCATGGGAAATTCTACATCCATACGTGACTTAATCTATGAACGAAAAGGATAGCATTGATTGAGTAAAATATAATAAGCAAAGTAATATATATGTTGTCTATTCAGGGGCAGGCGCCAATGTTCCACCAAGGGAGAAACTCTTCAGTCCTCCAGCACTTGGTGCAGAGGCAGTCCCGATCATCATTCGCCTGCTTCGTGTATTGCGAGCCTCGCACATGTGAGGTAAATATATTTCTGCAATAATATTCTCATTACTATTGGTTTAAATAAAATAAAATATGTTTACTGATAAGGAATTAATGACCAATAATGGGGCGCTTACCTTCTCCCGCTGCGAGATTTTGGTAGAGATTGACAATGTTGGGGCACCTGTTTTGGCACTTGTTTGAGCACAGTTTAGACGTGAAGTGAGAATTTTCTAAGAGATCGTCACTTGACAGACCCACATTCATTCTCTGCAAACCACAACTTTGCAGGCACTCATCGCTCTCAATCCATTCCTTCATCTCCTCTGCAATTACGCCCGATGACTGAAATACACTTTCAGATACGCCACACATATTCAATAAAACTAAACTAGAAATGCGGCATTCTCTATGAAAAAAAAAGAGAAAAAGTAGTACTGGTAGAGATCAATGTATTTATTGCCTGGCACTGGTATTCTATTGATCCCTCGCGAGTGGATGAGTATTTCTTCTCGAGCACACATCGAGCTCCAGACGATGAGACAGAGAAAGCACACATCTCTATCGGCAACTTTTCACATTCCACACCTCCTTCACCTGTATACTCTCAAATCAGTACTATTTTCGTAGTAAGGAGTCTGTAAAAATTACCCCTTCAAAGAGTGGTTTTTGAATGCAATGAAATCATGTAATCTCATAACGAAAACAATGCAGAAAAAAGCAAACATACCCAAAACTAGAACACTTAGCAGGCCAAAAAGTGCCAAAATAATGGCAACTCCAACTGCCCTTCTATAAGCCATTTTTTCCTCCAATCTTCGACTTTTTTAGACTTAAAGAAACAAAACTGAAAGAGAAATACTTATTGTGAACAAGAATCCAACGTTACTCATATTTATACACATTTGCCGCGGGAACAATTCTTTGAATTTATGAAATATTAAATACATAGGCTACAAAGATCCACTTTCCAACTTTCTATCAGGCAGATTTGCGCGGGAGTGGAGAATGATTGACCTGTGTACGTTTTTCACGGCCACAGTAATTTGTTCCATGATACTCACATAATAGGCACTTCTTTTCTTCCACATGAATCCGCTGTCTCCCACATGCTTTCCTCTATGAAATGGGTCCACATATCACGCTGTTTTACCACAAATCACATTACCATGATTTGTGAGAATGGATGATGACACCCACTATTGCTCACTGTCGGTTTTCTCTTTTGAACTACGGATTTTTTAGTTACATCAAACTTTCGACATCAGAATCTAATTTGTTAGGTTTGATATTGACATTGCATCTTCCTATTTACAATCTCATTGTTTTTTTAATTTACATTTATGCTTGCGACATTGTAGAGAGTTAATTACATTAGTCATTTGTATGGGCTAGAAGTTGTGGCAGCATCCCATTACAAAAATCTTTTAGTCTTTCGATTTGTTTCTTAATAAATAATGGTTATATTATGATGTTACATCAACTCTAAAATGTGTATGGCTATAGAAGATATTCTTATGAGCGGATCAACAAATGTAGTGAATATTGAATATGAAAATATATTTTTTTAAGTAAATCAATTAATAGAATTAGTAGATGTAAATTTATATAATATAGAGGGGATGTAGACTATTTTTGAATGGGTTGAGAAGGCAGGAAAACAGGCGATGGCAGTTGACAAGGAATTTTTGTAACTCTTGTCTTTGGTGGTCCATAGGTCGATCCGTCACAAGGAGAACAAGATGGTGTAAGGGCAGTGGAAGGCAAAGATGAATGCAAAGACATGGAGGATGGGGACTCATGATTGGGGGGGGGGGGATACACAAGGACTTAGGCGGGAAGATGCGATCATGTGAGGGATTGAGCTATGAGGGTGTCAGGGGTATTTAAGCATGTATCCCGACAAAAGACCGTCCTTAGTCTTCTGTCTTTGGAATTAGACCAAGTGGAAAGTCCATCTTCCCACAAGTTAATAATATTTCTGATATGGCTTCTGGCGAGTTTACCATTTTTGTCCTTGACCCAATGATTCACCACAATATATCACAAATAGCCCTCTCGCTGGTTAGAAAATTTATGGGTCCCAAACCCAATATTGATGTGGTTAGGGATTTTTCCAAGAATACATGACATTTGAAAGGCCAGATAGAGATTGTTGCCATGCTGGAAGGCTACTTTTAGTTTACATTTTCTTGTGAAGAATATTTGTCTAATGTTCTATGTGGAGGGCCACAAGTTATCAGAAAGTCATTTCTGGCTTTGTCGAAATGGTCCCCTAAATTGGACTTGAATGATGCTATCTTTTCTTTGGTATTGGTGTGGGTTAGACTCCCAAGTTTTCCATTGGAATACTAGTATGAGGATGTTATCAGGGGTATAGCTAGCTCATTTGCAGAACTTTTATCGATTGATCCAATGATAACGACTAAGATGAGGCTAGTCTATGACAAAATATGTGTTAGTGTTGGTCAGTTTATTGATCTTCCCTCTTCTCTTGAGATTGTTTCTAAGCTAGGGAAATGGGCTCAGCTAGTGGAGTTTGAGACTATGCCATTTGTATATTTTTTGTGCAAGATGTCAAGACATTGGGCAAAAAAGCATCCTCAATGGGTAAATAAGGAGAAGGCCCCAAAAAATATTGACCAAAAGAAGGTCTGGAAAGAGAAGGTGAATGATAATCAAGAAAGAAGAGAGGAGTTCACATAGGATGAGAAAATGGAGGAGAAACAACCTAATAAGATAACATCTTTAGACCCAAAGGTGATCCTAGACATGAATGGGATGGATGTAAAAGATACCCAAGCTATGAATAGATATGGACCTCATCTAGATCTAGAACATCCTAGAAATGAAAAGTGTGAAGGGTCAGAAGAACCTTCATTGAAAATGTGTCTGGAGTGGCCTTTTGAAGAGGGGGAAATTAATGAGAGTGTTATTTCCCAATAAATGATAATGTTAATGATAAGGTGCTAGATCATGGGTGGAGGACTCCCAATAGTGTGATGCGCAAGGTAAAAGTTCTTCCTTGTTGCCCTCTTCTCAACAGATGGAGGATTCCCAGCCATGTAATGTACTAGGTTATTTCTCTTTGATGAAATCCAAAACTCTGAGATCATTGGACTTCATTAAATCTACCTTCCTTGATGAATCTCTTGAACATATAGGGACAAATTGGGGTGAGGATTAAGGGATAAAAGGTATTCTCAAGGATGGAAAAGAAAACTAGAATGGTGATAGTGGAATGGAGGGGGAGGAATCTTGGATGAAAGTGCATAAGAAGAAAATAAATAAAATAGGGGAGAGCCAATAGGTGATTGCTACCCCACAATGTGGTGTTTCTACAATAAATAGATTAAAGGTTGCTGTTGGAACTCCCAAGACTACAATAGGTAGAAAGTCAGAAAGTGGCTCAGAGACCAGAACTGTAGGTAAAATATTATGGATGAGAGTTAGAAGACCATCATGGAGGTCTATTCCCCAAGTAAAAAATGAAGATCATTTCATAGAACATTAGGGGGCTAAATGGATCCCATAAATAGGATATTATCCAAAATATAATAAGGGCTCATAAAGCTGATATTGTTTTGATCTAGGAAACAAAAATATCAAAGAAAAAGCTAGAAAAGATTAAGGTGTTTAAAAATTGTGGCGTAGTTGGTAGTAGTTTGGAAGGGGCCTCTAAAGTTACTTTTATTTACTATAATTTAACTCATATAAATGGTTGGCCTTTGATAGCTAAAGAGAATATAGTCTCATTAAGATTTAATCACATTAGAAATGGATTCACTTGGGTCCTCTACAATATCTATGCTTCCAATACCAAAGGAGTGAGATGTAAATTTTAAAATAGACTGGCTTCTTGCATAATAAAATTTTAAGAAGATAGTTGGTGGATAATGGGAGACTTTAATACTCCTTTTAAGAACAATGAAAAATTTGGAGGATCCCAAATTCAAATGAATAGTAGGCTGGACCTTATGGACTTTATCAATAATCAAACATTGCTTTATGTGGATCTTTAGGTTGCTAGTTATACTTGGACCAATAAAAGGATTGGACGTGAGGCAATTCAAGTTTTATTTTATCATGCCCTCATTTCAAATGATTGGACAACTAAGTATTTCTTCTCTCTAACTGCCCTCACCAGAATAGGCTCTAATCATTTTCCAATCACCTTTGTGGTTGATGCTATAAAAGGTAGGCAAACTTTTCATTTTAGGTTTGAGAAGATGTGGCTTTCACATTGAAATTTGGAGGTTAGCATCAAGAATTGGTAGAGTATAGCTATTGATGGTTCTTCCATGTTTAAGGTTACTAAGAAATTATGGTTCATAAAAGATAGTGTTAAATGGTAAAAAAAAGAAGTTTTTAAGGATATTTTTCCTTTGAAGGATTCCATACAAATGGAACCCAAAGAGATCCAGGATAAAATTCAAGCGAAGGGATATAATTATTTCTCTATGGCTATGGAAAATAGCATCTTAGTTAAATATCATGACATCATTACTAAGGAGGAAGTTTTTTGGAAGCAAAGATGTCATGCACTTTGGCTTGCTAATGGGGATACAAACAATAGAAGTTGGAGAAAGAGGATGATATCCAAGAAGAGGTTGTTTTCTTATTCTCCTCTCTTCTTATAGTTGAAGCTAATCTGAATGAGGAGGAAAAAAATAATTTGTTAAGTGCTATCCCTTCCATCTTGGGGGAGGAGTAGAAAAATATTCTTATCGCTATCCCGTTGAAGGATGAGATAAAGAATGATTTCTTTTCATTTGAAGGTAATAAAGCTCTTGTCATGGATGAATTTCCTATGTTCTTTTTTAAGGATTTTTGGAATAGTTTAGAAAGGGATGTTGTGAATGCTATGAAGGAAATTTTTGGAGCTAGAAATTTTTGAAGGAGATCAGTTCTCCTTTCCTTTTTCTTATTCCAAAGAAACTGGGATAAGATACCATGGACAAATTTTGTTCCATCATCTTGTGCAACTCCTTTTACAAAATCATTTCAAAAGTATTGAACTCCAAGCTTCTGGTCCTTTACCCTCCATTATATCCATCCAAACAAATGAATTTGTACCTAGAAGACAAATACTTGATTCCATTATCATAGCCCATGCTCGAACATCCACTCCTTGGAAGCCTCCAAAAATTAGGGGTTCCTTATGAAGCTTGACCTATCCAAAGCATATGACCACTTGGAATAGTTTTTCTTATTCAGAATCCTCAAGGCTTTTGGGTTTTGTAATAGAGCCCTTTAGATCATTTGTAAACTTATTTTTACTTCCTCTCTTGCTATCATTGTCAATTGTTCTACTTCCCATTTTTTCACACCATCCAAAGGTCTTAGACAGGGAATCCTATTTCCCTCATTCTCTTCACTATAATGGCAGATAGTCTTGGGAGATATTTACAAAAGTTAATTCATGAAGGATCTATCTAGGGCCTAAGCCCATCTTCTTTAGATCTAGCTTATCAATAGTTTTTTGATAATATAATTTTGATGGGTAACTCTACTATTCAAGAAGCTATAAAGCTAAATGAATCTTTGAATATCTATAGCAGAGCTTTGGGGCATCTCATTAACTAGGCAAAAAAATATCTTTCTTTATCAACACCCTAGAGGAGAGACAAAGAAAGATTTCAAATATCCTTGGACATGTGATTACTTCCCTTCCCTCAACCTATTTGGGCCTTCCTCTTTATATGTAGCCCCTAGATTATTTCTTGAACCCTCTTATTGATAGGTTTAATAATAAATTAGCTGGTTAGAAGGGTAATTTTTTGAGTTAGTAAGGTAAAGTCTATCTCTTGAAAGCATCTCTTCCAAATTTACCTATCTACGCTTGAATCCTTTTCAATATTCCCTCAAAATTTATAGATATCATAGAGAAGATATAGAAATACTTCCTCTAGTATCATAAGTATAATGACATTTAATAAGGCTCTTTTAGAAAAGAAGATATGGAGAATTTTTGGTGAGGAAAGGGAATGGAACATGATATGAAAAAATAAGTATCTATACAATTTCTCTTCACTGGATGAATTTATTATTTCTCTAGCACCCCTCTTTAGGTCCTCTCCATGGAACAATATTTTGAAGGTGAGAAAAATTACTTCTTTTGGAATGAGATGGAAGGTGGGGAATGTAAGAATAATCCTCTTTTGGGAAGACATATGACTCTTTGAAAAAATATTATAATCTCTTCTCCTTCATGAAAATATATAAGGCTTTTTTTGGACTTTTTGTGAAAGACTATTGGCAAGATCAAAAGTGGGTGAATTTGACTGAGATTGATAAAGCTCTACTTCCTATTCAGATTTATCTTAATACCTAGTCTATTAACTTGGATTTAGAGGATCTCATGATTTGGTTAGGTAATTCTAATGGTTTATTCTCAGTGGCTTCTACTTCCCCTTTTCCATCTCTTTCCCCTTCTCCTCCCCCTTTTTGGGAGAAAGCTTGGGTGAAAATTCTCATCCCTAAAGTTAACATTTTTTTCTAGCTTTTCCTTGAAAATAAATTTCTTACTACTGATAATATTTGTAAAAGAGGATTCATTTTTTCCAATAGTTTCCATTTTTGTATGAAAACAAGAGAATCCACTTCCTTGGCAAGATTAAAAGTGGGTGAATTTGACTGAGATTGATAAAGCTCTACTTCCTATTCATATTTATCTTAATGCCTAGTCTATCAACTTGGATTTAGAGGATCTCATGATTTGGTTAGGTAATTATAATGGTTTCTTCTTAGTGGCTTCTACTTCCTCTTTTCCATCGCTTTCCCCTTCTCCTCCCCCTTTTTGGTAGAAATCTTGGGTGAAAATTCTCATCCCTAAAGTTAACATTTTTTTCTAGATTTTCCTTGAAAATAAATTTATTACTACTGATAATATTTGTAAAAGAGGATTCAAATTTTCTAATAGTTTCTATTTGTGTATGAAAATAGAAGAATCCACTTCCTATTTTTTTCTTCACTACCAATACTCAAGTGAGATATGGTCCAGGACTCTCCAAAAATGGAACCTTAGTTGGGTTTTCCTAGAGGCTATTCAAGACTTCATTTACCAATGGTGTTTTCCTGCTTCCAATCAAGTGTTAAAAGTCATGTGGTCTTTGATTGGTCCACATCTTATTTGTGGTGTTTGGAAAGAGTGAACTAATAGAATTTTTAGAGAGATCAATTTTCCCCCTGAAGTGGTTTATGAGAAAGTCTTCAGAGATTTTGTAGAGAATATTAATCTTCTTGATGATAATCTCAATAAGAGACCTAGTTACCATTGTAAAGAGGATGGTATCAGGATCTCAAAAGAGTGAAACCTCAAAGTTGATATTTTAAGGCCTATGGGAAAGATCAAGAAAATTAGAGATGGCTTGGTGAGGCTTTATCCTCCTAGTGGTTGGGTGAAGATAAAATTTGATCGGGTGGTTAAGGTGAAGCTTGGTGTGAGGGAGTGATAATGAGAATGCCACTTGTATTTATGTAGTTGTACTTCCCTTTGGAGTTCATTCCAACCACTTAGCAGAAGCCATGGGTGCCTTTCAAACTTTGGATATTGTGAGACACCTAAATTGAAGAAAAGTGTAGATTAAGGGAGACTCGAACAATATTATCAAGTATCTTCAGGGTGAAAATAAGGCTTCTTAGATTATTGACAATATTCTTGAAGCTTTTGTAATCACAACTCAAAATTTTGAGGAGTGCCACATAGTCCATGGTTATCATGAAGTTAATATTATGGTTGATGGCCTTGCCAACCTTGGGGTTAGACTTAAGGCTATTAAGATTTGGAATGAGGAAAATACTATGGATAATGATATTAAATATATCCTTAGATTTGATCAAATTAATGAAATATTTGGAAAGTTACCTATTAATGATGAAGACGACACATGCTAATTTTGAAATCAATGTTGGATGTGGCGATCATCTGAATGAGTAGAAGATAATTATTGTGATTGATTATTCAGACACTTTTTGGGTAGCATTTTTATTAATTATTATTGCTGGCCTTTTGTTTGGAAAAATGATGAGTATCAATATGACTATGCCCTATTATGCAATTATGAAGATGGGTGGTGATCTTTAAAGGGGAGAACCGGGTAGCTATGAAGGGTGGAAAAATAATGCCACCATTTGGTACCATTTGAGGAAAGGAGGTATTACCCCATGAACTATCTTGAAAAACCCCATGGCTATGATCATAAGGTAATGAGGATATTTGCTTAGGAATGGAAGAATGATACACTTAACCTATTTGGAAAAAGGTTGTGGTAAATGAAAATATTGTAGCAGAGGTAAGGAGTCTCCCTATGATGGGTATTAAGTTTTTCAATGATAGGAAATTATTGGAGGGATCAATCAAGAAATTCCCTAAAAATGAGGATGAGAAATATTTTTTGGTTAAAGGTAATCATTCCTAATTTTCATTAGAGTAGATAAAACCAATTTTGAGAGAAATCCAAAAGCCTATCATGGAGTACTTTACCCTTGATTGGAGATTCACTAGGGTTTATGGTTATCATCTAGTTACACTTAATCATTTTAGGCATAAGGTATTAATTTTGTTTTTATACTACTTATTTTCTGTACTTAATGCTAGCACAAGTGATCATAGGCAGAGTCCACTTAAGAACCCTATTTTGTACCAAGGCCTTATCATACTTATTTATGAATACTTTAGAGCTAGGGTTTTTGATACCCCTTCTAGAGATCTCTTTGTTACTAAAGGTGAAAGGGAAGTAGGATTAATGTGGGTAAGGAAGGATAGGAAAAAAAGGTGGATGATGAGGAGTTCCTTCATCCCCTAGACAAACAACCCAATATTATGCCTAAAAATAAGTCTACTGATAGTAGCAAGGGTAAAGGATAAGTGGAGGAAGATTGGTGGGATATGAAGGATGATGAATATGATGTCCCTCCTCCTCTAGAGAAAAAAGCCTAAGATTATTCCTAAAAATAAGTCTTCTAGTGATAGTAAGGGGAAGTATTCTGAGGAGGAGGACGTTGTTACAAGTATTGGTTGTCGTTGCACCAAAAGATCGACCTGTTACTGCTCGATAAAATCACTAGAATTATAGAAGACAAAGGAGGATGTTAATCCATGTCACAAATACTGAGGGGAGCATTGACCATTATGCCAACAATCTCCCACTCAGTGCTACCCGAGGGGATTCAAACCTATGACCAAGCTTTGATACTACTTACAATTAGTGGTTGTTGTTGTACCAAAAGATTGACCTATTAATGCTTGATATAACCACTAGACTTATAGAAGACATAGGAGGTGGTTAAGCCATGTCACAAATCCCAAGGGGAGTGTTGACCATTATGCCAACAGATGTGGCATGTCCCTCTACAACCAAAAATATAATGGTTACTGATGAAAACCAAGGAGAAGGTTCTCTTGTGTGTGAGAGAAAGAACTCTAGTAAGACTGATAAGAGGAAAGAAAAGGTCCTAGTTTTAGTTGACTATGATAGCTCCATTGATCACAATGTACCTATTTATCCTTCTAGGTTAGAATAGTCGAAGTCCATTTATGAGAAGGAGGGAGATTCCCAGTATTCCTCTCTAGATTTGAGTCTCAAGGATTTTGAGTCTAAGAGGAAGATTTATTTTGGTTTTTTACAAAATGCTAATTGTAGTTCTTTTTATTTTTTCAAATTATTCAGGTGGGTGTTCCATGAAATCAAGAGCCCCCACCTTAAGTATTGTGCTTTGTCTTCAAAGTTTGAGGAAATGATGCAAAAGGAGGTAGACAAAGATATTGTGTAGATGAAACTTGGGGATATTTCACCTACTGGGACAAATAATACAAATATTGACCCTTCTATTGTTTCTATTTGGAAAGAGGATGAGAAGAAGGTGATGATGGCTTGTCTTAAAAAGAATGTGGAGGATGCGGATAAAACTAGGGAAATATATTATAAGAAGATTGAGAATATGAACTAGATGATCACCAAGACTGACATCATTCTTAGGAAGATAATAGAACATAGCCACAATATTGTCAAGTCCTTGCAACTGAGAACATGCAAGATCTAGTTGCAAAACTAGAAAACTTACACAAGGATAGATCTATTATTGACCTAGACTAAGAGATAGTGGTGTCTGTTGGTGAGACTATAGGGCTAGGTAAAATAACTAGATCCAACATGAAAAAGAAGACCACTACTATGCCTCAAGACATCATCAAGATAAAGGGTATTTCTTAGAGGATGAACTATCCAGAGGAGGAGGTCATAGAGACCTTAAGAAACCTTGGTTAATATATTTTTTTTTCTTGTTATATGGTGTCCTCTGTCAACTTTCCACTTGTTTTTTTCTAGGGGTGGACTAGCTCTATCTTGTGTTTTCTTTCTACCAGTCTTGTTATTGGTAAGTTGGTTTTGTTTTAGGGAACTTCATTGATATATCTTTTGTAATTTCTTTGTAAAGGGTTTCAGGTCCCTTCAAAACCTATTTTTTCTATAATAAAAATATAGAGGGGATATGATTATTTGTAAAGTATATTATAATAATAAATCATGAAATAAACTATATCAATTTCATCAAACAAAATTGTATTTATTTTTTCAATTATATAGTAATAGAGACTATTTTTTTCTACATGTTATCAACAAAAATATTTGAATTCATAAATTATAAAGGTTAGTACTACACTAGGAAAGTATTTTCTTTCAAGAAGATCAAATGGTCAAGTATATCAAATACATATAGTACATAAATGAAGTAAATTTTACAAGTACTCCTTACATACAACCTTCATGGAAGAGCACCATAAAGAACATCATCATCGCATTTACCACCTGACCACGAAGAATATGTTTCCCTCCTAAATCCCTTGAATGACTAATCCTTTACTCTATACAAGGATAACTAGTAATTTAGAGTTGAAATGAATGATATAATATACTATAACATGATATATTTAACATACTAATACATAATGAAATGCTAATGTATTGATAGTATAATATGGTTGAGAGAGGAAAAAATCACCATATCATAAATATTTAGTATTGATTAGCAATATTTGGTCAACACATCTTTTTAAGTTGGGTATTGAAAAATAGATAAATTCTAGAAACCTATTCCTCTTTGTTTTTATTTATTTGGAACTCATACAAAAGTTTTATAGACTTAAGAAAACAAAAACATAATGTTTATAAGACTTATAAATACATTCCAAGACTATCCTTTATTAAAAATGCATTGAGTTTACCTAATTCCATATGAACATGAATTGATGACATAATAATTTTTTTAAATAAATAAATGCGATCTAGATATACTAGAAAATAATAAGGATTAATGTCATACATTATATTTTATGATAGATTAGGAAATCAATGTACTTCAAGGCTTAGGCCATAATATGCAGATCATTTGTTAATGCTCATCATTGAATCCATTTATATATTATCATTAGATCTTACTTTAAATATATAACTTAGTATATGAGTCTCTTATATTTTTAAGAGATAATGTTCCCAAATTTTGGACAAGTGATTTACTACATTCTAATTAATCTTTAAATACACATGAATTAAAGATAACATAATGAGGATTTAGGATTTCACATAGCTTCTGAGAAAGTAGATTAGATCTTGATTGATCACAATAAAAGATCTTTAAGATTAACATACAATCTTAAATTTGATATTTCCATATATGTAAAATAAGGGAAATTCTTCTAAGATATTATAAAATGAGGGAAATTTGATTTGATGTTTAGATGGTCAAAATATGTATATTATATAGAATACATATAAGCATGTAATAGATCTTGAAATAATAATATTAATACATTTTGAAGAACTCTAACTAAGATAGATATATATAGATTAGTAGTGTTAGGAATGGGAACACTGCGAGGGGGGGGGGGGGGGGGGGTGAGTTAGTGTTCATTGTATTTTCACTTTTCACTTTAATCTGAATATTGAATTATAAATGCTTAAGTACTGAATTAAACATTAACATAAACTTGAAACATGAAATCAACACATGACACCAATATGGTTACGGGGAAACCCAAATAGGTAAAAACCCCATTGGGACTGGATACCCACTAATAATCTGCACTAGTGTTTTGTGATCCTTCTTAGAAGATCCTTTACCCTGTTAGGAGTCTTTTACAATGATCCCTATTAGGGGAGTGGACTCACTGTCCTAGAGCTCACTGCTCAAATGATAAAGGCTACAACCTTCTGAGATCAGGTACACACTATATCTACAAGTGAATTGTTGATGTGACACTACTTGTCTGATCAATTTCCTTGGTGCACTGCTGCTTTAACCTCTTAAAAATCTCTAATACATCATATGCTCTCTTTGCATACCTCTGCTCTACTTCTCACAACTCTATTTCTACTTCAATAGTGAATACAATGGGTGCACCTTATATTTATGCACTCATACCAATTATACAATTAGGTGAGCCCTATAACTAATTTCAAATAACACTTCCAAATGAATTGGCTTAAGCGTGCTTAAAATTATACATATACATTATGTTAGAAACCTAAATACAATGGGTGTATAGCCTCTACAACATTAATTTACAATCGCAAACCAAAATAGTCACTATTGGCTTTATGCTTTGTCCTCTATTGTCATACATTGGCTGTGAAACTTCAACTGATTGTAACTTTCACATCTTTGCATATCTACTTATGTGTTCTTAGAATAAGTAAAAATATAGTCTAACAACCTTAAATTCTAGAGTGCATACCATAATTCATCCATACGCATGGGCACAGGTGTTCTAAGTGGTAGGAACTCTGTATGATGTCCAGTCTTCAACACTTAACTAATTTTTGATCTTTACACATAGTGCACTGACTCCAAACTGCTATATGAGTTTGTTGCCATAATGACAACACTATATCTAGTCATATACTTTATTATAGACAACTTTCCAACAATCTCTCCGTTTGTCATTGATGGCAACAAAGGAATATGGCCAAGTCTCTAACTGATCCTTTACATAAAAACTTTTGTCTTCTATACATTTTATACAAACTCTTATATCTCCCTATACATATATGTACTCCATATTCTATACAACTCCCCCTTTAACATTAATGACAAAGGTGCATCATAAAAATTTATCTACATACACTCACTGAGGGAAAACATCCGGATATGCAATCTTGAGTTTCTGGATCTCATTCTTCCAAAAGGTTATCAGAGGATTGACTATCTGTAGATGGGTGTATAATGCATATCGAAGCTTCTCCGTCTTCTCCAATTCTATGGTCGGACCTTGATGATAGGTTATCATGTTTACATCAATCTCCTTTATGTTTTGACTAAGAATGTCTAGTGAGGGCGCAAGAGCATTCCTCAATTGAGTCTGTCTAGACCTTATCTTCTCCATTTCTTTCTTTGCCTTCTCAATTATGTCCAACTGACCTTGATAGACATTGTTTCACATGTTTGCATTAGTAGCTGTTTCTAGCACTAAAATCTTCACCTTCTCAATCATTGCCTCTACATTTTTTATCTTCTTAAGATGGGCATCAGTGAACTTATCTTGATCCATGGATTCTGCAACGAATTTCCTTTCTTGATCTGTAAACTCCTTCAATGATGCCTGACCAAACTTAAGAGAGTTCAAGTCTAGTGCAAAATTAATCATTAGTTCATTGAGTCTCTTCTTTAAGTATTTCTCCTCTATCACTATGGCTGCAGATTCTTCTAGGCTTGAAAAATTTACTTTAACCTGAGAGATGACTGTGCTCACATCATCAACTGAATGTACATTTACCATTTTCTTATCCTTTGGAAGAAAAATGTTCAAAATATTTACTGATTCTACCAGGAGAGGATTCCTCATAACTTGCTTCTCCTTTTCCTTCTCCATAGCTAGGACACTGAACTTAATCAGGTCTTCTTCCTTCTAGGAGTCCAAACTACTAGTGTCAAGTGTGAAACATGACAAAAATGTTGAGGAAGGAGTGATGGGAGTGCTATCCATCACCTCTTGCTTCACCTTGACCAAATCAACAGAAGATTCATCTAAATTTCTACCTCTACTCCTTTCTTTTCTTCTTCTTTCTCATTAGATATATTTTCTATGATTAATTCTTCTTGTTGAGTGGGAGGGGTATTGTTGCATAAGATTTTTGCTTCCTCAGTGCTGACAAATGCTTCCTCAAACTTGTCCAACTCCTTATCAGTAGCTGCCATGGATATTTCGACATTATCTATGATAATTATGTTGCCTTTGGGTGATTCTCTCATAGGCGCAGACTGAACTACTTCTGTTGCTATGGGCACTGAATCTTGAGGACCTGTGATTGGTACATTAGTGGGATTTGCCACTTTATCTTCCTTGATGGGTGCATGAGTGATGGGCGTAGTAGGTGGTTTGATCTATTGTGCCAACAACACCTTCTCAAAGGCCTTCTCTATTTCCTTTTTTATCAACTCATAATATTTGTTCATAATGTGAAGAGTTCTCATCTTTGTTCTAAGGTGTGGCTTCACCAAATTCAATATCAGATCCACTTCTTCTTTAGAACATACAAGCAGAGTCTCTTCTAGCACTTTTTCCCTGATCCTTAGGTCTTCTTCATTTGGTTGTCTATTAAGGTTTTCTAGAATGTCCCGTACATTATCTAGTATTTCTGTTTTCAATTCAAGAACTATCTTCTTGAACTTTATCAAATGTTTGATAATCATACCATGAATTTCAGACTTATTAGTCTCACTATATGATTCATAGAACTTCCCTATTTGATCAATTCTTCCCTCATCAACAATTCTTGGATATAGAACTTTAATTCCAGGGTAATGTAATCTCTAAGTGTGCTTTTTGTGGTTTTCTTGTTTGATATTTGAGGCATGGTAGGAATGGACTTGTCTAGATACAAGTCTGACACTTTACCAACTATATGAAGGTAGATATAGATGACCCAAACCTGAATACCTTAGTCTTATCATGTTTGATGGCTTTGATATTGTCTATCAATTGTGCCTGCAGGATCTCACACAAGTTGAACTCTCCATCTTCTTGCACAAGATAGATGGTTGCTAGAATAGTGCCCACAGACACACTATTCACCCTACTAGTGTGATGAAACCTATAACCAAGTATCATTGACATCAATTTAATGTCTGGCTGCTCTATAGGTTCAATGGTCATGCCGCGCTTATCACTTCTTGATTTACACACTTGCTCCACCATTTTCCTGACATCCTTACCCACAGGAAGGATGGCGAATGTCTTAGAAAGTCCTGTCATCTCATGAATTATGTCTCCTATTATTCTTACTGGTACATCTCAAAGCCAGAACAAATCATCATGGATTTTTCTTAACAATATCTTTATCCATTCTTCCTCATAGAATTCATATGCCATGGCATATTCAACAATGGGGTGATCATTCCATTTTTTGTATACATCCATGAAGGTTTTTTTTGGTTTCAACATTGTGTCCATGTGTGCCCTTAACCTATCCAGTCCAACAGGTTCCCTCTTACAATTGATGTAAGCCCTTATGTCTTCTACATGCATGACGCCATCGACGTATGGGAGAATGCTCCCACTAAATCATCTAGGGTTGATTTAAAAGGGTGCCTCTTGAAAACACACCTCTTCTTCTCAGAAACATCAAAAACAATAGGAGTGGCCATGAATTACTTGATATTCTCTTTCCAAATGATATCTGAGATGTTCTGATGACTTCTGAATTGGGTGCAATGAGCTAGGGTTTCTTGCAACTGATCAAATGCAGTGCAATTACTGATAGCTCAATCTCCAAATCTTCACAAAAAATTCCAAGTCTCAATTTTCTCTCCAATCACTCTGAATATGAATGCAATGAGTGAAAAAACAACTTTCTATGTACTTAAAGTAAGAAATTTGCCATTAATGCAACTCACATAAACCAAGTTGTCACTTCAAATTTTCAAACTTGAGTTTCGCTAACAATCAGCATGTACGCTCTTGCACAATGGTTCCAAAACACTTAAATAGCTTAAGTCCAAAGCCACATACTCTGAGGATGAGTATACCAGCCACGCGGGGGTCTAGAGCTAAATTAGCTCCCCCTATGACCCTTAGGGCCATTTATGCAGATGTAGAGGGTGCATCCACTTGGGAAGCATCCAATACATTCTCAACAACATTTTCCTTCTTTCCTTCTGACCAAATCAAGCTCACATCCTCTAAGGCCTTTGAAAACTTGACTTCTACTTCAGGATCCAAAAATTGGTTCTTCAGTCTTTTTAGGGCTTTCCTGACCTTGCGTCCTTGATCTACAAAACTTTGAGATATGTCCAGCCTTGTTATAGGTGTGAAAAATCAGTAGAGGTCTATTATTCCTTGGTGCATTGACATGAATCACCATTCTACATGTTCTGGTTGAATGACCATTATAGTTACATATCTGACATGTAACATTCTGAGAACTTCTAACATTTGTCTGATTCTGATTTCTTTGATCATGCTAAATCCTGCTCTTCTTACTAGTCTTGCAATTTATTTCTCTATGACCAAATCTATTACATGTATAACAATAACCATTGAAAGGTTTTACCTTTGTACAATTCCTTGCAATGTGTCCATGCTTGTTACATGCAAAACATGTGCGTTCTACAGGCTTGTGCTCATTCTTAGGAGGATTACTATTGTCTTTGGTTTGATCTTCAGTCTTCTCATTATCAGTAGAGTTCTTTTGTGAATCCTTTCTTGCTCACATAATGTCAATCTGATTTTGTGCTTCATTATATCCAATACAACTAGTGTCTCCTTTGATTCTTCTTGCATACAACTATGATTCTACTAATTTAGTACTTGTGTGTAATTTGTCAATATGATCCTTTGACTTCTTTAATTCAGATTCCAAGCTTTCTTTGATATTCTATAGCTCCAAGATTTCTAAGTTAGCTTCCCTTAGTTCTTCATTCAGCTGAAGGTTCTCCTTGACTTGTTCATTGTAGACATCTTGATTGTTGATTAGTTTGTCATCTAGTTCTTCAAGCTAACTCAATAGAGATGCATTTTCTTCACTCAATTTTTTGACTTTTTCTTCAAGTTCACTATTAGAGTGTCCTTTCAAATCTTTTCTTAGTCTTTTGATAACTAATTGAGCATTGCTAACTTTTTCTTTTAGTTCTTCAATTTCTCTTTCTGAATTGTCCATGTTTTCAAGAGCTGCTTCAAGATTCTTCTTCAGATGTTTCATTTCTTCTTTGTCCATGATCTCCTCAAGTGATTAAACTTCTTTGCTAAGGACCAAAGCTTTGATACCAATTGTTAGGAATGGGAACACTGAGAGGGGGGAGGGTGAATCAGTGTTCACTGTATTTTCACTTTTCACTTTAATCTAAATACTGAATTATAAATGCTTAAGTACTGAATTAAACATTCACATAAACATGAAACATGAAATCAACACATGACACCAATATGGTTACAGGGAAACCCAAATAGGTGAAAACCTTAGTGGGACTTCATACTCACTAATAATCTACACTAGTGTTTTGTGATCCTTGTTAGAAGATCCTTTACCATGTTAGGAGTAGCTTTACAATTGTTTTCGTATAGTAGACCTTGTTAAGGGTTGAACCCTATTAGGAGTCTTCTACAATGATCCCTATTAGGGGAGTGGACTCACTATCCTAGAGCTCACTGCTCAAATGATGAAGGCTACAACCTTCTGAGATTAGGTACACAATATATCTACAAGTGAATTGTTGATGTGACACTACTTGTTTGATCAGTTCCTTTGGCACATTGATGCTTTGACCTCTTGCAAAGCTCTAATACATCATATGCTCTCTTTGCATACCTCTACTCTACTTCTCACAACTCTATTTCTACTTCCATACTGAATACAATGGGTGCACCTTATATTTATGCACTCATACCAATTATACAATTAGGTTGGCCCTATAACTAATTACAAATAATGCTTCCAAATGAATTGGTTTAAGCGTGCTTACAATTATACATATACATATGTCAGCAACCTAAATACAATGGGTGCATAGCCTCTACAACATTAATTTACAATTGCAAACCAAAATAGTCACTATTGGCTTTATGCTTTGTTCTCTACTATCATACACTAGTTGTGCAACTTCAACTGACTGCAACTTTCACATCTTTGTATATCTACTTATGTGTTCTTATACTAAGTAAGAATATAGTCTAATAACCTTAAATTCTAGGGGGCATACCATAATTCATCTGTACACATGGGTGCAAGTGCTCTGAGTTGTAGGAACTCTGTATGATGTCCAATCTTCAACACTTAACTGATTTCTGATCTTTACACTTAGTGCACTAACTCCAAACTGCTATATGACTTTGTTTCCATAATGACAACACTATATCTAGTCATATACTTTAGTATAGAAAACTTGCCAACAATTACATCATACTACTCAATTAGTTTTTTTGATCGAGGATTAATATTTTAATGGGGGACCCGAAACCCCTTACAAAAAGTTACATAAGATTGACAATTAAGTACCAAAGTTTGAGACATCACTGGCTAAAAAACAAAGAACTAACCAATGAACTAGAAACCAATGACCAGACAAGACCAACAAAATGTAGAACAATAAAATAGAGAACAAAAAAATACAAGATAAGACACACAGACAAACAAAGAAAAGAAGAACTACACAAGCTCCTTTCTAGCTTTAGCAACTTGGCTCCCAATGATGGCCATGTCCTCCTTAGTATCTTTGAGATACTCAAAGACTTTGTAAGAGGCAAAAGCTTTCTTTTTCAGACTAACCCTAGTTCTTTTCTTGGGACCATCATTAACAACCTCAGTATAATCCTTCCTCTGACTACCTAGATCGATGTTCAACACAATTACTTCCATATCCATTTTCCCTGTAATGTCCTTTATCTTATGAATAGAGGAGTTAATCTTTCCATCACTTTAGTACATAATTTTCTTTAAGCCATCCTCATATAGATTGATA